>CM055124.1:53076158-53676158 GCA_029206835.1 Rana muscosa | reverse complement strand
TTCCCTAGACCCACCATGTCCTCCTCCTGAGGAGTCCCCCGAACTGTTTCAGCACAGTGTTGGGTACATGCTCCAGGAGGATGCCCAGCGTTTCGAAGGGTCTGATGATGAAACCCAGCTAGAGGAAGGCAGTAGCGTGAGAGCAGACAGAGGGGATGCTCAAGAAGGACACCAATCTGGCAGTCATGTTCCAGCAGCTGCAGCATACTGCCAGATTGGCTCCAGTGATGAGGAGGGAGGGGATGATGAGGTCAATGACTCCACGTGGGTGCCTAATAGGAGAGAGGAGGAGGAGGAGGATGAGGAGGAGGCACATCTCCAACGAGGCAGGATGCCCTTTGGTGGCCAGCGTAAGGGCAGTACACCGACGGAATCACACCGCAGAGCTCCGCCTGTGCAGGGCGCTGCCTCTGCCCGTCATTCAAAAAGTTCTTTGGTGTGGGCCTTTTTTGAGGCTAGTGCATCAGATCGCACAGCTGCTGTTTGCAACATATGTCTCAAGCGTATATCGCGTGGCCAAAACATCAGCCGCTTGGGTACCACATGCCTGACCAGACATATGTTGACCTGCCATGCAGCTCGTTGGCAAGCCTACCTCAAAGACCCACACCAAAGAACCAAGCGGACCTCTCCTTGCACCGCATCAGCTGGGATCTCCAACCCCACTATAACTTCAGTCCTCTCTGAAACATGCACTGAGAGGAATGAAGGTGTAGAATTAGGTGTGTCACAGCCAAGTACTTGCGCCCACTCTGCTAGCAGTACACCGACGTCCGATTCTAGCAGGCAAATTTCCCTGCCCCAGCTGCTGGACCGTCGAAAGAAGTTCACTCCCAGCCATCCACATGCCCAGCGGTTGAATGCTAGCTTGGCTAAATTGCTAGCGCTTCAACTGCTGCCTTTTCAGTTGGTAGACTCGGCCCCCTTCCGTGAGTTTGTGCAATGTGCGGTTCCTCAGTGGCAGGTTCCCAAACGCCACTTTTTCTCACGGAAGGCTATTCCGGCTCTCTACCGGCATGTGGAAGGCAATGTCTTGGCCTCGCTGGACAGGGCGGTCAGCGGTAAGGTGCATATTACCGCTGACTCATGGTCCAGCAGGCATGGACAGGGACGTTACCTTTCTTTCACGGCCCATTGGGTCACTCTTTTGGCAGCTGGGAAGGATTCAGGACAAGGTGCAGTAGTGTTGGAGGTTGTCCCACCGCCACGCCTCCAAAATGCTACTACTGGTTGTGACACACCTCTCTCCTCCACCCCCTCCTCTTCTTCTTCCTCCATGGCCTCTTCCTGTGGTTTGTCCTATGAACCAGCGGTGCTCCGTAGCCGTTCACGGGGCTACGCAAGTACGCAGGCAAAAAGATGCCATGCCGTGCTTGCGCTGGTGTGTTTGGGGGACAGAAGCCACACTGGGGCAGAGGTCCTGTCTGCTCTGCAGGGCCAGGCCGAGAGGTGGTTGACGCCACGCCAGCTTAAGCCAGGAATGGTGGTTTGCGACAATGGCACCAACCTCCTCTCCGCCCTCCGACAGGGACAACTGACCCATGTGCCCTGTGTGGCTCACGTCCTTAACCTGGTGGTGCAGCGCTTCTTGGGCAGGTACCCGGGCTTACAGGATGTCCTGAGGCAGGCCAGGAAAGTCTGTGTGCATTTCCGCAGATCTTATAATGCCAGTGCTCGCCTGGCTGAGCTGCAAAAGGAGTTGAACCTGCCCAAGAACCGCCTTATATGTGACATGCCCACCAGGTGGAACTCAACGTTGGCCATGCTGCAGCGGCTGCACACGCAGCAGAGGGCCATCAATGAGTACCTGTGCGACTACGGCACCAGGACAGGGTCAGGGGAGCTTGGTTTTTTTTCTCCACGCCAGTGGGGCATGATCAGGGATGCATGCACTGTCCTGGCACCATTTGAGGAGGCCACGAGGATGGTGAGCAGTGACAGTGCATGCATCAGTGACACTGTACCTCTTGTCCACCTGTTGGAGCACACGCTGCGTGGAATAATGGACAGGGCACTTGAGGCAGAACAGAGGCAGGAAGAGGAGGACTTCCTTGCCTCTCAAGGCCCCCTTTACCCAGACAGTGTTCCTTCTGTCCCACCCATCGCACAGGAAGAGGAGGAGGAGGAGGAGGAGGAGGAGGAGGAGGATTGTGTCAGCATGGAGGTGGAGGCTGGCACTCAGCATCATCAGCAGCAGTCTTTTAGGGATGATTTACAGTCCCAAGAAACCAGTGGACTTGTACGTGGCTGGGAGGAGGTGGCTGCGGATCATGTCGTCCTTAGTGACCCAGAGGACTCCGGAGCGAATGCCTCAGCAAACCTACGCTGCATGGCCTCCCTGATCCTGCAAAGTCTGCGGAAGGATCCTCGTATTCTTCGGATCAAGGAGAGGGACCATTACTGGCTGGCCACTCTCCTTGATCCACGGTACAAGGGTAAGGTTGCGGACCTTATGTTACCGTCGCAGAGGGAGCAGAGGATGAGACAACTCCGGGAGGCCTTGCAGAAAGGTCTGTGCAACGCGTTCCCAGAGACTGGGAGGTTGCAAACTCCTGGTCCTGGACAACGAGTTGCTGAGGCTTCGGCCAGTCAAAGAAGGAGCGGTGGGGAAGGTGGCCGTCTGACCGATGCGTTCAGACAATTCTTTAGTCCGCAGCCCCAAAGTATGATCGGTTCCAGCAACCATCGCCAGCGTCTGATAAACATGGTGCAGGAATATCTAGGGGCAAGGTCAGACTTGGACACCTTCCCCACCGAAAATCCTCTGGCTTACTGGGTCTTGAGGATGGATCACTGGCCAGAGCTTGCACAGTATGCAATTGAGCTACTGGCCTGTCCTGCATCCAGCGTTCTTTCGGAACGCACATTCAGTGCTGCTGGAGGATTTGTCACGGATCACAGGGTGCGCCTGTCCACCGACTCGGTTGATCGACTGACTTTCATCAAGATGAACCAGTCTTGGATCACCACCAGCTACCACACACCTGATGCTGATATAACAGACTAATTGATTTTAAAATGTCACATCCCTTCAAGACTGATGCTGATGCTGAGTGCCTGTGCTGTTATGTTGACTGGCTATCCTCCTCCTCCGAGTCCTCAATGATACGATTGATGATGATAGCTTGGAAGATCATTTTTGTTTATGGGTGCCGCCACCAGTGCCTAACGCCCAATTTTTCAGCCCCTGTTTAACAGGGGCGTGTAATTACAATTTTTGAAGCAATACTTTGCAACAGGGCTCATTGCTGTGCTCCAAGTACAGTATCTGTGAGGAGTTGCAGTGTTGTGCCACCAGTGCCTAAGGCCCAATTTTTCAGCCCCTGTTTAACAGGGGCGTGTCATTACAATTTTTGAAGCAATACTTTGCAACAGGGCTCATTGCTGTGCTCCAAGTACAGTATCTGTGAAGGGTTGCAGTGTTGTGCCACCAGTGCCTAAGGCCCAATTTTTCAGCCCCTGTTCAACAGGGGCATGTAATTACAATTCTTGATCTAATAATTCACAGCAGGGCCCATTGCTGCACCCACCAAGAGTAACTGTCAGGGCTTACAGTGTTGTGGCACCAGCACCACCATCAAAGGCCCAATTTTTACTACCACTGTTCAACAATTATATGTAATTAAAATTCCTGATATAATAGTTGACAGCAGGGCGTTCCAGCACCAACCAAGAGTAACTGTGAGTGCTTACAGTGTTGTGCCAACACCAACAACTAAGGGGCCTATTTCTGCAGAGTATATACGGCAGGTCCCTACTTTCAAACATCCAACTTACAAACGACTCCTACTTGCAAACGCAAGAAGACAACAGGAAGTGAGAGGAAATCTACCACTAGGAAGGAAAATTCTCTCCTGTAAGAATAAATATGGGAGAAAGGTGTCTCCTCTGTACTGATGCTTTATCAGCAATCCTTGTTTCAAGAAAAACACCACATTTCAAAAACAGTTGTCATTAGGACGGAAAGTGAGGTGAAATGTTCTGAACAGGGGCACAGACAGCAAAACAAATGTTACAGGGGTGATAACCCTTACCTATGTTTTCCAAAAAGTTTAAAAATAGATTTTTGGTCTGGAGCTACACTTCAACAATGTACCTGTTCAAAATTACAAACAGATTCTACATAAGAACAAACCTACAGTCCCTGTCTTGTATGCACCGCCTGTATACGGCTGTTCAGAGTATATAGGGCCTTTTTTATTTTATGTGCGGGGTTCCCCTTAATATCCATACAAGACCCAAAGGGGCTGGTAATGGGCTGGGGTAGGGGGGGGTCATGGGGTAGCTATGCCATTTTTCTTAAAGATTTTCATCCATATTACCGGGACCAGACATTACATTAAAGCCGCAAGCAGTTTTAAATGGCTTTTTTTTCCTTTTAGAAGTGTCATTTTGTGCAGGGACAGTTCTAAACACGGGAAACACGTGGCACTTCACAGGCATACTTTAGACACCCCCCAGGTACGATATTTAAAGGAATATTTGACTTTTTTTTTTTCACTTTATGCATCATTAAAATGACTGCTCCCGGAAAACGACCGTTTTTAAAACTTATTTTTGCATTGATACATGTCCCCTGGTGCAGAACCCGGGTTCCCAAACCCTTTTTAGGACAATAACATGCATAATAGTTTTTATAATTAGCACTTTAGAATTCGAACGTTCGCATCCATTGTATTTAATAGGGTTCTAATGTTCGTTCGAACTTTCGGTCCGTTCGCGGGTTCTGGTGCGAACCGAACCCGGGGGTGTTCGGCTCATCACTAGTGTTTAGGTGTGCCCCCGCTGTGTCCCACTTTTCAATGTAGAACACCTCCCAGTAGGCTGCTGGTAAAATCCTCTGTACGCTGATAGCACCTGCACAGTCCATCCCCAAGGAACTTTTATGAGTCTCCTGACTGCCTTTTGCCCATAGAAAGGATTGTACTGCACAGGTGAGATTTTACAAAAGGCTCTCAAAACTGCATCAAGATTTTCCTCACAATTTGATGGAAATTGGGAAATTTCTGTGAAATGTCACCATTTTGGTAAAATGCATTGGAGTCAATTGGAAAGGCGAAATTAAAGTGATTTTCTGTGGGTTTTAAAGGTGCAACAAGCTTTATGACTCTTGAGGGTTGCGAAAGCTCCTTTCAACAGTTCTGGACCTGTTCCTGTGACAATAAATATAGTCCCTCATCATTTTTACACCTTAACTCTTTCATGCCTAAGCTTTTTTTCTGACATTTCTTGCTTACAAGGTAAAATCAGTACTTTTTGCTAGAAAATTACTTAAGCCCTGTACAGACGACCGTTTTTTCTGGCAGAAAAAAAAACGTCGGGAATTCCTGCAAAGCTTGACGGGTTTCCTGCCAAGCTTGTCTTGCGTACAGACTGTCATACAAAATCCCGCCGGTCCAAAGCGCAGTGACGTAAAACACGTACGACGGCACTATAAAGGGGAAGTTCCATTCCAATGGCGCCACCCTTTGGGCTGCTTTTGCTGATCTTGTGTTATCCATGTTAGTAAAAGTTTGGTGAGAGACGATTCACGCTTTTCAGCCTCATGCTTTTCAGTCCGTTACAGTGTGACGAATGTGATATCTCCATTACGAACGCTCGTTTTACCCGAACGAGCGCTCCCGTCTCATACTTGATTCTGAGCATGCGCATTTTTTTTCACTCGGAAAAGCATACACACTACAGGTTTTCACAACGGGAAAAAGTCCGCCGGGAATCCCGGCGGGTAAATAGAGAACCAGCTCTCTTTTTTCCCACCGCGGTTCGCTGCAGTTTTCCTGTCGGGAAAACTGCGATGGAGCATACACACGGCAGTTTTCCCGGCAAAACGCTCTCATGGCAGTTTTCCTGCCGGGAAAACCGGCCATGTGTACGAGGCCTTAGAACCCCCAAACATGTTATATATTTTTTTCTCTAGGGTCTCTGCTAAAAAAATTATATATATATATATATATATGTAGCGGGCATTTAAATTTGGGGGGGAGCATCTGGGTTATTCAACCCAGATGTACTAAATGTTAGGGAATCTGAGAATCCCTTTTGTGGTTCTTGGAGGACTCTAGTGGTGCAAGGTTCCCTGTGGCCTGCAGGTGGCGTTGTCGCCCTGGGCCGGAGTTGAACCTGCACCGCAAGACTGTTCCTTTTTGTCCTTTCCTGTCGCCGGTACAGCGGGGCGGGGAACCCGCTGTGACGAAAAGGGAGAGGAGATGAAGGGGGCAGACGCGCCCAGGCACCTTCAGCCTGGGTGCTGGCGTTCCGGGCCCAGGTGCCCTTGACCTGGCCGGAGCGAGGGATGGAGTCCATCCCAGGCACCTTAAGCCTGGGGTGAGGTACTATGACCAGGGCCTGGGGCCCAGTAACTTCAACTGGGTTCCGCGAGGGTGGAGGAGTCCGAGGGGCCCTAAGGTGTTGGGACCCGTATCTGAGGTGAGGAGGCCGGGGAGTGTAACCCTTCAGAATAGCCCGGTACAGCATTAATCCAGTGACGGCGGGGCCTCTGGTAACTCCCTTGGAGGGATGTTTTCCCCCTGACAGGGGCTGCAACGTAGCGAAGGTAACTCCAGTTCCTGTTCACTAGAGTCGCTGGAAGAGACTCTGAAGCCAAAAAGTACGTTTTACAGCCACTGTGCTTAGCAACCGTTGGTGAAACCTCAACGGTTTAGTTTATTTGAGGATTGTGCCTTGACCTACTCCCCACCAATACTGAACTGTTCTATGGGTCTCAAACTGTCTGCTCGCAAAGGACTATTTGTTTGCCGTTGTGGAATAAATAAGTGTTGGACCTTTTCAGTGTGTGGTACTCCAATTACTGGGAGCAAAGGGGGTTATCAGCAGAACAGACTTGGCTCTGATCGTATACACAGCCCGAAGGTAATCTGATTCTGGCCTTCACCTCTACATGCTGTAATCTAGAGGACATGGGCTGTGGCGCACCTCGCTCTCCCCTTCAAGGTACCCCTAGACCAGAGCCAAAGTAACCCCTAAAGAAGAGAGAGAGGGTGAGGCCGCTACATATATATATATATATATATATATATATATATATATATATATATATATATATAATTTTTTTAGCAGAGACCCTAGAAAAAAAAATGGTGATTGCTGCAATATTTTATGCCACATAGTATTTGCGCAGCGGTCTTTCAAACGCATTTTTTGGGCAAAAAAGACACATGAATTACCATAAAGTTAGCCCATTTTTTTGTATAATGTGAAAGATGATGTTACGCCAAGTAAAAAGATACCTAACATGTCATGCTTTGAAATTGCGCACACTCGTGGAATGGAAAGAAACGTCAGTACCTAAAAAATCTCCATAGGCGACGCTTTAAAAAAAAATCACGCTTACCAGGTGAGAGTTACAGAGGAATTCTATAGCTAGAATTATTGCTCTCACTCTGATGATCGCGGTGATACCTCACGTGTGATTTGAACACTGTTTACATTTGCGGGCACGACTTGCGTATGTGTTTTCTTTGTTGCGTTAGCACGCGGGGACGGGGCGCTTTAAAAACAAAAAAAAAAAAAAACATTTTTTTTTTTTTTTTTTTACATTGTCATTGTACGGTCAGCGTGAAGGGGTTTAAAAAAAAAAAAGCAGGCAGTCAATTTTTTTATTATAATTTGAAGAAGCAGGAAAAAAAGAGCTAAATCAGGGTTGTCCAACTTTTTGGCCTTCCTGGGCCACACTGGAAGCAGAGGAATTGTCTTGGGCCACACATAAAATACCCTAACAATAAGAATAGCTGATGAGCAGAAAAAGTCTGGTGGATCACAAGTTAACGATCTCTGATATAGACAATCTACCTATCTCTGTAATAAAACTTAATTTTTTTTAGTTTTTTTTTTTTTACAAAAGTTGAAGATGGCAACAAAACCTAGTGTGATATTTGACACTGTTTTTGATAAGCTAACGCACCAGTATCTGGTTGGATGGATGTAGTAGTAATTCTCAATGAATTCACAAGGTGCTCATCAGATATTTTGGTTCTAATTTTGCCCTTTGCGTGCTTTATCCTTGGAAATAGTTGCTCACAAAAATAGGTGGTGCCAAAAACTGATGACATTAAATAAGGCGCGATTGTGAAGAGTGCGATATTTTTCTTTGGGAAGATGAAACTTATAAAAGTCCAGCAAGTAGACACTGTAAAAAAAAAAAAAAGATTTGGGCTGCAAATGTAACTGCAATTTTACAACAAAGTCCCCAAAAAAATCAACATTTTTAAGTAGGTTTACGATTTTGTGTTGGGGCACATTCATAGCCATCTTGGGCCGCAGGTTAAATACCCCTGAACTAAATCAAAAAAAATGAAAGAAAAACCCACAAATACAAAGAACACTAAGATAAATAAATTATTATAGTGAACCTTCACTCAAAAGTGAAAGTGCCACTTATTCAACTCCCTATCCCTGTCCCTAACACTTTTGGTGTGTTTTATTTATTTTTAAGGGGAGTATTTTCCAGCTACCCGCTCCCACTTTCCTAATTTTTGTCTAGGCTAAAAGGATGTGCACATAGGCATGCCCTCTGCCCGCAGCCTACAGGCACATGCAACACGTCCTAGGAGACTGCAGACCAAGTCCCAAAGCGTTGCGGGATCTCACACATGCGCAGTGGAGAGCCGGTTGTGATTACTCAGGAAATCACAGTTGGCTTCTGTATCAAAAATGGCAGCAGTGAGGCCCCACAATGGCAAGAAGAACCCGCTGGAACATCGCGCTGGACCCTTCAGGCACAGGTAAATACCTTATTTTTATATGTAGCTACGGTCTTTTAACCACTTTCCGCCAAATCGCGTACCTGGTACGTCATTTGACTTCAAGTGGTTGTACCCGGGTTGTTATTACAAGCAGTGGGAGGGAACGGCCCCGCCTTTCGCAGCTCACTCTGGCTCTCCTATCCCACCGGGAGACCCAAGCTATTAGCTGGCACTGGCTAGTTGGAGAGCCGAAGAAAGCCGGGATCGGGTCTCCGCTACGGTAATCCAGAATTGATGACATGACATGGTTTACAGACATCTTAACGGCACCATTTTTTGAAAAATCAAAAGTATTCAAAAATGACGAATACTGGCGCTTTGAATGCTTTCAAGTGCAAAGGCGAGATTTGGAGTCTTATGGTCCCCAGATCCTTCCAAAAAGAGTACCTGTCACATGCTTATTGCTGTCACAAGACAGCAATAACAGTGATAAAAAAATAAATTGAAAGCAAAAGTTTAAAAATAAATAAATACATGAATAGTTAAAAAAAAATATGTACCGTATATACTCGAGTATAAGCCGACCCGAATATAAGCCGAGGCACCTAATTTTAACACAAAAACTGGGAAAACGTATTGACTCAAGTATAAGCCTAGGGTGTCCATCTGCATGCCTCACTGTGCCTCAATTTGCCTCACTGTGTCCATGTGCATGCCTCACTGTGTCCATGACTAGACTGACGTTTAACATGGGAGTCTATGGAAGGGGTGCCCAGGTTTGAAAAATCGCTGCTCCTCGGCCGTAGGTCCTCCAGACAATAAACTTTGCACACTTGTAGGGGAACAGTGGGGCAATATGTGTGACAAGTTTCGGGTCCAGAGAACCTACGATCGGCCAGTAACGGGTCCCCAAAGTCACCAGAGAAATTACAGTTTAACATGGGAGTCTATGGAAGGGGTGCCCGGGTTTGAAAAATCGGTGCTCCCCGGCTGTAGGTCCCCCGGACAACAATCTTTGTACACTTGTAGAGGAACAGTGGGGCAACATGTGTACCAAGATTGGGGTCCAGGGGACCTAAGGCCGGCCAGTACCGGGTCCCCAAATCCAGGAGATCAGGTGCAAAAAGGTGACTCGTGTATAAGCCGAGGGGGGCATTTTCAGCATAAAAAAGTGCTGAAAAACTTGGCTTATACTCGAGTATATACGGTAAGTGCCCCCGTCCCCCCGTGCTAGCGCGCATGGGCAAACGCGTGCATCGGTCCTGCACGTATGCAAACGGTGATCGTTCCACACATGTGCAGTATCGCCGCGAACCTCGGATCATGAGCAGTAATTCCAGCACAAGACGACCTCTCTACATCTAAAGTGGTAACCTGTAAAGGCTTGTGTTGCCTATGGATAGTAAAATTTACGTGGTTTGTCGCCGTTGTGCAAAGCATCCCATGTTTGGTATCTATTTACTCAGGGTGACATCTTTTATATTTTATGAAAAAAAAAATGGGTTCTGTATTGTCTTTTTTTTTTTATTATTAATGTGTAAAAAAGTGTACTTTTAAATAATTGCATAATTGAAAAACCGCTGCGCAAATACCGTGTGACATAAAAAATTGCAAACCCCCCGCAAAATTATTCTCTAGGGCCTCTGCTTTCAATATATATATATATGTATATGTTTGGGGTTTTAACAAATTTTCTAGCAAAAAAAAACAGATTTTCACATGTAAACAAAATGTGCCAGAAAATGCCTGGTCTTCAAGAGGTTAAATTAAACAAAAAAAAAATAAGGAAACTAAACTGTACTAAAAAATAAATAAAAGAAAGAACACTCAATTTAAATGAACCCTAAATACACCCAAAAAAAATCTAAATTAAAAAGATCAATTTTTTTTTTTTTTTTTTAAGCAAAGTTTAACAAAAGCAATTCAGTTTAAAATTTCTGCAGCTTGCTGTAAATTAAATTATGGCAGACTTTCAAACCACATCCTGCGTATTTGAATAGTGGATCTTACAACAGTTCGAAGTTTACCATGTAGACAGAAAAGTACACTTATCCTTTAATTCTTATCGAATGCCAAATGGCAAGCATCATAAAAACAAGCCACAAACCTCTAATGACCTTTTAAATGATGTTTCAGTATAAGTCAAAGTAAGTCATAATCACTAACTGAACGTCTGTTGACAGTTGGTGGATCCAATTATCTCAGGTCGAAGGCCTTGGTCTTCTTTTAATACTCCATAACTTTGACCCCTAACAACTCCTAGTTCTTAAAACTATGACAGTTACCCCCATCCCACCCCATTGACTGCTGGTAATCCTTCATAATCTGTGTACAGACCCTTATATACTCTATGTAAAGCTTCATAATTCCAGCTGACCTCTTCTCACCTACTCCACGACCTTCACAGCTATTGACATCTTTGAGATTTATGTCATCCCATGAGAACCCGCGTTTGTTAAATATACAAATTGAGCATCTTGTAATAAGTGTCTTTTTGCTCATTCATGAGACGCTGACAGTATTGTTCTAAAGGGATAGCAATTTAATGGACTTGTTACAACATCCTTGTAGTTTATAGGTTTGGGCTGTGCGTGCTGGGTGTGACAAGTGTGTTTGCTACCATTCGGAAGGGCTGTGCTTGTTGCTTATAATTTACGGAGAAATACATTTAAAAGGCACTGGGATTTTAATGCTTGATCTAAAGGCAAAAAAGGTTTGTTTGATCAGATCAGTTCCTAACATCTCCATTACCCGCAACGCTTGGGATCCTTTATTACATAAACCAACCCTGACCCTTGTAAGCAACCAGAGAAAGCTAGGTGGAGTTCGTGTTCCTGTTGGCCCGGCAGGCATTTGCCCAAGCTTGGGGACAACCATTTCTCAATGTCGCTGAAGTCCAACAGTGGCTCATGAGGACTATGGTCCATGAGAAGCTGACTTCCATTCTTGAGGAGAGTCATGATAAATTCCTAAAGGTCTGGGCCCCTGGCTAACTTGTAACCTCCACCTGAACATAGATCGCACTCTATTCTTCAGAATAAAGACCTCTACAGTTCACGTTTGCTATGTCCAGCTGAACTAACCCCTACTCTTTTCGCCCTCCCCGCTGTCCATTCCAGGCAAGTACCCTTTTCAGTTTTCCTCTTCATCCCTGGTTCTTCTTCTTTATATTCTTATTTTGTTGTCTATGTCCAGATCTATCATTCCTCCCACTCTAGAGCTCTTTCTCTGAGCCGATTGGCATCCCCTCTCACATCTGCCTGTCACGATCAGGCGTCGGGCTTGAAGACCAGTTGCTATAGCAGTTGCAGGACAGGTATACAGGCAGTCACTTCTGGTAGATGACACAGGCTCACCTGAGGTGCGGAGTCTAAGTACTAGCTGGTTTTCCCCAGAGCTCCTGATGGTGGAGATGGATTTAGCTGCAAGCTAGTACCAGGTCGCGGTCCTCAAGTTTGCCCCACCATGGTGTGAGCAAGCCGGCGTCCAATAGCGGATAAACAGACCAGGATGAAACCGCTGCATGGTCATAAAACAAGCCAAGGAATCAATCACGAGTGGCTGCAGGTTGGGATCAAGCAGTAGAGTGGTTAAAGAACAGGCCGAGGGTCAAACACGGGTGGTTGCAGATTGGGATCAGGCAGTAGAGAAGTCCAGGAACAAGCCAAGGGTCAATCACGAGGTAAAGAGGAAGTGCTGAGACAAGGCTTTTATAGGAAGTTCATGGGAGGAGCAAGGAGTTTAAGGTTCAACAGTAATCAAGACTCAAGGCAGGGTTGTCCATTGGATCAGGTTTGTCCAGCAGATCAGGCAGGGAGCTTTCCAGCATCCCAGATAGCTCAGTGGGAAGAGTCAACGCCAGACACCGACAAGGTCCCAGGTTCAAGCCCAGGTCCTGACACTGCCACAGAGGTGTACTTACCCGTCGCCGCGGAGCACATCCCATTGGCCTAACCCGTACCCCCCCAGTGCTGGTCACGGAGCTCCTGGTGCCTTGCAGTTTTCAGTACCTTGCCTCTGCCTACAATTATCTCACCTCTGCTTACCCCTTCTTTTTCTACTCTACCTTAATGTTTTTGTAAATTCCGAAAATCCAATAAACCTTTTGTGATGCAGAATACTAAAAGGTTTGCAATTAAGCCCACTGTTTCTGGTAAGGCAGCGCTCAGACAGGCCTCCCTAGATGGGTACCTCTATACTGCCGCTGCAAACACAGCTAACACAGTTAATTCCGGTCCTAGTGTTAGACACCCTCGTTTAGGATCCTTCCCAATTTACCATCAACAAACCGCAGCAGCCCTGATGAAGGGGGAGTCCTTTTTTTCCCTGAAACGTGTTGGCTTGATCACTTGTTGCTATGTTCAATAAACGACTACATATCCACCTCTTGACTTGCATTCCATTGGATATTGGGTGCTCCCTATCTTTCTACCTCTACCAGTACACGCGGAAATGTCCACAAGGCAGCAGACCAAGCCCCCAAAAAGGGCTTACCACCTCCCTCCGGTGTAGCTGGCCAGAACACATCAGAAGAGAACCTTTCCAATCCGCCCCCACCACCACCTAAACATTGACTCACAAACGACTGAGTCAGTCCTACGCGATCACCAACCCTACAAAAGCTAGATGGGTACCTGGAAGCAACTCAACTTATAAACATAATGGGTGCCAAACCAAAAGGTAAAAGATTTCAAAGATGCTTTGAATTACTAATAATTCAATCAAACAAAAACAACCAATGTGTTTCAAGGACAGCAAACCTTCATCAGGGCTTAGAATGGGTGAAGGACTTGTTTGGTCTCAGAAGATGCTATAACCAAATGGATCTATACATGGTTTGGTATCAACTTTAGGACTTGAATTGTAACTATATACTCAGCAGGAGTAACAAGTTCTCATCCCATTCTAAACCTGATGAAGCGGGAATTTTGTTGCCCCTGAAACGTGTTAGATGTTGTTTTTGTTTGATCATATGAATAATTAAAGACATATTTGGACTCTTATATAGTATGATGGCTTTCTCTTCTTAACTCTTGACATGTTCAATAAAGACTCACTGGGCTCGCATTAGATTTGTGGCACTCTCATTCCCTCTACACTCTTCAGACTACTCTAGGGACCCCAAGGATACCCGGATTGATAGAGAGCTGCCTCTCAAATTCAGTCTTCAAGCCCAATTATTTTCTACTTTTGGGTCCAACACTTTATCAACATGTCTTCTGTAAAACTTTTTTGGAGGATAGAATAAGGATTAATTTCAAGAGGTATTAAGCCCAAAGACAAAAATGTGTTGGTTGCAGTTTGCCAATTCTTAGATGTGGTGGCTGCATTCGTTTTTATTTTTAAGCGGTTTTCTTTTGTTCTTACCTGATCCAGCCAGGAAATCTGTTATTTTTTCGCTTCCTTTACCAGACCAAGATGTCCTTGAAAAAGTGTCAGAGGGTTGAACCAAACCATTTACCACTGATAGGGGTGATTAATTACAATGATCAGCTTTTTTATTTATGTAACACCTTGATGCCAAAAGGAACAAAACATTTGCTGTAACTCCTTATAAAGTGTCAGCTGGCGTTCAGCTTTAATTTGTTAGTCACGTCCAATCTAAATCTGCTAGTCTAACACTACCCTCTCCCTAGACTGACAATTCTGCTGTTTAAAGGTGGCTCCATTGCTCTACCATCCAAAGTGGAGCCACCCTAAGACGGGAAGTGTGTTACTGGATCACCAGGGGAAATAAAGGGGAAAAAAAAGCCTAAAAATGAAAACTAATGTAGCCGCCACATCTAAGGACTGGTAAACTGCAATATATTACATTTTGTCTATGGGTTCAATACTGCTTAAAACCCATTTTATGTATTTATTTATATTGTCTGTGTCCCTTTTAACAGACTACAGAGAATACTACTTTTAATATAGACAAGTTTAAAACTATTTTGCTCTAACAATACTAAGTGACGCAGTCTCTTGCCACGCCCATGACTGTGCCACCATTTCCATAAATTAGCTATTAGGCCGTGCGTTCCATTAAAGTTGGTGGCTGATTGCAGCCCCCGTTCTTGTCAATAAAATATTCAAAGAAAGTATGTTCTCCATCTGGAGCTATATAGCGCTGTATGTTTATACATGTGGGAAAAATGTAATTCCCTCTAATAAATGATAACCTTGTGCAAAATGACATTGTACATATAATGTATTCAACTTGAAGAGGAGACGTGTGGAAGATGCTTTAGCTACTGAACTGGGAATATC
Organism: Rana muscosa; assembly: GCA_029206835.1. Lineage (NCBI taxonomy): Eukaryota > Metazoa > Chordata > Amphibia > Anura > Ranidae > Rana > Rana muscosa. The sequence goes on along the minus strand of CM055124.1, from coordinate 53,661,207 downwards.
CAAGAACAAATGGAAATCCCTGATTTGATTTAGACCTCTCATACTTATATTGAGTGTTCCCTGCCCCCCCTTCTACAGCCCCCTAGTGAACAATGGGATGTTGGTTTTCCTTGAAGCACTTGGAGAAGAGTGGCTACAAAAGTACAGTCATTCTCGCATTGTCCTGCTATACCAAATTTCACCAACTGGTGGCACTGCAGATGCAATTTTTTTAAAAGCTGAACTCTTGGCAGAGATTCTCAGTTTCGCTCACTGAGCTTCTTAGGGGAAATTTGTTTGAAACACGTTGCATGTGTTAGTGTGATGTGGTGCTATTCATTCTAAATGGCACCCCAACCCACCTTTCGAAACATACCAGCATTGCTGTGCAAACCACAAATACAGTGCCTTGCGAAAGTATTCGGCCCCCTTGAACTTTTCATCCTTTTGCCACATTTCAGGCTTCAAACATAAAGATATAAAATTTAAATTTTTTGTGAAGAATCACCAACACGTGGGACACAATTGTGAAGTGGAACGAAATCTATTGGATTTTTGAAACTTTTTTAACTAAGAAAAAAATGAAAAGTGGGGCGTGCAAAATTATTCGGCCCCCTTGCGTTAATACTTTGTAGAGCCACCCTTTGCTGCGTTTACAGCTGCAAGTCGCTTGGGGTATGTCTCTATCAGTTTTGCACATCGAGAGACTGAAATTCTTGCCCATTCTTCCTTGCAAAACAGCTCGAGCTCAGTGAGGTTGGATGGAGAGCGTTTGTGAACAGCAGTTTTCAGCTCTTTCCACAGATTCTCGATTGGATTCAGGTCTGGACTTTGACTTGGCCATTCTAACACCTGGATACGTTTATTTGTGAACCATTCCTTTGTAGATTTTGCTGTATGTTTGGGATCATTGTCTTATTGGAAGATAAATCTCCGTCCCAGTCTCAGGTCTTTTGCAGACTCCAACAGGTTTTCATCCAGAATGGTCCTGTATTTGGCTGCATCCATCTTCCCCTCAATTTTAACCATCTTCCCTGTCCCTGCTGAAAAAAAGCAGGCCCAAACCATGATGCTGCCACCACCATGTTTGACAGTGGGGATGGTGTGTTGAGGGTGATGAGCTGTGTTGCTTTTACGCCAAACATATCGTTTTGCATTGTGGCCAAAAAGTTCGATTTTGGTTTCATCGGACCAGAGCACCTTCTTCCACATGTTTGGTGTGTCTCCCAGGTGGCTTGTGGCAAACTTTAGACAAGACTTTTTATGGATATCTTTGAGAAATGGCTTTCTTCTTGCCACTCTTCCATAAAGGCCAGATTTGTGCAGTGTACGACTGATTGTTGTCCTGTGGACAGACTCTCCCACCTCAGCTGTAGTTCTCTGCAGTTCATCCAGAGTGATCATGGGCCTCTTGGCTGCATCTCTGATCAGTCTTCTCCTTGTCTGAGCTGAAAGTTTAGAGGGACAGCCAGGTCTTGGTAGATTTGCAGTGGTCTGATACTCCTTCCATTTCAAAATGATCGCTTGCACAGTGCTCCTTGGGATGTTTAAAGCTTGGGAAATCTTTTTGTATCCAAATCCGGCTTTAAACTTCTCCACAACAGTATTACGGACCTGCCTGGTGTGTTCCTTGGTCTTCATGATGCTCTCTGTGCTTTCAACAGAACCCTGAGACTATCACAGAGCAGGTGCATTTATACAGAGACTTGATTACACACAGGTGGATTCTATTTATCACCATCAGTCATTTAGGACAACATTGGATCATTAAGAGATCCTCGCTGAACTTCTGGAGTGAGTTTGCTGCACTGAAAGTAAAGGGGCCGAATAATTTTGCACGCACCACTTTTCACTTTTTTATTTGCTAAAAAAGTTTAAAATATCCAATAGATTTCGTTCCACTTCACAATTGTGTTATATCTTTATGTTTGAAGCCTGAAATGCGGCAAAAGGATGAAAAGTTCAAGGGGGCCGAATACTTTTGCAAGGCACTGTACATGATGTGTGCACCTTTTTTGTTGTGCTGTGGTGCATTGGCAGCTCGTTTGTGGCATAATGTGCACTGCAATAGTGTAATTGAGCTCCCTTCCTATGCTGCCTGTTTTTTTCTTCCTTTGAAAAATGAGGTTAAAAAATTTCAAAATAAAGGGTACAAAAAAAGATCTTCTGTGACTTTCAGGAGACCTTAAAAGCCCACTCCACCTTTAAAACCCAACTCTGGGAAACGTAAACATTTTTATACTTGCAGTGGGGCTGTGCCCAAGCTGCAAGGGTACACTGATCGTTTGGTCTAGGGGAGAGTTTTTGCACTTTAAATGACCTGATCCCCCTACTTCCCTGGTCTTGATGATGTCAAGACCTTAGACCGCTAGAGAATGGGGGAGAAGAAGCTAGCAGTGTGCAGGATCTGGTAAGTAGATCTTCTCTTCTATGTTTCTCAAACCCAAACAAGCAATGATCCACAAAGTGCGGGTGCAGCCCCACTGCTAGTCATCATTTTTACGTTTTCCAGAGTTGGGCTTTTAAACAAAAACACCTTTATTTTGCCTCCCCCCCCCCCCCCCCCCCTTGACGGCTAAAAAAATTGCCACCATTTTTTGACAAGGGTTCACTGTCAATAGCGGTTTATGCCCTGCTTGTACATGTAGTGCTCTTCGTTTAATTTATGTTTTTTTACGAATGTAGCGGGGCTTTAAAATCTAAGGGAATGTTTGAGTGGTAGTTGTGCTCAAACACACTATTTGATAGGGTTCTGTAAACCATTATTTTACTGCAGGTAGGATGCTGGTGTATAGTTCCCTGTGGCCTGTTGGTGGCGCTGCCATCGGAGGCCAGGGTTGAACCACTGGTACAGTGCTGTGCCTTGGATGTCCCCTCTCGGCAGTGGTGTGGTGGGCGTGTCGGCCTGCTGTGCATCCCGGGAGGGGATATAAAAGGGGCAGACTCTGTCTGTCAGGGGTGACTTCCCGGGGGTCCAACCCCGGGAGCGTGTGATTCTGTTCGTGGCCACCCCAGGCACCTTTAGCCCTGGGGTGGAATTCCTGGCCCGGTACACCGGCGGATCAGTCCCAGGCACCTTTAGCCCTGGGGCTGCAACTGAAGGCCTTGGGTCCAGCACCTTCGGCTGGAACCCACGGAGGGAGGAGGAATCCCAGGGTGCTGCCTTGCGAGGAGACCCATATCTGAAAGAGGAGGCTGGGGGAGGACCGTTCCGAGGGACTGGTGAGAGATCGCAGTGAAGGAAGGGGCCCGTTAACTTTCTGGAGGGATGTCATCTTCCCGTTAGAGGCCTAAAACCAGAACCAACATTCACCAGGTCTGTGGCAGAGACTGTGTGTGTGTGTGTGTGTGTGTGTGTGTGTGTGTAGTCTGATTTGAGCATCATTCCTGCTGCTGGGATCCACTCTAGTGGGAGACTATCCAGATGAGCTAAGACTACCTGAAGATATGGGTGATGAATGGGTATTCGTTTGTGCCTGGACCTATTCCAACACCTCTTGCTGTCCTGATCTTCCTCCAACCTTTCCTGTTCAATGATTATGCATAAGAGAGAAATACATTTTACGTTGGAGTTGCAATTGGTGTGGACCTTGGAGTTATTGGGGAATAGAGACTTGTCTTTATTGCAGTGAAGACGGGAGCCATTCTTTGGGGAACCTGACCATAGAGACCCAGGTACATTACACCGCTCAACCTCTTCACACAGGAGGGTACGGGCATGTGGCATGGTGTGCCCCTTTTCCCACAAGTGAGCCAAAGGGAAGGAAAAGAGGGGTTCTGTGTGCTACACGAATAAAGGCATTTTTGGATCTCAGCGTGGTGTGCAGCCATCCAGACTTTTCTTTCTCTAAGGGTGAACCCCGAAGTGTGGGTGCAGCCCCACTGCTAGGGATCATTTTTAGATTTTCCATTATAAAGTTGGGCTTTTAAAAACCACCCCTTTGCCTTCTGCATTGACGGCAAATAAATTTTGCCAAAAACTTACCAGGACATGAAATTGCTAATTTTTGCTCATCTCCAATCCATACTAACAATTATGAATGATTCTACTGATTTAATAATTCTTATTAGAAGAGCTGTCGTTTTATCCAATCACTGCTCTGCCATTCGACTTTTGCAAAATATCTGTGTACATCATCTGCATCCCTTCAGCACCGACAGGAGGGCCAAATCGTCTCCCCGGTGGCTGAGATTGCTAAAAATGCACCAGACATAGCTCTATGTGATCGAGAGACGTGCCTGGACTTCCGATCCACGCTGTATACAATTAGCATTATGTAAATACAGGAGAATGGTTCCTGAGAGACTCACAGGGGTGGTTATACATTACAATATATCTGTCTGCCGCTGTGTGTATGTATTAAACCTTCCCCCTCCTGACCACTCAGTGCTTTCCGCTCGCAGAGCAGGCTGAGATAAGACGCAGTATTTCTAGTGACCATTTTTGTGGAGAGTTTCATCATAGACCGCTAATTAAATTAACATATTGCACATAACGGGCTAGATTTAGAAGAAGGGGTATTGTCAGTTTTGCTGTTTCCATAGCAACAGCAATGTCACATCTAGAGAAGGATGAGGTTCACTGGGCTGCACTATTAAACCGGACAGGTCATATATTTTTTGGGATCCGGTGACATTAAGTCGTGGATCTATGCCGTCTGTACGGTTCTATGGAAACAGAGTTGGGGGCAATGTGCCTATAGGCAGGATTTGGAGGGCAGGATCCCACTTTAGGTATTTGTAAAGCCACTGGAGAAGATGTGGAAAGTTGTAGTCAGTTTTCAACACAACTGTATTCCAAGCTAATGGTTGTAAACAAGAGCTGGTCCTAGTTGATGTGGAAAGGCCCAATTCGGGGAGCATCCAGGCCCAGTCTGCCCCTGGACAGACTGAACTGTTACTCGGCATCCCCAGACAAGCATAAAGATTACAACTTAAGAACTTCTGATTTGCAGAAAAGATTCAGTAACTTAGAAACTGTTGAAGAAATTAGGAATCGGGGCACAGACAGCAGTAAGCACCCGAGAGAGCAGCTTTTCCTCTCTACCTTCTCCAAAACTAGAAAAATTGTTCCAGAAGGACTTTATTAGGATTTATTCAAATACAGCTTAACACAAATGGTTAAGACAAGGCTTGCATCAAGGCTTGCAGGTGCCTATGTTTTGCCATGGTTTAAAATATGATGGAATTTGGTTGCTACAGGCCCCATGGACTATTTAATGCTAATGGACACTAGTGTTTTATTTTTTTTAAAGTGTAATTACAAAAAAAAAACCTTGCCCCTTCATCACTCCTTTAAGAGCTTGTTGGACGTTCCATTCCAAAATCATGGGCATTAATGTGGAATTGCCCCCATCTTTTGGCTCCAGCCTCAAGTCTTCTGGGAAGGCTTTTCACAATTTTTAGCGTGTTTATGGGAATTTGTTCCCAGTCAGACAGAAGAGAATTTGTGAGGTCAGGTTGGATGAGAAGACCTGCCCTGTCCCGTAGGGTTGAGGTCAGGACTCTACGTACAACCCCAATTTCAAAAAAGTTAGGATGCTGTGTAAAATCTACAGAGTACAATGATTTGCAAATCTCATACACACACATATATATATATATATATATATATATATATATATATATATATATATATATATATATATAGATCGGCCGATTTTTGGCACTTTTTATTAATCGGCATCGGCCGATAGTGCTGAAAAAAAAGCCGATTTAAAAAAACTTCAGCGCAACTTGCAAATAACTTCTTTCATAGAAGTCAATGCAAGTTCCCTGAAGTTTCCTGTGGAGGTGGAGCGATGTGTCTCTGGGCAGCCTGCCAAGTGTGAGAAAAGAGATACAATGTTTCTTCTTATCAATGAACTGAACTCTGTGTGTAGAAGTTCTCAGTTTAACCATTTAAAGACCAAATCTTTTCTGACACTTGTAGCTCACAAGTAAAAATCCTGTATTTTCTGCAAGAAAATCACTTGGAACCCCCAAACATTATATATTTTTTTTTAGCAGAGACCCTAGGGAATAAAATGGCGGTTGTTGCAATATTTTATGTCACATGGTATTTGCGCAGCGGTCTTTCAAACGCAATTTTTTGGGAAAAAATACACTTTAATGAATTTTTAATAAAACGAAACAGTAAAGTTAGCCGTTTTTATCTATTTTTTTCGTCTAAAAATTTTGATTACCTGTTTTTGTGCCTGCTTCCTGATTCCCTTACCGAAGATGGCGGCGGCAGCACCCGAGAGCCGAGGGAGAGATCGGCTTTGTGTGCCGACATCGCGGGCGCCCAGGACAGGTAAGTGTCCATATAATTAAAAGTCAGCAGCTGCAGTTTTTGTAGCTGCTGACTTTTAATATTTTTTTTTTTGGCGGAACTCTGCTTTTACACTGGAGCGGGTAGTCGTTGACGGTAAAACGCTGCTAGTTTTAGCGGCGCTTTACCATCATTTTAGCGGCGCTATTTGGCTGCTAGCGGGGCGCTTATAACCCAGCTAGCGGCCGATGAAGAGGTTAAATGCACCCGTGTAGCACCGCTGCAGAAGCGCTTTGCAGGCACTTCGGCAGCAGTGCCCATTCATTTCAATGGGCAGGAGTGGTGGAGGAGCGGTATACACCGCTCCAAAGATGCTGCTTGCAGGACTTTTTTTAACGTCCTGCCAGCGCACCGCCTCAGTGTGAGACTGCAGGGGAGCCGTTTTCCAGCCACTTTTACAGGTGCTATTTTTAGCCCAAAAGTGCCTGAAAAACACCCCAGTGTGAAAGGGGTCCAACTGTTAGATTTTATGAGATGAAGGGAAAAAAAAAACGAAAAAAATCGGCCTAACATATCGACCCAAAAAAAAAATTGGCATCATATATCGGCCATCGGCCGCCGCGATTTCTAAATATCAGCATCAGCCAGAGAAAAACCCATATCGGTCGACCTCTATATATTGTAAAGTTTGGAGATCATAGCTCCACGGGACTAAGTGCATAAACCGTTTGAAACAAGGCTTTTATTTGCAAACAAACCAAAAAATAAGGCTTCACTCAGCACACAGGAAAAACTATAAAACAAAGTCTGCTTAGCTTCAGCATAAAATAAAGTCCACTTGTCTTCAGCACAAAATAAATTAAAGAAAAAGCACATACAGTTTTTTTATAGATGGGTCTTCGCCCAAGAACTTTAAGAGTCCTTGCTGTATCCTTAACAGCTCCCAGCAGACACAAAGCTCATCTCCACAGGTGCAATCCCCATACTCCTCCTCATCACACCTCTAGCACCACTTCCTGTTTTATGAACTGTTCTCTGGAAGTCTTAACCCCCTGTGTGCTGACTCCCAGTGGTCGGGGCGGAGGCTCTTTCCCACCCGAATAGCACTTTAGAGCCTCCGAAATTCCGGGCCCCAAATGACTCTATCAAGACAGAGAGGACTGCGAGCCAGTCCTCTCTGGATTAACTCTTTTGCCGGGAATCCCTTACCCACTTTGGGGTGACCCCCTGAACACTCTCATAGCTCTCTTTAAAGGGACCACAACCCAAATACTGGTGCTCAACCCAACCTTGACGTCCTGTACTATATATATATATATATATATATATATATATATATATATAGTGTGTGTGTGTGTGTATATGTGTGTGTATGTGTATGTATATATATATATATATATATATATATATATATATATATATATTCACAATAGAAAACATATCAAACGTATATAAACTGAGAAAATGTACCATTTTAAGAAAAAAAAAATTAAGGTAATTTTGAAATTGATGGCAGCAACACATCTCAAAACAGTTGAGACAGGACAACAAAATGCTAGCATCCCAACTTTTTGGGAAATGGGGTTGTACAGAGTCCTGACCTCAACCCTACTGAATGCCTTTGGGATGAATTCTGGTGCTGATTACAGCACCAGGCCTTCTCATCCAACCTGAACCCACAAATGCTTGTTGTAGGCCACTTGAGCTCCTCCACACCAAACTCATCATTCCCTGTCTTTATGTAGTTGGCTTTGTGCACAGGGGTGCAGTCATGGTGGAGCAGAAAAGGGCCTTCCCCAAACTTATCACAAAGTACACAATTGCCTAAAGTGTCTTTCTATGCTGTAGCATTAACAGTACCCTTCCCTGCGATGACCTAAACGCAACAATATAAAGGGATGTCCACACCCGTTTGGTCACAAGGTAGGTGTGAAAGTTGGGTATCACAAATCTTTGGCCATATAGTGTATATTGAAGAAAACATCCTTGGGCCGGAGTGGTGATTTTCAGATCTGGTGCTTGTATCTGCCATATAGTGTTTGATCTGAGCTAAGAAAGAGTCTGACCATAGAGCGTAATGGCCAGTCCTCACCTTCATCCCAGTATATGCATCCAATTCTAATGGAAGATACATCAATGGAAGTTAAAAAATAAAAAAAACACTGCTGCAGCCCCAAACAGTTTAAATTCTGTATTTCTTCACTTCACCTGATTCTATATATTGACACCTCCACCTGCTTCTATATATTGTTCTGCTGCAGAGGCCTGGAGCGATGGAGAGGTCAATGCTCATTTTTATCTTAAAAAGTGTTCTTACCCGTTTCATGATTTTTTATTAGTATCCAGGTTTTGGTGATATTGACCTTCGTAGGTTTTCTGCGAATTCATGAAAAGTGTCTTTTGCAAATGAGATATTGATGTTCTGTCTATTTTTACCTTGAAGTGACTTTAAAACAGAAAAAGATGATCTTTTGAAGTTTAAAGATTCTGCACCTTTAAGTGCTGGCATATTATACCAACTGCATGTTCCCCCTCTTCTTCTCCCCATTGTCAGTCTTGTTAAATTTGAATTATGTCCAATGGTTTGGCAAGGACTTATCCTTTGCCGAAAAAGTTGGGGTGCTAAAAGGCTCCCCCCACCTTCCTGTCTCAGAAAGACAAAGTATTATCTGCTCATCTAATTTTTTATATGATTCTCTTTTCTGTTACAGTTTCCCCGACAGCCAGAATTCAGCCCTCTCAAAGCCTGGCCAGAGAAGGAGACTTGCTCAACCTAAAGTGTGAAGTCACTGGAAATCCCAGGTAAGGTTCTAAAACCAATCTAAATACCCACTTTAAGACCAGGCCTTTTCTGACACTTTTGTTTACAAGTAAAAATCTGTATATTTTGATAGAAAATTACTTTAGAACCCCCAAACATATTATATATATATATATATATATATATATATATATATATATATATATATATATATATATTTTAGCAGAGACCCTAGAGAATAAAATGTCAATCGTTTCAATTTTTATGACACACTGTGTGTGCGCTGAGGTTTTTCAAATGCGATTTGTTTGGAAAAAATCAATTTTAATGAGTTTTAATGCAAAAAAACACAATATATGTGATCTAATTTATGATAAAATATTAAATATGATATTATGTAAATGATAGAGTAAATGGATACCGTGCTGTCATGCTGTAAAATTGCACACGCTCGTGGAATGGCGACAAACCTACGATACTTAAAAATATCCATAGGTGACGCTTTTAAAATTTGTCCAGGTTACCAGTTTAGAGTTACAGAGGAGGTCTAGCGCTAGAATGATTGCTCTCACTCTAACATTCGCAGCCAAACTTCACATGTGTATTCGGAACACCGTTTGTATATGAGTGTGCGACCTACATAGGTGTTCGCCTTTGCGTGTGAGCATGGGGGGATAGGGGTGCTTTAAAAAAAAATATATATATGTATATAAATATATATTTTTTTCTTTTATTGAAAATGTTTTATTTTTAAACTCTTCTATTTTATGTCTCTTTAAAAAAAAATTATCACTTTTGTTGCTATCACAAGAAACTTAAACATCCCTTGTAATACCAATAAAGCATGACCGTTCCTCTTTGTGAAGACATCTATAAGGCCCCTTTCACACGATAGACCCGCTCGGATCCACCTGTCCGTTTTTTAGGCGGATCCGAGTGGGCCACCCATTAACTTCTGTGGGCAGGCAGATATCAGCAGAGATGGGTCCGCTGACACCCGCCTGCCATCCGATCTGACGAGATCCGCTCAAAACAGACGGATGGCGATACGTTCGCCATCCGTTCATCGGATCGGATGAAAATGGACACGCTGTCCGTTTTCATCCGATCTTCCCATAGAGTTCAGAGGGGCTCTGACAGGTCCGTCCCTGCACAGTGAGCAGACACGGACCTGTCATCCGCCAGCTCAGCGGGGATCAACGGAGCAATCTCCCGCTAAACTAGCGGAGTCCACTGAGCAGATCCACCCCGTGTGAAAGGGGACTAAGACCCCAGATCCCGCTCTACCCTTGAAAGCATAAGATCAAAAAAAAAAAGCATTAATATAATGCTTTAAAAAAAAAAATTTTTTGCATCTGCCCTAAACCGGACGTCGCGTCCGGCCTCCTATATTATAGAGGTGGACAGAGACAATCTGGTCTCTGTTCACCTCTATGGCCAGCCACGCAACGCGCAGCAGCGATAGACTCAGTAAACCGCTTCAAAGCTGCAACGTATATATACGTATTGCGTTCTAGAAGTGAATACGGCAATTGCATTGACCTAAATTTGGTTGCATCTCAGATTTGTAGACTCTTGACATGTTCTCCAAAAAAATGTCGGTGATAACTTGACTTGTATCCAAAATCCTGGCTGTCAGGTTGCTGATGCTTAAACAAAGTATGGAAACTGCTACTGGCACACCTTTTTTTACTACAGATAAGATAAAAGCATAGAAAAAGTCACAGCTCAGCGGCAATTGGGACAAGAGAGCATAGCCTATAGGTTTGTTAGGAATATACCTTGTGAAGAGCAACTGTGAAGCATCTCAGCAATGCAGCGCCAGCTTAATGAGTATCTATAGTCCTTCTTGAAGTTTTTTTTTAGATGTGCATGTCCTCCTTAGGCTCTTTATTTTGTTACTTTTCTCCCGCTGAAAAGTTGCTATTTCACAGCAGGTTCGTATGCAACATTTTTGTAAAAATTGACTACCCAACCAAATGGCTGCTATCAGGAGCCATCAGAAAAAATGTTTTCATTTCCTTACGTCTTATTGCTGTTCTTTTACTGCGGAGAAGCACAAGCATCCCAAAATATACTTTTACTAATCATTTAGAAACATCCATGGTTTGGACTCTTTGATCGTTGGTGTGGTGCTCATTCTGCCACTTGTATAGCCTGACTTTGCCCTTCCTTTGGGGTTGTATACGCCCTTCCTTTGGGGGTGTTCTTGTATGCATGCGCAGCCTCACAGAAGTAAATTAGCTCAATTAATGAGATGGTTCTTGATAACACTGGATAGCAATAATTGAAGATTTAGTGCCTCTCTTTGTATGGAAATAAAAACCTGACATGGGTTCCAACCCTTCCATACACTATCAAAAAAATGCCTTTAAATAAACTTTAAGCCACGCTTCCTTTATTACTTAGGTCTTACCTTTCTATCATTAACACCCTACCACCATGTATTTACTGTAGAGAGGTTAAACTGTGGAAGAGCTTAGTCATGTTTTGAGGTTCTCATTGTTGGTGGGTGGCAGACTGTCAAAGTTTATGAAAGGCTGACAGCTGCTGTTACTGGACGGGCTGGATGGTGCACCTAGAAGCAATAACGTTTGCTTGCGTTCTGGGTATTGTTCCCATGGTGCATACTGCCCTGAGCTTTAGTACCGCTAGGTGCACCCCTAATGGTGGCAGCCTGTCAAAGGCTATGAGAGGCTGACAGCTGCTGCGGTTGGATGAGGCTGGATGGTGCACCTAGAGGTAGTAATGCATAGTATGCACCCAGGGACAAACGCCCCGAATCCAGACTACTTTCCTTCTGGGTATTTATCCCTGGGTGCATACTGCCCTAAACGTTAGTACCGCTAGGTGCACCGTCCAGCCACAGCAGCTGTCAGCCTCTGCTGCTGCAGATGAATGCTGTCAGCTTCTGCTGCTGCAACTTGATGGTGCACCCAGTGGTAATGATGTTTAGGGCAGTATGCACCCAGGGTGAATGCCTGTAACGCAAGTTGTCTGTATTCTGGATGTTCATCCCTGGGTCCATAATAAATATTAGTACTGCTAGGTGCATCATCCAGCCCTGATGGTGGCAGCCTAAAAAAGTCTATGAGAGACTGACAGCTGCTGCGGCTGGATGGTGCACCAAAAGGTAATAATGTTTAATATGCACCCAAGGACAAACACCCAGAATTCAGATTGCCCTCTGGGTATTCATCCCTGGGTGCCTACTGCTCTAAACATTAGTACCCCTAGGTGAACCGTCCAGCCGCAGCAGCTGTCAGCCTCTGCTGCTGCAACTGGATGCTGTCAGCTAATGTTTAGGGCTGTATGTGCCTAGGACAAATGCCTGGAACGCAGCAGTCTGCATTCCGGATGTTCGCCCCCTGGGTGCATACTAAATATTAGTACTGCTAGGCACACCATTCAGCCCCAGCAGCTGTCAGCTTCTCATAGACTTTTGCAGGCTGCCCTGCCCTGCCCCCATCGGGGTTGGACGATGCACCTGTGCCCTCCACCTGCACCTAAATATCGAAGCCTCTTGCACCAGTGAGTGCTAAATGTCCAGTGTGCCTTAGGGAATCTCAGACTATGACTAAGCTCTTAAAGTCTATGAGAGGCTGACAGCTGGAGGGGGCTGAACGGTGCAACTAGATGCTTTCAGGTGGTGCACCTATTGGTACTAAAGTTTAGTATGCACCCAGAAACGAATGTTTGGAATACAGACTGCATTCTGGGCATTTGTCCCTGGGCGCATACTGCCATAGATGTTAGCACCATTAGGTGCACTGCCCAGCCGCAGCAGCGGAGGCTGACACCTGCTGTGGTTGGGTGGTGAACCTAACGGTACTACCGCAAGCAGCCTGCATTCCAGGCATTCGTCCGAGGGTGCATACTAGGGTGACCACGTGTCCCGGATTGCCCGGGACAGTCCCACATTTTGCAGGTCTGTCCTGGGCACATTCATTCCAGGACAGTGTCCCGGAATGAAACTGAGCCCTCGTACACACGGCCGAGATTCTTCTTTTTTCGACGAGATTCTTGGACAAGAAACTTGTCCCGGCCGAGTGTACACACGCTCGATTCAAAGAACCCGCGGTTCTTTGAATGGAGCGTACGCGGTGACGTCATCGACTACGACGAGCATGCGCTCGTCACATTCGATGCCGTCGCCGCCATCTTGGTATACCCTACGTATGCCTAGGAAGCTACCGCGCATGCGTCGAATTCATTTCGAACATGCGCGGGCTTCCGGGAGGACAGGTAAGTGTACACACACACACTTTTCTCGTCGAGAAACATGCCGACGAGAATCTCGACGAGAAAATAGAGAGCAGGATCTCTATTTTCTCGTCGAGATTCTTGTCGCTTTTCTTGACGAGAAACCATACACACGAACGAATTTCTCGGCAAAAAATATCTCTGCCAGCAAGTTTCTTGCTGGTTTTTGCCGAGAAACTCGTTCGTGTGTACGAGGCTTGACACAGCCACCCCCCGGGGCCAATCTGATGCTTCCAAAAAAGGCCGCCACATCACCGCTTTACTCACTGACAGTACTTGTCCTGGCCGGGAATGCCTGGAGGAGCACAATCCCCGCCCCCTGCTTGTGATTGGAGAAATCATAAATCCCGCCTCTTGTGTCCAATCACTGTGCTGTGATTCGTTACAGCACAAGCTGATTTTTGGGAAGGGAGGGTGTCCCTGAATGGTAGTTTGGAAATGTGTCCACCCTAGCGCATACTGCCATAGATGTTAGCACCACTAGGTGCACTCCCCAGCAGCAGCAGCGGAGGCTGACACCTGCTGTGGTTGGGTGGTGAACCTAACGGTACTACCGCAAGCAGTCTGCATTCCGGGCGTTTGTCCCTGGGCACATACTAAACATTAATACCACTAGGTGCACCATCTGTTTGCAGCAGCAGAGGCTTGTAGCATCCAGTCGCACCGTCCAGCCGCAGCAGCTTTCAGCCTCTCCTGCAGTGGGATTGGACAGTGCACCCGTACCGTCCAACCCGCACCTAAACCCCAGAGCCTCATGCACCGGACCCCAACACCCATTGTGCATGAGGCCTTACTTTCCTTTAACCCATTCTGCCAGCGTTGCCATGGTAACAGGCAAACGGCACGCAAGCACAAAGGACTAGCACAGGCCTTGAACATAACCCTTAAAAAAAATTTAAAAAAACGCGTTCAAAACCTTCGCCACTGGGCGGATCAATACGGCATCTATTTCCCCGACTCCCGACTTCACAGCATTATAGTCACCACTCTAATTCACTGCAGTATTAATTCCTAGGGGAATGATAAGCCGCGTTCTAGTAAATATAGTGCGCAGGATGGTTGCGCGTCGGCGGACGGACGCTCTTAAAGAGAAAAATTACAATTTTCTCTCCAACTTCCCCCGACTTTCGGCAAGAAGACATTAAAGGAGTTTTTCTATTCTTTCCAAAGTGGCAGCAACTCTCCTGGTGACACATCGGTGTAAAAACGTTCCGGGGGAAAAAAATGCACATTGAAATACGCTCGGCGTGGTAGCGGCGGTGTGCCGGTCGGGTGGGGGAATTGAGGAAATAATACTTTATTTTTTTCTTTGCTGTGGAAGTGCAGAGCCTTGGCTGTTTTTATAAATGGTCCCCGCAGTTTCTCTGCAGCCTGTGCAACGGATATATAAACCCCACAGACATCCCGATGACGTGCCGGCAGAACATAAAACGACCTGCACACCCCATATATCTCCGACTGCAGCGGCAAAAGGAGCAGACGTACAGCCTCCCACTGCAGCCCTAAACACCAGCAGGAATCCTAATCAGCTTCGTCCGCCGGAAAACCCAATTCAGCACCGAAATAAATAAAGAGGGGCGGGCTGACACCATAAAATGGCGGCTAGTCTGTAACGCGATCGCGTCAATCTTATGTTTGTTTCAATTTGTTAACGTTATTTCTGAAGTCGTTTTTCTATTTATTTTAAACCTTCAGCTTTGATTGAGGGCTCATTCACACCAGGAGGTGCGTCCGAGCGGAGCACGCGTACTTTTTTTTTTTTATGCGATCTTGCGCGTCACGTTTTAGGGCAGCCAATTCATTTCAGTGGGGATGCCCTATGCATGTGAAAAAAAAAAGGGGCAGGCGCGATTTTACAAATGGTACTGCTGTGTAATGCGTTTGTTTTGGGTGCAAACTGATGTGCGTTTAGCTGGATGAACCATTAAGAATGAGGCCCTCTTCACACTTAGCATGGCGGGAGCGCACATTTTTTGTGCGAATACGCATAGCGCAGCCCATTGATTTTTACACGCCGCAAAATAGCGTTTGCATCCCGCATTTGGGGTGCCATTAACCATTCATGACGCAGCGCGTTTTTCTTGCGCATTCTGGGAACGCACATTGCGTGCTTTCCAGGAACGTTCCAGGAACGCGCAGATGTAAATGGAGACTTAATGACGTCTGCAAAAAGCGGTGCGACAAAACGTGCGATTTTGTGCCCAATTTACACGCCACAACCTGACCTCCAGCCTCACACAGTTGTAGCGGCTCCTCTCCTGGACTGAAACGGCTTCCTCTGATTTCATTGCACACTGTGAGCTTCTCACCATGTGCATTACAAGCTGCAGCAAGTCGGATAGAGTCCGCCTCATTCCTGGCTGCAGGACGGCCAGCCAGGGGGCCGGACTGTCGGGAGTAGAAAATGTCCCAGCATCAGTTGGGGTAAACCGTGCCCCATCTTTGGTGTCAGTGAAATGAATTTTGCCCCATCATTGGTGTCATTGGGAAGAGATGTGTCCTATAGTTTGTGTCATTGTGAGGAATTGTGCCCCATCATTGGTGTCATTGGGAGGAGGAATAGTGCTCCACATTGGCGTCTTTGGTAGGAATTGTGCCCCATCATTGGTGTCATTTGGCCCCTTTGTTGGTGTCACTGGGAGAAATTGTGCCACATTGTGTCATTGAGAGGAATTGTGCCCCATCATTGACGTCTTTGGCAGCAATCGTGCCCTATCATTGGTGTCATTTGACCCCATCGTTGATGTCATTGAGAGGAATTGTGCCCCATCATTGAGAGGAATTGTGCTCCATCATTGAGAGGAATTGTGCTCCATCATTGAGAGGAATTGTGCCCCATCATTGTTGTCTTTGGTAAAAATTGTGCACATCGTTGGTGTCCCTTGGTCCCATTGTTGGTGTTACTGGGAGGAATTGTGCCCATCATTGGTGTCATTGAGAGGCCCTGTGCCCCATAATTGGTGTCATTGGGAGGAGGATTTGTGCCCCACATTGGCGTCTTTGGTAGGAATTGTGCCCCATCATTGGTGTCATGTGGCCCCTTTGTTGGTGTCGCTGGGAGGAATTGTGCCCCATTGTTTGTGTCATTGAGAGGAATTGTGCCCCGTCATTGGTGTCTTTGGTAGAAATTGTGCCCATCGTTGGTGTCCTTTGGTCCCATTGTTGGTGTTACTGGGAGGAATTGTGCCCATCGTTGGTGTCATTGAGAGGACCTGTGCCCCATAATTGGTGTTATTGGGAGGAGGAATTGTGCCCCATTGTTGGTGTAATTTGGCCCCTTTGTTGGTGTCATTGAGAGGAATTGTGCCCCATAGTGTCATTGAGAGGAATTGTGCCCCGTCATTGGTGTCTTTGGTAGAAATTGTGCCCCATCATTGGTGTCATTTGGTCCCATTGTTGGTGTTACTGGGAGGAATTGTGCCCCATTGTGGGTGTCATTGAGAGGAATGGTGCCCTTTCATTGGTGTCAGTGAATTACATAATGCCCCAAGCTCTAGATAAAAACAAGCAGAGTGCCCCCCCGGGCCGCAGTCTGGAGAGCGGGGCTCCGGCTCTTTCCTTTCCAGCCTGACTGTCCCGCCCCTTTCATTCATTGGATTTCTATCCCTTCAATTGTATAGGTTCAGCATCACATGTGGGAGTTTCCTATAGATGTCTGCAGGCAACTGAATGCCCGCTTCTCAAGACTGACACCCACGTACCAATCAAGGCATTAATTGGACCCAGTGATGTCATCACTAGGTCCCTGTGCTTCTCTATGCATTGTTGTCAGATTTAGGCTGGGGGAGTTTTATTCAGCATTCCACGTGGTTGTTACCTAGAGCAGTGTACCTAGGAGCGCCCAATGAGACGTCTGATGGTGACATCTCATCATTGTACTTTGGTTTGTGTAGTGCCACCCGCTGCAGTCACTACGAGCCGCCATCTATAACTAAGGTCAGGGACTGAAAGGAGCGCAGTCCTCCTCTTCTCATTTACACTCCACCCATCAAGGCTTTATATTATTTGTATAACTCCTCCCAATAGGGTGACCACATTTCCAAACTACCATTCAGGGACACTCCCCCTTCCCAAAAATCAGCTTGTGCTGTAACGAATCACAGCACAGTGATTGGACACAAGAGGCGGGATTTATGATTTCTCCAATCACAAGCAGGGGGCGGGGATTGTGCTCCTCCAGTCATTCCCGGCCAGGACAAGTACTGTCAGTGAGTAAAGTGGTGATGTGGCGGCCTTTTTTGGGGCCATCAGATTGGCCCGGGGGGGGGGGGGTGGCTGAGTCTCCGGGACACTGTATTGTCCTGGAATGAAGGTGCCCGGGACATGCCTGCAAAATGCGGGACTGTCCCGGGCAATCCGGGACACGTGGTCACCCTACCTCCCAAGAACCAGCCCGCTGCTTGTATCAGGACTGAGGGCTCTTGGGAGGAGTACTGAGGCGGGGGTGATGTGTACAGAGAGCCATGTACAGAACCCTGCCGGCCCCTCCCATCAGCCATGATCTCCCTGCATTGCCCAGAGAAGCACAGAGACCCAGTGATGACATCACTGGGTCTAAAATAAGATGAGTAACAAAACTTTTTTTTGTTTGTATAAAATAAATGTCATTAGTATATTGGTGAGAGGAGGAACCAGGGAAAGCAAAACAGAAGTAGAATTAACTTCTGCTTTAATACCGGGCACTTTTACCCCCTTTCAGCTTTCAGCGCTGTTACACTTTGAATGACAATTGCGCGGTCATGCTACACTGTACCCAAATGACATTTTTATACATTTTCTTCCCACAATTAAGGGGGAAAATCTTCCGGGGCTGAAGTAGTTAAAGGAAAAGAAGAAACCGTTATTGTTACTTTACCTACCTCCTGCCTTCCGTATAGTAAAATGATGGCAGGCGGGATCCCCTCTCGTTTTGGGGCAACGTCACAAGACTTCACCCCAGTGTAACTGCTCTCAATTGCCCCGTGGGGCGCGCTGCGATCTCTGTTGCGCCGTGTCCCTATGGCGTGACCCCTATCTCGGTAAAGAGCCAATGATGTGGCTCTTTACCCATGTGATCGGCTGTGTCCAATCACAGCTGATCACCTGTAAACAAGGAAGTGCTGTTGATTGGCTCTCCTCGTCTCACACTGACAGAGTGTAAGGAGAGGAGAGCCAATCAGCGGCATCTCCTCACAGGGGGGATCTGTGCAGGTGATCTGGGCACTGATCATCAATGCAGCCCCAGCAGTTCAATTATTCGGATCGATTCAAAACGTTTTTGAATAGTTTTCTAATTCGAAAAAAAAATTGTATTCGAATAACTTCTATTCTATTCCTTTTTATTTTCTATTCTATTCGCTTTGGAAATTGGAAAAAGACTCAAATTCGAAAAGTATTCGAAAACGATTCGAATTCGAATTGCATCCAATTTTTTTTTTTACGGTATTTCGGATTCGTTTAAATTCTGTACCATTCTAATTCGGAAATTCAAATACATCCGGGTATCGGAAAAACCAAAATTTGGCCGAATCTTAACCACTTGGAGCCCAGAGGACGTCATATGACGTCCTGGGATTTGTGGGGGAATATCTGAATGATGGGAGCAGCTACAGGCATCATTCAGATATCCTTTTTTTTTCAGCCAGCGATCCTGCGCACCATAAGAACAATCATAGTGGCGGTTCCGCCGCTTGATCGTTCTTACGGGCGGTGAAAGTGGACAATATGAAAAATGATGATTTTTACATGTAGGAGCGAAGTGTCAGAATTGGCCTGGGTCTGAAGTGGTTAATTCAGAACAAAACAAACTGCACATGTCGATTTTTCTTAGTTTCTGTCAGTAAATTTTATAAATAAGTAATTTTTCTCCTTCACTGATGTGCGCTGATGAGGCGGCACTGATTAGGTGGCACTAATATGCTGCACTGATGAGCACTAATAGGTGGCACTGATTAGTGTTACTGATGGGCACTGATAGGTGGCACTGACTGGCATCACTGATGAACACTGATTAGTGTCACTGATGGGCACTGATAGGTGGCACTGATGAGCACTAATAGGTGGCACTGATTAGTGTTACTGATGGGCACTGATAGGTGGCACTGACTGGCATCACTGGACACTGATTAGTGTCACTGATGGGCACTGATAGGTGGCACTGATAGGTGGCACTGATGAGCACTAATAGGTGGCACTGATTAGTGTTACTGATGGGCACTGATAGGTGACACTGACTGGCATCACTGATGGACACTGATTAGTGTCACTGATGGGCACTGATAGGTGGCACTGATGAGCACTAATAGGTGGCACTGATTAGTGTTACTGATGGGCACTGATAGGTGGCACTGACTGGCATCACTGATGAACACTGATTAGTGTCACTGATGGGCACTGATAGGTGGCACTGATGAGCACTAATAGGTGGCACTGATTAGTGTTACTGATGGGCACTGATAGGTGACACTGACTGGCATCACTGATGGACACTGATTAGTGTCACTGATGGGCACTGATAGGTGGCACTGATGAGCACTAATAGGTGGCACTGATTAGTGTTACTGATGGGCACTGATAGGTGGCACTGACTGGCATCACTGGACACTGATTAGTGTCACTGATGAGCACTAATAGGTGGCACTGATGAGCACTAATAGGTGGCACTGATTAGTGTTACTGATGGGCACTGATAGGTGGCACTGACTGGCATCACTGATGAACACTGATTAGTGTCACTGATGGGCACTGATAGGTGGCACTGATGAGCACTAATAGGTGGCACTGATTAGTGTTACTGATGGGCACTGATAGGTGGCACTGACTGGCATCACTGATGAACACTGATTAGTGTCACTGATGGGCACTGATAGGTGGCACTGATGAGCACTAATAGGTGGCACTGATTAGTGTTACTGATGGGCACTGATAGGTGGCACTGACTGGCATCACTGATGGACACTGATTAGTGTCACTGATGGGCACTGCTGGGGCTGCATTGATGATCAGTGCCCAGATTACCTGTACAGATCCCCCCTGTGAGGAGATGCCACTGATTGGCTCTCCTCTCCTTACACTCTGTCAGTGTGAGACGAGGAGAGCCGATCAACAGCACTTCCTTTTACACAGCCGATCACATGGGTAAAGAGCCACATCATTGGCTCTTTACCAAGATAGGGGTCACGTCATAGGGACACGGCGCAACAGAGATCGCTGCACGCCCCACGGGGCAAGCGAGAGCAGTTACACTGGGGTGAAGTCTTATGATGTTGCCCCAAAACGAGAGGGGATCCCGCCTGCCATCATTTTACTATACGGAAGGCAGGAGGTAGGTAAAGTAACAATAACGGTTTCTTCTTTTTCTTTAACTACTTCAGCACCGGAAGATTTTCCCCCTTAATGACCAGGCCATTTTTTGCGATACGGCACTGCGTCGCTTGAATTGCACGGTCGTGCGACGTTGTACCCAAAAAAGAAAGCAGGGCAATAACTTTTCCGCAAGATGTGGAAACCTTGCAAGAAGATCTGAACAAATGAATGGGGTAGGCAACTACATGGCAAATGAGGTTTAATGTGGAAAAATGTCAAATAATGTATTTGGGTGGCAAAAATATGAATGCAATCTATACACTGGGGGGGGGGGGGAGAACCTCTGGGGGAATCTAGGATGGAAAAGGATCTGTGGGTCCTAGTAGGTGGTAGGCTCAGCAATGGCATTCAATGCCAAGCTGCTGCTAACAAAGCAAACAGAATATTGGCATTAAAAAGGGGATCAACTCCAGAGATAAAACTATAATTCTCCAGATCTACAAGACTCTGGTCCGGCCGCACCTGGAGTATGCCGCCCAGTTAAGGGCACCAGTCCTCAGGAAGGATGTACTGGAAATGGAGCGAGTACAAAGAAGGGCAACAAAGCTAATAAAGGGTCTGGAGGATATGAGTTATGAGGAAAGGTTGCGAGCACTGAACTTATTCTCTCTGGAGAAGAGACGCTTGAGAGGGGATATGATTTAAATTTACAAATACCGTACTGGTGGTGACCCCACAATAGGGATAAAACTTTTCAGCGGAAGGGAATTTAAAGCGGAGTTCCACCCAAAAATGGAACTTCCGCTTTTCGGCACCCTTCTCGTGTCACATTTGGCATCTTTCAGGGGGGTGCAGGTACCTGTATAATACAGGTATTCACACCCACTTCCAGGGAGAGACTCCCACGGGAGTCATTCCACTTCCCGCCCCCCCCCAGCTGCCTTCTGGGAAACAAACTGATCCCAGGAGACATGGGGACCACTGGGAACGCGCCGCGCTACTCGCGCATGCGCAGTAGGGAACCAGGCAGTGAAGCCGCAACGCTTCACTTCTTGATTCCCTCGCCGAGGATGGCGGCGGGGGCAGCCAAAAGACGAGCGATTGCTCGGCTTCAGCTGCCGTCATCGCGGGCACCCTGGACAGGTAAGTGTCCATTTATTAAAAGTCAGCAGCTGCAGTATTTGTAGCTGCTGGTTTTTAATTAAAAAAAATCGCGGGACCTCCGCTTTAACAAGACACGTGGCCACTTGTTAAAATTCGAAGAAAAGCAGTTTAACCTTAAACTACGTAGAGGGTTCTTTACTGTAAGAGCGAGAAGGATGTGGAATTCCCTTCCACAGGCGGTGGTCTCAGCGGATAAGCACCTGAATGACCACAACATACAGGGATATACAATGTAATACTGACATATAATCACACACACAGGTTGGACTTGATGGACTTGTCTCTTTTTCAACCTCGCCTACTATGTAACTATGTTTGTATCAGTCTGGAGCAGTGGTTGTCAACTAAAGGGGGGCCTCAAATGCAGCCCCTGACATCACCAAAGGGCCACACATAATTTTCAATACATGTAATGCTTGGGAGACTGTCAGACTGCAGACCTAATAGAGTAGGGATGTCCAACCCAAGGCCTGTGAGACGCATGCGACCTAGGAAAGTTCAGCATGCAGCCCGGGCATGTCTGGAGGAATGCCATGCAAGAAAAGAAGCCACAGCGGCCAGGAAGTATGGCGAGGCGCAGGGGATGCCTCTTGGCTGTACCGTGGGGGGGGGGGGTGTGCTGGGGTGCTTTGCGACCCCCCCACCCCGCCCACAACCTCCTCTCCACCTCCTCGCACAGCACATACCAGGGTTGCCAACCATCACAGAAATTAACCGCTTAGGGACCGCCCCACGTACATATTCTGCAGCAGGGCGGCCCTTTAGAGCAAAATCACGTACCTGGGTGCGCACGTACCGCCGGAGCCACGCTCCCGCTGCAATTGGACACAGCAGGAGCCAGAATGGAGAGATAGAACGGTGGTCTGCCTATGTAAACAAGGCAGACCGTCATTCTGTCAGCAAAGGCGAGAGAGATCTGTGATTGCTGTTAATCAGGAACACAGATGTGTCTCTTCCTCTAATCAGTCCATCCCACACACAGTAAGAAAACACACCCAGGGAACACAGTTAACTCTTTGATTGCCCCTGATGTTAACCCCTTCCCTGCCAGTGTCATTTATACAGTGACAGTGCATTTTTTTTTTAGCACTGATCACTGTATTGGTCTCACTGGTCCCCAAAAAGTGTCACTTAGTATCAGATTTGTCCGCTGCAATGTCACAGTCCTGCTAAAAATCGATGTGAGCAGCCCGGGATGACCCATTTGTCGACCATGCTCACGCCACACCGGGTGATGGCAGAGCAGTGTGGCTTTTTTTAATGGGGGATCTGACCCCCTGGCTCAGTCTGCCCCTGCCTGGGACATAGATAATTTTCTGGGATTCTGCCCGAGACATGGGTCTGAATTCCGTGAATTTCCCGGGCAAATCGGGACTGTTGGCAACTATGGAACATGTTCCATGAGGGTAGTAAAGATGAATGCTATTACCTAATCAATGTTCCCACTACAGACTGCTGAGATCCGAGGGCTGCACATCATTTACCAAAGGGCCACATGCAGCCCTCAGGCCACAGGTTGGGCACCAGGGGTCCAGAGCCTACATCCTTCCTTGTGGGTAGATTCACCCATAAAAGGCCCACTTATAAGCCCCGTGTTCAGGAGGCTTAAAAGCCAAATGTTGCCCGTCTGACATATTGATTTAGTAAGGCAGGGTGGGAAAATAATTAACCTTGTAAATTGGTATTTATTATCCGCACTGTTTTGTTTGGCTTGTACGGGCTTTTGAAGTATGAACTGTGTCCACACTGATATGGGGGGCTGTCTGCGGAAGAGTAATGAGCATGCAAATTGCCTGCCTCTGCTGGATATTATTTGAAGGGATGTTGCATATGAATCCCATCCCTTACATAAACCGGTTTTATAAAGAAGGTTTAATAATCCCCTTGTGTATTTACATAGCAGTCCCGGGGGAAACAAAGGCGGCCCAGCAAGGAGCCATGGGTGACTTCCTAATCCTATTTTCTAAAATTCATTCATGCACAGCCACTACTTAAAGCGATTGTAAAGGTAATTTTTTTTTTTTAAATAACAAACATGTCTATACTTACCTGCTCTGTGCATAGAGAAGCCCTGAACCTCCTACTCTCAAGGTTCCCCGTTGGCTCTTCTGGCCCCTCCTCTCTGTCCAGTGCCCCCATAGGGGCGCTGGCGCGTGCTCGCTCTTGGGAAGGGAGCTCATAAGTTGGGGTGATGTGCACTGCTCTATACACACTGAAAATCCCATAGTCCATCTCATGAAGGAGCAAGAGAGGGTGGCTACATACAATGAGATAATGGAGAACAAATGTAGCCACCATCTAACAGGAAGTCAGATCACAGCAGAAAAAAAAAAGCGAAAGAAATATGGAGGCTGGAATGGATTTTTTGGGGGTCACTGACTGCAAAAGAGGAAATCAGAGAACCGATCCCCTCGCTATCCAGAGAACCCATTACCCCTGTCGGTAATGTCCTTCCGCTGTCTGGCTGCCATATTATTACCTTAATGTTGGTTGCTCTTGGTAGCTACATGTCCTCCTCTTCACCCCATGTGTATGTAACAGGCCCTGTACCACCATGCACCCCTATGCAGTAACTTCAGACCAGGCATGAAACCGTTAATAAACTTTACTGAACATCTTGGCAGGACAATCCAAGATGAAGAACATACTGTATAAGGCAGGCCATAGATGGTGCAAATTTCTTTCCTGCAGCCACGGGTTGCAGTAAACAAATTTGCACAATTCCCCCATCAACACAGACAGTGTTGACAGGGGAATCCCTTCTGCCTAGACATTGTCTGCTCCTGGTTGGGGGGGGGAGCTGTCCACACTGGGAGAAGAAAGTGATTACTGCTAGCGGCTAAAGCAGCTGCTTGCAATAATCTGAACCCAGCACCAAGTGATAGCTGTGGACTAATCACAGCAGAGGAAACACAGCTGTTATGAATGAAATAATTTATAACAGCTTTGTTAACATTGTGATCAAGTGATCTAGTTGATCGATCAATCAACTTGGTACATTCAGCCTGCCCATTAAAGGTTTGAATCTCGAACCGTGTATGGCTGGCCTAAGTCTCTTCCTAACTATCTAACTGCAGGCTGCCCAGATCATACCCTCTAGAAGAGCAGACACCATTAAAAACTGTCTTTGGCAGGTTCCTGGTTCCAGGGAGAATCCCGGCAGGTTAACCCACTGGGAGGCCACATGCTCCAGCAGGACTACATGGCACAGCAGCCCTTCCCCTGTAATCCCATGTGCAGGCTCTCCGCTCTGAGCCCCCCCCCCTGTATTTACGTGGATTACAGCAGGGGGCAGGACCCAAGAAAACCTGGGAAAGATCTAAAACAGTGAACTCCTTCCCATCTTGGGCAGCCTAAACTATCTGCAAAGCAACACAGTGCAATTAAGAAAACAGCAGAAATACATTCAATGGAACCCTGTAAGCACCTGCCTACACTGTCTTCTTTGTTGGGGAGATCTCCTCACTTCCTGTGTGCTCCTCGCTGAGACAGGAAATTATGTGAAATCTCCCAAACAAACAGACTTTATTAACCAGTTGTCAACCGCCCACAGTACATATACTGCAGATGGGCGGCAGCTACAGGCTAGGTGACGTACCTGAACATCACTTACCACATGCACACTTGCGCATTGCCTGGTACCCGGCTGCTTCAATTGGCCGGGGGATCACAATGTTTACAAAGCTGTTATAAATAAATTTTTTGATAACAGCTGTTTCCTATGCTGTGATTAGTCCACAGCTATCACTTGGTATGGGGCCAACCACAACTTCCTGTACCATGTGGTTAGCTGTAGCCAATCACAGTTTACTAGTATGCACAGCTGCCATAATTGTAACCCATTTACGACAGTTGTAAACTTTGCTGTTGCATTGATCATCAGCAAACAAACAACAAAGGAAGTGTTAAAAAAAAAAAAAACCCTGATCACCCCCACTGAACTACATGATAAAAGTATGTAAAAAAAAAAATATATATATATATATATATATATATATATATATATATATATTTTAACATCATGTGATGTCAAATCTGGTGACAGTATGTAAAACAAATTGTGAATTTTTTTTTTTTTTTTCAATTTCTTCATTTTCATCAAATTGCGACAAAAAATTACAACGTACTAAATGTGTCAGACTGTCATTTGGGGGGGGGGGAGTATTTGTACTGCCCTGGCATTATAAGGCCTCAAGAAATTAAATAGGCTGTCAGTATATCTGGATTGATCAATTTTTGAATATATATCCCATAGATTGTAAGCGGTATAACTTCCACACAAACTAATCAATATACATTTATTGGGATTTTTTTTTAACTAAAGACATGTAGCAGAATACATTTTGCCTTTTATGAATAAATTTGATTTTATTGGATATTTTTTATAACAAAAAGTAGAAAATATTGTTGTTTTTTTTTTTCCAATTTTTTCGTTTATATCACAAAAAAAAAACCTCCCATGGTAATCAAATAACACCAAAAGAATTTGTGTGAAAAAGATATGAGTTTAATTTGGGTACAGTGTGTACCGTGCAGTTGCCAGTTAAAGTAGCGCAGTGCTGAATAGCAAAAAATGCACTGATCATGAAGGGGGTAAAGCCTTCTGGAGGTCAAGTGGTTAAAAGACAAAAAAAAAATCCGACCTAGGTTATAACCCTTCTCCATTCTGCCCAAAGCACAAATAAAATAGTTTTATAGTCCAACCCAGATAAAACTAACATATAATTAACTACTTTGGCCGATACCTCCATTTTTAAATGTGTTCTTCCTTTAAAATTTACCCTCTTTGGCGATTTTATTTATTTTTTTATTTTTTTCTGCGTAATTTTATGTTTTGCTTAAGTTGCATTTAGGTTATGCTTCATTGTGTATTGTAATTATGTTTTGTTATTACCGTTAAAACCATAATTTTGTATGGAATACGCATCCCGAACATAATTATAAGCAGAAAAAAATATTCTTCATACCAAGTAAACTGCTGAGGTGTTCCATTTTCCTCTGGAAAATAAGAGTCATATAACTAAAATCTTGTCAGCCTACTGAATATGCATGCCTGTCCCCGGAGAGGCCCGCGCTCCCTTTGTGCAATCTTGAGATATTCGCCTTTTTATTTTCAGCCCCCCTCTCTCTCTCTCTCTCTTCGCGTTGTGTCAGAGGGAAACGTGCTAACCAATCGCCGGCCCGGCCACTCTGCTGCCTACGGCACCAGTCAAAAAATGTCTCCCTCAGGAACTAGTGAAAACGTCTCCATTCTTCTCCAGTCAATATCTTCCCCCTCACGCACCAGTCAAGATGGCTGCCTCAGGCACCAGTCAAAAATCTTTGCTTCGTGCACCAATCAAAACGTTTCCTCTCACGCGCTCATCAAAATGTCTGGCTGAGACGCCCATCAAAACGTCTGCCGGAGAGGCCTGTGGAAACGTCTGCCGCGAGGTCCAGCACGGAGTATAAAGATTTCATATTCTACTTTGAGGCAAAACTGAAATTAATATGTTACATAAGCCGCACGTCAATGATCTTTCCTTATTTTAATGACCATTTGTGAGGAATTTAGCATTCTTTGCTGTGAGCTCCTCATATTTTAGCATTTGCCCTTCCTTTTTTTTATTAACCCACTTGTAGGCGACAGTAAATTCTTTGACCCTAATTTACTAAATGTGTAGAACATGTTAACGTTTAACCCTTCTGCTGCCAGAGACGTTTTTATGCACCCATGCTTAATCCTTATGGACAGCATACTGACAGGAATGGTACCAGCTCATTGACGAACAGCCCATGGTACCAATATTCAAAAAAGGGCTGAGATATATTCCTGGAAACTATAGGCCTATCAGTCTAACATCAATAGTATGTAAACTATTTGAGTAGAAAAAAAAGGGATAATATCCAAGAATTTGCTGATGAAAACAGTATCAGTAGTAATCAGGATGGGTTTACAAAAGGTCGTTCTTGCCAAACCAACCTATTGACCTTCTATGAGGAAGTGAGCTGCCACCTGGACAAAGGTAGGCCTGTGGATGTGGTGTATCTGTATTTTGCAAAAGCATTTGATACAGTGCCCCACAAACGCTTAAAGGATCAGTAAAGGAAATAAAAAATAAATAAAATAAATAACAAACAAACATGTTATACTTCCCTCCACTGTGCAGCTCGTTTTGCACACAGTGGCCCCGATCCTGGTCTTCTGGGGTCCCTCAGCGGCTGTCTCGGCTCCTCCCCGCAAGGACTCCACACCTTCATGCGAGCTTGCATGGTGTGGAGTTATTGCGGGAGCGCTCCCGTGATACAGCGGCGGCCATAGCCATTGGCTCCCTCTGCTGTCAATCACAGCCACGGCTCTGTCTCTTATTGATGCATAGAGCGGGGCTCGAAAGTAAGCACGCACCAGTGTCCCCATAGCCAAGCGGCTTTCTATTGGTGGTGCTGGTTAAGGAGGAGGAGCCAGGGGCGTCGGTGGGAGACCCGAGAAGAAGAGGATCTTGGCTTGTCTTTGCAAAACCCTTACACAGAGCAGGTAAGTATAATATGTTTGTTTACCATAAGAAAATCAGGGGTTTTGCTGAGGCATGCTGGGATGATTGAAGTCAATACGACTTCACCACATTCATGAAGCTAAGTGAAAATTCCATTTGCTGCAGAAAATAAAAAGGTATTTCGCTTAGTGAATGAGGTAAAGTTGTGCTGACTTCCATCATCCATCCAATTATGTACATGTTTTTTTTTAAATTTTCCTGTATGTTGTTGGATATTTTTTTCATTTGCCAAGATAAGTGAAACTTTGCGCGATCCTTTAGTAAATCAACCATTTGTCTTGCTCTTGTTTGGCAGGTTGTCAATATGCTTTGATTTGTGTTTGTAACACTTATTGATGTGCCTAGTAGTAGCTGGACTTGTTCTGTAATGTTGAAGACGTTTCGTGGCTTCTCGTCTTTTTCGGTTCTAGTGATTAGATATGTGCACTGCCGAAAAATCTGTTCGTTTTCGTTTCATTTGTTTTTTTCGAAAATAAGAAAAGGAAATCCAAAAATTCGAATGAACGAAAATGTAAAAATTCTAAATAACTAACTAACTAATAATAATAATAACTATTAAATGATGGGTATTGGAATTTCCTTTCAAATTTGGTTGTTGGTGAATGTAACGAATACGAATTTATCTGAAGTTACGAATTATCTGAAATAAAGAATGCCACATCTAAACAAATGGAACGGAACAAAATAATAATACATTTTTATTTGTATTATTATTATTCTTTTTTATTATTAATTCGTTACGTTCCATTAGTTTAGATACGGCAGTCGTTATTGTGGATACCGTATTTATCAGCGTATAACACGCACTTTTTTCCCCTGAAAATAGGGGACAAATCACGTTATACGCCGATCGTTACCTCAGAGGGGAAGGAGGGGGACAAGCGCCGCCGGAATCGCAGACCCGTCATCTCCTATTTACTCGGCTCTCATTCGGCTCTGACATCACACACACAGTCCCGCCTCCGCCACCGGCATTGGACTAGTGTTCTGTCAATCACAGGAGCATGTCCAATGCCGAAGGCGGAGGCGGGACTGTGTATGTGACTGTCGACCGAGTAAACAGGAAATGACGGCTCAGTGATTTCAGGCTGCAGATGATTATCAGGCTGCATTTATGGGAGATTGGCTGCAAATGGGCACAGATCAGGCTGCAAATGGGCGCATATCAGGCTGCAGATGGGCGCAGATGAGGCTGCAGATGGGCGCAGATGAGGGTGCAGATGAGGCTGCAGATGGGCGCAGATGAGGCTGCAGATGGGCGCAGATGAGGCTGCAGATGGGCGCAGATGAGGCTGCAGATGGGCGCAGATGAGGCTGCAGATGGGCGCAGATGAGGCTGCAGATGAGGCTGCAGATGGGCGCAGGTGAGGCTGCAGATGGGCGCAGGTGAGGCTGCAGATGGGCGCAGGTGAGGCTGCAGATGGGCCCAGGTGAGGCTGCAGATGGGCCCAGGTGAGGCTGCAGATGGGCCCAGGTGAGGCTGCAGATGGGCCCAGGTGAGGCTGCAGATGGGCCCAGGTGAGGCTGCAGATGGGCCCAGGTGAGGCTGCAGATGGGCACTAATCAGGCTGCATTGATGGGCACTAATCAGGCTGCATTGATGGGCACTGACCATTATTTTGCTTCAGAGTGGTTTATTTAAAAAAAAAAAAGTATTTTTTTCCTGAAACTTCCCTTATAAATTGTTATACGCCGATAAATACGGTAATTCTTAACTACAGATAAATTCGTATTCGTTATGTTCACTAACAGCCAAATTTGAAAGGAAATTCCAATACCTATAATTTAATAGCTAGCAATAGTTAAGTTATAATAATAATAATACTATCTAACTATGTATGTAATACAAACTTATTATTATTATTTATTATTATTTAGTTTTGTTCTATTTGTTTAGATGCGGCATGCTTTATTTAGAATAAAAAGTAACTTCAGATTAATTTTTTATTCTTTACGCTCACTAACAGCCAAATTTAAAAGGAAATTCCAATACCTATAATTTAATAGTTAGTAATAGTTAAGTTAATATTGGTTATTATTTCAGATTTTTGCATTTTTGGAGTTACGTTCTTATTTTTGGATTTCCGAATTTTCGGGTTTTTGAATTTCCGTGTTTTCGAATTTCTGAATTTCAGAATTTCAGAATTTTAGAATTTCTAAATTTCCGAATTTTCTAATGTCCGAATTTTTGAAATTCAGCATTTCCGAATATTCTGAAAAATTTGGAAATTCTGATAATTCTGATATTTTCGAATTAACAAATTTGTCTAAATTTGTTAAACGAATTTGGAACTAAACAAATTGCACTGTCTACTAGTGATTGTCAAGATACCCCAGCATTTATATCCACACAAATAGCACTGACACCTGGATCCAATCTTCATAGAAAGAGAGCTGTTATTAAGGCAGAAAATCAGAGGCAAGCAGGTTAGGTTGGCACTAGTGGACTACAGCCCTTTGGTCTTGTATGATAAAGTATCCTGTTCTCTTTGTATTGCTTTCTTTATGTGAAATCCCTGGTGTTTCTGCCAGTCCCCTTGCTTTCTTATTAAAAACTGACCACACTATGCAGAAGAACACAGCGTGGTCAGTTCTCTAGCTAATACCTATGGCACGCCTCCACATTGAATGAATTCATTGGGAAGCTCAGTGTGCTGCTTCTCCTCCTCCCCCAGCTCTTATGCAGCTGAGGACAGATGGAATGTGATCACTTCTAAAAAAGGGTAAAAAAGGTATTTATGATTTTATTTTTATTTTTTTATATCTATACAAAAATGTTTTGCCTTTCATTTCTTTTTTAAACTGAATGGGTTGTTTTACAAGGTGATCGTTTACAATCACTTTAACATCAAGGGCGATTAAAGGGTTTAATGTGTGCCTAACTATGTGTAATGTGCATATTATGTGCTTCTTTTTTTCTAAAGGTCTCTTTCTTTCTTCTAAAAAACAGAGAGATCATTTCCTCTGTACAGAGAGGTGTTGATTGTCAACACAGGGCTCTGGGCTGTGATTGGACACAGCCGAGCAGTAGGTCCTGGCCATAACTCACTGGCCGGGACTTGCTGAGAGACTCCCATTGTGTACAATCACAGCGGTTGTCGGGGAAGGGGGGGGGGTGCGCATACACGTGCCTTAAACCTGGATACAGGCAGCAATTTACCAGCACATCGCTTTGCCTGCACGGCCTGCCCGTCCCCAGTACATTACGGCGGGTGAGGTCAGAGGGCGGACTTTTGGTTTCTGAATTTATGAAATGCTAATTGACCATTTTGGTTTGTGGGTATCGTTAGTTTCTCATACCTTTCAATAAAGTGCTGCGGATAAGGCCCTATACAGCCTACCTGACAAGGCCCCCTTCCCCCAACCAAAAGTGACTGAGGACATAGATTTATCAGTCCATTTCTCTGTAGCTTTGGCTGCACAGTTGGATGAATAGGAAACGCTTTAAGGCTTCCTGCTCATTCAGAAACGTAAGCATGTGATAAATGAACACAGTAGTGATTGGTACGGATCTCTCACCGTGTTCGTTCAGGATTGGAAGGGGCCAGTTAAGACATATTTACTGGCCCCTTCCCCCACTCTCCTTCTCGAAACGTCCCCCCCGTGAGCCCCCAGCAGCTGCCTGCAGGAGAAGAGGGAACCTTGCTGCGCTGCGTGGGGAAGGGGCACACAGGGGGGCCCAGACAGCAGATAGAAGGGGTGAATGTGCTAGAACCAATCCCCCTGCAGTGCAGCCGGATGGGGAAAGAAGAGGAAAAGCTGGAAGCGCTAAAGGGAGAGGCAAAGGAGGATCAATGTTTGCAATAAGACAGTACAGCCGTACCTCCTCCCCAACAGGTGCCCGATCCCCCCCTTTTGAACTGATGGGGCCCGGGCCCAGTACAGGAGGACTGGCTGTACTGCCTTATCAGAGGCCCTGGTTTGCACCCTTTTTTATTTTCTTGTTTGCACAGATTTGATTCCTTAATGTGAGGAAGGTGGCATTACTGGAGTGCACTGTGGTCATTTAATTAGCAAAATGTTTCTACTGTTCCTTGCTACCTGTATGGATGTAAATGCCAAGGTATTTTCCTGACACTCGTTAGAACCAAAGAAGTGGCTTGGATAAGCTACAAAACATCTTCAACAACACAGAAAAAGTCCAGCTGAATGTTGCTAACTACTTCCAGATATACCATGACCTGGATAAACAAGACCCTTCACAGATGCCCACTGATCTTCATTTTCCGTGTGTTGCCACCATCATCAATGTGTGCCCATGCATCAAAAAATTGATTGATATGAACTTTTCTGATCCATGCATATTGCATAGACATGAGTATGAGTAAGCTTCATTTAAAACATTGGCTAAGCTGTGTAAATGCGTTATGTATAGCAAACACACTGTCCGTGCTCAAGTGATAAAAAGGGTTCTAACTGGAGGGATTAGTGCTTATTCTCTAGTCCTACTCATATGATGTTGAGGACCCTCTCACAGCTTTTCAGTTCCCATCAGACTGGGGAAATCTTCAGTACTAGATGAACAATAAAGAAAAAAAAAAGAGCAAACTGGCCTACTGCAGGATCTCAGACACCAATGGTTATTGAAAATTGGTTAAAATACTTGCAAAAGAGCCCTGAGGAAGAGGGGGTTGTCAAAACGTATCATCTTCATAGGTGTGCGCATGGGGTGCGCCAGATGTGCTTGGGCACACCCTAATCACCCCGTGCAATGGTGGTCCATAATAAAGGCAGGTTTGTGCAGGGCACACTGCACACACAAAGAATCCATCCAATTTTGACAGCAGCGCCGGATCCGCTGCTTCCAAATACATTCTGTCATTTCCGGCCCTGGGGGCGGATGCACTGTACTGTGAGAAGCAACAGGCCACCTGTTTGTGTTTACAACAGCAGCACTCCCAGCGAATCGCACAGGCCCTGCACATCTCTATGGGAACAGAGAAGGGTACAAATAAACAAAAAAATTGCCGCTCCAGGTAGATTAGATGAGGAAAGTGCTTCTCTCAGAGACCAAGGGTGACGGCAATGCACGTGGCAAATGGGGAAAAATAGATGAGGACAGCCGCACTCCAATCCAACGTGTGTTTATTAGGCAAAACAGGCACTACAAAAACCAGCAAACTCAGGACAGCTGACACGTTTCACACAAATTCAGTGTTTACTCTGAGCTATGAGTAAACACTGAATTTGTGTGAAACGCGTCAGCTGTCCTGAGTTTGCTGGTTTTTGTAGTGCCTGTTTTGCCTAACAAACACACGTTGGATTAGAGTGCGGCTGTCCTCATCTATTTTTCCCCATTTGGAACAGGGAAGGGGCCGGGGATGTGCTCAGCCATGCTAGTATGAAGACAGCATCCTGCACTCTCCACACAATGTAAGTTGTAAATGCTTCTCTCTGTTGGTGGAAGGAGAGCTCTGTTGTGGGAAGTTTTAGGGGGAGCTCTGTCCTACTGAGGTGGGGGAGGAGAGGAGATGTGAGACTCCTGAACTCGGCCCCCTTGTAAGCAGCACAGTCCTAAACTCTGCCCCCTATAAATAGCCTATTCCCAAACTCTGCCCCCTGTACATAGCCTATTCCTAAACTCTGCCCCACGTATGTAGCCTGTTCCTAAACTCTGACCCTGTATGTAGCCTATTTCTGAACTCTGCCCCTTGTACGTAGAGTATTCATGAACTGTTCTTCGTGTACATGGCATACTCCTTAACCCTGCCCCCTGTATGCAGTGTATTCCTGAACTCTGCCCCTGTACATGGAATATTCCTGAACTCTGCCCCCTGTGCGTAGCCTAGTCCTGAACTCTGCCCCTGTGCGTAGCCTAGTCCTGAACTCTGCCCCCTGTACATAGCATATTCCTGAACTGTGCCCCCTGTATGTAGCCTATTCCTGAACTCTGCCCCCTGTATTCAGAGTATTTCTGAACTTAGCCCGCTTGTAAGCACAGCAGCATATCCCTAAACTCTGCCCCTTGTATTCAGAGCTTTTCTGAACTCAGCCCGCTTGTAAGCAGCCTATTCCTGAACTCTGCCCCCTGTATGTAGCCTATTCCTGAACTCTGCCCCCTGTACGTAGCCTATTCCTGAACTCTGCCCCCTGTACGTAGCCTGTTCTTGAACTCTGCCCCCCTGTACGTAGCCTGTTCTTGAACTCTGCCCCCTGTACGTAGCCTGTTCTTGAACTCTGCCCCCTGTACGTAGCCTGTTCTTGAACTCTGCTCCCTGTACATAGCGTATTCTTGAACTCTGCTTTCTGTATGTATCGTACTTCTGGACTATTTTCTTGTATGCAGCGTATTCCTGAACTCCGCCCCCTGTATGTAGCGCATTCCTGAACTCTGCCCCCTATATGTAGCCTATTCCTGAACTCTGCCCGCTGTACGTAGTGTATTGCTGAACCTCTGCCCCCTGTATGTACCTTACTCCTGAACTCTTTCCCTGTAGGTAGCGTATTCCAAAACCCTCCCCCCTGTACATAGCGTATTCCTGAACTCCGCCCCCTGTACGTAGCGCATTCCTGAACTCTGCCCCCTATATGTAGCCTATTTTTGAACTTTGGAAAATATACAACAATCCAGCGCTCAATAGGACCAGTGTGAACAGAACTGTTGTATTCAAAGCAAGTTCTTTTATTGGATGCACGCTAAAACTGATTTAAAATCAATATAAAATCACAACGGTCAATGAAAATGAGAAAATAAATGGCATCTAAAAGAACTCATGATCATAGTTGAAAAGCTTCAAAACGCATGTAATACAATACCGCCATAACTCCAAAGGCCAAGGGGTTAATGTCAGCAAGTGTGCTCCAGGTCTGATGTGATGCAGCTGATCCAATGGTATGGTGTGCAGACCGACGAGGAGGTGGGGGGCAACTCTGCTCCCTGTAAGCAGTGTATTCCTAAACTCTGCCCCCTGTACGTAGCCTGTTCTTGAACTCTGCTCCCTGTACATAGCGTATTTTTGAACTCTGATTCCTGTATGTATAGTACTCCTGAGCTATGTTCTTGTATGCAGCGTATTCCTGAACTCCGCCCCCTGTATGTAGCGCATTCCTGAACTCTGCCCCCTATATGTAGCCTATTCCTGAACTCTGCCCGCTGTACGTAGTGTATTCCTGAACTTTGCTCTGTATATGTAGCCATTTCCTGAACTTTGCCCCATTTACGTTTATTTCTGAACTCTGCTCCCTGTAAGCAGTGTATTCCTGAACTCTGCCCCCTGTATGTACCGTACTTCTAAACACTGCCCCTTGTACGTAGAGTATTCGTGAACTGTTCTCTGTGTACATAGCATACTCCCTAACCCTGCTCCCTGTACGCAGTCTATTCCTAAACTCTGCCCCCCCCCCCGTATGTAGTGTATTCCTAAACTCTGCTCCCCGTAAGCAGTGTGTTCCTAAACTCTGCCCCCTGTACATAGTGTATTCCTGAACTCTTCTCCCTGTAGGTACCGTACTCCTGAACACTGCCCCTTGTACGTAGAGTATTTGTGAACTGTTCTCTGTTACATAGTATACTCCTGAACTCTGCCCCCTGTAAGCAACGTATTCCTGAACTCTGCCCCCTGTACGTAGCCTATTCCTAAACTCTGACGCACGTATGTAGCCTATTCCTAAACTCTGACCCTGTATGTAGCCTATTTCTGAACTCTGCCCCTTGTACGTAGAGTATTAGTGAACTGTTCTCCGTGTACATAGCATACTCCTTAACCCTGCCCCCTGTATGCAGTGTATTCCTGAACTCTGCCCCCTGTATGTAGCCTAGTCCTGAACTCTGCCCCCTGTATGTAGCCTAGTCCTGAACTCTGCCCCTGTACGTAGCCTAGTCCTGAACTCTGCCCCTGTACATAGAATATTCCTGAACTGTGCCCCCTGTATGTAGCCTATTCCTGAACTCTGCCCCCTGTATTCAGAGTATTTCTGAACTTAGCCCACTTGTAAGCACAGCAGCATATTCCTAAACTCTGCCCCTTGTATTCAGAGCTTTTCTGAACTCTGCCCGCTTGTAAGCAGCCTATTTCTGAACTCTGTAAAAATGCGGGGGATATACTGCGCTGAGATAAATAGCAAAAAAACAAATATATTTGAGCTGCAAGTTTTTATCACAATTGAACACTTCTTTTCTTTTTGGATTGATCTTCACTTCACTTTCAAGTTGAT
The DNA here is from genome assembly GCA_029206835.1 of Rana muscosa. Lineage (NCBI taxonomy): Eukaryota > Metazoa > Chordata > Amphibia > Anura > Ranidae > Rana > Rana muscosa. The sequence continues at coordinate 53,624,816 of CM055124.1, read as the reverse complement.
GAACGTTTTCTTCTTTGGATTCATTTATAAATATTTTAAGTTGTCACAACTAATATTTATCACCACAATATCACTGTAATGATTTTGGTTTATGTATAATCACATGATCCATTCATTATTGGTTTAGTTTGGGCATTACACTGGTTTTGTTTTGAATTAGCACATACTTAATCACGTTTCCAGTCACATTTATGTATGGTTTAATAGTGTACATAGACTAACAAAATTAGCGCTACACTTATACCCACATATTTCTGAACTCTGCCCCCTGTATGTAGCCTGTTCCTGAACTCTGCCCCCTGTACATAGCCTGTTCTTGAACTCTTCCCCCTGTATGTAGCCTGTTCTTGAACTCTTCCCCCTGTATGTAGCCTGTTCTTGAACTCTGCCCCCTGTACGTAGCCTGTTCTTGAACTCTGCCCCCTGTACGTAGCCTGTTCTTGAACTCTGCCCCCTGTACGTAGCCTGTTCTTGAACTCTTCCCCCTGTATGTAGCCTGTTAATTAACTCTGCCCCCTGTACGTAGCCTGTTCTTGAACTCTGCCCCCTGTACGTAGCCTGTTCTTGAACTCTTCCCCCTGTACGTAGCCTGTTCTTGAACTCTTCCCCCTGTACGTAGCCTGTTCTTGAACTCTTCCCCCTGTACGTAGCCTGTTCTTGAACTCTTCCCCCTGTACGTAGTGTGAGGGGGTTAGCTCGGCAGCGGGTGTGTGTGACCCCCGGGATGGGCTCCCCACACAAAACAGGCCCAGCAAACGGAGGTTGTGGTTTTCAAAATCAAAAAAAGGTGCGGTTTATTTTCTATTTACAGTGACAAAACACAGCAAAGCAAAAGAAACATAACCAAAATAAATCCTGGTCAAGTTGACCTCTGACTAAACATACAGGTTTCCTAACTAACAACTGGGATCAGCCTAGTGCTGTCCTAGTCCCTAAGTCCCTGGTTTAGTAAAAGTCCAAACAAATAGCCACACAGGCTTTGTCTCACCGCACAGGGGTTCACTCTCCCTAGACAGTCCACACAGGTCTTGTTCCAGGCATGAGCTAACATCTAATGAAGCTGGGAGTTCTTATAGAGGCCTAAATGAGCTGACAAGGTTCAGCTGGTCTCCTCATCTCTGTCTGCACGACGCCCCACACTCTCCCTAGAGGTATGAGTCATCCATGAGCCCACTAGCCTTATACAACTCTCCACCTAGTTGTATAAGTCGGCGTAAAGCCTGAATCTGGGCGAAATATATCTACCCCCCTGGATGCAACCAGGTGACTTTACCTTCCTGCTGTCACATACCCCCCCCTCTTGTTTTAACCTCGGGGTTGGAACACCAGCAATCAGGCATTCATGTACTCGAGACAAAGCATCCACATTCCCCATTTGAACGCCAGGGCGATGCTTTACTGTGAAGTTGAATTCCTGGAGGGCCAGGAACCACCTATTCACTCTTCTATTTGTTTCCTTGTTTTGAGCCATCCACTTTAACGGAGCGTGATCCGTAACCATGTCAAAGTGCCTACCTAGCAGGTAGTACCGAAGGGAATCTAGAGCCCACTTCACCGCTAAACACTCCTTTTCAACGGTGGCGTAATTTACCTCATGGGACTTCAACTTCCTGCTGAGGTAAATGACTGGGTGCTCTTCCCCGTTCCAGACCTGGGACAATACTGCTCCTAACCCCACATCTGACGCATCACTTTGTACGACAAAGTCTTTAGAGAAGTCGGGTGAGTACAACACTGGCTGGCTACATAAGGCTTGTTTCAAGAATTGGAATGCTGCCTCAGCCTCGGGGGTCCATTTAATCATGACCGACCCTTTCCCCTTCGTCAGGTTGGTTAGGGGCACAGCCTTAGAAGCAAAGTGGGGAATGAATCGCCGATAATACCCAGCGATTCCCAGAAAGGCTCGTACCTGCTTCTTGCTGTTGGGACGTGGCCAACTCTGGATGGCCTCGACTTTGTTGAGTTGGGGTTTTATTACTCCCCTCCCAATGGTGTACCCAAGATATTTGGCCTCCTCCTGCCCAATGGTACACTTCTTGGGGTTAGCCGTAAACCCCGCTTCCCGAACAGAGTCCAGGACTGCTTGCACTTTTGGCAGATGTGAGGCCCAATCTGTGCTATGGACAATTACGTCATCCAGGTAAGCCGCAGCATACTTCCGATGGGGCCTCAGCATCTGGTCCATTTTCCGCTGGAATGTGGCCGGCGCATTCTGTAACCCGAACGGCATTCTTTTATATTGGAACGCCCCGTCTGGGGTTACAAATGCGGTTTTCTCTTTGGCCGACTTGGCCAGGGGGATTTGCCAATACCCTTTTGTGAGGTCAAGAGTCGTCATGTATCGGGCTGTTCCCAGCCGGTCGATCAACTCATCTATACGTGGCATGGGGTAGGTGTCAAATTTTGTAACTTTGTTCAACTGACGAAAATCGTTACAAAATCGCCAGCTCCCATCCGGTTTAGGCACCAACACGATGGGACTAGACCAATCACTTTGGGACTCCTCTATCACCCCTAAGTTCAGCATTTTCTGTACTTCCTCCCGTATTGCCTCCCGTCGAGCCTCTGGGATCCGATAGGGTTTTAACTTCACCCTTTCACCGGGCGGGGTAATGATGTCATGCTCTACCCCAGATGTTTGTCCCGGCAGCTCAGAGAATACCTCCTTGTTGCGAAGCACAAACTCCTTAACCTCCTGTTGTTGGGGTTGTGACAAGGTGGCTGCTATTCCAACCTCAGGAATCACGCAACCAGTTTGAGCTGGTGACCAAGTGTCTGCGACTAGGGACTCTCTATCCCTCCAGGCTTTCAACAGATTAACGTGATAGATCTGTTCGGGCTTTCGCCTTCCTGGTTGTCTGACCTTGTAATTCACTTCGCTCACTTTTTCCATTATCTCGTAGGGGCCTTGCCATTTGGCAAGGAATTTACTTTCAACCGTAGGGACAAGTACCAATATCCTATCCCCCGGGGAAAAGGTACGGGTCTTGGCTCCACGGTTGTACACTCTCTGCTGTGCCAACTGCGCTTGGGCCAAATGTTCCTTCACGATGGGCATTACCTGTGCAATTCGATCTTGCATCAGGGCGACATGCTCAATCACACTCCTGTGGAGAGAACTCTCACTTTCCCAAGTTTCCTTGGCAATATCCAACAGCCCTCTTGGGTGTCTCCCATACAGTAACTCAAAGGGGGAGAATCCCGTAGAGGATTGGGGCACCTCCCTAATAGCAAACATCAAATAAGGAAGTAAACAGTCCCAATCCTTTCCATCTCTATCCACCACTTTCTTCAACATTTGTTTTAGGGTTTTGTTGAATCTTTCAACCAGCCCATCGGTTTGGGGGTGATACACAGACGTACGCAATTGCGTCACTTTGAACAATTTACACAGCTCTTTCATAACCCGGGACATAAAGGGTGTACCTTGGTCCGTAAGCAGTTCTTTACAAATACCCACCCGGCTAAAAACAAGAGATAGCTCTTTGGCTATGGTTTTGGCCGAGGTATTTTGGAGAGGGATCGCTTCTGGATAACGGGTGGCATAGTCCATTATAACTAATATGTACTGGTGCCCCCTAGCGGACTTGATTATAGGACCTACCAAATCCATGGCGATCCTCTCAAACGGGACCTCAATGATGGGTAGAGGGACCAGCGGGCTACGGAAATGTGGCATCGGGGCCAACCTCTGACACACAGGGCAGGAGGAACAATAATTTTCTACGTCCTTCATCACCCCCGGCCAGTAGAATCTCTGTAATACCCTCTCTCGGGTTTTCTCTGTCCCCAGATGACCTCCAAGAATGTGCCCATGGGCCAACTCCAACACCAACTTCCTGTAAGGTTTGGGCACCACAAGCTGCTCAACGGTTTCTTCTGCCCTTTTTGCCACCCGATACAGTAGGTCCTTCTCTACGCTGAAGTATGGGTAAGTGCAGGTATTATCTGGGTTCACTAACTCACCATCTATTTTCACTACGTTTTCCCGTGCCTTTATTAGGGCGGGGTCTTTCAACTGTTCTGTGGCAAAGTTTTCCCTGTGAACCTCCAGATCAGAAAACTCCACAGACGGTAGGTTTTCGTCTGAGGAGGTGGGCTCCTCTCCAGTTTCTTGAGTCTCCCCTGCCAATACTGATAAGGGAAATTCCGGAGAGTCCTCACCACTCTCAGGGGAGTTCTGGCTATCACATTCCTGGTACATAGGGGCACCAGTGAGGGGCTCAGGATCATCCCACAGTTCCCAGAACTTCGGAAAATCCCTTCCCACAATGGCGTCATGCGGTAACTGAGATACTAAGCCCACTGGATGAGAGAGGGTACCTTTGGGGGTCTCGAAACACACTGTAGTCACTGGATACTCTCGGGTGTCCCCATGCACACAAATAACAGCTACCTTGCTATTCCCAGAGACCTCTGTTTTAACTAACTCAGCCTTTATCAGGGTCACAAGGCTACCTGAATCCAGCAATACCACAACATTTCTACCATTAACACACATTTTGCATAAATGTTTCTCAGTTCCTCGAATGGCAGTGCATGCGACTGTCGCACACAGCGACTGACGTCTGCCCGTCAGAAAGTCACACTGCATGGGTTCCTCCACAACCGGGCAATTGGCTGCAATATGTCCCGCTTGCCGGCAGCGGTAGCAAACGATCCTTCTTGCCGCCTCTTGAGCCGCTGATTTCCCCGGCTGTTCTCGCCAAACTTGGGGTAGAGCTCCCACCCTCTCACTCTCTCCACCCTCACCCCTTGGAATCCTCTTATCCGCCCCTGGGGATGGTCTGGTCTTAGGGTGGAAAGTCCGAGTGTCTCTGGAAGAGGCCGTCAGGTTCTCTGTAGCCAAGTATTTCTCCACACGATCCACAAGACCATCGGCCGTCTCTGGGTCTCCATGGCTTACCCACTTTTGGATGGCAGTAGGAAGAGCTCTCAAAAACCGATCCATTACAACACGTTCCACAATCTTTGGTGCGGACAAAGTCTCTGGCTGTAGCCACTTTCTGCTCAGGTGAATGAGATCATACATTTGAGACCTGGGGGGTTTTCCAAGCTGGAAAGTCCAGTTATGCACACGCTGAGCCCGGACAGCCTGGGTGACACCCAGCCTTGCCAATATTTCAGCTTTTAGCATCACATAGTCTTTTGCTTGGTTAGGCTCTAGGTCATAGTAAGCTTTCTGCGATTCACCAGTTAACAGAGGAGCCACCAGTCCAGCCCACTGCTCCTCAGGCCACTTTTCTCTTTCAGCGGTCCTTTCAAAGGTGGTCAAAAATACCTCTGGATCATCCTCTCCAGTCATTTTTGTCAATAAACGACTCACCCCAAAGGACGCGGTATTAGTGGGACGGCTTTCCTCACTGGTCTGCGGACGTTGCTGCATTACTGCTTCCATCTGTTGTTGTAGTCTCTGCTCTTGCTTCTGCAACAGGTCTATGAAGCGGGCCTCAGATTGCTGCTGGGCTCGTTGCTGAGCCTCCAGACTCTGTTGCAAAGTTGCGTTTGTCTGCTGCTGGGCTGCAAGGCTCCTTTGCAAACCTGCATTTGTCTGCTGTTGATTGGCATTTGCTAGAGCCAGCTGCTTCAGTATCTCCTCCATGCTGGCTTAAAAAAAACTGCCCGCATTCTCCACCAACTGTGAGGGGGTTAGCTCGGCAGCGGGTGTGTGTGACCCCCGGGATGGGCTCCCCACACAAAACAGGCCCAGCAAACGGAGGTTGTGGTTTTCAAAATCAAAAAAAGGTGCGGTTTATTTTCTATTTACAGTGACAAAACACAGCAAAGCAAAAGAAACATAACCAAAATAAATCCTGGTCAAGTTGACCTCTGACTAAACATACAGGTTTCCTAACTAACAACTGGGATCAGCCTAGTGCTGTCCTAGTCCCTAAGTCCCTGGTTTAGTAAAAGTCCAAACAAATAGCCACACAGGCTTTGCCTCACCGCACAGGGGTTCACTCTCCCTAGACAGTCCACACAGGTCTGGTTCCAGGCATGAGCTAACATCTAATGAAGCTGGGAGTTCTTATAGAGGCCTAAATGAGCTGACAAGGTTCAGCTGGTCTCCTCATCTCTGTCTGCACGACGCCCCACACTCTCCCTAGAGGTATGAGTCATCCATGAGCCCACTAGCCTTATACAACTCTCCACCTAGTTGTATAAGTCGGCGTAAAGCCTGAATCTGGGCGAAATATATCTACCCCCCTGGATGCAACCAGGTGACTTTACCTTCCTGCTGTCACAGTAGCCTGTTCTTGAACTCTTCCCCCTGTACGTAGCCTGTTCTTGAACTCTTCCCCCTGTACGTAGCCTGTTCTTGAACTCTTCCCCCTGTACGTAGCCTGTTCTTGAACTCTTCCCCCTGTACGTAGCCTGTTCTTGAACTCTTCCCCCTGTACGTAGCCTGTTCTTGAACTCTTCCCCCTGTACGTAGCCTGTTCTTGAACTCTGCCCCCTGTACGTAGCCTGTTCTTGAACTCTGCCCCCTGTACGTAGCCTGTTCTTGAACTCTGCCCCCTGTACGTAGCCTGTTCTTGAACTCTTCCCCCTGTACGTAGCCTGTTCTTGAACTCTTCCCCCTGTACGTAGCCTGTTCTTGAACTCTTCCCCATGTACGTAGCCTGTTCTTGAACTCTTCCCCCTGTACGTAGCCTGTTCTTGAACTCTTCCCCCTGTACGTAGCCTGTTCTTGAACTCTTCCCCCTGTACGTAGCCTGTTCTTGAACTCTTCCCCCTGTACGTAGCCTGTTCTTGAACTCTTCCCCCTGTACGTAGCCTGTTCTTGAACTCTTCCCCCTGTACGTAGCCTGTTCTTGAACTCTTCCCCCTGTACGTAGCCTGTTCTTGAACTCTGCTTCCTGTATGTATCGTACTCCTGGACTATTTTCTTGTATGCAGCGTATTTCTAAACTCTGCCCCCTGTAGGTAGCGTATTCCAGAACTCTGCCCCCTGTGCGCAGTGTATTCCTGAACCTCTGCCCCCTGTATGTACCTTACTCCTGAACTCTTTCCCTGTAGGTAGCTGTGAGGGGGTTATCTCAGCAGCGGGTGTGTGTGACCCCCTGGATGGGTTCACCACACAAAAACAGGCACAGCAGACAGTGGTAGGAGGAAACAAAAGGGTGTGGTTTTATTTGAACTATATACAGACAAAAAAATACAGCAAAAACAAACGAAACAGGAAAATAAATCCTGGTCAACTTGACCGCTCACTACACACGTTGGTGTCCCTAACTAACAACTGGGTACAGCCTTGTGCTGTCCCAGTCCCTAGCTCCCTGCTTTTAGAAGTTCTAGCAATAACCATACAGGCTTTGACTCACTGCACAGAGATCACACTCCCCAGACTATCCACACAGATCTGGTTCCAGGTTGGAGCATCTCCCTTAGCATGCTGGGAGTTCTTGTAGAGGCCCCAATGAGCCCACTTGCTTCAGCTGTGCTCATTAACTCTTCCCCTGCAAGACTCCCAGCACTCCCCCTAGTGGTATAAATCGGCATAAAGCCTGAATCTAGGACATATATACCTTCCATCCTGGATGCAACCTGGTGATTTTACCTGCCTGCTGTCACAGTAGCGTATTCCAGAACCCTCCCCCATGTACGTATTGTATTCCTGAACTCCGCCCCCTGTATGTAACGCATTCCTGAACTTTGGAAAAATTACAACAATCCAGCGCTCAATAAGACCAGTGTGAACAGAACTGTTGCAAATGTTGTATTCAAAGCAGGTTCTTTTATTGGATGCACGCTAAAACTGATTTAAAATCAATATAAAATCACAACTGTCAATGAAAATGAGAAAAATGGCATCTAAAAGAACTCATGATCATAGTTGAAAAGCTTCAAAACGCATGTAATACGATACCGCCATAACTCCAAAGGCCAGGGGGTTAATGTCAGCAAGTGTGCTCCAGGTCTGATGTGATGCAGCTGATCCAATGGTATGGTGTGCAGACCGACGAGGAGGTGGGGGGCCCTCCTCTGGATCTACACAAGCCTGGTTTCCCGCAACCCAGCCACTGAGTTGCCCCCCACCTCCTCGTCGGTCTGCACACCATACCATTGGATCGGCTGTATCACATCAGACCTGGAGCACACTTGCTGACATTAACCCCTTGGCCTTTGGAGTTATGGCGGTATCGTATTACATGCGTTTTGAAGCTTTTCAACTATGATCACGAGTTCTTTTAGATGCCATTTATTTTCTCATTTTCATTGAAAGTTGTGATTAGATATTGATTTTAAATCAGTTTTAGCGTGCATCCAATAAAATAACTTACTTTGAATACAACATTTGCAACAGTTCTGTTCACACTGGTCCTATTGAGCGCTGGATTGTTGTATATTTTCCATTGTTCACTTTCTCCGGAAGTTGCCAGCTGCACTAGGATCCAGATTTCCAACAACATTTCCATATGACAATAATGTTTCCTATTACTGACAGTTTTTAGCGCTGAAAGACTCTTTTTGTTTTCTTCTATTCCTGAACTTTGCCCGCTGTATGTAGTGTATTCCTGAACTCTGCCCCCTGTATGTACCGTACTCCTAAACACTGCCCCTTGTACGTAGAGTATTAGTGAACTGTTCTCCGTGTACATAGCATACTCCTTAACCCTGCCCCCTGCACGCAGTGTATTCCTGAACTCTGCTCCCTGTACGCAGTGTAATCCTGAACTCTGCTCTCTGTACGCAGTGTATTCCTGAACTCTGCTCTCTGTACGCAGTGTATTCCTGAACTCTGCTCCCTGTACGCAGTGTATTTCTGAACTCTGCCCCCTGTACGTAGTATATTCCTGAACTCTGCCCCCTGTACGTAGTATATTCCTGAACTCTGCCCCCCTTGTACGTAGTGTATTTCTGAACTCTGCTCCCTATATGTACCTCACTCCTGAACACTGCCCCTTGTACGTAGAGTATTTGTGAACTGTTCTCTGTGTACATAGTATACTCCTGAACTCTGCCCCCTGTAAGCAACGTATTCCTGAACTCTGCCCCCTGTAAGCAACGTATTCCTGAACTCTGCCCCCTGTAAGCAACGTATTCCTGAACTCTGCCCCCTGTATGCAGTGTATTCCTGAACTCTGCCCCCCGTATGTAGTGTATTCCTGAACTCTGCTCCCTGTAAGCAGTGTGTTCCTAAACTCTGCCCCCTGTATGCAGTGTATTTCTGAACTCTGCCCCCTGTATGTACCGTACTCCTGAACACTGCTCCTTGTACGTAGAGTATTCGTGAACTGAACTCTGCCCCCTGTAAGCAACGCATTCCTAAACTCTGCTCCCTGTATGCAGCGCATTTCTAAACTTTGCTCCCTGTACCTAGCATACTAATGAACTCTGCACTCTGTATGTAGTACACTCCCTGAAGTCTGCACTCTGTACACCATGTACCCAGCGAGGGCTACCTAAGGCCACTGAAAGCTACTCAAAACCGCACCCAATTTTTGCCTGGGCTCGCTGCATGCCCCACGTGTTCTTTTCCTCTTGCAGGCGGGCCCAAGTTATGATCTTGCACAATATTATAAGAGTGCATGAATCTGTAAGGATATATAGCTTTGGGGTGCACACCCTAATGCAATAGGCTGTGTACATCTTATGGTCATCTTACTTGCATTTATGATGCATTATTGTGGTATGCTGATGAGGGCTTGTCCATTAGTCGTGGAGTTGTGTAAGAAATGGGGCTGTTACTGATTAAAATTTTCATGTTCGATTAATCGTTTTGTTTTTTTATTGATTAATCGACTAATTTCGATTAATTATAATGCACATACAGATCCAACTACTTTTAGCTGATCTCCTTCCATTGCAACTCTGCATTAGTCACTGTAATATCCACAGACATCTCCCCACTGTAATATCCACAGACATCTCCCCACTGTAATATCCACAGACATCTCCCCACTGTAATATCCACAGACATCTCCCCACTGTAATATCCACAGACATCCCCCCACTGTAATATCCACAGACATCTCCCCCACTGTAATATCCACAGACATCTCCCCCACTGTAATATGGTCCACATCTCCCCCACTGTATAGGAAGATTAGTGCTTGCTTAGTCTTACCAGAGAACCTGGCCGAACACGAGCAGTTGAGGTCGGGTGATGATGTTAGCACGCCGCTCTAGGCTCACCTAGGCCGCCGCCGGGTGGACCAAGATGGCCGCCGCTCCGGGAGCTAGGCCGAAGCCGCGGCCTTTCCTATGGCCGAGGCAGCAGCGGAGCTCCGCGGATCACGTGGTGTGCCGATCCGCATACCGATCAAAATAATTTTGATCGATCAAAAAAATTAACGGTTAATCGAGGAATTAATCATATATTTCCACAGCCCTAGTAAGAAACCTTGGATTTGCTTCCCACAAATTTTTTTAGCATCTGAGACACAATCCAGTTCACAGGGCACCATTGTAACTCAGAAATCAGGTTGCTGTACCAGGCAGATCTTGCAGGAGGTGCTAAATTCCAAGGCTTCCACTGGCAACAATGGCCGAGAAGAAAATTGGATTGTTCCACAGCAACCAGTTGTTTTCTTCAAATTCTGACCTCAGAATTAGAGCTGGACTTGTCATTAGTTACTATGTTCAACCCTGTTTTCTCTGTTCACTATGTGAAGCAGTGTTAAAGTTTTAGCTTTGCCAAGACCCGTTGTTTGCTTTTATCGGCCACAAAGCATTCTCATAAGCATGAAATTCTAGCAGAGACTTTTTATTATACAGTAAATGTTTCCACATTCTGTGTATACATAATGATGGGTCTCTGAAGGCCATGTGTTTTTTTTTTTTTTTTTTCTTAGCCTTTATTCATTTTATGGCTTTGCAAGCCGCCAGCCCTGCATTCTTGCGGCCCCTTATTATCCTGTGCAATTAGCAGCTATTATGTCCCATAAGTTAAATAGAACGGCAGGACAGACCCGCAGAATACACCGATTGTGACAGAATGCATCCTGCCAGGCATTCTTCTGATATGGCTCCACTCGGTGGCCCGGTCACCTCGTCATTTTAACTCGCTTTGTATGAAGTAAATGTGAACGCATCCTGTGTCTTTTGTTTTGCCAGGGACTAAAGAGTGCCAGCGTTCGGTAAACGGTCAATTCTTAAAGCGCTAATTCTTTCCAGCTGTCTTCTCTGTGTTTGGCTGTAGATGCAGTTCTACAGGTCAGCATGATTACCCTAAATCTGATTTCTAAATGGAAAAGTAGCCATGCTGTAGCTGTGTCTCTATCTTTTTTTGTATTGTGTTGCTTAGAATTCATCTGCAAGGCAGAAAATCGGAGGCAAGCAGGTTCGGTTGGCACTAGTGGACTACAGCCCTTTGGTCTGCCAAGAGAGTGTCAAATTAAAAAGGAGTCCAGAGTCTTTATTGTTTAACTGGTTACAACAAGCAGGGGAAAGGACAGTCCACACATTTCAATCCCGTGTGGCCCCCAAAATGCATTGGCTGTCCTTTGCCCTGCTTATTGTAACCAGGTAAACAATAAAGACCTTGGACTTCTAAGGATTTTTCATTTGGAGCTCTTCTTGACCTATTACACTTGAGTTTTTCAATTTGGGTAAATGTCTCCTGGTGTCCCCATCTCTGTGGTGAGCTGCCAAATACAGGCCAGTTGGGCTCAGGTAATGACATTGTCTATACATTGATGACCTTTGAAAATCTGTGTCCGGTGCCCCTCTACCACTACCTCTTACAGCCCTTTAGTGTCAATCTTTGGGTTATCATAGAAGGCCTGTTTATTGATCACAATTGTAAGGCCTGCTGTCCTAAGGGGCGATAACACTGACCTACAAAGCCCCAAAAATATCAAAGTGCCGCGTAATCGAGAATAGACATCATCTCCATCTCCCTGTCTGGACACTATGTTATGTTCTTCTCATTGTGCCTACTTCAGGGTGATCTTTCTTTCTTGCTATATTGGGGTAGTCATAAAGATGGTGGTGGGAATATCCAACTGCCAAGATATCTTTTTCACAATGGATCTTTTTATAAGCAGGCACCATAATCTTAGCCAAGAATGTAGGTTCATGTACTGGGAAAACTGGTAAGATCTTCATTTCATTAAAACTGTATCCCGAAGAGTAGGGTAGTTGGCTTCTTACCCACATTTATCTTGTCTAAATGATAACATAAAGTTAGAGAATACATCCAGTTTTTCCTTGGCCAGACTCCACTGCCCTAATGCCTAGCCTGTGGCCCATGGGCAGAATGCAGTCCTTTGGTACTTGTGTGGTTTCAGGACCCAAGAAGCCAATGGTGGGAGCATTGATAAAAGCAATGTTCTCAAGCAATCTCATGTACTCTGTTCCAAGTTTTTGACTTATGCTGCATGTCCCCACTAGTCACCAACCACTCTGTAAGATGTCTTCGCTTTGTGACCATGACCTGAAATATGTATGTGATCTATGGCTATCTCCTGTAATAAATCTACAGTCTTCGTAAGTCTTCTGAAGCATTACATACACTGACAATCCTGCTTGGCCCCTTGGGACAACTGAGGCCCCCTGTACGTCATATGTTGACTACCACTGCTTCAGAAACTTAAAGTGCATGCCAAAACTTTTTTTTTATTCTTGTATAGAGTGGGTTGAACTTCTATCAAGTTTTTTTCTTTTTGTGTTCCCATTTGGAAAATTTACCTATTACATCGGTCAAAGAAACAGATGGGGAATCCCAAATTTTCCCATGGAGACATTTGTTGTAGTGGCAGCTAAGAGAAAAAACACATTGTAGAGTTTTTTTATGACTTCCTGTTGCAGCTCTCGGGCAGCGAAGCAAAATTTCCCTGATCAGCACCCAGAACTAAAGTGACAGGGGGTCTTGCTCTTCCCTAGTGTCCGAAACTTAAGTTGATGAAGGTTAAATAAAGAGAATCAGTCCATCCCGTTTAACCCGAGTGGGTTTGTGTATGCATTTAGGTTTCTACCACTTTCCCATATCCCTGTATATTGTGTTTGCTAAGATGCCCATCTATACGTTTTTTGACATGATCAACACTTCCCGCTGATACCACCAATTGTGGAAGGGAGTTCCACATCCTTGCCGTTCTAACAGTAATTTCTTCTATTCTATTGTCTTTTCTATTCTATTCTCTTGTTTTCTATTCTTTTCTATTCTAATGGATTTTTTTATATTCCTTTCATTTATATTCTATTCTATTCTGTTCTATTATATTATGTTATATCCCCTTATTGTCTATTCTATTTTATTCTATTTTTATTTTATATTCTGTTCTGTTTTACTCTTTTCTTTTCTGTTATTTTATTCTATTCTTTTTTCTATTCTGTTCTGTTCTCTATTCTATTATTTTCCATTCTGTTCTTTTATTTTATTTTCTGTTCTTTTCTATTCTTTTATTTTCTATTCTGTTTTACTTCTTTTTTTTTTTTCTATTCTATTCCTTTATTTTCTATTCTATTTTTTTCTATTCTTTTTTTTTCAAATTCGAATTTCGGACAAATTTTGCTTTGTTATTTTGGATTTTTTTAAATTCATTACTATTGTGATTCAGACCGGGTTCACACATATGCAAATTGGATGTGGGTTTCCTCGCATCTAATTCGCATGACAGGAGAGTGTAACCGGCTCTCAATGGAGCTGGTTCACACCGCTCCAGGGCGGCTGCAGTCCGCATTTAAAAAGAGTCCCGTGCATCTTTCGGGGAAAAAATTCAGGCCTGAATCGGTAAACGGGGACGCACCGCACCTCCTGCTGTGAACCCAGCCTTAGAAATTCAGATACATTTTTCCGAATATTGAAAAAATTTGTCCGAATTTCGTCTCGGAACAAAACAACCACTAGCACAGTGGTTCTCAACTCCTGTCCTCAGGACCCATTAACAGGCCAGAGATTCTATGCAGAATTAGACATGTGCAGAATGAAAAAATTGGTTTGGTTTAGTTTTCAAATCCTTATTTAAATAATTTTGTTTAATTACATTTCTTTCATTTGTTTAATTTGTTTACGGAATTTGTTACATTTATTTGTTTTCAAATTCGATTCCAATTTTCCGAATTCTATTGAATTGAATTCTACCAAATTTGAGTTGCCATTCAAATTTATTCTATTTGAAATTTGAATTTCGGAAGACGGTTATATTCTAATTTCGCACTACACCCCCTGCTGTGAACCCAGCCTTGGAAATTCAGATCCATTTTTCCAAATATTGAAAAATTTGTCGTAATTTTGATTCGGAACGAAACAAACATCTCTATGGAGAATCCCCTAGCACAGTGGTTCTCAACTCCTGTCCTCAGGACCCACTAACAGGCCAGATTTTAAGTATTACCTTGGGGAGATGCAGACTAAAATACTGCAATCACTGAGCAGCACATTATATCACCTGTGATGTATTTTTGTTATCTTGCCAACCTGGCCTGTTAGTGGGTCCTGAGGACAGGAGTTGAGAACCACTGCACTAGCAAACCGGTGACCCCATCACTATGGTGAGGTGGTATTTTTTCCAGTATTTTCCAACACGGGCAGAAACAAAAATTCAAAATCCAGCACCCGCGCTGCTATCCAGCGTAGAGAAAACGTCAAAGAGTTGGATTCTTTTAACACAACAAGCTGTCCCCCCCCCCCCCAATATTATAATGTATAGCAGAGTTATTTAGCCATAATGATATTTCTATAATTCGAAGCAGTTCTTTTGGGAAGCGATCTCCCGTGCACATGACCGAGGCTCACGGGAAGGCTGGCACCACTGCTTCCAGCGGCATCAACACAAATCTTGCGTCTGGTGAAGGCTAAGAAATGTTGCGTGCATTTGCCCTTCAAACAAAGCTGCATGATGGCCGAGGCGTACACTAGGACGGAGTTTATTAGGCAGCTCCGTGCTGTCGGGCAGGGGTTGTTAAGCTGTATTACGCTATTACCAAGGTTGTTAAGCAGTATGGGGAAGGAAGGCCTTTATTTGCCATCCCATGCTATACGATAGAGTGTATTAAGCAGTGTGATACTAGAAACGAGTTTATTAAGCATTGCTGTGCTATTGTTAAGCCGTATTGTGCAGTGGCCAAGTTTGAGGAGCAGTGCCTTTCTATACAGAGGGGAGTTTATTAAGCAATTTTGTGATATAGTTATTAAAGTGTAACTAGAGTTAAAATGAAAACAGCACAATGGTGCTAGAGAGTGAATGGCAGGCTTTCTTTTTTTTATATGGGCAGGTCGGTTAAAGAGAACCCCCATCAGAGTTTTTGTTTAAGTAAGTTTCATGGCTCCTAGAGCACTGTACACGCCATCGAAGTGCAGTATGTCTTTACCAGGCCAGATTTATATTTCTGATCCCTCTATTCCAACGGTTTTGTGTCGCCCCTACCCTCTGATTTCAGTCTTAAAGTGATTGTAAACCTCTGAAATGAAAAATGAGCAAAGCATATCCATTTACTAGTGTGTACTAGCCTCAATCCAACGCACCTAGCGTGGTTCCTTTCTGCTATCTCTTTCCTCTGCTATCCGAATGAGTCACTTCTGACAGCGACCTTACAAACTTGATGGTGCGCTGCTCTTGGGGCTAGTTTACACTTGTTTCAAAACAAGGCTTCGGACACGCTTTCTTAAAGCTTTCTGAATGCCAGTCAAAGCTCCTGTCACTAAATAAAATGGTTAGCTTACAGTCCTGTTTACACATTGCTTTTGCTTGGTGCTTCGATGGGGCTTTGGTGGCGCTTCGATGGGGCTTTGGTGGCGCTTCGATGGGGCTTTGGTGGCGCTTCGATGGGGCTTTGGTGGCGCTTCGATGGGGCTTTGGTGGCGCTTCGATGGGGCTTTGGTGGCGCTTCGATGGGGCTTTGGTGGAGCTTCGATGGGGCTTTGGTGGAGCTTCGATGGGGCTGCAGTGGGGCTGCAGTGGGGTTTCAAGTGAGCTTTGCCATAGACTTCTATGGAGGCTTTGAAGACGCTTTGAAGAACCACTAAAGCTACATGGGGTATAATTTTTTAACCACTTCCCGCCCAGTCAATAGCATATTGACGTCCGGGAAGTGGTTGTGTTATCCACACTGGACGTCATATGATGTCCTGCAGGATAACAGCCGCCGTGCGCCCGGGGGGTGCGCATCGCGGCGATCGGTGGAGCGGTGTGTCAGTCTGACACACCGCTACACTGATCTCGGTAAAGAGCCTCCGGCGGAGGCTTTTTACCACGTGATCAGCCGTGTCCAATCACGGCTGATCACGATGTAAACAGGAAGAGCCGTTGATCGGCTCTTCCTCACTCGCGTCTGACAGACGCGAGTAGAGGAGAGCCGATCTTTGGCTCTCCTGACAGGGGGGGTTCGCGCTGATTGTTTATCAGCGCAGCCCCCCCTCGGATACCCACACTGGACCACCAGGGAAGCCCCCCAGGACCACCAGGGAAGCCCCAAGCATGTGGATGGCCCCCATGGCCATCCACATGTAGTAAAACCAAAAAAATATAAAAAAAAACATAACAAAAATATGCCAATCAGTGCCCACAAATGGGCACTGACTGGCACTACCACAATGTGTGGTGGCTGGCATTGCTGGGCATCAGTGTCCATCAGTGTCACCTACTAGTGTCCATCAGTGCCCATCCGTGCCCATCTGTGCCCATAATTGCCCACCTATCGGTGCCCGTCCGTGCCACCCATAAGTGCCAATCAGTGCCGCCTATGAGTGCCCATCAGTGCCGCCTATGAGTGCCCATCAGTGCCGCATACCAGTGCCACATATCAGTGCCTATCAGTGCCGCCTATCAGTGCCCATCATCAGTGCCGCCTCATCAGTGCCGCCTCATCAGTGCCGCCTCATCGGTGCCGCCTCATCGGTGCCGCCTCATCGGTGCCGCCTCATCGGTGCCGCCTCATTGGTGCCACCTCATCGGTGCCCATCAGTGTCGCCTTATCAGTGCCCTTCAGTGCCGCCTTATCAGTGCCCGTCATTGAAGTAGAAAAGGTACTTATTTACAAAAAAAATTAACAGAAACAAAGAAAAACATAGTTTTTTTCAAAATTTTCGCTCTTTTTTTATTTGTTGTGCAAAAAATAAAAATCGCAGAGGCGATCAAACACCACCGAAAGAAAGCTCTATTTGTGGGAACAAAATGATAAAAAATGTGTTTGGGTACAGTGTAGCATGACCGCGCAATTGTCATTCAAATTGCGACAGTGCTGAAAGCTCAAAATTGGCTTGGGCAGGAAGCTGTATAAGTGCCTGGTATTGAAGTGGTTAAACAAAGCCTAAGCAAAGCAAAGTCAAGGTGTAAACAGGACTGTAAGCTAACCATTTTATTCAGTGACAGGAGCTTTGACTGGCGTTCAAATGGCTTTAAAAAAAAGCGTGTCCGAAGCCTTGTTTTGAAGAAAGTGTAAACGAGCCCTAATTGACAATGCTTCTGGCTTTGCTGTTTCACTCTGTGCATCGGGTGCCAGCATGGGTAAGCTCATCCAGAATGCCCCGTGTATTTAGTTAGAAACCGCCGCACACTGAGCAGCTCACAGTGCCTGGGATGTAAGACCCGATACACACTATTAGATTTTCTGTAGATTTTTGTCTTCAGATTTACCAAAACCATGTAGTGCAAGGGCCTGCCTGATTGCATACAAATTGAAACTCTTAAGAAAATCTAATAGTATGTATGGGGTCTAAGAAGCAGCTTCAGCCCCAGCTCCTCCCGATAGTCACATGTTTCGTCCCACCCACGAGGCTTACTCATAGAGGCCAGGAAGAGCTGGGGCTTGTTACATCTGAGGCACTTTGAGCTACTCAGTGTGCTGGTAGAAACCGAGAAAAGGAAAAACGTACCGCTCAAAAGCTTGAGAATTCACCAAATGGCTGCTTCCGCCCAGTCACTCACACAGGTGCTGGCTCTGCACTGATGCATGGGAGAAAAAGAAACCCTGGACTGCCGCACTCTGTATAGACCGTTATTTATTCCAAAATTTCAAGTAAAAAATCCAAATTCAAAATAAATCCATAAATTCAAAACAACAAATGCAGATAGTATGCATGCAGGGAAGGGTGGCTAACGCGTTTCACGTCACAAATTGCCGCTTACTCATAGCTATGTGTGCGGCAGTCCAGGGTTTCTTTTTCTCCCCTACTCAGAGTGCTGCCGTTCCTTTTGAAATGCACGTCACTTCTGACAGGTAATGCCGACAACACAGAATCCTGAGGATAACCACCTTCCCCAGCACACAGCAGGTGATTGATAGATTGATAGCCTCAGCTGTGCATGTTTCCCTATGAGACTGTGTAGAGGGGGGTGTCCTTTCCCTTCACTCAGGTCTCAGATTACACTCAGCTCACTGCTGTATGCTGTGCAGTGTGACACATCAGATCCCCGCCCCCTGCATTCTGGAGCCGAGAAATGCTGTCTAAATTCTGTACTTTGAATGGCTGTAGAGAAACTGGTACTATAGAACTTATGTAGGGGGATTTGTTTCATCTGTGTATAACCTGAGGCCAGTCACTTCACTGGGTATATGTAAGGTTGTATAACCACTTTAAAGTTGCTACCTTAAAGAAGATAGCCATACAATTTCTCTTGGATGTTGTATTGGCACGTCTGTGAAGGTCCTCAATATTTATCCAGGGCATGGTATAGCTGGTAGTAGTTGAGCATTCAACTGGACTTGTTTTGTAATGTTGAAGATCAGTGGTGGATGGTGGTAATTTTTTTTGGGGGGGCGGCAAACGGTGGACCCACAGCCCACCCCCCCGGTCCGGAGCACTTACCCCATCTATGGTGGGCAGCGCTTCACCCAGGGGACATGTGGCGGACATCACGGGCGGCGGGCATCATGGCGGCTTCCGTCTCCTCCTTCCTCGGCAGCCAATCGGAACGCTTCTTCTTTCGGCCAATCAGGAATTGGTCTCAGACCCACTTCCTGATTGACTTGGAGGAGAATCAGTGTGAAAATAGCGAATATTCATTTGCAGTGCTCTGCGCCCCGAGCCCACCCTTTTTTCAAGGCTATTGGAGCCTCTAGCTCTAATCACGTGCTTCAAACCCCCCCCCCCATTGGAAACATGGGGGCTGGACACATTGGACAGGGGGGGAGGCGCCCGTGCGCCCTTAATGGATGGACCACCCCTGTTTAAGATGTTTCCTAGCTTCTCAAAGCTTAATTTTCAATGTATGTCAGGAACCAACCAATACCAAAGTATTTATAGCCACACTTTAAAACCACTTAATCCAATCACCATGGAATATGGAGATATTGATTGTCCAATAACAGGACGGGAGGTGTGAAAGTTGTACAAGCACACACTTCTGGTTACATAATCCCATTGCTGGGGGTCAGGAAGCCTGCATAGGTGTTTAGTGCCTCGATTTACATGGCTTAAAGTGTGTATTGTGCTGGGGGTAGAAATGTGAAAAAGGCATTATACGTGGAAGACAGATGGTGCTGAAGACCCTCACCCCTGTTCAATGATAGATTTTAAACCCATTTCACAATGTAGATAGTGATGAGAGATTTAAAATTTTACTGTTGACACTAGAACAGAAGGTTATAGTAAATCGTCCCACAAAGAACACCTGTTCCAGTGACCGTCATCGAACGACTGCCTTCACCGCTCTCTGAAATTTAATTCATGGTGGGATGCTTTCAGACTGCAGTTGACCGCCGGTTTGCAGACATTCAGGATGCAATACTGCTACCTCATGCATGCCTGTTTGATCTAGGGGGATTTTTTCTATCCCATTGAACTACCAAGCTGCAACCGCCATATCTGCATTTGGCACAAGGTTGAGACACAGACTGCAACTTCAGTTACTTCAACTATTGACTTCAATAGTTTGACAAGCAGTGCCACCTGTCAGATTCAATGTGTAAAAGGGGCCAGAGTCATTAATACTCACAGGACTGTTCTCTCTGTAGTCATCTCTTCCATAGGTATACCCCTCCAAGGACCCTCCAGGCAAATAGCCTCACTCTGAGAAACTTTTGGCCCTTTTTCATTCTGCCGTAGCCCCCACCTCCATAAGGGTCAGAAAGTTGACAGATGAATCTCCTGGGAGCAAGTCTACTTTTCCTCGGCCACCTGCCCTGTCCAGGGCCTACACGTGCTGGTTACACCCACATTGGTGTGGGATGTTTGGCTCCCTTGTGCACTTCTCCCAACCTGGCTTATGTGGTTGCTGCCTCACCCATGATATCACTGCAGAAGAGCTCTAACTAAAAGGGGCCTAGCACCTGTCTGCGGTAACCAGACACTATTCTGGCACAGAGCCAACTAGTGACAAACTAGCTAACTGTACCTGTTTACAAATGTGCCGAAATATATACCAGTATGTCGTACTTCTAAGCATCACGGCTCTGGCATTGTATATTCATCCCTCTGCCTCCATGTAAATTTGGAGGTGCCCACTAAAAACGTGCTTTTGCCTCCCCTCCACCACCAGTGTGGTCTTGGCCTAGGAGTTTCCCACTTTGAGTAGTCCCTCCAAGTAAGAAAGTAAAAATCTCCTCAATGTTATACAAACCACCAAGGTTTTAACCATTCCCTACTCTATGCAAAA
This sequence comes from Rana muscosa, assembly GCA_029206835.1. Taxonomy (NCBI): domain Eukaryota; kingdom Metazoa; phylum Chordata; class Amphibia; order Anura; family Ranidae; genus Rana; species Rana muscosa. The sequence goes on along the minus strand of CM055124.1, from coordinate 53,604,330 downwards.
TCCATTCCCTACTTTTTCCAAAACGTAAAAAAAAAAAAAAAGTGACTTTAGCCGTTTGCCGACTGCCTCACGCACATTTACATTGGCAGAATGGCACAGGCAGGCAAAGCAACGTGTATATATACGTTGCTTTGAATCCTGCCCCCTAGCGGGCGCGCGATCGGGTCACGGAACGGCAGAACGGGGGGATGCCTTTGTAAGCAAGGTATCTCCCTGTTCTGCACAGTGACACAGCACTGATCATCTACTCCCTCTCATCAGGAGTAGCGATCAGTGACGTGTCACAGTAAGCCACGCCACCTAACAGTTAGAATCACTCCCTAGGACACACTTGACCCCTTCCCCGCCCCCTACTGGTTAACCCCTTTACTGCCAGTCACATTTATACAGCAATCGGTGCATTTTTATAGCACTGATCGCTGTATAAATGTGAATGGTCCCAAAATAGTGTCAAAAGTGTCCGATGTGTCCGCCATAATGTCGCAGTCATGATAAAAATCGCAGATCGCCACCATAACAAGTAAAAAAAATAATAATAAAAATGGCATAAAAATACCCCCTATTTTGTAGACGCTATAACTTTTGCACAAACCAATCAATATTCGCTTATTGCAATTTTTTTTTTTTTTTTACCAAAAATATGTAGAAGAATACGTATCGGCCTAAACTGAGAAAAAAATATATTTTTTAAAAAAAATTGGGGATATTTATTATAGCAAAAAGTACAAAATATTGCCTTTTTTTCAAAATTGTCACTCTATTTTTGTTTAAAGCGCAAAAAATTTAAAACCGCAGAGGTGATCAAATACCACCAAAAGAAAGCTCTATTTCTGGGGTAAAAAAGGACGTCAATTTTGTTTGGGAGCCACGTTGCACGACCACGCAATTGTCAGTTAAAGCGACGCAGTGCCGAATCGCAAAAAGTGGCCCGGTCATTTGGCAGCCAAATGGTCCGGGGCTGAAGTGGTTAGTTATACTGTATTTTTTTTATTTTTATTGAAAATCTCTAGAATAGTAAAAGCACCTTTACCCAAATGAGAAAAATAAGTGGACCTCTGCAAATGTCCTGAATTTCAAGGTAAATTAACTCTAGAACTTCTTGGAAGGGATAAGGAAGAATAGAGTAAAAAGTGGAAGGTTCCTTTAACTGTGATTGCGTTAAGTATGCATGTTTACGCTGGAAACATCCTGAAGGTAAGCTCTAATGTACTTATAAAATCCCACTTGGTAGGTTACCTTAATTAGACATGCAAATTCATCCACGGCAGAACCAAGCTGCCACGGACGGCCCCCGGCAAGCGATTCAGCTCTGCGGCTGCCAGATGAGCCGTTGTTAGCCCGGAGCCGTTGTGCGCTTGCACCATTGCACAACAGTAGAGGTAGATAATCTCCTGTGCATGTTGGGAGGTATGGCGGTTGCTCGGTAACGAAGCGGCCCTGTTGTTCACAGCCCATTACTGCCATGTGGGTAGCTGGCCTCCTGCAAACAAATTCATATTTCTAATTAAGGGGAGAGGTGGGGGACAGTTTACTATATAAATGATGGTTTTTCTGTAGGCCGAGTGTACTAAGAAGTGTTGAGCTAATGAAGATGCTTTGTTGAAGGAAAGAGCTGCATATATGAGGAGCTTGTAGTCCTGCTTCTAGAAATTGCTGGTTGACTCGGACTTGCAAACATTTATTTTACAGTCCGTTCCAGGAATTACATTTTCTCACTTTGTACTTTCTAAGTCTCTTTATTTATAATCCAAACTTTTTTGATTTGTTTTGGGTGAAATAAGGAAGATTTTGAAGTCCAGTTAAGTTTTTATTGCTTTCTATGCTCCAGCTAGATCATTTCATCCTCTAAAGTCCCAGTAAAAATAGTCACCTAAGTGGTGAGCAATCCAAAAATGTATGGTCATCACCAAAATGGTCCAAAAAAGGACACAGACAGAAAGAAAAACAGCCTGGCAGGGGTTTTATCCCTTCCCTACTCTTTCCAAAACAACAGTGTTGGCTATAATTACCGTATTTATCGGCGTATAACACGCACAGGCGTATACCACGCACCCTAACTTTCAGAGGGAAGTTTCAGGAAAAAAACTTTCCACAGCCCCCTGTGTATAACACGCAGGCACAGTTTACCCTCTATTTTCAGGGTAAAAAAGTGAGTGTTATACGCCAATAAATGCAGTACTTTAACCCCTTTATGACAGCAAAACGCATATATGCGATGGTAGAGCAGGTGGGCCTCAACACCCAAGCCACTGCATGGGCCCTGTCTTGTTCTGGGCTCTCCATTAGCACCCCCCAGAACCGTGACTGAGCTGTTACTGACAGCTCATGGTCAACTACGGACAGTTTTGAGCTGGTAGGTGCAGCTTCTGATGACATCAGCACTATGCAGCCAATTACAGTGTGGCATGATCAGAAGCCATGCCTACTGGCTCTGGGCATCGCAGCCCATTTAAAACACCATCTCTGCCCAGCGTAAATGGGTTAAAGTGTATTTAAACCCTTTTCAGTGTGGTTGGCATCAGGTCTCACTGGATATAGTTTTATTAAAGTGACCCTGTCAGTACAGGGTCACTGTATGTACAACCTACCTGCTAGAAGACCATGTATACTTAAAGTGGAACTTCACTCTCCCAATCAACATTGAATATTTTTAATCCTAATGCTGCTAGCAATAGTAAATAGATGGGAAAGTATATCATATTTACTTGTTTTAAACTTTTTTTTTTTTTTTTACATTTCTTTAGTTACTATATTTATTGGCGTATAACACTCACTTTTTTACCCTGAAAATAGAGTGTAAACTGTGCCTGCGTGTTATACGCAGGGGAATGTGGAAAGTTTTTTTTCCTGAAACTTCCCTCTTAAAGTTAGGGTGCGTGTTATACGCCGATAAATATGGTACTTCTTGGTTTATTACCTAGGCAAATTCCCAGGAGTCTTCGGGAGGGAGAAGAGAAGAAGGGGTTTTCTCAGCTAAGCACACTCTCCTGCATGCATGTGTAGCACCCTGGAGTTTAGGCAGGATTGCTCCTCACAAATTTACTTGCCAGGAATAATTATCCTGGTTGATTGTTAGAGATCTGTTGATTTCTCCCTAAGTCTAACCTTGTTGCACTTTTCTCTTCTACCACTAGGTGGCTGGGTACTTGGTGGTACTAGATACGAGAAGGGCAACCCAAGGTCAGGTTATGGGTATATGGGGTATCTCAGCCAATGGACAGGGTTTTCTTGGACCCCTTGGCCTGCTGGGAGAGCCTATATATTCCGGTGGAGTCAGGATGATCTGTGTTCTGTGCCACCTGGACGGATGTCTGGGTGGACGTGTGTCGTAATGCCCGGGCTGCTAGGCCAAAGATTGGGCCTATCCCGGGCACATCTGGCTGCTGGGCTGTCTGACGGTCTATCCAGAAGCAAGAGAGCAGCGCAGGGTTGGGATTGCGGCTTGTAGTCCAACCAGAAGTGACGGTTCTGCCGGCCGAAGAACCTGTTGTGGTCGGAGGTAGAGGGGAAGCTGTCGCCAATAAAGGGACCAACCGCCTTATTACCGGGGACCACAGTGAGTAACTGAAGCAAGTACCGGAGCAACATTCTCACCAACCGGGGACAGTGAAGAATCGGGAAACTTCAGCAGGTGTCAAGCCAGGGACCCAGCCAGCGGAGGTGGCGTTTGTAGAGCAGCCTTGTGTGTCAATCCAGGGACAGAGCAGGCCAGTGGGGTGAAGCTTGAGAGGTATCTTGAGTGCCAAGCTAGGGACCCAGCAGAGAGGTGGGGGTGTTGCTTGAGGAAGATACCACTGTGAAGATTAAAGGAGCGCAAGGGATTCAGTGATAGTGAATCAGAGGGTCTAGTGAGAGGCTGGGAGCTCAGTGGGCCTATAGAACTACAAGGAGTGATTGTAGTGGAAGATAAAGGAACTGTTAAACTTCAAGTTAGGAACTGTTATAGGAGAAAGCTCTGCAGATGTGGCATCTTGCTGGATGCTTTTCCCTGCATGGCTGTCCTGTTGAAGTCTCGGAATCTGCCAATTGAACTTTCAACTACCTAAGGGTGTCCTGGCCCTGACCTTCCTTCCCCCAGAAAAGTTTAAGGGAAATAAACTTTCTTTTGCATTCAAGAAGTGTCTGGAGCCCAATGACTTTCACCATCTCTGCACCCACTATGCCTTGCAACCCACTACATACAGGAGGATGTCAGCCATCTCCGGCTCTGGAGGTTCTCATTAGACCAAAAGAGGCCTGGGACCTTGCTACACATGCATCAGCTAAGGGCAGATGGATTCCAGGAAGTAATGCTCATTTGCCCTCATGCAAGATGGCCATGGCCAGAAACGCTGGGGGGGAGGGGGGGGTTCACAGTTATCTCTTAACAAAATAAAGCATGGGGACATGGCAGGATGGAGGAGTTTGCTTTGCTTTGAATTAAATAGTGTTTTTGGTTTGTGGTGCTCAGATGCAGTGAAGATCCACTTTAAGCTGATCATAGATAGATTTTTATTTTTGTTTCATTCAGCAAGTGGGCTATAAGAAAAAAACAAATGGATTCCTCCATCCACACAGTCGAGATGGATGGAGGAATCCTTCCGGCTGGTACATTGTATTCTGACAGCGGGGACTGTTAGAATACAATGATCAGCGGCTGTGGCTGGCTGATCGAGAAAAATGTTCCAACAAGCCCGTTCGACAAAAGGCAATCCAATGATTGACTTCTGGCAACAAAAACAGCCACAAATGGACCGAGATTTGTCCGATCCCTACTGAACTGACCATATTTTTGATCCTTCTATGGCCAGCTTTAGTAGTTTGAATGGCCCGTTTCTTGAAAAGCCACCACGACACTGTCTACCATCCTCTGCAAGTATTCAAATGGTTAGATGAGTCAAGTACCTGCTCCCTATTGTTTGTTGTTATGGTCCTTCTTGCTGTCCTTTACATCCTGTAGGGATGTATAATCCAATGGAAGAAAGCAAACCAAAGGTGTGGTGGGGGCACAGGTATTCACACATCTAGACACATATCAATACTTGCTGCGTTTTGGAGGAGTAGTGAAGTGGTGGCTTTCTAGCTGGAAAGGTTGGTATATACAATCTTCTTATATCAGGTATGTTGCAATTCTGCCAGTCCCTCTGCTTTCCTTTTTCAAACTGACCACGCTAGGCATAAGAACACATCTACCCCAGCGTGGACAGTTTCCTGGCTGTGCTGGAAGCCTAGCCTGCCTGTCCTCTAATGGTCAGACTTGTGCTGACATGCCTCCTCCCTGAAAGATCAGTGTACTGATGTTTCTCCACCTCCACCTCTCTATACAGCAGAACAGAGATTATGTGATCACTTATAAATAAAGAAAAAAATGTATTTATAATGTTTTTATATTATAAACTGAATGGTTCTATTTAAAACTGAATGTGGTTGTAAATGCTGAAGGTTTTTACCTTCATGCATTCTATGCATGATGGTAAAAAAAAATCTGTGTGCTGCTCCACCCACAGCCCCTCCTGAATCCTGCACAGGAGCATCCGCTGCCCCAGGTCTCTCCTCGTTGGATGAGACATAGCAGCAAGAGCCATTGGCTCCAACTGCTGTCAATTACAGCCAATGAGAAGAGAGCGGAGGGCAGGGCCAACTCGTGGCTCGATGGCGAGCACGTACCAGTGCCCTCATAGCAAGCGGCTTGCTATTGGGGCACTAGTCAATGGGGAGGAGCCAGGAGCGCCTGCGGGGGGGGGGGGTCCCAAGAAGAAGAGGATCAGGGCTGCTCTATGCAGTGGTTTTGCACAGCGCAGCCCTGATCCTCTTCTTGGGTCCCCCTGCAGGCACTCCTGGCTCCTCCCCTTTGACCAGTGCCCCCAACAGAAAGCCATAAGTATTTTATTTATTTATTTAACTAAACCTTTAGACTTTAACTGTAGCCTATTTTATTACCAAGCCAATCCAGCACTGGAGCCTAGAGAAAAGCCACTTAGTGCTTCTGGTTATGGGACATATGTGATCACTGCTCACCAACAGTGTAGGGCAGCCTTTCTCAACCTTTTCAACACAGAGGAACCCTTGAAATAGTTATTCGGTCTCGGGGAACCCCTGCTAAAAATTACAGATCTACAATTCATGAAACCTTTGTGTGATGGTCAGTGGGAAGGATGGTCCTTACACTTGTGGTCATTGGGAAGAATTACCTCCTTACAGATGGCTAAAAAGATCAATGGTGTCAGTAGGAAATTATCTGAGAGGCAGAAACTGCCCAATGCAGAAGGAACCCCTAGTAACCTCTGGAGGAACCCTGGTTGAGAATCACTGGTGTAGGGGATCTGAGTCTGTGCAAACAATTGTCAGGCCTGAGCACTGTTACATGGGGGGGGGGGGGGGGTGAGTGCCTTGTCACATTTAGTAAGTCAGTATTTGCATATTATTCCTGAGGAGCAACAACTGTGGACCATGCTACAGCCATTTTTTTTTTTCTCAAAAAAAAAAAATTTTTTTTTTACTTTTCAAACAAGTCCTAAATTGTGCCAATAGATGAGTACAGACGTTCTTGTAATGAAGCCATCATCTTCTGATTACATTTGCCAGTTTAAAAAATTAACTAGCTGGCTTTAAAATTGCCATTGCTCCGTTCCCAGCGTTTTTTAAACTTGCCGTCCTGTAGTTCTTGGCTTTGTAAAAATTTGGAAGATGGCAGGACTGCTATCATGAAAAATAAAGAGGCCAGACGCTGCCAACCCCCGTTCTGTTCACAGCTGTAAAATGTAAATGACTGTCCTTGCCTGTCTTAGCGGATCAGTGCGGGGACGCGGACATATGGAAAATGTTGTGTGACACTTCATACATAAGTATGGCTTAGACGCTTCTATGACCTGCCCTTGCGACTTGCTCCTCAAGGAGGAAAACTTGGAAATTCTAAATGTAGCACACCGGTCCTCCTTCTCCACTCTTTGGCTCGCTCACAGGAGAAGAAAGCACACGGTCTCCACCATGCCCGTACCCCCTGGGTTACAGAGGTTAAGCACACTTGTTTTCACTTACGGGTCTTTGCAGCAGGGCTCCCCCTCAGAGTTGGCCTCCATCCCGAGAATGTAAGGACAAAGTCTCTATACCCCAAGTAACTCCAAGGTCCACACCAGCGTCAACTCCAACATAGTTTTTTTCTTTATGCATGAACATCCACAAAATAAGGAGAAGAGAAAGGTGTTAGGAAGACGGATCAATTCAGGCACTCTTGTTTCTTCACCACTCGATCCCGAGTGGGTATAGCTCACCCGGATAGTCACCAAAAAGGCACTAGCAGCTGGCATGTAACTCAAACAGTCTATTAGATTCCTTAATGGATGCGTTCGGGAGATCCTCTGCCACAGAATCTATAGTGTCCCAAACCTCCTACTGGTCCTGTTGTTTAGATCCCTGTTTTCGGATGGATGACATCCCTCCAGAGAGTTACCGGGCCCCTTCCTTCACTGTGATCTCTCACCAGTCCTTCGGAATGGTCCTCCCCCAGCCTCCTCTTCTTTCTTTTTTTTAATTTTTTTTTATTTATAACGGAGGAATTGGTCCACACGGACCCCAACAGTAAATAACAGACATATACATCCAATGAATAATGTAGTTAAAGCGGAGCTCCGCCGGAAAAAAAAATATTAAAAGCCAGCAGCTACAGCTACAGCAGCTGCTGGCTTTTAATATTTGGACACTTACCTGTCCTGGAGTCCAGCGACGTCCGCAGCAGAGGACGAGCGACCGCTCGTCGCTCTGCTGCTCCCTCCGCCATCCTCGCTGAGGGAACCAGGAAGTGAAGCCCTGCGGCTTCATGCCCGGTTCCCTACGGTGCATGCACGAGTCGCGCTGCGCTGTTCTGATTGGTGCGCCTGTGTTCTGGGAGCCGAGTGTCTCCCAGAACACCAAGGGAAGTCTGCGGGAAGTGACGTTACTCCCGCAGATTCCCCGAGAGAGGACTCCCGGATGTGGGTGAAAATACCTGTCTTAGACAGGTATCTTCACCCCCCTCCCCCCTGAAAGGTGTCAATTGTGACACCGGAGGGGCGGAGGGTTCCAAATAGCAAAAGTTGCTATTTAGGGTGGAGCTCCACTTTAAGCAGTGCAGGGGAACCCCCAAAGAGCTCACATCTCCTAATGGCCATCTGTATATGTAAATTCCCCAATGAGGGGTGAGGTCCCAACTGGGCACCAGTGCATCCCTCTGCAGCCAACCTGGACATGTCTGTCAGGGGATTGTTGATGTCAGAGTGCCCGGGTCTCGTGGAGACCGCCTCCCTTCCAGTTTTCCCATTTATCTAGGAGATGTAGAAACAGGAGGTGTAGTGCCTCAGATAGAAAAGAGCTGGGTAGAGCCCAGAGAGAAGAAAAAAGAGGAAAAATGGACAGAGAAAGGAAGAGGGAGTAGAGAATAAGACAGGGAAGGGCAAAAGAGAAGGATAGGGGGTGGGGGGGGGGGTTGGGAATCGGGTATACATACATCTAGGTAAGGGTGACTAACCTATCAGATTGTCAAGACCCCGGTGGGTCGCCGGCGCGCTGAGGGCGGGCAGCAAACGAGCCACACTTCCGGGAAGCGGAGAGTCCGGGCAAAGACTCAGGTGGGCAGCTCAACCCCTCTAAGGGTCTGCCCTTCGTCAGAATATTTAAAAATGTTCCATAACTGCTAGGTCCTGGAGTATGTCTCGCGTCTATGCTGACTAGAGAGGATCAGGTCAGTCAGCAGCCTCCTCTTCTAGAAACGGGTCCCCTCGCAAAGCGGCACCCTGGAATTCCTCCTCCCGAAGTGGGCTCCAGCTAAAGGTGCTGGGCCCAGGGCTGAAGTTGCAGTCCCAGGACTAAAGGTGCCTGGGACTGAAGTGCACGTGGCCCCATGGCCTGGAGGGCCACGCAGCATGACTTTGACTCTGAAACCAAGAAGAACCGACCCCTCCCAGGCAGCGTCTGCCCCTTATGTATCCTCTCCCGGCATGCACATCAGGTAGACCACACCCACTGCACGGCTGCCGAGAGAGGACACCAAATCACTGCCCCATTACCTGTGGTCCACCCCCGAGTACAAGTGACAGCGCCACCCATACTTCCAAGGGGAACTGCACACCAGGCAAAACAGCAGCAAGGCAGAGTCCAGCTAATTGAAGGATTTAAGCCAACTACCACTCGAATCACCCTTAAATTTGGTATAGCAGTCCCTAAATTTGGAACCCCCGCTACATAAAGGAGAAGTTTGGGTCGGAAAAATTAAAAGACCTCATTTTGAGCACCAGCTCACAAAAAAAAGGATATTGGGGAACTGCAGAAATTACAGGGAAGGGTAACCAAACTGATAGGTGGCATTGAGGAGCTCAGCTATCAGGAATATTAGGAGGGATATGATCATAAGTAGTTCATGTAGTGAACTTTGTGTTGAGTTATTCACATTAAGGTAGTGGTTCTCAACCTGGGGGTCGAATTACAATTTGCCAGGGGTCACCAAATCATGGGCTGTTCCTGAAACCCGCACCTCTCTCCCAGGCTTTTTGCAGCCTTCCACCAGGGCTGTCTCCCATTCAGTTCACGGCATGGGTGGGGGGCAGAGACTAGAGGTCAGCTGACTGATGAGGAATGTGAAGTGGGAGGGGCTGGAGGAGTCCCCATCTCCTGATTTCGGCATAGGTGTCACTGCTGCGAGACACCACAAAGCCAGAGACACAGTGAATAACACTACCTGTGATTACAGTTGCCATTAAAAGTCCCCACTACAGTTCTCAGATCGGCAGATGACCTTCATCAAGAGCACCTAAGTTGGCTGATCAGAACTCCCCCCTAGCATTGCCACTGATCCCCCCCACCAAGGAGTAAGAGAAGGAATAAAAATAGAGAGTACATGGAAGGGAGGGGAAAAGAGGGGGAAGAACAAAAAATAAGGGAGAGAAAGAATAAGAGAACAAAAAAGAAGGCTAAAGAGAGGGATGGGGAAAAAAAATAAGAAATTAGGATAGAGAGAGATAAAAGGGAAAGAAAGGAGAACAAAGAGGGAGTGGTACATCCTAAAATGTAACATTAGGGGTAGGGATGTCCCGATACCAATACTAGTATCGGTATCGGTACCGATACCAGGCATTTCCCCGAGTACTTGTACTCGGGGAAAATGCTCCGATGCTTCAGCCGATACTTGGGCAGTCAGTGATGATCGGTGCAGCGGGGGGAGTTACAAGCACTGATCACCGCTGTATAGATTTCAATACAGCCCGACAGCTTCTCCCGACCCCCCCCCCTTCTTTTCAGCTGTTTTAGTGAAATCTATACAGCGGTGATCGGTGCTTGTAACTCCCTCCAAAGCCGCACCGATCACCGCTGACTGTCCCTGTATCCTCCTCCAGTTCCCCCATCCGTGCTGCTCTCCCCCTTCACGCTCCGTGTCCCCCCCCCTCCATGCTGCTGATGTCCTTCGTCTTTCTGCTCTCCCCCCCCCCCCCCGCTCCGTGTCCCCCCTCCATGCTGCTGCTGTCCTCTGTTATTTTGCTCTCCCCCTCCGCGCTGCTGCTGTCCTCAGCTCCGTGCCACCCTCTATATCCTCCTCCGCTTCCCTCTGTCAGGATGGAGAGCGGAGGTAGGAGCCACTAAACCCGGCTCCTACCTTTTCCGAATGTACAGAGTCAGTGACTGACTTTGTCCATTCATATAACTGAAACATCGTAACCTGTGTTTACGATGCTTCAGTTTATGAATGGAGAAGAGCCATTGTCTCCTCTCCATTCATTTTCAGTGCAGCTGAGAATGGGACTGGGGAATCTGTTTCCCTAGTCCCTTTCTCTGTCTCAAAGGGGAGATGTCAGAGGTCTGTTAAGACCCCTGATATCTCACCAAAGCCCCCCAACAGGGCTAGAAATAAAAAAATAAATTGCAATAAATAATAAAAAAATAAATTGTAAAAAATAAAAAATAAATACATTGAGATCATCCCCCCACCCACTCCAACAAAGCATTGTAAAAAAAAAAAAAATTGTAAAAAAAAAAAATACTGACACATAAAAAAAAAGGATCGGTATTCGGTATCGGCGAGTACTTGAAAAAAAGTATCGGTACTTGTACTCGGTCTTAAAAAAGTGGTATCGGGACAACCCTAATTAGGGGTTTTAATACTGTACGAGTGGAAGAGACTCAGGGAGCCCTAAACGTCCACGGGTTAGGGGCGCAAATTACTTGTCTTGCCTTGGGTGCTGATAACCCAAGGCAAGGTAATTTTACTGTTGGGGGTCCCCACAACTTGGGAAATGTTATCAAAGGGTCACGGCACTAGAGAGGTTGAGAACCACTGCCTTAAAGCGGAGCTCCGCCGAAAATAAAATATTAAAAGCCAGCAGCTACAGCTACAGCAGCTGCTGACTTTTACTATTAGGACACTTACCTGTCCTGGAGTCCAGCGACGTCCGCAGCAGAGGACGAGCAATCGCTCGTCACTCTGCTGCCCCCACCGCCATCCTCGGTGAGGGAACCAGGAAGCCTTGCGGCTTCACTGCCCGGTTCCCTACGGCGCATGCGCGAGTCACGCTGCGCCATTCTGACTGGTCCCTGTGTGTTCTGGGAGCCGAGTGTCTCCCAGAACACAACGGGTACTCTGCGGGAAGTGACGTGCTTCCCGCAGATTTTCCGCAGAGAGGACTCCCGGAAGTGGGTGAAAATACCTGTCTTAGACAGGTATCTGCACCCCCTTCCCCTGAAAGGTGTCAATTGTGACACCGGAGGGGGGGAGGGTTCCGATTAGGGTGGAGCTCCGCTTTAAGGTCATCAGAGGACAAGGGGGCTCACTTTACGTCTGCAGGAAATAAGATTTATCCTTCACATACGAAAAGGCTTCTTCACAGTAAGAGCTGTGAAAATGTAGAAAAGACTCCCCCAAGAACTAGTTCTGGACAGCTCAGTAGATTGTTTTAACTGCTTGCCAACCAGCTGCCGTCTTTGTCTCATCTGGAGTTGCGGGTCCTCTTCATTCACTGCAGGCAGCTTGCTTGCTCTCGAGCCGCTGTTTTGCGTGTCCATTCACACACCAAGCCGTGGCTTAGCCCCACCCCCTTTCTTCTCATTGGCTCACGGGCTGAGATTGACAGCAGCGGGAGCCCATGGCTCAGCCAATGAGGAGAGAGAATCCCCAGAGAACCGAGGCTCTCGTGCACATTGCTGGGTCGCGATGGGGCTCAAGTATTAGGAGATGCTTGGGGGGCTTCTGCACAGAGAAGGTTTTTTTTTTACCTTCATGTATAGAATGCAAGAAGGTAAAAAAAAAAAAAACCTGAGCCTTTAGAAATCACATCATTCTAATAATCCCTGGTGATCTTGCCAGGAAGGTCCTTATTCAGGCAGTTCCTGTTCTAGGGTGACAACGCTCTGTTCCTGTCTCCCACTTGTACTCCTGCATTGTCACCCTGTTTTTTTTCACTCGGACAGTGCAGGCATGTTCTGCCATGGTCACCATTAGCAAGCCTGCCTTGAGCTATGATATGCTGGCTTAGATCTCTTTATTAAACCATGATTTTTTTTAAATAGGTCCACTATAAATTATACGCCAATAACAGTAACATCATTTGTAATTCTAGGAAGGAATGTTTTCTAACTTTCCTTTTGTATTCTGTAAAAATGAAACGGCAAAGCTGGTTGGTTTGGGTGATGCACTTCGTCCTGCAGACCCTTTTGTAGACGGGGGCCTTTGAGAAGTTTGTGTTTTATAAAAATAAAAATTGTAGACTTCATGTACACGACACTGCAGCGTCTGCGGCGTCAAGGGATCGCTTGCGAAGTGCGTGGAACATTGTTTTGTTTGGAGCCGGTGCAGTCTGTTATTCTGAGATGTAAAGAAATGGCTTATGAATTCCAAATCAAACACCCTTTCAGCAAGCTGGAGGGGGAAAGTAAATAAGGGAGTAGAAGCACAGAGAATATATACAGAGGTGGTGCCATTGTTGGCAGTGAGTGCTGTGCTCTCCATGGTGCTGAGCTCAATTGCATAAATTTGTAAGTGCAAATAACAACTCAAAATAGGCTAAAGAACTACAACACCACAAAAGGTCAGTCCTAAATTGGACCTATCACCAGCTATATATTTTTTATTCATACATCCTTAGTTACGTAGAAGTGTATCTGTGTTGTTTATCTCTCAGAGATCACAGTTCTTTCCTGACATTGCCTTCATCTGCTTTCCTTATGAGGAGGATCGCACCATCTTTGTTCAGGCATCATCCAGTGTCAGCTTCTGCTTCCTGGCCTGAGATCCTGGCTCAGAGGTGACACAGTCATGTACCCATATATACTCGAGTGTAAGCCGAGGCACCTAATTTTACCACAAAAAAATGGGAAAACTTATTGACTCGAGTATAAGCCTAGGGTGGGAAATGTAGCAGCTACTGGTACGATAAATTTCAAAATAAAAATAGATACCAATAAAATTACATTAATTTAAAAAAAAGTAAGTGTACTGATGCGCAAACCATATAAAAAGAATTAACTAATCAGTAGATGCCAACATAAAATGGTGTTCACACACTAATAACTGATTGAGAGAGATACAAAATGTGGCGCTTACTACCAAATAATAAAATAATCATAATCAATAAATTGTATAAGTTACACATTTATACGCTGATTTGCCCATTGTTTTATTTTGCACAGTACTTTCTGACAACATTGTTGTCATACATGAGAGCTGCTCTGATGATCTGGCCATTCCGCGCCACAGTCACAGAAACTGCCAGGTGTTAGCCGCGGCTACAACAAAATGGCGGCGACTCGTAAACCATGCAGGCGCTGTTCGACCTCTAGAGGCGAATCGTCACGGTTGCAGGGACAGCATACAGCGGCCCCGGAGAGATTTAAAGAACACCCGCACACACCGGAGCGGCCCCGAGAACACCCGCACACACCGGAGCGGCCCCGGAGACACCAGAGAACAGAAGGTGGGGACACTGACTCGAGTAAAAGCCGAGGGGGGCAAATTTTTAGCCTAACAAAAAGGGCTGAAAAACTCGGCTTATACTCGAGTATATATGGTAAATCCAGGTGCCTGTGCAGTTCTTGGTTGTGAGACACAGATCCGCACCCTGCTGTAGACTCTTAAGCCCCGTACACACGATCCGAATATCGTACGAAAAATGTAGTCCGAGGAAGAATCGTACGATAATCGGATCGTTAGTACAGAGCTTCGAGAGCCGATTATGACAGTTCATCTGATATTATTTTATCGGACATGCACGAAAATTTTCCTCGCACGATAACAAATCGTACGATTTTCGTTTAGTCAGTACAGTTGTCGTCTGAAAATACAATACAAATACATTACAACACATGACATCACTTCCGATTTTTTTTTTCTGTCATACGAGAATTTTCGTGACTTTGATAACCTATTTAATTTTACTTGCGACTATTAAGCGGAAAAAGTCATACGATCTGTCGTACGATATTCGGATCGTGTGTACGGGGCATTAGATTCACACTAGTGCGGTTTCAGATGCGACTTGAGTCACACAGAATCGCATGACAATGGAAATCATTGTTTTTTATGATGCCCATTCGCATCCTTGCAACTCAGCATGGTGTGTTTTTGGAAAAAGATTCCTATACTACTTTGGAATGATTTCAGCACGATTTTGGCCCCATAGAACAGTGGTTCTCAACCCTGTCCTCAAGTACCCCCAGCAGGCCATGTTTTGGGAATTTCTCTTAGATAAATTAGCTGTACAAAATACCAAGCCATTGACTCTGATTTAAAGCACCTGTGCAAGATAAAGGAAAACCTGCAAACATGGCCTGTTGGGGGTACTTTTTTTTATAATCTCTTTATTTTTCATATAGTTCACACTATAATTCATCACAATCTTACAATGTCTTATTATAACATCCTTAATATTTCATCTAACTATATATATTGTATTGCCTCTTGAAAACCATCAACTCAGCGTGAATTCTCTTTTTCTACTTTCCCCCCATATCCTATCAAAATAATGCCCAAAAAAAAAAAAAAATTGCCCCTTCCCCTGCCCACCCTCTTCCTCCTCTCTCGATCGAACATCTTACCCTTTTTACCTTTCTACTCTCGGCCCCTCCCTATACACCAAATGAGGGGCCCATGTCTTCCGGTACCTCCCATCTTGGTCTTTCATCGCCAAAGTAAGATTCTCCATTTGTTTGTTTTCTTGTGAAAAAAAAAAGATTCTCCATTTGTTGAATTTCTGCTATTCTAGCCAGCCATTGTGCTCTGGTTGGGGGACAATCCCTTTTCCACAGGAAAGGTATACACGCTCTCGCTGCTGTAAGAAGGTGTCTCAACGAAGAGTTTTTATATTTTTCCACTGATATTGTTATGTCAAATAGCAAAAAGGCTGCCGGTCTATCCCCTAGAGACGCTCCTGTTATTGTTTTAATGGTTTCAGCAAACATTCTCCAGAACTCCTTTATTTTCGCACATTCCCAAAAACCTGTTGGGGGTACTTGAGGACGGGGTTGAGAGACCAGTGCCATAGAATATGTGTCAGGACATGGATCACCTGCACTGTGCTTCCCAGACCGGAAGGTTGTAGTTTCGGTGTCCGCCAGCAGGTATCTCCCAGCAGCCAGCAGATTAGATCCCAGTAATCAGTTTCCACTTGATGCTGGCTGCTGGGAGGGTATTTAGGTCCTCCCCAACTAGTGCCTCTTGCTCCAGCGTTTTTCCCTTGATCCTGATATTGCTCTTGCCTTGTACCTGCTCTCCCTTGTTCCTGATCCCATTTTTGGTTCCTCCTTACCATCTGCTCCATGCACCTCTAGTTTTCCTTGCTTTTCTGTTCCCCATTTTGTATATAGTTACTTGTAGGCTTTCTGTTTGTTAGGTTGATTAGTTAAATATTCTGTCACTGGGTTTATGGTTCACTTATATCTTTGTGCGCTGGTGTTTTGGATGGATTTTGTTTCACTGTAAATAAATCTCACTTTAAGCATACACAGACTGGTCCCAAGTCTCCTGAGTGTTGCTGCACAGATTTGGCCATCTCTGCCGCAAACCACTTAAATGTAGCATCCCAGTTGCACTACATAATCACACTGAAAGTCAGATAAAAATTGGATCGCAGCAGTGTGAACCTAGCCTTACCTTGCGACTTGCTGCAAAGTTACAATTAGGAATGCGCTCAGGCATGTTGGGATCCTAGCAGGGCTGGGACAAGGGGTGGGCATGAGGGGGCGGCTGCCCTGGGCACTGTGATATCATGTGATGTGGGGGGCACTACAAGGAGATTGGGGGGAGGGATTGTGTTGGATGGGGGAATTTGGGGGCAGCAGGGGGTAATTATTTTTCTAGTTGGGGAAATTGGGGGGGAGGTGCTAAGAGCGATGAGTTAGGGGGATTTGTGTTGGGAGGGGGGAGCAGATTTGTTTGTTTTTTTAGATGGGGGATGGGGGGAAAAGATGGGTGCTGAGAGAGAGGATTTCAACAGGGGGTGGATTTGTACTGGGAGGAGGGGAAAGTTATGCTTCGGGGGTAAGCTTGCAGAGTAGTGCTCAGTTTTTTGTGGGGGGATGTTTGCTGACACATAATGCTCATATATTTGGGGGGGGGAGCAGTTTGGCATGTTTTTAGGTGACTTCGTCCCAGCACTGGATCCTAGTCTGAACTCACCTAAGCTATCTGACCAGTAAATTGTCACGGCACCCACCAATTACAAACGACCAAGGCATTCCCCACCCCACAGCTGCAGAAGGGGCATGTACAGGTGATACTCGAAAAATTTGAATATCGTGCAAAAGTTCATTTATTTCACTAATGCAACTTAAAAGGTGAAACTAATATATGAGATAGACTCATTACAAGCAAAGCAAGATAGTTCAAGCCGTGATTTGTCATAATTGTGATGATTATGGCTTACAGCTCGTGAAAACCCCAAATCTACAATCTCAGAAAATTTGAATATTACATGCAATCAATAAAACAAGGATTGTACATAGAACAATATCGGACCTCTGAAAAGTATAAGCATGCATATGTACTCAGTACTTGGTTTGGGCCCCTTTTGCAGCAATTACTGCCTCAATGCGGCGTGGCATGGAAGCGATCAGCCTGTGGCACTGCTGAGGTGTTATGGAAGACCAGGATGCTTCAATAGCGGCCTTCAGCTCTTCTGCATTGTTCGGTCTCATGTGTCTCATCTTTCTCTTGGCAATGCCCCATAGATTCTCTATGGGATTTAGGTCAGGCGAGTTTGCTGGCCAATCAAGCACAGTAATCCCACGGTCATTGAACCAGGTTTTGGTGCTTTTGGCAGTGTGGGCAGGTGCCAAGTTCTGCTGGAAAATGAAGTCAACATCACCATAGAGCTCGTCTGCGGAAGGAAGCATGAAGTGCTCCAAAATCTCCTGGTAGAGGGCTGCGTTGACCCCGGACTTAATGAAGCACAGTGGACCAACACCAGCAGATGACATGGCTCCTCAAATCAACACAGACTGTGGAAACTTCACACTGGACTTCAAGCATCTTGCAGTGTGTGCCGCTCCATTCTTCCTCCATACTCCGGCTCCTTGGTTTCCAAATGAGATGCAAGATTTGCTCTCATCAGAAAAGAGGACTTTGGACCACTGAGCACCAGACCAGGTCTGTTTTTCTTTAGCTCAGGTAACGTTGTTTGTTGTTCAGGAGTGGCTTGACAAGCGGAATACAACATTTGAAGCCCATGTCCAGGATCCGTCTGTGTGTGGCGGCTCTTGAGGCACTGACTCCAGCCTCAGTCCACTCCTTGTGAAAGTCCCCAACACTTTTTTGAATGGCCTTTTCCTGACAATCCTCTCCAGGCTGCGGTCATTCCTGCTACTTGTGCACCTTTTTCTTCCACACTTTTCCCTTCCACATAACTTTCTATTAATGTGCTTTGATACAGCACTTTGGGAACATCCAACTTCTTTTTCAATTACCTTTTGAGGCTTTCCCTCCTTATGGAGGGTGTCAATGACGGTTTTCTGCACAACTGTCAGGTCAACAGTCTTTCCCATGATTGTGATTCCTACTGAACCAGACTGAGAGACCATTTAAAGGCTCAGGAACCCTTTGCAGGTGTTATGGCTTAATTAGCTGATTAGAGTGGGACACTTTGAGCCTAGAATATTGCACCTTTTCACAATATTCTAATTTTCTGAGATTGGGGATTTGGGGTTTTCATGAGCTGTAAGCCATAATCATCACAATTATGACAAATCACGGCTTGAACTATCTTGCTTTGCATGTAATGAGTCTCATATATTAGTGTAGCGATACCCCCAGTTAAGAGGGCTGCCTGTATGATTTTGGGCCCTGTAGTGCACCGCTGTCAACCCCTGGCAATCGGCTCTAACCTCCCTTGGCACAGTTAGTAGGGGATGAGAGGATTGTGAGGCCTGTAACTCACAGTGGCACAATCCTATGACAAGAACACACAGTAATATTTTAAAACTTCCTTTACCTATCTCTTCTGTAAAGTAAAGAACACAGACACCAATATACTTAACCCTTGTATGTTTCCTGTTTTATTGCTTTCCCACTAATCTAAGTAATGTACATGTCATGTGCAGAGCCCTGCAATAAACAGTGTTCAAATGAGCAGACAAGTATGATATGCTAGGCAACTCTAACAGTCCCTTTTCAGCTACTTCCCCTCGTGGACAAAATGGCGCCCAGAAATGTCTACGCTACACAGTCAGGCCTGACTGAACTAAGGAGAAGTTCTGTAGGGAAATCTTCGCTAGCAACGGAAGTGCACTTCAAGAATAGAATTTGTAATCCACCAATGTAACAGGGATACTGTGTCTATGAGCAGATGCTCTCTCACCCAACCGGACCAGTCCGCGTCCATTTCTTCCGCTGCGGTGTCTAAGTACACCGATCACTCGACATCTGGGGCTTCGGTCCTCCTGGCAAAGGTGCAGTATCAAAGGAGAGACGTCCCACAGGTTCCTCGGTGCGAGCGGAAGGCTCTTTGGAGAAAAGGCCCAGGCTTCTGGCCTAAAGTCACAGGAGCTCAAGCAGCAGTTCAACTTGCTGGGCGGGCGGTGTCCAAAGAGAAAGATTGGGCTCCGCCTCTCCCTTATAAAGTCCACCCCAGCAGTCCTTGCGTGGGGCAATGCACCCTGGGTTCTTTAAAGTGTTCTGGGTAATGTAGTCTCTGAGGGATTAAAGGGCTATACCCTGCTACATTAGTTTCACCTTTTAAGTTGCATTAGTGAAATAAATGAACTTTTGCACGATATTCTAATTTTTCCAGTATCACCTGTATACATGTGGCGGTGGGGAATGTGTTGGCCGCCTTTCATTGGTTGGGCGCCATAACAGCTTCCTGATGGGACAGCTCAGGCAGGTTCAGACTAGGACCCAAATACACCTGCACTCATCCCTAGTGCCATTGTACTTTCTGATCACCGGGGGAGAGGAGACAGAGGAATTTCTTCCTCCTGCCTTCAGCAGACTGATGACATCATCTAAGCCTAGGCAAAGCTATTGGACTTAAGCTCAAGTAAAGCCTTTTTGAAAAATGATACTGTAAATGTATATTGGGACATGTTGGGAGTTTATTCATGTAATTACAGAAAGGTCCACACTAAAGCAACATTCCAGCCCAAACATTTTTCTAAGGCATAGAAAGGGTGAAAAAAACTTTATTTTTATTGCTGTGTCCCCCTAAGGGAGAAAAACTGAGGTCCTAACCCTTCCCCGGTCTACTAATAAATGTTATTATCTCAACGTAAGCAAGAGGAACCCCCACACTTAAGCTACAGGCAGTAAAAACAGACCGATATTTTAACCTATCTATTCTATCCAAAACCAACAAAAAAAGTTTGGCTGGCGTTTTACATGATTTAACATTACTGACCATGCATTGTTCTGCACTGTCTTTGTTTGTTGGTGGCCATCTTGGTATAGGCAGGGCTTTTCTTTCTCACGTCAGAGCCTCCAGCAAGGAGAACATTGAGCAGCACAGTAGTGACATCTTTAACTCTCACTACTAGTAGACTAGTAGTAAGAGGCAGCAGATATACAGTGATGAAGCTGTAGAAACAGGAGTGCCTAGGCACTCACATACCATGAAGTACACTGCTAATTTTCATGCGAAATTCAAGACAAAGGGTAAAATGTTCCCTTTAGCATAGAAATATTAATATTTTAGGTCCAAGCCCACTTTAAATTTGTTTGCAAGAGACTACGGATCTCACACTGCAGATATAAAGCAATAAAGCTTTAGGAAAAGGAATGCCCAGGCACCCTCACATACAAGGAAGTACGTTGCTAATTTTCAGGAGAAATTCAAGACAAAGGGTATAAATGTTTTCTGACATTCAAATTTTGAGTTCAGGTCCACTTTAAGTTCCATTTTCAATACTCATTAAGCTGTGCCATTTTGGTTTTAAGCCCCATCCCTTCTGCAGAGGGCCATTGTAAGGAGGTTAGATTGTGCAATGGTTTGTGAGTGATGTGGTATGTTTGTCATGCCTAACACTAACCTAGTATTGCTTCAATGGTTAACAAATAGGGTGAGGCACACTGGATTTAACATGGCATTTCCTTGATATAAGATTCTTGTACTGCTTTCTTTCTCGTACATCACGGGACACAGAGCGACATAGTCATTACTAAAGGGTTATATAGATACCGTCAGGTGCTGGCACTGGCAACTTCCAAAACCGGAAGTACCCTCCCCTATATAAGCCCCTCCCATCCGGGAGCACCTCAGTTTTTTGCCAGTGTCTAAGGTGTTGGCCAAGAAGAAACATGTGTTTTTCACTGAGCTTGCGTACAGGTTCTTTTGGGCCTCAGTAAGCTATTCCGGATCCGACCAAAAAAGCTTCATAGCTAAACGGTCGGTACCCGGGCCTTGCAGAGAAGAGCAAGGTTTTGCCTGTAATGCTTCTCTTAGGAGAGCTGGACCCTGGGATCCAGAGCTCTGGTCATACCCACGACCAAGATGTTTTCTGTGCAGGGTGCTATACAGGTCCAGGGGAGTGGAATCCTTGGGAACCCGGTCCCTGAAGGTTTGATTACAATGCCTGCCGTGATAGGTGAAGTTTGGGCTTTTGTGGACCAAAGTCCTGTGGCGGGGAACAGGTAAGTGGGGGCCCCCAGGAACTTGGTTCTATTGGGGGACCCCCAAGCCTAATTTGTCTTTCTGTCTGTTACCTAATGGTATTCCCGCAAAATTCTGTGCATGCCTGTAACTACTAAAAAAATGTAATAATTTTTAATGGTGGTCAAGAAAAAAAAAAAAAAAAAAAAATTTTTTTATATATATTTAAGATATTAGACTGCGGTACCTGTGTTTGTCCACTAGAGGCCGCTGTGGAATGTTTTCTTGTCATGTGGACTAGTTTCTTCTCAGCAGAGCAAGTCCAGGCAGATGGTGAGTTCTCTTATGGGAAACTGCTTCCTCTGCCATGTTGCAATGCTCGTCCATCCCCCGGCCTGCGGCAAAGGGGCCCTGGCTCTTGTCCCTAGTCTCCATTTTTCAAAATTAGCGCCGAAGGCGCACGTGGCCGCGCGCGTGCGCGTGCACGCGCCTCTATATATAGAGGTGAGCCAGGAAAGGGGGCGGAGCCTGGGGGATGACGCTCTGTGTGCGCCGCAGCGCTTCTGCGCATGTGCGGGCGTCCCAGCATGTAAAAACCACAGTTTTGTGTGGTGAGCTGGCTATGAAGTACAGAGACAGAGCTGGCAACATTTAAAAAAG
Source organism: Rana muscosa (assembly GCA_029206835.1). NCBI lineage: Eukaryota > Metazoa > Chordata > Amphibia > Anura > Ranidae > Rana > Rana muscosa. The sequence continues at coordinate 53,582,659 of CM055124.1, read as the reverse complement.
GGCATACAGCAAGCGGTTGATACAGGCATCCCCTAGAAAGGCACATTAGTAGACACCAACTGTGATATAGCAGCAATTGTGCTAGACTATTCTCAGTAAAAGTGGTGTATTACGGCTGGAATACCTCAGCTTTAGGCTTAGGAATATGCCGTCCAGAAGCTCCGGAACTGAATCTTCCAGGAAGCGAAGGGGGTCTCATCGGGCTCGGAGGATCTTGGGCATACTTCTGCTGCACCAGTCTCCCCTGAAGTTCAGAGGTAAGTGACCGTAGAGACCCCGCAGGGGTACTTGGTACTGTGGCTGTCCTCAGTTCACCTGCTCCTGTGTATGTAACAGAGGAGGTTTTTTCCTCAGCTCTGGGAGGATTAGAGAGAGATTGTCAACATTTATCGCTGCCTCCCTGTCAGGGAAAGCACGCCCGATCTCCGTCTCCTCCTTCAGAGTGCCTGTTAGCAGAGCAACAGTCCCATACAGGGATCGACCTGCCTGAAGGGGATCAGGATGAGGTTGATTCTGTTATAGAGGAATCAACAGTGGGGGAACCTTTTCTCAGCATCTCAAGCTGAAAGATTATGAGTTCAGTCTCTGACTAACATGGTCCGATCAGCATTTAAAAATGCACCTTGCGGAACCATCAACCACTACTGTATCCTCGTTGGGGTCGCTAGAAGCCCCCAGACTGTCTGTTCTTTTCCACTTCACCCTTTACTGAAAGGGCTCATTTACCAGGATTGGGAACATCCTGAGAAAATATTTATTCCCCCAAGAGATTTCCGGTGGTCTATCCCATGGAGGATAAGTTCATCAAAAAAATAAAAAAAATAAATGGAAGGTCCCTACAGTGGACGCAGCCATCTCTTGTATGTATAAATCACTGACATGTCCAGTGGATAATGTCCAAATGTTCAAGAACCCAATAGATAAAAGATTGGAGTCCTTATGAAAATCTGCTTCTTTCTACAGCAAGCTTGGTGACACAACCAGCAGTAGCAGCTATTGGGGTCTGCTAAGCAGTGAAGGATCAGTTGAAACAGGTCTTGAGGGACTTGACAGATCAGCAGGCTTTGCCCTAGCTGATCTACCTAGAGCCTTAGGCTTTGCGGTTGACGCCATAAAGGATTCAGTCCATCAGGCCTCCCGCCTTACGCTGTCTATAGTACATATGCGTAGGCTTCTATGGCTCAAAAACTGGTCTGCTGAAGCTCCCTGTAAAGAATGGCTGGTTAGCGTCCCATTTCATGGTGAACGCTTATTCAGGGAAAACCTGGACAAATATATCCAGAAAATTTCCAGCGGTAAAAATACGCTCTTGCCGGTTAAAAACAGAGTTAGAGGTCCCTCTTTAAGAGGCCTGCTTCTCCAGTCCCTGGGGCATCGGCTGTGTAACAGTTCCGACGGCCTCCTCGGTCAATTCCCGGGGGTAAAAAACAGGGACAATGGCAGGGTAATGAGAAACCCTGGGTCAGGGGAGGTACAAAACCTCCCCCAAAGTTAAATTCATTGAAGCCCCCACTCAGTCGGGTGGGGGGAGGACTCCAGTTGTTCGCAAGAGACCTGGCGGGACACGATCAAGACAGATAGGTGCTCTCCGCAGTATGTTTGGGATACAGTTTGGAGTTAAAAGACTCTCCTCCTTCCCATTTTTGAGGTCAAACGTGCCAAGGGATCCCCGGAAGAGAGAGTCCCTTCTGTTGGCACTAGAACAACTATTGCTCCAAGGAGTAATTATGGAGGTTCCCCTGGAAGAATGAGGGTTCGGGTTTTACTCAAACCTCTTTACAGTCCCGAAGCAAACGCGGACGGGAGGCCCATATTAATTCTAAAAGGGCTATACAAATTCCTGTATATCAGGACTTTCCAATGGAGTCAATCCGATCGGTGGCCACTGCCCTACAAGGGGAGGATTGGTTAGCCGCGATCGACATCAAAGATGCTTATTTGCGCATTCCCATCTTTCCAGTCCACCAAAAATTTCTACGCTTTGCAGTAGAAGGGCGCCATTTTCAGTTCAGAGCCTTACCCTTCGGTTCGGCCACAGCACCACGAGTGTTTACAAAAATTCTGGCCCTTTATTGGCCAATCTAAGAACACAAGGTGTAATGATAATGGCATATCTAGATGACTTGTTGCTGATAGACCACTCAGTGAAAAAACTAGACGTGGTCGTTCACAAGACAATCAAGTATCTGGAATCTCACGGTTGGATTATCAACCGAGACAAGTCACCCCTAAAAACCAGTCAAAAGTCTGGAATACTTGGGGCTAAGGTTGGATTCAGGCCAGAGAAAAATATTCTTGCCTCGAGGAAAGGTGTTGTCTTTGAAAGATTTGATCCACTTAGTGGGTACAAAAAAGACAGCCGTCCATACGCCTGTATATGAGGCTGCTGGGAAAGATGGTGGCATCATTCGAAGCAGTACCCTACGGTCAATTCCATTCAAGGAATTTGCAAGGGGCCATACTGTCAGCCTGGAACAAAAAAGTTCAGGCCCTAGACTTACAATGTCCTTGTCCCCTTCCGTTCGCAAGAGCCTCCGTTGGTGGTTGGTTCCCCAGAATCTGGAAAAAAGGAAATCCTTCAGTCCGATTTCTTGGAAGGTGGTCACTACAGATGCCAGCCTTATAGGCTGGGGAGCAGTACTGGAGCAATGGTCTCTCCAGGGCAGATGGTCGGATGCAGAAAAGGCCCTGCCCATCAATCTCTTAGAGATACGAGCAGCCCAGTATGCCCTAGTAGCATGGACATCCAAACTCCAAGGGTCCCCTGTCAGAATTCAATCAGACAATGCCACAGCAGTGGCATATATCAATCATCAGGGGGGCACCAGGAGTCGTGCAGCCCAGAGGGAAGTAAATTACATCCTGAAATGGGCAGAAAGATATGTCCCAGCCATATCTGCGGTATTTATTCCAGGAGTGGAGAATTGGAAGGCGGACTTTCTAAGTCGCCAGCAATTATGCCCAGAGGAAGGGTCCCTTCACCCCGAGGTTTTCTGGACAATATGTCAGCGGTGGGGAACATCGGATGTAGATCTTCTAGCATCCAGATTCAACGCAAAGGTGGACAGGTTTGTCTCTCGGACAAGGGATCCCCTAGCTTGCGGCTCGGATGCCCTAGTGTTCCCTTGGGATCAGTTCAAGCTGATATATGCATTCACACTGCCACAATGGTTACCTCGATGACTCCGCAGAATCAGGGTAGAAAAGGAACCAGTGATTCTGGTGGCTCCAGCGTGGCCCCGAAGAGCGTGGTACGCGGAGATTGTAAAATGTCAGTGGGGAGTCCTTGGTCTCTCCCACGTCGTCCGGACCTGCTTTCGCAAGGACCAATATACCACCCTTCCTTACCAGCCCTAGGTTTGACGGCCTGGCTATTGAAGCCCACATTCTAAAAAAGAGAGGGCTCTCTAATCCTGTGGTATCTACCATGATCAATGCCAGGAAGCCGGTATTCAGGCAGATCTACTATAGAATCTGGAAGGCGTACATCGCGTGGTGTGAGGCCAAGAAATGGCATCCACATAAGTACGTAATAGGTAGGATTCTGGACTTCCTACAGTGGGCTGTAGATAGGAAGCTTGCCTTGAGTACTATCAAGGGTCAGATTTCGGCCTTGTCAATATTTTTTCAAAGGCCCTTGGCTTCGCATTCACTAGTCAAAGCCTTTATACAAGGAGTGATGCGTATTAGTCCTCCGGTTAATATTCCCATATGTCCATGGGATCTAAACTTGGTTCTGTCGGTTCTACAGAAACAACCATTTGAACCATTACATCATATTTCTTTGGTGCTTCTCACCAGGAAATTGATTTTTCTAGTAGCCATTTGTTCGGCTAAAAGAGTGTCGGAATTAGCAGCTATGTCCTGTAAGGAGCCATATCTGGTTATCCATAAGGATAGAGTAGTGTTACGTCCTCATCCAGCCTTTCTTCCTAAGGTGGTATCGAGGTTTCATTTGAACCAAGATGTGGTTCTTCCTTCTTTTTTCCCCAAACCTACTTCGGTAGAGGAAAAGTTATTGCATTCTTTGGATGTAGTAAGAGCAGTTAAAGCTTATCTAAAGGCCACTGCTCAGATTCGCAGAACGGATACTTTGGTTATTCTGCCGGAAGGCCCCAGAGAGGGTCAGGCAGCGTCAAAATCTACTTTAGCCAAGTGGATTCGACAGGTCATAATACAAGCCTATGGCTTGAGAAGGAGACCGCCTCCGTTCAAAGTTAGAGCGCACTCCACGAGAGCAGTTGGAACTTCATGGGCAGTGCATCACCAGGCCTCCCTGGCTCAAATCTGTAAGGCCACAACATGGTCTTCAGTACACACGTTTACTAGGTTCTACCAGGTGGACGTTAGAAGTCAGGAGGATGTCGCCTTTGGGCGCAGTGTGTTGCAGGCCGCAAAAGATCCTCATGTCTGATAGCGCTCAGCTTATATATGGTGTATCCCCCCCCTCATTGGGCATTGCTTTAGGACATCCCATTAGTAATGACTATGTCGCTCTGTGTCCCGTGATGTACGAGAAAGAAAATAGGATTTTTGTAACAGCTTGCCTGTAAAATCCTTTTCTTGGAGTACATCACGGGACACAGAGCTCCCGCCCCTCTTTGGGGACACTTATTGCTTTGCTACAAAACTGAGGTGCTCCCGGATGGGAGGGGCTTATATAGGGGAGGGTACTTCCGGTTTTGGAAGTTGCCAGTGCCAGCACCTGACGGTATCTATATAACCCATTAGTAATGACTATGTCGCTCTGTGTCCCGTGATGTACTCCAAGAAAAGGATTTTACAGGCAAGCTGTTACAAAAATCCTATTTTTTACTCCATGTTTCTGCTTCCCAGCATTCTATTTATGACTACAATATAGGTTTAAAGTGATTCTGGTCTTGCACTACTGCTAAATGCAGTCTGTTTTATCTGCTGTCTGTTCTCCGAGCTCTGTTACTGTCCCCTTTCTGATATTTTATAGGAATTAGAGCACCACTGACCATATATTTTGTTCTTGACAGGCCGACTGAGATCCTCTGGAGCCGCCTAAATGACTCATTACCGGAACGATTGCAGGTCCAGGGTGACCTCCTGACCATTCCTTCACTTAGTCTGCAGGATAACGGAACGTACAGCTGCCAGGTCTCCAACAAACATGGCCGTTCCTCAGACCAGTATGTGCTGGTGGTGTATGGTGAGTACAAAGCAAACCTTCAAATTGCAGTACATGAGAAGTAAAAGCAATGGAGGAAAATAAAATGTCCTTATTGCCCAACATGAAAGCAGTTATCTGATTGGTTGCTTGCTATGGACCACACCTCTGATTCTTTCATTTCTTTATTCTTGGGAGAAGAATAAAACTGCTTTTGAAATGTATTTTCTATTAAAAATGTGCCTAATAGCTAATTCTATGGCATTCCTGTAAGGTGTGTTAGAGGCACCTGAACCCTAGCCAGGCTATGTATGCCTTTGACGAGCAAGGGTGACAAGTCACTTGTTCCTGTACATGTTGTACTGGGCTGTGCCTCCCCTCTCACCATCAAGCCTCCCTTTGGTTAGTGAGGCCATTGGGTAAGGAGTGGGTGAACTTTATATATCCTCCTGGATGGGGAGGTTGAGCGGTGTTAGTTTTCTCGGGCCTGCCTGCAGCCAGTGTTTAAAACCTCCAGAGCCGACTCGTTTCTGGGGTAGCCAGAAATAAGTCCTTAGTTCTCCCCAGTAAGCAACTGTCCACACCAACTGAAAAGTCCAACTTCTTATTTATTCTTAATTGCAATAAATAGTCTCTTTGAGAGCAGACAGGTTGAGACAAACACGGGTCAGAAAAGGTGGGAGGAGGTCCAGGCACAAACTTAATTCAGGGTTTCTCCTATTCTGATTTGCACGAACAGGCTTGGCGCATGGGCCCTGCCACGGACCATAGGGTTGGTCACTGCCACTGACCTGGTGAATAGTTGTAGTCACTGCCACTGACCTGGTGTGCGTAGAGTCACTGCCACTGTGACATTAGCCCTTTTTTAGGATAAGAACATCCCTCCGGAGAGTTACCAGAGGCCCCCTCTGTCACCACGACTCTGCGCTGGGTCTTCAGAAAGGGTCACCTCCCTGGCCTCCTCGTCCTGGATACGGGTCCCCCTCGCAAGGCAGATCCCTGGGAGCCTCGGTCCTTAGTGGACCCCAGCCGAAGGTTCCTGCTTCCAGGCCCTCGCCAAAGTACCTCACCCCAGACTGATGGTGTCTGGGATGGAAACAGCAGCTCCGTCTCCGGGCCTAGGGCACCCCGAAGACAACCCACACGCACCCAGGCCTAAGGTGCCTGAGCGCAGAACCGACCAGGCCTCCGGGCCTAGGGCACCCGGAGGCGACACACACACACACCCAGGCCGAAGGTGCCTGGGCATGGACCCCCTCTGGAAGATGGCCGCCCCTTTTATATCCTCTCCCGACAGGCACAGCAGGTTCCCCGACCCGCCGTACTGCTGCCGAGAGGGGACAAAAAGAGAGACAACCTTGTACTGCGGTTCAACCCGGGCCCATGGCAACAGCTCCACCCATAGGCCCCAGGGAACTGCACACCAGTACTATCTCCCAGGGACAGAAAGGGTCCATGAAACCTAACAATTAGTGCATCTGAGCCTAGTTACCACTCAGATGCTCCCCCTCAATATGACACCCCACTACACACATATATATATATATATATATATATATACTTGATTGATAAAAATTGGTCAAAGATGACCAGCAGCAATTAATGACTGGAAACTCGCTTTGATCAGTGAATGCACTCAAGCAAACATTCCCATGGGACTTTAAAGAGATTTGTCATACAAAAAGGTAAACCAGTCCTAAAAAAGTAACAAATTATATTCGATTTGATCAGTTACTTTGATTTAACTTAAAGGGGTTGTAAAGGTTCGTTTTTTATTTTCTAAATAGGTTCCTTTAAGCTAGTGCATTGTTGGTTCACTTACCTTTTCCTTAGATTTCCCTTCTAAATATTTTTTTTCTTTGTCTGAATTTCTCACTTCCTGTTCCTCCTCAGTAAGCTGTTCTGGCTGACTCCACACCACTCAGATGATGGTGTGAAGTTTAGTGAGGAGAAACAGGAAGTGAGAAATTCAGACAAAGTAAACAAACCTTTAGAAGGCAAATCGAAGGAAAAGGTAAGTGAACCAACAATGCACGAGCTTAAAGGAACCTATTTAGAAAAAAAAAAAAAACCTTTACAACCCCTTTAATGGTAGGTAGTCATTTTGTACCTTGCATTTCTTGTCTGCTTTTAATGAATATTGGCCCAGTTGTCCTTTTGAATTCTTGTGGTCCAAATGTTATTATTATTGAACATTTCCCTCATGCTCCTTGTTTCTTGTAGACCCTGGAGCGATCATTGAGGCTCAGACTCAAGTTCCCTATGCCATAATAGGTGGGATTTTGGCACTTCTGGTCTTCCTGGTCATCTGTGTTCTGATTGTCATGGTCTGGTGCTCCGTCCGACAGAAAGGTGAGTGAGCTTGTTCAGATGAAGATGGACTAGATACATGAATTGTTAGGACTTCTAGAGCAGGATGGTCAAATATGTTTCTTATTCTGTAACATTAACATCATTAATACTGGCTCAGGGGAGGCCTCAATTTCACCAGAAGGGTATAATATGAGGCACCTGGTTCATACACTCCAAAGGTTTGCCCCCTAGCTGGAAAAAAAAGTCTGGGGACATGGTTTTCCTGACAATACTTCCACTTGTGTGGACGTGGTGGGGTTGATTTACTAAAACTGGAGCATGCAAAATTTGGTGGAGCTCTGCATAGAAACCAGTCAGCTTCTAGGTTTTACGGTCAGCGCTTAAAGTGTTACGAAAGCTTAGTTTTAAAAAAATTTAATAACAGACATGTCATACTTACCTCCACTGTTCAGCTCGTTTTGCACAGAGTGGCCCCAATCCTCCTCTTCTGGGGGCCCTCAGCGGCTCTCACGGCTCCTCCCCGCATTAGATAACCCCCTAGGAGAAGCGCTCTCCTGAGGGGGTTACCTTGCAGGTGCGCTCCTGAGTCATACACTCAACGTCCTTATACGCTGAGTGTATGACTTGGCTCCGCCTCCCGGCGCTGCGTCATTGGATCTGATTGACAGCAGCGGGAGCCAATGGCTGCGCTGCTATCAATCTATCCAATCAAAGATGGGACTCCGTGGAGAGAAGGACAGCAGGGACGCGCCCACGGAAATTCGGGGCTCAGGTAAGTAAAACGGGGGGGCCGGACACTGCAAGGTGTTTTTTCACCTTAATGCATAGGATGCATTAAGGTGAAAAAACACAAAGGTTTACAACCCCTTTAATTGAACAAACTAAAGTTAGAAGCTGATTGGCTTCCGTGCCCAGCTGGACCAGATTTTGCACTCTCCAGTTTTAGTAAATCCACCCCTGTGTGACTTAGCCACCCTACTACAGGGCAATCTGTCTCCATGTAGGACGTACCCTGGAATCTCATTGCTCATATTTAAGCTGCCACTACAATGGCCAACTCTCCAATAAATAGGCCAAGCAGGGCATGGACAACTTAACCCCATTGTCTTTTCCTGGGGGTCCTAGCATTGTTTTGTTCCCCTCCATTCCAGCATGTGTGATTGGCTGTCCTTAAGTCGACAGCCCAGGGCCCAACAAAATGTCCCAGAAGGGTTTGCGCATGTGTCCATCCAAACACTTCTGGACAACATGCTGACTAATGCACACCCAAATGGGCAGATTTCTTATTCCCATAGCAATGGTAATGATCTCCTGATGTGTGCCACAAAAAAAAAACATGCAGCACATATGATTAGGAAAGCCCTTAGGACCACGCTACAGTTTCGACTACAGTCATCTCAATTTGTTATTATCCATTTTATTGGTGATGTTTACACTGTTTTTTTTAGCTTATCTGTATAATAAAATTTGATACTTTTGTGTTCTCAGTGTTTGCCTTAAAGTCCCACTAGTACCAAAGGGTACTTTTTGCTCTGTATCTATACCAGGGACGTTGGCAACACGTGGGCAACACTTGGGTGGTCAGATTTCCTCTGACCAATTACATTGGATTTCTCAACCCAGGAGAATGTCCTCTCCTGGGGGGGGATCCCTGTCTTTGTGATGAGCTGCCAAATGCAGGCCAATTGGGCTTAAGTAAACTTTGTGCACATATTGATAACCTGTGAAAATCCACGTCTAGCATCCTTTTACTACTACCGTAAGATATATTTTAAATTGATTGCAAATTATTTTATTTTTTACATAACACGCATGTTATTCTTACCTGCTTGGCGCAATGGTTTTGTACAGAGCATCCCTAATCCACCTCTTCTCGGGTCCCCAGTCACCGCCTCTTTGTGGTGTACCACCATAGGAAGTCACTTCCAGTGACACAGACAGTGCGGCTTGGCCCTGTCCCCCCACAACACGATTTGATTGGCAGGAGCCAATGGCTCCCACTGCTATTAATCTTCCCTGTGGGGAGAGAGAGCAAAAAGAGCTGTGCTGGATCGAGAATGGGCTAAGGTAAGTATAAGGGGACAGAATGCACACAGAAGGTTTTTCTTACCTTAAAGTGGTTCTAAAGTTCAAAGTTTTTTTTTTATCTTAATGCATTCTATGCATTAAGATAAAAAAACTTCTGTGTGCAGCAGCCCCCCTAATACTTACCTGAGCCCCAGCAATGTTGCACAAGAGCCTCGGTTGTCCAGGACTCTCCCTCCTAACTGGCACCTGCTGCTGTCAATCAAAGTCAGTGAGCCTATTAGGAGAGAGAGGGGCGGGGCTGAGCCAAGGCTCCCTGTCTGAGTGGTCACGCACAGCAGCGGCTCGGATCTGGTGCCCCCATATCAAGTTGCTTGCTGTGGGGGCACTCGGCAGGAGGGAGGGGCCAAGAGTGCCAGTAAGGGACCCGAGAAGAGGAGGATCTGAGCTGCTCTGTGCAAAACCACTAGACAGAGCAGGTAGGTATGACATGTTTGTTATTTTTAAACCAAAAAAAAACAAGACTTTAATATCACTTTAATGCAGAGAATGCATTAAGGTAAAAAATGTATACCTTTACAACGACTTTAAGGCTGAGATACTAGGGGTTGACACAAGACAGCTGGCATGAAGGAGGTGGGGGGAGAGTGGTTAGGAAATGCATCCCCACACACAATACAGCTATATTCCTTGTTGTAAGTCACCCTCCACTTACAATAAGGAATCGAGAAAAAATGGGACTTTGAATGAGGCCCGCCATATCAAGTAGAGTAAAGACATATATGTAAATATAGATAAATTCATTGTTTATTAAAATCTAAAATTCATATCAAAATAGACATAAATTGGTAGTCACATGACTTACACTTGATTTGTACTGCTCATAGCATGAATTGCAAAAATACATTGACATGACAAACAATAAATACAGACATATATGCATAGAGAGGCCAACTGTATCTTGGTATATAATAGCAATCAACGCGTTTTATGGCGTTACAGCCACTCATCCGGAGTGTAGTGTGACAATATAACTGTAAAGAAATATAAACAGTTAAAAAATGCCCTCAAAGGAGGGGAAAAAAGGTTATTTTCCCAAAGGAATGGCGACAAGTTAGTAACTTAGAAATCGCCCCAAGACTGGGTCCAACCTCTGCATGGGAATTAGTGGGGATCTCAGGTATCTCCCCCGGGATTGAGGTGGGAAAACCTTCCAAGGACAAAGGGATAGAGACAAAAGAAAGCCGGATGACCACAGCACAATACAATGTGATATGGGGATGGGATGTATAAAGGTATATATAATTAGTAATGGTGTGTGGAATGTGAGGGTCAACTAAGTGTTCCCTCAAGGGGACTACATGTGGGTGAGAAATGGATGTGGATACATCCCTGTAGGACACCAAGCACATCAAGTGCACACATATCACATTGGATTGTGCTGTGGTCATCCGGCTTTCTTTTGGCTCTTTCCCTTTGTCCTTGGAAGTTTTTCCCGCCTCAACCCCGGGGGAGATACCTGAAATCCCCACTAATTCCCATGCAGAGGTTGGACCCAGTCTTGGGGCGATTTGTAAGTTACTACTACTTGTCGCCATTCCTTCGGGAAAATAACCTTTTTTCCCCTTCTTTGAGGGCATTTTTTAACTGTTTATATTTCTTTACAATTATATTGTCGCACTACACTCCTGATGAGTGACTGTAACGCCATGAAATGCGTCGAGTGCTATTATATACCAAGATACAGTTGGCCTCTCTATGCATATATATCTGTATTTATTGTTTGTCATGTCAATGTATTTTTGCAATTCATGCTATGAGCAGTACAAATCAAGTGCAAGTCACGTGACTACCAATTTATGTCTATTTTGATATGAATTTTAGATTTTAATAAACAATGAATTTATCTATATTTACATATATGTCTTTACTCTACTTTATATGGCGGGCCTCATTCAAAGTCCCATTTTTTCTCCTTTCCTGCAACTTGTATCAGGGATGGAGGCCTGCCATTTGGCTTTGCCAGGTCACGCCCCCCTTCATTGCATTACAATAAAGAATATATTACCATCCTCACTCCACCCCAAGCTTGCTGGAGAGTGACAGAGCAGCAGGAGTCTGATTAGGTTCTCACTCTATCCATTCTCCTACTATCAATCCATTTCTTGTTGGCATACAGAATATATGCATGCATCGCCCCTGGCTCGTTCCCTCGCCCTACCCTACCATACTGAATAGAAGATTACATGAGTACGTTTTAAGGTACAGTGGTACTTTGATAACGAGCATAGTTCGTTCCAGAAGAATCCTTGTAATCTAAAGCACTCATATATCAAAGCGAGTTTCCCCATAAGCGTCAATGGAAACTCAGATAATTTGTTCCACAGTGACTGCTATTGTATCCAGTTCTGGATGTGGCCAGAGGTGGGGGGTGCCTGAGACACTCGGAAACACTCTGAGAGGCTCAGAGACACTCGGGAACGAAGTGTTTCCAAGTGTCTCCGAGCGGCTCCGAGTGTCACCTGCACCTCTGGCTAAATGTAGTACTGCACACCCCATTGGCTTTAATCCTGCTCGTCTTGCGCGACAACACTCGCAAACCGAGTCAGGATTTAAAAAAAATAATAGCTCTTATTAATGATGTAATAATGGATACAGAACTGCATTGATTATGTATTTTATTTCTGCCTAGAGTTCAGCATTAACCATGTGACTTTCTTGCAGGCTCATACCTGACTCACGAAGCAAGTGGACTGGATGAACATGGAGAAGCCCGAGAAGCATTTATAAACGGAGGCGAGAACCACAAGCGAAAGGAGGAGTTTTTTATTTAAAAGGGAAAAAAAACAAAAAAGACACAGAAGAAACAAATCCCAACACAGTATTAATAACCTGATTTTTTTATTTAATCTTTCCTTTGGAGGGTGGGCAATGGGGAAGCAGAGAAAGTGTGGGGATAGGTAACCATAGGAGATGGGTAGAAGGGAAGACGGACTCAGCCTCTGCTGTAAGAGGATCAGCACTGTCAACTTATTGCTGCGCCGCCTACAGCTCAAGAGGGTCAATAACCGGGTGTAGAGACTGCTGAACTAAACGTGATGTGTGTAAGATTTAAGTGAGCATTGACTGTGGCCGTACATAGGCTCTCTGGGGCAGTTGTGTTATGTGCAAATGAAATGACTGGTGTCTAAATATAGTTTTAAGGAACAAAACTGAGAAAAAGAGATTGTTTTACATGAAAGAGCTTCTAATGGCATTCCCAAAAATGGTTGTAAAAATCCCCATACCTCTTCAGATACAATATTTATGCTGCTTTGCTGAGCACCCCTTTTGTCCTATGTGAGCTGCCATTTTGGGATGGCTTGAAAGTGGCAACCGCAATTTTCTTCTGTGTGATTACAGGACAGGAAGGCAATTGTGTGCTGAAAAGTATCTAACTCTCATCTCCATTTAAAAAAATCAAGTCTTTCATATTACCCACGTCTTTTATTAAAGACTCTTTCATATAAACCAACCTGTCTTTTATGTTTCATGGCCCTCTAACAATAGTATTTTTCCATAGTAAACTTTTTGGCTTTGTACATACAGGTGTACACATGTGAATAAGCAAAGTCTACAGCAAGCTTTAACAAAGCTTCCGGTAACTTTATTAAAATTTAAAGCAAATTTCAGCTCCAGAAAGAGGATGGACACAGATCTTAATGGGAGTGCTGTCTGTAAATTTAAACCAGCTACTAGCAGGTTTCGCCCTGGTTCACACTGGTGCGTTTTGGCATGTCAAAACGGGGCATTTGCCAGCAATGGCACCGTCCTAATCGGTGCAACGCCACATCTGCGGTGCTGCACCGATTTCAAAAAGTAGTTTCTGTACTACTTTTTTGCGATTTTGGCCCGCGATTTAGTTGAACTAGCACGGCTTCACTCCTGCAGCCCAGTGTGAACCTGGGCTCCTGGAAGCTTTCAACAAGCTTTAAGAAGTGCTAAAGCTTACGGAAGCCTGATATCAGATTGTTTAAAGTGACAGTCAGCACTCCAATTAAAGTGGACCTCCTAGGAATATTTATCTCTTTAAAATATTAATTGTGCCTGAGAAGTTGTCTTGAATTCGTTTTAAAAATTAGCAGTGCACATCCTGTGTGTTGAACCCCCATTGCTGTATATTTGCAGTGAATATAAGGAATTGCTCACGTGAACTGCTAGTCTTATCAAAATGTGCAATAAGATTTGATGATGTCACTGTTCTCCTTGCTGGAGAGAAAGCTGTACCTTAGAATCTGCATTGCAAGGATCTCCCTGCTTCTGCTTCATTCAGATGTGGATCTGTATTTTTTTTGCATATCTCCTGCTGCTTCTTAAATAATTCCACACCATCCTGTAGGATGGTGGCTCTGGCATGGAGAAGCAAAGGCCTGCCATTAAAAAGATTGATGCCTTCACACAGAGACAGTGTAGAATAAAGCATTTAAGTCAGTATTGAGGAAAAGATCAGCTGCAGGGAGATCACAGGAAATACAGCTTGCCTCTTTTAGGCACAGCTTCCACAGTTATGGTCCTTTTTTAATATTTGTGTTTAACCTCCACAAGTTGGGACTGAAAGTTCAACAAAGCTGTTTATCGTTTGTCGAAAGCTTTGCAAATACTTTGTAATAACTTGTTGTAAATGTTGGTATTTCACAAACTGAAGACTGTATGTACAAGGCCTAAAATTATCATTTTGTAAACATGCTAAAGGGTTAAAATATAAGAAAACAGCACATTTACTCCCAGCCTGAAAAATGTGAATATATTCAAACTCTCTAGTCATAACTAAAGGAATAAACCCTATGTGTGATGAGGGGCCATACCAAAACCATAATGAGGTCCATACCAAAACCATAATGGGGCCCCTTGTCTCTCTAATCTCAATAATGAAAGAAGTTATCTAGTGCAGTGGTTCTCAACCTCAATCCTCAAGTACCCCTAACGGGCCATGTTTTGGGAACTTCCCTTAGATAAAATAGCTCTTATCAATACCATGTCCTTGATATTGATTTAAAGCAGCTGTGCAAAGTAAAGGAAAACCTGAAAAGATGACCCGTTGGGGGTACTCGAAGACTGAGGTTGAGAACCACTGATCTAGTGATACAAAATACTAATTGTTTGAAAGAACTTGTATAGGAGGTTCTCAAACCTTAATTGCATTCCTCCAAACCTCCAACTTTTAATAATTCCCTCCAAATGTATTTGCTTCCTGCATAGGTTGATGTATAGATTACACCATTCTGCCCCCCCCCCCCATAGCAGTTGCATAGGCTTCTATGGGTTTAGTTACACCCTTGGCAGTGGTGGTCGTGGTAGAACTTGACAGCTGGGGCACAAACCCAGGTTTCTGGGGTCTTAGATCTGCAGCTAACACTTCCTATAGACCAGTGGTTTTCAACTTCTGATATATAGGGGGCCTCAACTGCATCTCCCGAAAGCACTGAATGGAATTCTTAGTATATGTAATACTAACAAGACCATTGGTGGTGTTGGAAACCTGCTGCAGAAGATGTTAAAAACTGGGGACATATGTCTGAGACTGTAGAGATTAATGCCATTACAGCCCCTTTGCAAAACTGTGCTCCTACTATTGGAAAGTAAGCAGCAAATTCCAAAGGGCCACAGGTGGCTGCAGGTTGAACCCCAGGGCTATTAGTGGGGTCATAGAATGCTAACTGCTAGTGTTGTTTTGTTTTTTTACAGACACTCCCCAGCAGGCAGATAGTTTGTCTTTTTACCTACGGATGAGAAATAATTTAGCTGATGGGTAGGGACACTAGGTAGAAGGAAAATGGTGGGTTAAAAACGAGGCAATAGAGAAAAGCTAGGGAGGGAAAAAAGTAAATTACTCTGCGTAGGGTTGCAATCTGCAGCTTTTTACAATAGATGGGGGTACCCAAGAATTCCTTAGGTATTTGAGGACCCTAGCAACACCCCTGATCCCTAGGGTAGATATACTACATAACCAGAAACTAAAAAAAAAAAGGCCAAATAGGTAGCTCATTAGGATGCTTAAATCTGGCCATAGATGGATTGATATTTGGCTAGTCAGCAGGGACCGAATTAATTTAGATCCATCTATATAGCCATTCCTGTTCGAGAGGGGTCATTCTAATGATTTACACATTTTCGTTGATCAGCGCTGCACCCCGATTGACTGCTGGCTGATCGAAAAAAAAACTGAGTCTTTAGGTCTTTTAGAATCCTGGCAATACCCCTGACCATGGGGTAGACCTATTACATAAGCTGCTACAAAAAAAGGCCAAAAACTTAGCTCATCAGGACGCATTCGGTTTTTTAGGATTCTAGCAACATCCCTAACACCTTAGGTAGACCATACAACTTGAGGAACTACAAAAAAAGCCAAAGAAGTTGCTCATTAGTATGCTTTAGGTCTTTTAGGATCCCATCAATACCCCTGATCATTGAGTAGATATGCTACATGGGCAGCTACAAAAAAAAGTAGCTCATCAGGATGCTAACAACTAGTGAAGAGAAAGATCATCTTCAGCCATGCTGGACCCTGGTCATAATAACGGTGAAAGACATTAGAAAACCGGTATTTATGAGGGAATATTCAGTTGCATCCAATGACATTAAAGCCTGGTATAGTTAATAACACAAAGGCGGCACTGCCAAGCCTGGAAGGCCTTCATTTTTGCAAGATGGGAACGCTTGGCCCCTCCTGGATGGTCTGGACAGGCACCGGCGCTCCCGGTAATGACTTAACTGGGCAAGCCGGACATTCTGTCATTTGTGCCAGCCCAGGGCTCAGTATTAAGAGCATGATGTTTGTTTAATCGCCTTAATTAGGCAAAAATCAGCACAGCTTGGAGTCCTTAGCGAGGAAGGGCAGGCGGCGGGGGGAGCGAGTGCAGCCATAAGTTACAGCTTTAAACGGGAGAACGAGAGTGATTTGAGGAGCTGGGTTGAGGCATTGTGAGCTCTGTGCATGAACTGGTTACCAGCCACTTACACCTGCCCAACCAGCCCTGCCGCCTATAGAGAACTTTTACAGTCGCCGCACACCCGTATTTGTGCCGACGTTAATCCGCGCGGGGTCTGCTTGCAGTAATTAGTTACCATCTACTTTTAGACACTTAATTTTATCACTTGTGTCAAAATAAATGCAGCAATCAGCTACTTACAGTAGCAATCTCGAGCGTTCAGCGGGATCGAGAGAACACCCAAACGTTTCTGCCAGAGGAGCAAGTTAAAGTAATTATGTGGGAAAGCTGTGCCGAGCCACATCATTTCACTTAATGCTTCTGAGTCATTGGGGGCTGTTAAAGATGTGATTTTGTGCTTCTTTCTTTTTATTCTCTTTTGCCAAAAAAAAAGGTGTTTAAAGCTGAACTCCAGACAGGCGACTAAAAACATGGTTGAATTTTTTTTTAAACTATCTTGGCTGCCAAAAAAATAGTGACATTTTGTTCAGCCAATCGAGTGATCCAGGTATACCTGCCAGCAAGCATAGCCAGGTCTCTGACATCCAGTTCAGTTTGCCAGTACAGCTCAGTCGAAGGACTCGCCTTCAGCAATGGGATTGGACAATGAAGGAGCATCACTAAACTCTTTATAGTGTTAGGTTGACAAGACTGTGCAATGGCCTAATTGGTTCACAGTACTGCCCCTCCCTCTTCTAGTCTAAGTTCTGAATTATGGGAAGCTAATATAAAGACAAATTTAGGTAGCTGTATATTAACTGCATCATGCCAACTACCATGGGAGAAATTTGGAGTCTGGCAATGCTGAGATCACTTTAAAATCCAAGTTTCCTCTCTGATATGCTGAACTTTTGGCTTCAGTACTTTTTTTTCACTGGACAAATATGCAGATAAGGTCTTCTGACTTTCCTGATCTGCATACATGCTCATTAACTCGAAGTACTGAGGCCAAGACATCTGCCTAACAGATAGGCAACTAGCATTTTAAAAATGGGATCAGCTATGAAGGCGCCCATTATTAATGGCAGGCTTTCAATGAGATTAAATATTTTCAGTTATGTATTCATTAAAATAAACTTGTCTGGAGGGGTAAAGGGTAGCAATATACATGCAGGTTTCAGGGCCAACAACTCCCATCCTTGCTTCACTAATGAGCCAATGACCTAGAAGAATGCAATCAAAACTCCCAACATGTATTCAGCAATTGAGTAGTGAAGTGTGGATAAAGACCACTCCAGAGCCTTCAGCTTTAAGAACAAAGGATGTAAACGACTAGATGCCTACGATCGCTCTACCTCTAATACAGAATGCCCAGTTTGGTGCAGAGAGCATACAAATAAAGTAGGCACTAAAAATGTATTTATTAATCATGTCAGAAATTCAGAGTACCATAATTAGCCCTCCCGGTCCATTTTAGGACCACTGGATGATTAGTCTTTATGTTGTATAGATGGGAAAGTAGGTGGGCTTGAGTAGTTCGGCGAGAGAAAACTTGGCAGGGCTGACACCACTGAGTTCACAAAAACTGTGTCCTCAGCCAATAAGTGATCACAAGGTATTTTTTATACTTGCAGGGTCTTTAAATGGGGGGGGGGGGGAGGGAACTGTGCATATATTGGAGATATGTACTGCATATGTTTTCATTTAAATTTTGTCCGAACATAAGCTTTACTATACTCTGGAGTAAAAAAACACACACCATTAAAAAGACAATCTTGTCTACACCCCCCAGGGAATCCAGTATCATTACCACACATAAGGAATCCTCCTACTCGTATATTGCCTATATATAACAATACTCATAGATATCAACTACAAGGCAGTTGAGCCTATTACTTTCATTAGGTACTGTATATGTCACATACATATTGTAATTAGCATCTTTACGATAGGTAGCAATATCGATCCGTATTTAAACAGAGAGCAACATACAAAAAGGAGGATAGAAACAAAGAAAAGTGACGGCAAAGAAGATCAAGTGGCCCACCGAGTCTTCTTTCTTTTTTTTATATATATATATTTATACATAGGTTTGCATTTTGAGGGGGTTGTTAACTTTTTTTATCTGAGTATAGATCTAGGTTTGTCCCAGAATTGAATCCCATCTAGAGTATTTAGTCTAATCCACTTTTTGAAGTGTTCAAGATCACAATCATAGACCTTAGGTTAGGGCATCAATTCACAGGTACTAATTACAATATGTGTGTGACAGAGAGCCAATAAAGGTAATAGGTGTAACTGCCTTGTGGTTGAAATCAATAAAGATTGTTGCCAATAAACGAGTAGGATAATACTTTACGTATGGTATCGCAACTGAAGGTTCATGATTCTCCAGTCATCATAGACGATATATATACAGTATATATATAAAAATAAAACCCTTCAAATGTTGAAGTAAATGGTTAGTTACGATGCACGTGTAATTGTGTCATATTTTGAGCGAATTCTTCAACAAAATTTGTCTTTAATTCCCCTTAAATGGATATTTGATTTCCATTAATACCCCAACTCCTCCAAATGGCATCCCTGCATGTAAATGTACCCCACCATTTGCCATACTACAGATTTCTAAAGAATTTCTAAAATACTCTTTATGAATTCCAAAGATTGTCTTTTTAATGTTGTGTATATTTTGTTCAGTTGGTTAATAGAGTCATTTTGACAGGTTCCATTTTTGCCCCTTTACCTAGGGATGAGAAATACTCAGGGAAGAGGTAGGGACACTGGTAGAAGGAAAAAGGTGGGATTAAAAAAAAAGGAAAGAGAAAAGATAGGGAGAGGAATTTTTAAAAAAAATGAATATGTGCTGTTCATGGTTTTCTAACTAGATAGGGGTACAAAGGATGCCTTAGGTCTTATTTGATCCTAGCAATACCCCTGACCTCTTAGGTAGATATAATACATGAGTAGCTACAAAAAAAAGCAGCTCATTGGGATGTCTTTGGGCATTTATGACCCTAGCAACACCCCTGACCCATAGGTAGATATACTACACGAGTAGCTACAAAAAGACCAAAAAGTAGCTCATTGGGATGCCTTAGGTCTTTTATGATCCTAGCAACATCCCTGACCCTTTGGTAGATAATTCACATGAGCTGCTACAAAAAAATGTAGCTTATTGGGATGCATTAGGTCTTTTAGGATCCTAGCAACACCCCCTGACTCTTGGGTAAGATATACTACAAAAAGAACTACAAAAAAGTGGTTCATCAGAATTCCTTAGGTCTTTTTTGATCCTAGCAACATCCCTGACCCATGGGTAGATAATTACATGAGCTGCTACCAAAAAAGTAGCTCATTGGAATGCCTTAGGTCTTTTTTGATCCTAGCAATATCCCTGACCTTTGGGTAGATAATTACATGAGCAGCTACAAAAAAAAAAGTAGCTCATTGGGATGCCTCAGGTCTTTTTTGATCCTAGCAATACCCGTGACCCATAGGTAGTTATAACATGTACAAATAAAAAGGCAAAAAGTAGCTTTTTGGGATGCCTTGGGTCTTTTAGGATCCTAGCAACACCCCCCTGGCCCTTGGGTAGACATACTACATGAGCAACTACAAAAAGGCCAAAAAAGTAGATCATCAGAATTACGTAGGTCTTTTTTGACCCCTAGCAACACCCCTTACTGCATAAGCAACTACAAAAAATACCAAAAAAGTAGCTCATTAGGATGCCTAGGGTCTTTTGGGGTCATAGCAACACCCCTGACCCTTGAGTATACATACGGTACATTTAGCAACTACAAAAAAGGCCAAAAAGAAGTCGTTTCCAGGGATGCTAATAACAGATGAAGAGGATGATTATCTTCAGCCATGCTAGACCCTGCTCATAATGAAGGTGAAAGGCATTGGAAAACTGGTATTTATGACCAAGGAGTCAATAGCATCTAATGATATAAAAAGCCTGGTATAATAATAACACAAAGGCAACACCGCCAAGCCTGTAAGGCCTTGGTTTATGCAAGATGGGAAAGCTTGGACTTTCCTGGACAGGCATCGGCGCTCTGGGTAATGGCTTAGATAACCAGCAAGCTGGGCAAGTCGGATGCTCCGTTATTTGTGCCAACCCAGGGCTCGGTATTAAGAACATGTTTGTTTAATCACCTTAATTAGGCAAAAATCAGCATATTATTATGTGGGTATAGTTGGTTACTCTGTTTGTACTACTGTTCTTGATATCTTTAAAAACAAGCTGGCATAGTTACTTCCAGAAACTTCTGTCCTGACAGGTTCCCTTTAAAAACTCCGTAAAAGAACAAAATGTGTTCTTGGCAGTGAACGAGAAATGCCTTATCATTAGCTTAATCAGATCCTAATCACAGCAAATTTCTGTCTCAACGCTGGGAATTAGATGCTGGGTATTTGTGCTGTTTTCTATATTTTAACTTCCTTGATTATTTTCCTTGGCTGGTAACTCCAGCTAAAATGTTTTATCTTATTTTCTTTGGATAGAATTGGGAAGGATTAAAGCCTCTGTCAAGTTTTTATTATCCATGTCCGGGTGTCCCCATTGAAAAGATTTACCCTCGCTTCCTGTTAGGATGGGGAAATTGTACTGTATGTAACCCCCAAAATCAAATTTTCCGTAGGTTTGGCATCATTTTTTTCCTTGTATACAGTTTTCTGGAGCACATTGTTGTTTTGGGAATTTATTGCAGTTTCTTTCCAGGCGATTATTGTTGCAGGCTGAACTACTACCTCACAATAAGAAGCAGTGGCCTACTGTGTGAGCTTCTATCAGATGGGCAGCCCAAAAGCCAAAACTGAAGGAGCTTCCAAGGCGGGCTGACAACGCTGCTGCTAATTGTGATCAGCTTAATGTTGTCAGCCTGCAACAAGTGCTTTTATTGGCTGGATCTCCAGGTCAAAAGGAACTTTGCAACAGGTTCAGAAGAAAAAAAAAAAAAAAAAATTGTATAAAGCTGAACTCTGGCCAAAATATTCTTTGGCCATTTGCGCTGTAAAACTAAATGAACACCAATGAAACCTGTGCAAAATTTGATCAATGCTGTGTTATTTAAAATGATACTAAACACACCCTGTTTGTCCCTTCTATTTCTGTATATGGATGATGGCACTGTAATTATTTTAATAAAAAAAAAAATCTAAGTACCTTTTTCCTAATCAATATACAGCTGTCACATGACCCAGCTCTCTCCCAGCCTATCTGCAGGCAAACATAAGCAGGAGGAGCTTCTAGTCCTTTGCTGCTGGTCACATGTTCAAAATATAAAATAAAAAACCTGCCTTTGGGATACAGTGTAAAAATAAATAAATAATATCAATAACATTTCTTAAATTGAAATACAAATATATAATTGAAATCAAATCTTTATTATTTTTTGGCAATAACATAGTTTGGGCGGATTTCTGCCAGTCACAGGCTGTGTCACACCCCTCCAGCCTGTGTCTTTGAATAAAAGAGAGGTGAAGCCTCCATCAATCTACATGTAATATCCCACCCCATTGTGTTTAGCTGGTTTGTGGTCGAGGAGGGAGGGGAGTGGACTGGCATTTACCAATGTGTATACGCCCACATGTGTGACTCTATAGTCACATGAGCTGCTCAGATGTGATAGGGAGGAAACACTCAGCATAGAAACTTACTGAAAACTGAGCATGTGCAGAGCTGCCAACACTGCTCTGCAAAAACCGCAACGGCATTGGGGACATAAACTGAGGGGGGAGATGGAGAGCAGCAGGATCAACCATTTTTTTTTTACAGAAAATGAATCTCATAGTGACAGAGTGAGTATAAACAGCATGTAATACAGTTTATTATTAGTTTGTTATGTTGTGGGTTTAGGCTGGGGTCACACCATTGCGAATTTGATGCAGGATCCCCGCATCCAATTCGCTATTTCAGGAGATTTTGTCTGGCTCTCTATGGAGCCGGTTCACATATCTCTGCAGCAGGTCCGGTGCGTTTTGCAGAAAAACCCTGTGCATCTTTTGGTCCGTTTCAGGTCCGAATTCAGCCCAAAATTTGGTCTGAAATCGGACTTGAAACGGTGACACAGGACCCCTGCTGTGAGACGGATCCGTCTTAGGTGTGAACCCAGCCTCAGTGACACTTTAACACTGTTACTTTCATTCCCAACCATCTGGTGCTGAAATTTAGTTCCAGCTGGAGTACACAGATCACAGCGGGTCACTTTCTCTGTACCTCGCTCATTCTGAAACTGTCTTGCATGGCCTTTATCCACTCCTCCTCCAATCACAGGGCACCTTGCATTCACAGAAAAAAATGCAAGACGGTGTCAGAATATAAGCGCTGCAACAAATGCAAGGCGTTCATTGATTGGAGGAAGGGGGAGGGATGTGGTGTTTTATCTGCACCTCCTTCAATCACAGAATGCCTTGTATGTATTGAAAAGAATGCCAGACTGCTTCAGAATGGGCAAGCTGGAGATCGAGCGACCCCGCTGACTGTACTGTACAGGGGAAGTGGATAGTAAGAGTATTACATAATACACATAATACAGCAGTGTCCACACATTGCACACACTTCTTAAGTCTTCATTTATTTTTACAGTGCAAATGGCCAAAAACTGTTTTTGGCCAGAGTTCAGCTTTAAGAAAACCGTATATAATAGGGCATGATGCCAAACATACTCAACAAGGCCTTTTGCACGCGGACACCTGAGTCCGTGCACCATACAGTCCCTGCCTGGAAAGCCAAGGTGCTGCATACAGCCTCCCATGGACATGAATGGCTGCGTGCGGCTGTACTCGGGTAGGTTCTGGTGCCATTGTCGACACAAGTACTGTATATGCAAAAAATAGCATATTTTATTTTTTTGCATACATACATCCATGTCTATGTGAGCACCGGCATATACCTGAGTACAGTCATTCATGTCGTGGACAGCTGTACATAGCACCTGGGTGTTCTGAAGGGGAAATGTACCTTGCATGGGCTCGTGCGCCTATGTCCAAAAGGCCCAATAGATTTTTTGGTTAGAAGGTTCTGACCATGTTTTTTTGTTTTTCAATATTTATTATTTTTGCCTTCCTATCCCAATAACAGCTGCATGTTCCATATCTTGTACAATCCTCACAAGGGCAGGAAGTGAAGGGAAAAGTTAGCCAATGGGGTCAAAGAAATTGCACCTGATATATATATATATATATATATATATATATAAAAAAAAAAAAAAAAAAGTTTAACTTTTTCCTGTTCTACCCAAAAAAAAACTAAAAACAAAAATTTAAAGAAGCTTCTGAGATTTTGAAGAGCAAATCCTTAAAGGGGCTGTAAAGGTTCGTTTTTTATTTTCTAAATAGGTTCCTTTAAGCTAGTGCATTGTTGGTTCACTTACCTTTTCCTTCGATTTCCCTTCTAAATATTTTTTTTTCTTTGTCTGAATTTCTCACTTGCTGTTCCTCCTCAGTAAGCTGTTCAGTAAGCTGTTCTGGCTGACTCCACACCACTCGGATGATGGTGTGAAGTTTAGTGAGGAGAAACAGGAAGTGAGAAATTCAGACAAAGAAAAAAAACATTTAGAAGGTAAATCTAAGGAAAAGGTAAGTGAACCAACAATGCACTAGCTTAAAGGAACCTATTTAGAAAATAAAAAACAAACCTTTACAACCCCTTTAAGGCTACTTTAACACTGAATTGCTGGATGCGCTGGCGGTATAGCGGCGCTATTTTTAGCGCCGCTATAACGTAGTTTTTGCTGCGAATTGCGGGCGCTAGCGGGGTGATTTTAACCCTCGCTAGTGGCGAAAAAGGGTTAAAGACGCCCGCAATTACGCCTCTTTGCAGCGTTTTGGAGGGGCTACCCCATTGATTTCAATGGGCAGGGGCACAATAGGAGCGGTATTTTTACCGCTCCTATTGCGCCTCAAAGATGCGGCTTCCAGGAGTTTTTTTTTTACCCTCCTGCCACCGCTCCAGTGTGAAAGCCCTCTGGCTTTTCACACTGGATACAAAGTAGCGGCTTTTTCAGGGTGCTTTGCAGGCACTATTTTTAGTGCAATAGCGCCTCAGTGTGAAAGGGGCCTTACCAAGACCGTCTTAAATCTGATTTTAGAATGTGGGCCTTGTTACATCTATGAATTGGAATTAATTAGCTGCACAATAGTAAACAAACAATTGCCCCAACCATACAGAACCTCCCTTGCTCATAGCCAGTTAATTTACAGCCTGCCCGAGGCCTACCAACCGCAGCGGTGGCCATTTTGACTGAGCCAACATCAGCAGTGAACTCATCCCATTGAGAATGGCTTCAGAAAAATGGCTGCCTCCGTACAGCCGAGAAGGCGCTCACGAACGCCGAAGCCTGTAGTGAAGAAAAGATTTAGTTTTTAAAAGGTATTTTCTTTTTTAAAAAGATTGTCACCTTCTGCCTCGCCCGTGAGCAGTTTATGTTTGTGGTGGCGTTTCTATTTATTGATGGGATATGATGCAGGTTATGTCCAGAGGATGAAATCACAGTCTGATCCCACGCCTTCTTTATATAATTCATGATATTTATGAGACCGTTGGGAGCCAACAAAACTGCTTTGTAACAGCGCTTCCTGTTTGGAAAGGAAGTCAGTGACTGGGGCTGTGTTATATTGTCTGTTTCTTTTTTTTCTTTCTTAGTGGGGGTGGGGGGATGGATGTTTTTTTTTTTTTCCTTTCCTTGTGCCGTGTTTTTTATTTTATGAATTTTTTTTTAAATTAGCGTTCTTAATTTTAATTTTTTTTTCTTTACTCGTCATTTTTTTTATTTTTCCTATTTTTAAATTTTTACACCGAGTTGTCTCTTGTTGTTTATTGTTAACTGTAAACCTTTAAAAAGCCATGAACCTAGGGGAAATTATTATATAAATATATATATGTAAATAATAAATATAGCGTTGAAAAGTCAATTTCTGGAGGCGGGAGCACAGGGGCGCCGCCGTCATGAGAGAAAACAAAAAAAGCACCCAGTTAGTGTAACTGTGCCATCTTATTTTATATTTTTTTTTTTTTTCGTTTTTTCTGATCCGTGTATTGCTTTAACTCTTTTGCTGTTGGTAGAGTAACCCCCCGTCAGCAAAAGGGCTAACCCGCTTGTATCCGGCCTGAAAGCCATAATATGTTTAACAGCACAATGTCCGGTTTTACAGATCAGGAAACGCAAGGGCGAAGCGGCCATGATGGAACTCTTCAGCCAACTGGGCCTGTGATAGCACAGGACGTTTTGGCGGGAACTCTGAGACCCTTTTCTTTTTTTTTCTCCCCCCTTTTCTTACGCTGAATACTGTGTACAATCTCACTCGTTTTAAACAGATGTGGTCTCTCAGGGTTTTATTTGAAAAGCCGCTCCCCATTTAAAAAAAATAATAAATGCAGTTACCGGCCTTGTTGTGGAGTTAGAGGCAGAGGGGATATTCCAGCCCTATTTACTCATTGTGCGTGCGTGCGTGTGTGTGTGTGGAGGGTTGGGATAAGGCAAAGCCGAGGGGGCTTTGTGTAATTTTTTTTTCTTTTTGGATCCTTTGTGTCCCCTCTTTCCTCTCTCCACCTCTTCCCCTGGTCCCTTCTATGTTTCTGTCATCTCACAGCTTGTCCAGAGCACCAGTTTTTTGTACACAATGTACCAAAAAAATGTTAAAAAAAACGAAAAAAAAAAAACCCACAACAAACGAGCGGACAGATTAAAAAAAAAAACTAATATGAAAATGGAAAAAAAAAATAAAGTTCATGTTTAGTTATATGGCTGTGTTGAATGTTTTTGAATTTGTTGAAATCTTCAATGGATGTTGTCACGGAAAAGGAGGTAAGCAGCCATTTCTAGTGGTGCCCACGAGCACCTGTGCCTAAAGGACCGGTGTTTTTTTTGGCACTCCATTATGATACCCATACCTTGGGGTGCGGAGTTGAGGATTTTTTTTAACCAATCTCTGATCTGATGCCATTATGTTTTTTTCCAAAAACCTGAGGGTAAGCAATCATTTTCTAATGAAGACTACAAGCTCCAGTGCCGAGGGGCTGTGTTCTTTGGGGACAAAGGTTGGTGTGGTTGGGAACCCCAGTATGATATAATTCAGAACACCCAGAGTTCAGGGATGCAGAGTTGAGGAATTTTTTAACCAATCAATCTGTGCAATTATGTTTTTGTCGACAAAAAAAAATCTGAGAGTAGACCAGTATTTCTCAACTCCAGTCCTTAAGGCGCCCCAACAGGTCATGTTTTCAGGCTTACCGTTATTGTGCACAGGGGATTTGATCAGTTTCACTGCCTTAGTAATTACCACAGCATTTCATCTAATGGGAAATCCAGAAAACATGACCTGTTGGGGGGTGCCTTGAGGACTGGAGTTTAGAAAATGATTGTCCACCCCAATGTTTCTTAAGGAGACTGCAAGCTCCAGTGCCTGAGAACCGATGTTCTTTGGGTACAAAGATTGGCGTGGTTGGGCACTCCAGTGTGATATAATTCTGAAAACCCAGACCTTGGGGTGCAAAGTTTAGGAATCTTTTAACCAATCTCTGCTCTGACTCCATGTTTTTGTCAAAAAAATTAAGGCATAGTTCATTTATAACGTGAAAAATAAGATACAACGCTAAGTGATTGTTTTATTCCTTTTTAGGATTTATCTCAATATACACATAATATGAGAAAGGGCTAATATGAATGAATGCCTTCAATATATATCACCAAACAAATCAATGACTACAAGGTATTCGTGCATAATAAACACATAAAAAAAAATGCATTTGACATAGACAAAAAAACAGTCCCATATAGTGATTGGTATCTGTGATACAAAGGGGGTCAAAAGTGAAGAAAAAATAGTCCCAATACAACCCAAAAACTGATCATCTACTTTCAAAATTCACTTCTCAGTCATAAAAGGACCATTTCATAATGATACAAGAAAAGAGGAATCAATGACAGTTGAAATCCATCCACCGCTGGAGCACCTAAGAAAGGTAATGTAGTCTCCTTACCCTATCGCGATGACAGCAGTCAAAACAGGCACAGGGGTTTAAGGTCTCCCTATAGACCCACTGTGAATGGCTGGATACTGGAGATGTGACAATGCTGGTGTCTCAAAGAGATGAAAACAGAAAAAGGTCCATAGCGTAATACTGTTGATAAAGGTTTATTGAACCAAATAGTAATACACTTACAGAAATGCTAAGATGCCAGACGACGTCCTTTGATGACAAAATGCGTAGGTGTGGCTTGCAGATTCTACTTCATCACGCTTCTCCATACGGAGATACACGAGACACGGAGCTTATCCAGCAGCAGAAGCCTTGAGGAGACGCCGTGCTCTTTTATGATCGTTAACCGCGCCATTTTCTCAGCATTTCTGTAAGTGTATTACTATTTGGTTCAATAAACCTTTATCAAACAGTATTACGCTATGGACCTTTTTCTGTTTTCATCTCTTTGAGACACCAGCATTGTCACATCTCCAGTATCCAGCCATTCACAGTGGGTCTATAGGGAGACCTTAAACCCCTGTGCCTGTTTTGACCGCCGTCATCGTGATAGGGTAAGGAGACTACATTACCTTTCTTAGGTGCTCCAGCGGTGGATGGATTTCAACTGTCATTAATTCCTCTTTTCTTGTACCATTATGAAATGGTCCTTTTATGATTGATCATCTACTTTCAAAATTCACTTCTCAGTTTTTTGGTTGTATTGGGACTATTTTTTCTTCACTTTTGACCCCCTTTGTATCACAGATACCAATCACTATATGGGACTGTTTTTTTGTTGTTTATGTCAAATGCATTTTTTTGTATGTGTTATTATGCACATTCACCTTGTAGTCATTGATTTGTTTGGTGATATATGTTGAAGGCATTCATATTAGCCCTTTCACATATGTGTACCGCATATACTCGAGTATAAGCTGACCTGAATATAAGCCGAGGCACCTAATTTACCACAAACAAATGGGAAAGTTTATTGACTCAAGTATAAGCCTAGGGTGTCCATCTGTATGCCTCACTGTGCCCATGACTAGACTGACGTTTAACATGGGAGTCTATGGAAGGGGTGCTTGGCTTTGAAAAATCGGTGCTCCCCGGCCGTAAGTCCCCCAGACAAAAAACTTTGCACACTTGTAGAGGAGAAATGGGGCTATATGTGTGCCAAGTTTGGGGTCCAGGGGACCTAAGGCCAGCTGGTACCGGGTCCCCAAAGTCCGGGAGATCAGGCGCAAAAAGGTGACTCGAGTATAAGCCGAGGGGGGCATTTTCAGCACAAAAAAATATGCTGAAAAACTTGGCTTATACTCGAGTATATACGGTATATTGCTTTATTCCTTTTTAGGATTTATCTCAATCACTTAGTGCTGTATCTTATTTTTCACATTGTTTTGGGTTTGTATCTAAATTTTTGGTATTGGCAGCTTTGTATACACCTTCACAATTCGTATTCATCATTTTGCATCTAGCGCAGTGTTTTTCCCTATTGTTTTTTTTTTTTTTCTCCATAGTTCACTTATAGCAAATAACCACCTATGCAAGTAAGGGGCATCATAAAACAAACTCTGCAGGTTTGACCAAAGTTGAATAATGCCCTTGCTATATATGTAGGCCATTTATTTACCTACCTCCTCAAGCCTAACTGATGAACTCCCATGGCATCATTCAATACTGCCTTGTAGACCATTAACAAAGCTCCTGAAGCCTAACTGATAACCTTCCATGGCATGATCCCATCCTGCCTTGCAGGCCATTAACATACCTCCTAAAGCCTGATAACCTTCCAGAGATGCCATCATCCCATCCTTGTTGCTAAGACGTTTCTAGCTGTTACTGTTCACCCATACCATCAGCCGCTAAGCTCAGAGCTAGTATGTCATGGGAAAGCGAGCGCTCATGTGATGGTGGAAGTGAACTGTAACATCTGGAAGTCTCTTTGCATCATCCCATGCTAGGACATTGCTAATTGCTCTGGGAGTTTTTCAATCTGGCTTCAGGAGGTACATAAACGGCCTACACCTATAGCAAGGACATTATTATTCAACTGTAATCAAAGCTGCACCGCTTGTTTTTATCTACAGACGGCATTTTTTTGGTAAAGGTTAACTATGTATTTAAGGCCAGATGGGTCAAACACAAAACAGAGAGCAGAATAAGAGCCCATTTCCACACTAGCATTGTGTTAATGCACATTAAATAGGTTGCTATGATGATGTGCCATTTATTTAACCACATACCGACCGCCGCACACAGATATACGTCGGCAGAATGGCACGGGCAGGCAAAAGGACGTGTATATATATGTCCCCTTTAAGAAGCGGCATTGTGGACACGCGAGCTCCGTGACTCTGATCGCGGGTCCCGCGGACTCGATGTCCACGGGCATACCCGCGATCGTGTCACGGTGAGGAAGAAGGGGGAAATGCTTATGTAAACAAGCATTTTTCCAGTCTTCCTAGTGACAGGACAGTGATCTCCGCTTCCTGTAATTGTAAGCCGTGATCACTGCCGTGTCGCACACAGCCCATCCCCCCCCCCCCTACAGTAAGCATCACTCACTAGGGCACACTTAACTCCTACAGCGTCACCTAGTGGTTGACCCTTCACTGCCAGTGTCATTTTCACAGTAATCAGTGCATTTTTATAGCACTGATCGCTGTAAAAATGATAATGGTCCCAAAAATGTGTCAAAAGTAACCGCCATAATGTCGCAGTCATGATAAAAATCGCTGATCACCGCCATTACTAGTAAAAAAAAGAAAAAATTATAATAAAAATGCCATAAAATTATCCCCTATTTTGTAGACGCTATAACTTTTGCGCAAACCGATCAATAAACGCTTATTACGTTGTTTTTTTTTCTTACCAAAAATATGTAGAAGAATACGTATCGGCCTAAACTGAGGAAAAAAAAGTGTTTTTTTAAAATATATTTTTGGGGGATATTTATTATAGCAAAAAGTAAAAAAATAGGATTTTTTGTACTCACCGTAAAATCCTCTTCTCTGACATCCATGGACTGACACGGTGTCTCTTTACACTTTACATGTGGGTTATGTCCCTGCTTACAGGAGAAGACCTAGGCAGAATGTGAAATGTTATACATACATTCTAAAAGCCAGAGCTGAACAGCCCCACCCAGGGGGCGGTCCCTCCAGACATAACCCTCCCACTACAGTCAGCAGACTTCAGTTCGTAACGAAGCAGTACAAACTTAAAAAGGAAGGGTGGGTGCCGTGTCAGTCCATGGATGTCAGAGAAAAGGATTTTACGGTGAGTACAAAAAATCCTATTTTCTCTTACCATCCATGGACTGACACGGTGTCTCTTTACACTTTACACGTGGGATGTCCCAAAGCAGTGTCAAGAGGGATGGGAGCAGTATAAATGGAAAAACCAAAACTTCACTCCAATAAGGCAGAGCTCCTCAACGGAGGAGTCGCAACTTTAAACAGCGGCCTGCAGCACCCTGCGACCGAAGGAAGCATCCGAAGATGCGGCCACATTAACCTTATAAAACTTAAAAGGCATGAACAGACGACCAGGTCGCCGCCTTGCACACTTGTGCAACCGACGCTTGATGTCGGGAAACCCAGGAAGCACCAATTGCCCTGGTGGAATGCGCCGTAACCGGAAAGGGAGGCGGCCGCCCTTTGAGAGCATAGGCTTGAATGACGGTTTGTCTGATTCCCCTAAAAATGATGGCAGACGAAACCGCTTGGCCCTGTTATGGACCAGAGACAGTCACAACCAGTGAGTCGGACTTCCGAATAGAAGCAGTAGCAGACAGGTACACCCGTAAGGCTCGTACCACCTCCAATATGTGCAGCGCAAACTCTCTGGGATGCGATGGGTGAGGACACAAGGACGGGAGGGCAATGTCCTCATGTAGGTGAAAGGTCGACACCACCTTTGGCAAAAAAGGAAGGTCGCGGATGCAACACCGCCTTATCCTTATGGATGACTAAATATGGCGACTTGCAGGACAAAGCCGCCAACTCAGACACTCGTCAAACAGAAGTGATTGCCACTAAAAGGGCCACCTTCTGAGACAAGACAAGAGGGGAATATCCCGGATATTCCCAAAAGGAGGTTCCTGGAGGACCGAGAGCACCAAATTCAGATCCCACGGTGGGAGAGGAGGCTTGACAGGAGGGAGCACATGGCGAACCCCAAACACAAGGTGCTAACCAAGAAAATGACCCGCTAGAGGTCGCTGAAAGAAGGCAGCCAAGGCCGAAATCTGATCCTTGATGGTACTCAAAGCAAGCTTTTGGGTCACTCCACACTGCAGAGGACGCAGGATTCTGGGGACGGAATACGTCCGAGGATGCCAGTCCAGCGCTTCGCACATGGCGATATAAGCTTTCCAGGCACGGTGATAGATCTGCCTGGAGGAAGACTTCCGTGTCCTTAACATGGTCAAAATGACCGAGTCCGAGAGACCTCGGTCCCTCAACACCTGGCTTTTAACAGCCCTGCCGTTAAAGCCAGAGACTGTAAGCCGGATGAAACATAGGACCTTGAGACTGAAGGTCCTCCCTCATCGGCAACCGCCAGGGAACGTCCGCGACGAGACGTACCAGATCAGCGTACCAGTGATGCTGAGGCCAATCTGGAACAATTAGGATCGCCAGAGTTTATATCAGGCGATAAGGACCCTATGGGGCCACCAACGCATCCGAGGCATCGCCCAAGGATCCCTGGATCTGGCCACAACCTCAACCCTTGCAATTGAGTCGAGAGGCCATCAGGTCCACATCCGGCGTGCCCCACCGTCGGTAAATGAGTTGAAATATGCAAGGACCACTCTTCTTGGTCCGGTGATTGGCGACTCAGATAGTCCGCCTGCCCATTGTCTATGCCCAGAATGTAAATGGCCTACAGAGCCGGCACGCTTCTTCCGGCCCACTTCAGGATACGGACTACCTCGGAAGCCGCAGCTGAGCTCCGAGTTCCCCCTTGATGGTTTACCTACGCCACCGCCGTGGCGGTGTCCAACTGGCTCCTGATGGAGCGACCCTGTACTCTCTCCGACCTGAGGAGAGACACAGTCCGATGGCCCGTATTTCCAGAACAGTGACTGGTAAACGGGCTCGTCCGGAGTCCAAGGCTTGAGCCGACAGGACTCCCCAGACTCCACCCCAGCCCGTCAGGATGGTGTCCGTCGTGAGTACCGTCCATTGGATGGGAGGGGGAACGACTTTCCGGACCGAAGAGCCGAGGATCTCAACCACCATGTCAGGGGCGCCCTGACCAGGTGAATCACCTGGATCTGAAGATCCAAGGACAACGGGGATTTGTCCCAGGTGGACAAGATCTCCTTCTGCAATGCCCTGGTGTGTGATTGGGCATACGGAACGGCCGCGAAGGAGGACACCACGAGTCTCGGGACTCTCATGCAAAAAACGGATTGACAACCATTTTTGGGATGTCAGCACCCGCACCGCAGACTGAAGTGTCAGCAACTTCTCCAGAGGTAGGATACCTTTGCCTCCAAGGAGTCCAGAATCAGAACTAGATACTCCAGACACTGAGTCAAGACCAGGACTGACTCCTGAATGTTCAGGAACCACCCGAGTCCCTGAGGGTCTAATTGACGATAGTCACCTTTCCTCTAAGTCTGATCCACTTTCTGCTCTTAGCAGAAGATCGTTCAGATAGCCCACGACAGCAATACCTCGCTGTAACAGAAGGCTAGAACCGGAGCAAGCACCTTGGTGAACACCCTTGGTGCCGAGGCTAGGCCGAAAGGAAGAGCCACAATCGATAGTGGACTTCGCTGATCGCAAAGCGCAGAAACTTCTGGTGACTTGCGGAGATCGGAACATGCAAGCAGGCGTCCTTGAAGTCCAAGGATGCCAGAAGAAAATCCCTTTGGTGGAGTGTAGCGATCACCGTGCGAATGGATTCCATGCGGAATTTCTGCACCTTCTCGAAGGCATTCAGGGCCTTGAGGTCCAGGATAGGTCGAACCACGTCCTATTTTTGGGACGACAAACAGATTCGAGTAGAATCCCTGAAAACTCTCCTGTGACGGAACCGGCATAATCACTCCGGACCTGATCAAATCCTGTACAGCCCCCAAGAGGGCTGCCCGACAGGTAGGAAGAAGAGGAAGATCTGAGGGAAAGAATCTGTCTGGGGGCCAGGATCGGAATACTATCCTGTATCCTGAGGTGACCACCTCGCACACCCACCAGTCGGAGATTCGGGAGGACCACCAATTCGTGACCTGCGAAGGCGTCCCCCCCCACCCCAGAGTCGGGCGGAGGCGGGCTTGGGAGCCGCTTGTTCGGCTTACGCACCCAGGGGCACTTGTGCCCACCAGCTGCACTGCCGTCACTCTGAGAGGGCCTACCCGTGGACTCTGACTGACGAAAAAACCCCGTTTTGCTGGAAAGGAAGGCCCCTGTTTGCAGCGGGCCTTCTCACCCTTGCTAGTCTAAGGAAGAAGAGTGCTTTTACCTCCCATGACGATGTCATCCAGAGCAGCACCGAAAGGTCTACCACCTTTAAACGGTAGATCCGTCAGGAGCTTCCTAAGGCTAGGTCAGCAGACCAGCACTTCAACCAGATAAGACGACACAATACCACCGCCGAGACAGAGGCCCTGGATATTAAAGGGGCCGCGTCCAACGTGGCGTCGCACACATAAACCAGGCCCTGAACCAGTTGGTGGGCCAAAGCAACTGTGTCTGGAGGAAGATTATGCTCCTGTACAGCTAGGTGCAACATTTTTGCCCAACCTGTAAGTGTTTAAGACACAAGGGTCGCCGCTACCACAGGCCGTAGGGCGGATCCCAACAAGGCAAACATGGCTCTGCTCACCACTTCTGACCTCCTGTCAGTGGGGTCCTCAAATGCAGGAGTCCCCTCCATCGGGAGAGTGATGGCCTTGTTCAACCGGGCGACTGGAGGGTCGACCCTGGGGGAGAAGCCCACTTTTTAAGTAAGGGGTATCTGATAGACAAACGCCGCGGGACCATAAAAAAATTCTTCTGCGGCTTTTCCCAGACCTTATCAATGAGCTGGTCAAAGAAAGTACATATGGAAAAACCTCTTTAGAAGGCCTGGCCTTAAAAGAACCAAAGGAGACTGTATCCGCCTGAGGTTCTGCATCCGCAGCATTTGAGCTTGAGAGTGTCCCTCACCGCAGTCATGAGCACACTAACAAGCGCCCTGTCATTTACTGACTCAGAACTGGAGTTTTCCTCATAAGGAATGTCCTGTTCAAAACCATCCAATACATTCAGAACTAGGGTCCTGAGCGGTAGTGGCTAGGCCCATATCTGAATCAGCGCACTGCCCTCATGAAGTAAAGTGGGGAGAGGGCGCTTTTTTGCTCCCTTGCGCTTGCACACAGCTCCCATCCTGGTCAGAAATGATTCCAGGACTGCCCACAACTGGTCCCTAGGGACCGCAGGTGCTGAAGCACTGCCTGTTGTTCACTGACATTTAGGGGAAGCTGGTGACAGAGACTCCATATTGCCCCCCTCTGAGACTCCTCAGATAAAAAGTCCACCCACAGGCTGTGCTGACTGAGGAGGGGGCACCCAGGGGACTCACCAAACCGGACCAGGGACCGCTCAGTTCCGCTGTCTGTACCGCGCTGTGTCAGCACTGGTGAGCTGTGAGGAGATTTGCGCTGTTACAGCAGCGCTAGAGGCTAAAACTAGTGCTGAAGAGCGTGTGGGCTACAAGAAAATGGCCGCTGCACTTCACTGAGGCGATCCGCGGCAAGATGGCCGCCATGACTCAGCAAAAGTGAAAAAAACAGCACACACACAGCGCCACTCAGGCCCCAAAACACACAAAAAAAGGCCCCAAGCATATCTGCAGACCAGCATTAGCCCCTCCAAGAACAGTGTGACCCCCAGGCACCCCACACAGCACAGCGCCAGCAATGGTGACAGAGAGTGACAATGAAATACAGGGGGAGACAGGGAAAATCCCCCACAGAGAAACACACAGCCTTTTGTACTCACCTGCAGGCAGGAGAGACTACTTACCCGTCCCCTGAGGGACCCACTGGTGTGTTTTTGACAGGACTATCACAGTGTGCAGTACTGAGTAGCTGTCGGCCCGGTCCACCGCGAAAGATACAGTCAGTCAGGAACTGTTCAGTCTTGAGAGGACCGTGGGAGCATGAAAGCAAACCCGGCCACCCCTGGAGTCATGGGGCCTGTCGTGAACTGAGTCTCACGCACACAAGGCGAGGATCAGCACGCTCGATGGTCGGACAGGGAAGACTACGAGGATATCTTGTACCCAACCTGTTGCCCAGCCGACAGTTGATAGAAAATTCTCAAAAATAAAATAAAAAAGAATTCCAGAAAAGGAATAAAAATAGGTCAGGAGACTGGCTCCTGAGAGAGCCACGTCTTTCTCCTTCTGCTAGGCAGAAAAAACTGAAGTCTGCTGACTGTAGTGGGAGGGTTATGTCTGGAGGGACCGCCCCCTGGGTGGGGCTGTTCAGCTCTGGCTTTTAGAATGTATGTATAACATTTCACATTCTGCCTAGGTCTTCTCCTGCAAGCAGGGACATAACCCACGTGTAAAGTGTAAAGAGACAACGTGTCAGTCCATGGATGGTAAGAGAAATATTGAATTTTTTTCAAAATTGTCGCTCTATTTTTGTTTATAGCGCAAAAAATAAAAAACGTAAAGGTGATCAAATACCACCAAAAGAAAGCTCTATTTGTGGGAAAAAAAAGACGTCGATTTTGTTTGGTAGCCACGTCGCACGACCTCGCAATTGTCAGTTAAAGCAACGCAGTGCCGAATCGCAAAAAGTGGCCTGGTCTTTGACCAGCAAAATGGTCCGGGGCTTAAGTGGTTAAACGGCAGCCCAACACACCTTCACGAAGGACATGCATTGCAGTGTAACAAACACCAATGTGTTGCCCAAAAAAATGGTGCATGCAATCAATGCACATCCATTGCAAGGTGCAATGGGGTACCTTTTACAATGTATGGCACCCCATTGTACCAAAGCATATAGCGTGTGTTGCCACAAAGCCATGGTGTGAATGAGCTCTAAAGCTTTGTCTTGAACATGCTTAGCATTAGACCTACCAGATCAGCATTTCTTAACCACTGACTTAAAGGATACTTGTGCTATCAACCCTGTCCTCAGGGCCCACTAACAGGCCAGGTTTGCAAGATAACTGAAATACATCACAGGTGATATCATTTGCTGCTCAGTGATTGCAGTATTCTAGTCTGCATCTCCCCAAGGTAATACATAAAACCTGGCCTGGTAGTGGGCCCTGAGGACAGGGTTGATGACCACTGCTTTGAAGTGTATGTAAACCCAAAATCTATAAATAATAATTTCCTTTGGGACTAATAAAATGTTCTAAATCTGTTTTCAGTATGTATGGCATCCTGTCTTACTGGATACAGTTTTGTGGCTCTATTGCAATATTTCTTCCCTGCAGATCCTGTAAGTATCATCGCTTCCTGCTGCCTTGCCACGGGGACTCCTCCTAGTTGGCCATTGGTATGTGCATTCCTCCTACAGACTGCTAGAAAGCCCATTGGTCAACAAAGAGAAACATCCTAGCATTGTCGGCTTGCAACAGGAAGTGCCGTTACTGCCAGATCCTATAGCAGGCATTAATAAATTGCGGACCATGGTCTGGACACGGACCGAGTGACAGTCCTGTCCGGATCGTAGCCACACCACTTAGCAGTTTAAGTGGACTCCTCTCCTTCCGCTGTTAAATGTCGCAGCACAGCAGAAGGCGGGAGGCATGGCAGGGTGGACGCCTCCTCTGTATGTACGCACCTGGCTGCCGTTGATGCTGCTGCTGTTGTACTCACAGCAGGGAAGGTGGTAGGAGACAAGGCAGGTCTACAGGGGAAGCGGGATCTGTCCAACCTTTCAAATTGACAAGCCAGTGATGGGTTGTTAGAATGCAAGGTGGTTCTAGCAACCAATCACTCACTTTTTAACAAGAAGAGTTGGGCAGCTCCAGCTCCCTCTGTAGACTTTTGGTGCCTCCCGCCCTCTTCCCTGCTGTGAGTACAACAGAGTAGCAGCAGCAGGTTCGACGGTATGCGAGTACATACAGAAGAGGAGTCCGCCCTGCCATGCCTCCCACCCTCTCTGCTGCATTGCTGTGAAGGGGAAGTTTATGAAGTGGGGGGCTGTGGTTGCAAAGGGGGCTGTAATGTCAGAAGGGGGAGGCTGTGATGTGAAAGAGGGGACTGATGACACTGATATAAAGGGGGCTGTGATGTGAAGACCCTGAGTAATAGAAAAATGAGATTCGGACCTGCAGAAAGAAAATGTTACTAACCGGACCTCCTTGAATTTTAATTCAGTACCCCTGATCTATAGGTAAGAACCTTACAAACTTTTAAGCAAATAATTTTTTATGAATCTTTTGGAATGTTTTTTCCTTGAAGATCCTGCCAGTAACATAACTTCCTGTTGCCGGCTGACCATGCTAAGCTGTTGTGTTTCAAGTTACAGCAATGTGGTAAGCTTGCCATGTTGGCACCTTCAGTTGGCCTATTGGGCCTCATGCACACTAGATGTTTTTTTTGAGCTGCTCCAAGTGGCTCTGGCATTTTTTTTCCACCTGCCTCTTAGCATGTTAGCCTATGTGTCCTTGCACATATAGATTTTTTTTTTAGACACAGAGGCAGAAAAAAACACTGCCAGTGCATTCAGGAGTAGCAGCATTTTGGGAGAAAAAAAATGCTTGACACGCAATAACGCTAAGTATGCTTACCGCTTGAGTGTTAATTCATGTCGGTGGTCAGCATAAATAACTATTCCAGCCAATTAAGCGATTGCCGACCAGCTGCCGTCAATATACTGGGGCAGGTTGGCACGGCTGCGCACATCGCCGTAGCTGTACGTCGGCTGCTTTAAGAGCAATAGCAGGCGCTGGAGCCAATGCGCGTGGCCGGCGGCCGTGATGTCCGCCGGCCACCTGCGATCGCTCCACAGAGAGGCAGAACAGGGATCTGTCAATATAAACAAACAGATCCCCGTTCTGTCAGGGGAGTACAGTGGGATCGTCTGTTCCTAGTGATCAGGAACAGCGATCTCTCTCCTCCTCCAGTCAGTCCCCTCCCCCCACATTTAGAAACACATTCCTAGGGAACACTTAACCCCTTGATCGCCCCCTAGCGTTAACCCCCTTCCCTACCAGTGCCATTTATACAATGATCAGTGGCTATTTTTTAGTAATGATCGCTGTATAAATGTCACTTGGTCCCAAAAAAGTGTCCGATGCAATGTCGCAGTCCTGCTAAAAAAAAATCACCGATCACCGCCATTACTAGTAAACAAAAACATTATTAATAAAAATGCCATAAATATATCCCCTAGTTTGTAGATGCTATAACTTTTGCGCAAACCAATCAATATACACTTAGAGATTATTTTTTTTACCAAAACTATGTAGAAGAATACGTATTGGCCTAAACTGATGAAGAAATTAGTTTAAAAAAAAAAAAAATTGTGGATATTTATTATAGCAAAAAGTAAAAATGTTATTTTATTTTTTTTAATTGTCAGTCTATTTTTGTTAACGCAAAAAAATAAATAACTCAGAGGTGGTCAAATAGCACCAAAAAGAAATCTCGATTTGTGGGGAAAAAAGGACATCAATTTTGTTTGAGTACAGCGTCGCACGACCGCGCAATTGTCAGTTAAAGTAACGCAGTGCCATATCGCAAAAACAGCCTGGTCATTAAGGGGGTAAATCCTTCCGGGGCTAAAGTGGTTAAATGAATTATTACCCAAAACGCTTAGCGCGCCTAAACACGGTAAACGCGTTTTTTCTGCCATAATGCTACTGCCAGAGGAAAAGGCGTCTAGAAGAGATAGAGAAACATCCAATGTGCATGAGGCCTTGGGCTTTCCATCAGGTTTGCAGCAGGCATGCACATAATCTGATACACATTCCAATGACCAACTAAAGGAGTGTCCCTGGCAGGATGCTGATGTAAATTGCATGGCAGTGGCTTAATGTTTTTAGCCTGAAACAGGATGTGGTGTTACCGGCAGAAGCTCCATGGAAGAAACATTGCAAAAGATTCATAAAAGTGTATACAGCGAGGCATGATACCAAACATATTAAAAAAAAAAATTTAAAAAAAAGAAGATTTTGGGTTTACATACACTTTACAGTCCATTTGCACTTCTGCAATCAAATGTCAGAAAATCCCAACTATATGTTTATGTGTTCCCATTCACACAGTATACCTAAAAATAATAATAAAAAAATTCTTACCTTTCTAGTTGTTTCGTTGGTGCAAACAGAGGGAAAGAGTGTTACCATACAATGTACCAACCAGCCTTTGTTAGAACAGACAATGTGCACATCTAGTTTACAACTGATAATGAAGATCTACCAGCACAATACAGGCAGGGTTATAGGAGTAGTATTAAGTATAACTAAAAGGCAAAAGTTTTATTTATTTTTTGGATAGAGATTAGAACGCTTGCCAGTTTTTATTGCTCTCTGTGCTCCTGTTAGAGAGATTTACCCTCTCTATTTGTCCTCTTTACCGTTATCATTTAAAGAAAAAGAAAATCCCACATTTTTGGGTTGTCCCCAAAAAAGTAAGAGAGGGGAGATCTTCCAATGGGGACACTACTTCTGGTGAGCTGGAGGTACCCAAGGAATTCCCTGAATTTGCAGGGATTTCCTCTCACTTCCTGTTTGGCTATGGGACAGGAAGTGAAGGAAAATCTTTGCAATAGGACACAGATGGGGAAAACGTAATCTGACAGGGGTTATAACCCTCCCTTACTCTATCCAAAATGAAAAAATATATATATATATATATATATATATATATATATATATATATATTTGACTATAGTTCTACTTTAATTATAGTAAACATCAACCCACAGCCCCTCTTTAGTGGTTCACTCCATGCTACACCCATATTTAGTTGGCTAATTGGTCCCTCACCCCCAAAATTCCTCCCCCTTTGACAGCATGCAGGGGTTCAGCTCCCCCGCAGCAGCTGTCGGATTTAAAATCAATGCAGCTTTTTGTGGGCTCTGCCTTCACATTCACGTCATTCATTCACAGTAGGGTTGCCACGGCATCCCTTTAAACCCAAACACATATTAATTACACAGGTTCTAAGGGCCATCCTAATGGAGATAAGGCAAGTGAGTTTAATTACCACCTTAAAATGTTATGTAGCGCCCTGCTCCTGTTGGGTAGGCGCTATGTGTTAAATTTAGTTATCTGAGCTGTAATTTAGCTCAGAAGGATTAAGCTAAATTGTTGGCTCTGTTTCAGTCCAGCTGGGTTGCATGGTTTTCCACCTGACAGTAGGTGTCACTGTCACCCGGGTCAAGGTTGGAAATGCAACGGGCTGGGTGTATTGGGTATTCCTTTCTCAGAAGTGGCTCAGGGGGCATGGTCAACCCACTGTGCATGCTGGGAAGGGGTACTTAAGGGACAGAGCCTGTGCGATCGGGGTTCGTTCGCCGGATCCTGACCTGAGGGCCCTCATGGATGTGCGAGCTGTTTCTCGGCCTCGGGGCCTGCTGACCCGAGGCTCTGCAACTGAGAAGTAGGCCCAGGAGTTTCTGGGGCCTACTAGTCCAGGGATGGTCCTACGCGGTCTTGCCTGTGGGAAGAAGCGGAACAATTGGGGATTCAATTGAAGGATACATCCTGGCCAATTTACCTCACGGTGCTGCCAGTTGGCTGAAAGATTCTGGCACTGTGAGCTGTGTACTTTCTGAAGGTATCAGTGTGGTTGCACGATCTTGTGGCGGAACGACTCGACAGCACTCATGAAGTCTGTGGCAGAGACTTAGAACGAGCTTCGCACTGGGTGCTAGGCTGGTGAGAGAAGGCCTATCAGGTGGTTGCTGAAGTTGAACCGATTTGTCCTCTGGATCTAAGATTGTGCCCGTGATCCGCAAAGCAAGGTACCTGAACCTCCCCTATCCCTCTACCCCTCAGTTGGAACTGTTTAATAAAACTCTTGAAGAAAAAGTAACCAAGTGTTGGTGTGGACATTCATGGAGGCTCTTCAAGAGGGACCCCTAAGACGACTGTGGTGAACAGAAAGGTAACGGCAGGCTCAAATCTAAACCAGAGGCCCCTTCGGGGGTATTGCTACAGTTACCAAACCCAAACATTTGAAAATAGTTCCTCAGTGCCCACAGCTTCTAAATTTTTTTACATTAAAATACTGCCACTATATATATATATATATATACATACATACATACACGCACCTTTCGCGCTGATCTGTATACCACGGTCACATGGCAAATTGTACAGTTTGTCCAGTGCTGAGTTTTCAGGTAGGAGGAGATTCCCACTACAGCCTGTATACACGCCCACGTGTGTGATGTCAATATCATGTGACCTGAACAGTTCAACTGAAACAGGAAATGTTCTTTCCAGCAATAGAGACTAAACTGAGCATGTGCAGGACGGCTACCCTCACTGTATTATATGGCCTTGCCAAGATAGACAGTGCAGGAGGGAAGGATCTGTCCATATAGGATCAAAGAGGCTTTTTACACAATGCAGAGGAGTAACCCCTTAAGTTCCACAGTGAGTATAACAAGCATGCTATGCTGCATATACAGACTGATTTTATACAATTTTCTTGTACAACTTTTCTTTAGATTTACCAAAACCATATAACATGAGGTCAAACCTAAACACCTTCAATTTGTATGCAGTCAGTCAGGCAGGCCCTTGCACTACATAGTTGAAGGTAAATCTAAAGAAAATGAAATAAGAAAATTGTATGGCCAGCTTTAGTGTGTCAAGGTGCTATTCAAATTCAATGGCACCACAGTGTACTAACATGTGCATTACTAAAAAGCAAAGGTGTGATTCTGGCTTTTATTATATGTAAACCATATTTTTAAGGATTCTTTCAAATAAGACCTGGTGATTCTACCACGAAGGTCCTTGTTCAGGCACTCCCTGTTATAGGGTGACGGTTATTTTCCAGTTAGACTCCTCCATTGTCAACTGTCACACAGGCTCCCAATGGAGACTACAAGCAGCCACATCTATCATATTGCACAGGTACGGTCCACTGTTGCTGCCATTAGGAAGCCGGCCCAGAGCAATGCTGTGCACAGAGTGCAGGAAGTGGCTGAGAAAAACTGAAGGAAAACATCAGCATCAAGTTAACAAAAGATAAAAAAAAAATTTTTGGTTTAAAGAAGAAAAGAAAACATGGAAATTGTTTGTGCCACACAGTAGCAAACTAAATTTTAGAGAAGGTTTACATCTACATTCCCTCCAATAATGGTAGGCCTTTGGTCCTGCAGCTCTTGAAGACCTATGATTTGCACCATGCCAATGGTTGTCATGCACACTGGAGTTATGTCCAACTGTCGTCAGACTAAGGGCCCTTTCACACGGACGGACCGTATGTCCGCTTTTTCATCCATCGCTTTACGGATGAAAAAGGGACATACATGTACCCCTATGGGATAGCGGTTGTCAGCGCATGAACATCCACTGACACCCGATATCATCCATCTCCGCTATGGTCCGTTTCTGCAGACGGAAAAAAATCAAATTTTTCCATCTGTCTGCAGAGCGGATTGGATTAACACGGACAGACGTTCCGTGTTCATCCGATCCCCCCATAGAGGAGAGCGGAGATCTGACAGGGCAGCCCCTGCACAGTGTGTCAGCCGCCGGCTCAGCGGGGATCAACGGAGCGATCCCCGCTGAGCAAGCGGATGTTCACGGGGTGGGTGGATCATTACGGGATCTGCCCGTGTGAAAGGGCCCTAAGCCTTGTTCTACAGGTCATGTACAGTACATGTATCTTATAATAAGCAGGCTTAAATGTCCATTTCACATTTATTAAGAAAACAACATTTTACACAAATCAATATGGATAAGAAGCGATCAGTACATTCATTTCTTTCATTAAGCTTCTGTTGGGATTGCCAAACAAAGCAATGCGACTTAAAAAGGGAGAAAACAACATACAGTCAAAATTATAATGGTAGCATATGATCAAACAGATAAAACAATATTACGGTACATAAACTGAACTCAATGTTTTTTCTTTATATGATTTTGTGTAAAATAAAATGAATCTTATACATAAAGCCAAAACAATTAAAGCAAAGTAGCTGCCTGCCAACAGGACAGTTTAATTTTTTTTTTTTTTAATAAGAACCAGTGGCGTTGGGACCTCTTGTATTTTGTCTCCCTGGGGTGCTGCTAGTGCTGGTGAATTGACAGGTTACAGGAACCTCTCTAGGAACCTCTGCTAACACCTATACATTGGGGGGGGGGGGTTACTGAAAAAAAAAATGCCCCTTTCATTGTTGGTCAGTGGGAAAAATGACCCTTACGTTGGTGGCCGATGGGAAAAATGTCAACCATACAAATACCAAAAAAAGATCCCTGGTGTCATGTTGCTAACTCTGCCAAGTGGTGTTGACCCTGGAACTATACAGGAACCATCAACTGGGAGATCAATCAGCCACAGCTCAAGGAACCCCCCAGCACTCTCTGGAGGGACCCTGTTGAGAAGGGCTAGATTAAATCTTGTGGGGTTTGCCTAAGCTCATTAAACTGACTGCAATATTTCAATATCTGTCAAATGAATAAAGTAAACCCTCTCATAAAGTAAAACAGGTTGTGATTAAAGCAGCCACTCAAACTCCCAGACTGTACTAGTACTGGAGCAGTGAAGCTGAACTTACCCGAGCTTCACTTAACGTGACATCACAAGTTCAACCCTCCAGTATGTAGCCCTGGGGAGAAACAGCAGCTCCCACATATCTCCTTTGAAACAATTCTGTTACTATCTAAAAAAAAAAAAAAACTGAAAAAGGAGCTACCTGCCAATGACAATTCTTATTACCTATCTCGGTGGTGGGTGTCAAGCCTGATCTCCAATATCTTCTGGATCAGGGGTCTCCAAACTTTCTAAAGAAAGGGCCGTTTTTTTGTCCTTCTGACTTTAGGAGGGCCATACTGTGGCCAGCGGGAGTGGAAACTTTCCTTACATCAGTGTGAGTAAACATCACCACATTTGGTATTATGGGGAGGAATAGTGCCCTATTATTGCCATCAGTGGGAGAAATGGTGCCCCATTGTTGGTGTCATATGGCAGAATAGCGTCTCGTATCAGTAGGAGAAATGGTGCCCCAAGTGTAGGATAAAGGCCAGCAAAGAGCCACAGTTTGGAGACCACTATTCGAGGGGTACGACTGACAAAGTGTCTTCAACATCCAACACTTCAGGTTGTGTTGGATGCCTATTCACCCCCTTAGTTCTTTGACTTCATCTAACCCCCCCCCCCCCCCAAGCCACTACTGTGTCCTATGGTGAGGTAGGGGCCAGCAGATGGTACCA
The DNA here is from genome assembly GCA_029206835.1 of Rana muscosa. Taxonomy (NCBI): domain Eukaryota; kingdom Metazoa; phylum Chordata; class Amphibia; order Anura; family Ranidae; genus Rana; species Rana muscosa. The sequence continues at coordinate 53,537,941 of CM055124.1, read as the reverse complement.
TGGCACATGGTGGAGTAGGCAAGAACCTGGCACACCCAGAAGTGCCAGACGTTGAAGATTCTGCTGAAGGCCACAGCCCAAGATTAAAGCTGGGATCAAGAGGTAAGAATTAGGAAGACATCTTTTACTGGGAGCTTCGATTTCAATGTTATTAGATAGGAATATAGTTCCTTTAAGGCATTGTTTTACAACTCCAAGTCCTTGAGTACCCTTCAGAGGTCATGTTTTCTTTGTTACTAGTGCACCTGGATGTCACTGGATTGATTTATATGCCCACTGAAGCAAAGCCTACAAATATAACATGTTTTGGTTTCTTGAGGGCTGCAGTTGGGAAAGGTAATAACTGACTTTATATTGAAGTATCCCTTGAGACCTTTAACTCCATGAAATTCACAGAACTACGCATTTGGCAGAAAGTGCTGCTGTGGTCCCTCTGAGTGGCTGGCAAGGTGACCCCCAAGCTTTGGTCATGTTATCTCTGCTGAAGGCTAAAATCAAAGTTAGGCAAAGGAATGGACTAGCAGTTTTTGCCTGAAGGTAAGCCAAAGATCACATAAGCACTGCCTAGGCATCTGGCAATGCAGCTGGCCTCGGTGAGAGCCTAAAGCACCGTTTTCTGCCAGATGGCAGTTTGAGGTCTTCTTCAAACATCAAAGGATTCAAAAAAAATATATTTTTTTTTTACTTAAGGTCCACTTTAAGGGAAGTAAAATATAATAATTAGTATTGGCAAAGTGGGTGACATTTTTTAGGACGGGTCAAGCACAAGGACTTTCTGACTTTAAATGCCTTCAACCTGTTATGGTACAAATGTATCGGTACCGATACTTGTTCGTGGTTTAGGCTCAGCTCTTCCAGACTCTGGTCATAGAATTCTACTGCAGCAGACAGCTAGCGTATGTCCTATTCCAGGACAACTAAAAAACAATCAAGCCTTTTTAAGAACAGTTTGCAAAGCATCAATTCCTAAACAGATAAACAGATGCCCATTACAGAAGCTGCTGGCAACTCAGTGCAAGACAGATATCTATTGCACCTGGAAAATGAAACATTTTCTGTGGTATGTATGCATTCAGAAACTCCAAATGAGCTCTCACATTCCTTCTTGGGCTTTAACTGGTAACAGGACAAAAGAAGGATTTGTCTTGATATCAAGGAGGCAACCTTGAAACAACACGTCAAAAGAAGGCCAAGATCATGGAACAACTAAAGGGCTCCAGAAACTCCCCCCCCCCCCCCCCCCCCCCATGGTCAGACGTGGCGACACACAACATGATTAAACTGCAAGTGGTATGCTAAAAAACAAATCCAAAAGCTGGTCACCATTATCGGACTCTCCCCAGATCCATATACGAGTTATCCTAAATGGGGGCTTACACAACCCATATCAAAGAGAGTGAGTCTTCTTTTAATAAAAGTGCCCACAGAGAACCACCTTAAAGAACAGAACATCACAGTACAATGTTTGTCACCAATCCAAGGGCCATCAAACGAAACTCACTTCATCCGTATACCACATTCAAGGGACATCCACTGAATACTGAGGTGCCTGCATACAACCACATATGTTCAAACTGAAGCAGCACGGGCCCCTCCAGTATCCATGTACACACCAGGTGTGTACATTGATATCAGGAACACCATTTTTAAAGTAGGAGGGGGCAAGGCTTCCCAAGTGGTCAAGAGTGGAGCCAGGAAATGTAGTGGGAAATCCTCCTATCTGAAACCCCTAAGAAATATAAGGTGAGACACACTTTAAATAATGCAGTAAATCCAATCCAATTAATGCTCGTCTGATACACTTCAGGAGAATCTACAATCCGACAGATTAACGTTATTTAATGCCAGAATCCCCGTTTAACAAAATGGTTCTGCCCTTTAAGGCCCGTTGCCTGTAATATGGCAAGTGGTATTAATAGATCACAAAAGCAACGCTTTCTATGTCTGCCAAACACTCCGTATTTATCATCTGCTGTTAAAAGGAACGGGCCAAGCTGTTTCCGTGTGCTTTTTTTACGCTGACATATTAGTGAGACAAAGGCTGCTATTCCTTATGTCACAGACAGGACTGGAAGATAGCGGATAGGGGAGAGCGTGCGCACAGCTATTTAATAATGCAAATCTCAACAGCACAACAGAAAGCGCTCTTAAATCTTTGCTACCCAGGCTACCGCTTTCGTCAATGGCCTTTGAAGTTAGCATTGTGAAAACAGCAATTTTCAAGCTATTACACCTGCCTTAAAATAGACATGTCACTACATGGGAGACCAAAATGCTGGAAAGGAGGACTGTGGGGGTAAATAAGAAAAAAAAATTCTATAACTGTGAATTGTGTCTAAGCCAGGGGTCTCAAACTGGTGGCCCTCCAGCTGTTGCAGAACTACAATTCCCATGAGGCATTGCAAGGCTAAACAGTTACAAGCATGACTCCCATAGGCAGGGGCATGATGGGACTTGTAGTTCCACAACAGCTGGAGGGACGCAGGTTTGAGACCCCTGGTCTAAGCAGTACCCTGAATAGGTGAAGGTGCATATGCACTCCTAAGCCTGCTATAGCTGTATATCTGCAGTGTGAGATCTAAGGGACTGTTGCCCCTGACTGCTAGTCTCAAGAGATTTGGAGTAAGATTTGGTGATGTCACGACTCTACTATTCTTGCTGGAGGCTTGGACTTGCGAATGCAAAGACCTACCTCTACTAAGATGGACACCTCTACACAGAGTGGACCAAGACGCAGAAAATCAGTAAGCTGCTGGCAGACTATAGGCAAAACTGGCCACTAGTCTTTTGCCCTCTGTTTCATTTTTTGGCAGACCATAGGCAAAACTGGTCTTTTGCCCTCTGCTTCACTTTTTTGGGCACAGCTTTAGGAGTTTAGCTCCTTTTTAAGCTCTGTTTAAACTTGCTTTCATGCTAGGGGAGTAAAGTGATAATAAACCCTCAGTTTTATGCACTTTCAGCAGCTTGCAGCTTCTTTATCCTTTAATCCTGACCTTTGTTCCTTTTTAAGCTGGTGCCATAAACGCTGGCCCAGGTTTCCTGTCTCAGGATGGCTCCTATGGAGCCACCCTATCAGTGCAGGGGCTAGAGCTGTGTTTCCCTGCACTGTGTGCATCAATAGAAACATACAGCCCCTTAGTCTAAGATGGCAAGGCACTCCCCTCCTCCTCCCTTCTTCAATCAGACTGGCTTCAAACTGTTCTGTCCACTGTTAACTATTTCCAGTGATGACCAGAAGTTTAGGGAAGCAACACTGGAGGTCAGTAGCATCGAACATTGTAAACTGCAAATGCTGGGGTATTTTTACCAAATAGTTTACTGGGGAATGTTTATTTTATTGTGCACTAAAAACACTGATGGTTTACTATTTCTTTAAAGGAGTTGTAAAGGCAGAAGGTTTTTTTTGTTTTTATATCTTAATGCGTTCTATGCATTAAGATAAAAAAAAAACTTCTGTGTGCAGCAGCCTTCCCAGCACCCCATAATTACTTACCTGAGCCCCATTTCTCTCCAGCGATGTCCACAAGTGTCTTAGCCATCCAGGACTCTACTCCTGATTGGCTGAGACACTGCTGTGGTGCCATTGGCTCCCTTGGCTGTCGATCAAAGTCAGTTAGCCAATCAAAAGAGAGAGGGGCGGGTCAGGGCTCCGTGTCTGAATGGACACATGGAGCTGTGCCTCGGCTCGGGTGCCCCCATAGCAAGCTGTTTGCCGTGGGGGCACTCGACAGGAGGGAGGGGCCAGGAGCACAGAAGAGGGACTCGAGAAGAGGAGGATCCGAGCTGCTCTGTGCAAATCCACTGCACATAGGAGGTAAGTATAACATGTTTGTTATTTTTTTTATTTTTTGAAAAGGAGACTTTACAATCACTTTAATTACAGCTTGTTAGGAATATGGAAATATTTCAATGTTTGTAGACTGGCCACATTTTCAATTTAAGGTCCCTTTGTCTGGAATAAGATGTTGTTGGTTTCAGATGGTATTAGAAGGTTAATTATTGGAGTACTGTAATCCTTTTCTGGAATTATGTAAGTCCAGCTTTCAGTAGCTGTAATGTTGCCCATTTAATTAATTCCAGTCAATGCAGACCATTAATCTACGTTTGACACCACTAATTGTACTTATCTCATAGTATGTGGAAACAGCCATGAGCAACTTTAAAAATTTTAAGAAACAAAAACATTGAAAAAGCATCCCTGTATTTTCTATTCTCCTATCCAGCATTGTGTCTCCTATTATAGGACAAGAGCATTCCGGTGTGTGCACCCATTTCCCCTTAAAATGTAGGTAGCCCGGGCCCCCAAAAGTGCACCAGGCTGCTGCCAAAATGCTAAAAACACGAGTCTCCAAGTAGCTCAAACTGGTGGGTTCACTGCTGGCTCAGCTATAACAAAATAGTTCCATCATCTAAAAAGAGCGACAGGTACACTTTAAAGAAAAAAATAAATCTTAACAATTAAAATTATTTAAAAAAATGAAAAAATAGTGTTCACCCCCAAACCAATGAATAACCTCTTAATCAAAGCGCTAAAGCAGTATTTGTCTCTGATCTTTGGAGCGTAACGTTCTTTGAATTCCCGTCACCAGATTGGGAAAGCAGGATGTGATATTTGGCGGAGGACGGTTTGGTTCTGTGCAGCATGCGAGCCTGAATAGGAGACAGAAGAGTGACAGATCAGATCACAAGTCTTATGCTGGCTGGAGAAAGATCACAGACGTACGGCAAAGCCAGTGCTAAGATCAGCTAGAATACGGCTTCCTTCCTACATCAAGTCTGGCTTTCCAAAGGCTAGACGTTCGTTCTGCAATTCTTCGACATCTTTTTAACAAGCAGACCCAATGTATAGAGGGCAGCCCTGTGCAAATTTCTACATAACTAAAAAAAAGAAAGAAAAAATAAGCAGCACAATTAACGTGTAATGTAGGTAGATATGACAGGTCCACGTAGTCTTCCTCTGACCATCCATGATGGGCACACATCACCGCACATTGACTTTGTATACAGCTCTCCATCTCTCTGATAATTTTTACAGCTTCTGTATATGTACCATACAATAATCCTATATTATACAAAGTTGCGGTCTGTTTTGTGGCTTTTTCTTGTGATTCCAGTGGTCCATAAGTTCTTGGCCGGTGTTCTGTCATATTATCCAACTTGTGAGAAACTCCAACCACGTAACTTCCGTTTTTTTTAAACCATAAGTAATTGGAGTTTTTGACTAATTCCTGTTTGGACACAACACCGGGAAACCGAATAGAGTCTGGTGCATGCTATTATGAGCGGAGATTGTTACTCCACACCGATACTGGCCAAAAAAATGGAGGCCTCCATGGCGGCGGCAACTTTGTATTAGTTAGCCGCTGTGGTGTCAAAATAGCTAAATCATCCAGTATGGGACTCTAGTCGGTTACCGGTGTTGTGTTAGGGTGACCACATTTCCAAACTACCATTCAGGGACACCCTCCCTTCCCAAAAATCAGCTTGTGCTGTAACGAATCACAGCACAGTGATTGGACACAAGAGGCGGGATTTATGATTTCTCCAATCACAAGCAGGGGGCGGGATTGTTCTCCTCCAGTCATTCCCGGCCAGCTGACGCGTTTCGAAGACAAGTATTCTTCCTCAGAGACATTGCAAGACCCTGACAATCACAGGCATGACTCCTAGAGGCAGAGGCATGATGGGATTTGTAGTTTCACCTCAGCTGGAGGGCCGAGGTTGCCTACCCCTGTAATAGAGTATAGTTCCTTTCTGTGGTGTATTTATACCCCTGAAGAAGAGCAGATATTCCGTTCTCGAAACGCGTTGGATATCTACATTTTGGGAATTCTCAAAGTTGTGACCCACATTTGGTGGAAATATTGTATATTTAACATAAACTATGAATAGCCTTTGTATCTATGTCACATACTATATTACCAAAAGTATGGGGACACCTCCCTTTACACGCACATAAACTTTAATGGCATCCCAGTCTTAATCCGTAGGGTTCAATTATGAGTTGGCCCCCCTTTGCAAGTATAACAGCTTCAGCTCTTCTGGGAAGGCTGTCCACAAGGTTTAGGAGGGTTTCTATGGGAATGTTTGACTATTCTTCCAGAAGCACATTTGTGAGGTCAGGCACTGATGTTGGACAAGAAGGCCTGGCTCGCAGTCTCCGCTCCAATTCATTCCAAAGGTGTTCTATCAGATTGAGGTCAGGACTCTGTGCAGGCCAGTCAAGTTCCTCTACCCCAAACTCGCTCATCCATGTCTTTATGGACCTTGCTTTGTGCACTGGTGCGCAGTCATGTTGGAACAGGAAGGGGCCATCCCCAAACTCTTCCCACAAGTTGGGAGCATGAAATTGTCCAATTGTTCTTGGTATGCTGAACCCTTAGGAGTTCCCTTCACTGGAACTAAGGTGTCAAGCTCAACCCCTGAGAAACAACCCCACACCAAAATCCCCCCTCCACCAAATGATTTGGACTAGTGCACAAAGCAAGGTCCATAAAGACATGGATGAGTGAGTTTGGGGTGGAGGAACTTGGCTGACCTGCACAGAGTCCTGACCTTAACCCGATAAAACACCTTTGGGATGAATTAAAGCGGAGACTGCAAGTCGGGCCTTCTCGTCCAACATCAGTGCCTGACCCCACAAATGCTCTTCTGGAAGAATGGGCAAACATTTCCATAGACACACTCCTAAACCTTGTGGAGAGCCTTGTTTTTGACAGGTACCCATCCCCACTTCCTGGAGACCTCGCCGTGGCGAGGTCCCCCGGAAGTTTGGCCCCCCTCCACCTTCCACCACCGTCGGGCTATTCAGAAAGCGCAGCATGCTTCGCGCATGCGCAGTAGGGAACCAGCTGCGACCCTTGCAAGGCTTTACTGCCAGTTTCTCTTACAAGGAATGGCAGTGGCAGAACTCGAGAGCCAATTGAAAAATCGTCTGGGGTGCCAACATTGCGGGATCCCTGGACAGGTAAGTGTCCTAATATTACTACAGCATTTGTAGCTGCTGACTTTGAATTTTTTGGTGGGGAGGCTGGAGTTCCTCTTAAGGAGTCCACCAAATTTTTGGGCTATAACAGCCTCCACCCCTCCAAGAAGGCTTTCCATAAGATTATGGAGTGTCTCTTGTGCCCATTCAGCCCATAAAAAGCTTTTGTGAGGTCAGGTACTAATGTTGGATGAGAAGACTGGCTGGTCGTCCCACAGGTGTTCAGAAGGGTTGAGGTCAGGGCTCTGTGCAGGCCAATCAGTTCCTCCATTTGATGGTTTGATACCCAATAGCTACAAAAGCGGTCCAACTCCATATTAATGGCCATGGTTTTGGAATAGGATGTCCAACAAACTCATATAGGTGTGATGGTCAGGCTTCTGCAAACCTTTGGCCATACAGCGTAACCATTGAAGCGCTTCAGACTCTGACAAGTAATATGAAAAAATAAAATCAAACATGGACGGTAGGACATGGGTGAAGCTAGGAAATCAGATGCAGAGACATCTTCATAAACAGCACCCTTTAAATTTAGACCGGACTCACTTGTACCGATCACCCTGATCTCCTATAGACACTCTGCATGGAATCACTGTTGTAGCTAAGAGAGCTCAACGGAATATAAACATTTTCCATTATTTATATTTAGCTTACTTAGTATAATTAATAGATGTCTTTGATATTCGGATTTATTGAATGTTTAATTATTTAACATGCTTTATCTCGTGCAATGTAGGAAGGATCCATATAAATATTATATCAAGCGGAAAAACAGAATGAAACCGATTAGCGCTAAGAAACTGACCAGCTCTGGCGATCACATGACCAGTGGTTGGGTGTCTGAGGAGGTGCTGCTCACAGACTGCAGGCTGCCCTTGTAGATAGGAGTCCTCTTCTCTGCATCAATCCTGTAATTAGAATACAAAAAGGAGAAAGAGTGGGCTATCGTCAATGCATGCCGAGTTGGGACAAAGAGCCCTGGAGGAACCAGAAGCTCGGTAGATCCTACTACTGTTCGCTAAAGACATTCTGGGACTGGTGGTTAATTCAGGCCTAAACAAAGAGCACCTGTAGTCTTCGAGAACACAAAAAACTTGCCATTTCCCTTTAGGTTCTCTTTAAAGATGAAGGTTTTAGGGTGCTTTAGAAGGAAATCATGCAGCATTCCATGGGTTAATCCGCTACTATCACCAGGCAAGCACTCAAGGACTAGAGTGGGTACTGTACTTGGCGTTCCTCAATGGGAGAAAACAAAAAAACTTGGCATTTCCCTTTAGGTTCTCTTTAAAGATGAAGGTTTTAGGGTGCTTTAGAAGGAAATCATGCAGCATTCCATGGGTTAATCCGCTACTATCACCAGGCAAGCACTCAAGGACTAGAGTGGGTACTGTACTTGGCGTTCCTCAATGGGAGAAAACAAAAAAACTTGGCATTTCCCTTTAGGTTTGCTTTAAAGAGAAAAGTTTTAGGGGGCTTTAGAAGAAAATAATGGTGCATTCTATAGGCTAAATGGCTACTATCACTAGGCAAGCAGGCAAGTATTGGAGTGGGTACCATACCTAGCTTTTGTCAAAAGGAGAAAACAAAAAACCTGCCATTTCCCTTTAGGTTTTCTTTAAAGATTAAAGTTTTAGGGGGCTTTAGAAGAAAATCATGGTGCATTCCATAGGCTAATCTTCTACTATCACCAGACAAGAATTAAGGAATAAAGTGGGTACCATATGTAGCCTTCAGCAATGGGAGAACTAACTACACCATGAATCAGAATTATGGCCATTGTTAAAGTACAGGTGCTTCAAATATAAAGGTTTTAGGGTGCTTTAGAAGGAAATCATGGTGTATTCTATAAGCTAAATGGCTACTATCACTAGGCGCTTACTCAAGGACTAGAGTGGGTACTGTACTTGGTGTTCTTCAATGGGAGAAAACAAAAAAGTTGTCATTCCCCTTTAGCTTTGCTTTAAAGATACAAGTTTTAGGGTGCTTTAGAAGGTAATAATGGTACATTCCATAGGCTAAATGGCTACTATCACCAGGTAAGCACTCAAGGACTAGAGTGGGCACTGTACTTGGCATTTTTTAATGGGAGAAAACAAAAAACTTAGCATTTCCCTTTAGGTTTGCTTTAAAGAAAAAGGTTTTAGGGTGCTTTGGAAGGAATCACGGTGCATTCTATAAGCTAAATGGCTACTATCACTAGGCAAGCAGGCAAGAATTAGAGTGGGTACCATACCTAGCCTTTGTCAAAAGGAGAAAACAAAAAACCTGGCATTTCCCTTTAGGTTTGCTGGTGTATTCTACAGGCTAAATGGCTACTATCACCAGGCAAGCATTAAAGGATTGGGGTTCTTCAATGGGAAAAAAACAAAAAACTTGGCATTTCCCTTTAGCTTTGCTTTAAAGATGCAAGTTTTAGGGTGCTTTAGAAGGAAATCATGGTGTATTCTATAGGCTAACTGGCTACTATCACTAGGCGCTTACTCAAGGACTAGTGTGGGTATGGTACTTGGTGTTCTTCAATGGGAGAAAACAAAAAACTTGGCATTTCCCTTTAGATTTGCTTTAAATATAAAGGTTTTAAAGTGCTTTAGAAGTGAATCATGATGCATTCTATAGGCTAAATGGCTACTATCACTAGGCGCTTACTCAAGGACTAGAGTGGGTACTGTACTTAGTGTTCTTCAATGGGAAAGCACACAAGAAGTTGGCATTTCTCTTTAGGTTTGCTTTAAATATAAAGGATTTAGGCTGCTTTAGAAGGAAATCATGGTACATTCTATAAGCTAAATGGCTACTATCACTAGGCAAGCAAGCAAGGATTAGAGTGGGTACCATACCTAGTCTTTGTCAAAAGGAGAAAACAAAAAACCTGGCATTTCCCTTTAGATTTTCTTTAAAGACGAAAATTTTAGGGGGCGTTAGAAGAAAATCATGGTGCATTCCATAGGCTAATCTTCTACTATCACCAGACAAGAATTAAGGAATAAAGTGGGTACCATATGTAGCCTTCATCAATGGGAGAACTAACTACACCATGAATCAGAATTATGCCCATTGTTAAAGTCCAGGTGTTCTTTATCCCTTTCACAATTTTTCTAAATATCCAAACTCATCATAGACCTTTGTGACTGGTCTACTTTTTTATGAATACAAAGTTGAACAGATATAAGGCAGAGGTTGGAGAAAGCAAACACAGAGGGGGCCCCCCTCCAGTCTCCTCCACGCCTCTTTAATCTCACTCACAGGCTGATCTGTGGCTTCTTCAGCTGCTGCTTGCGGTGACGGAGGATGATGACAAGGAAAGTGATCAGCAGGATGGTAAGCACTGCTACAGGAAGAACGATGTACAGGAGGATGTCTCCCACTTGCAGGTCAGTATTGAAGTCTGTAAAAGGAAAACAATCTAATATTTTATAAGCATGCAGCGACATACGGTGTTAAAGTACAAGAAAAACCTTTGTTGAGGAAAAAAATTGAAGTCATTTATAAACATTGCATGAATTCCATCCAACCTCACTTGCAAGTGAGAGCGCTAGGTAGGAGGCTCTGCCTGCTGTGATCACACAATCACTCTCCGTGTTGTACAGAGATAAAAGCAGTGAGCCAGTCACACAAGTAGCAAATTCGATTTCTGGGGACATGGAGAGTGAATACAATTCATCGAGAGGTGCTTTCACCTACTTTCAGATGTTTCCATCCACCGCAGATGGAACCCAAAAGCTGTGGTTTGAGTGGGTTTGCCTGTTGGGAGGCCTTGAGTGTCCCCTACAACCTCTGAGGCTACAGTATGTGTCAGCAGCTCTGGGCATCTTTCATTGAGTCTGGGTTTTCAGTTCCACCTATATGTGCAGGAGCTTCTCATGAACACTGATGGCACCTGAGTGCCCAACCACATGCCATGGCCATTACATAGGCAGACTTATTCTTACTGCTGGATTACCTATTAAATTGTCTGTAAACCCAACAATGATCTTCTCTTATTTGCTTCTTTTAGGTCTGTTAAATATTCCATAGACAATGTTTTCTTATATCTGTTCCAGAGGACATTATGACACAAGCTCCTGGGGACCTGAAAAGTTTCATTCTGCATTGATGGACAAAAAGGAGCTTGTGTCATAATGTGCTCTTGAACAGATATAAGTGTAGCGGATGGTTGCTACTAGTTACTAACATCCAGGGCTTTTTTTTCCAGCGGGAACGCGGGGGAACGCAGTTCCGGCACCTCCTGGATTGACTGTATGTAATGTCAAGGGGTGCTGGGGTGTGCTGCAGGGTATTGATGCTTACTGCTGGCGGATCTATTCTAGCTGGAGGGGATCTATTTTTGCAGGGGGGTCTATTGTTGCTGAGGAGGTCTAGTGTTTTGCTAGTGGGGGACCTATTGTTGCTGGGGGGTCAGTTGTTGCTGAAGGAGATCTACTGTTGGGGGAGGGGTCTTTTGTTGATGGCTGCCAGACAGTCTATTATTGCTGGCTGTGCGGAGATCTGTTGATGCTACCGGGAGTCTATTGTTGCTGGGGGGGGGGATTTTGTTGTGGGTGGTACATTGTTAGGGGGATCTATTGTTGCTGGCTGAAGGGGAAACCAAATTCCATACAAATTACTTAGCACAACAAAATGATACTTGGTTCTGTATTGTCTAAAAGGGGCGGTACTGGGAGGTGGGTAGGGGATGGAACCAAGGGACGTTGCTCAGAGGTGGGTAGGGGCGGAGAGAACAAGTTACTCGGAAAAGGGGAGTTCCTGCACCTATTGTCTGAGAACAAAAGCCCTGCTAACATCCACCATGTCACCCTGCTGCCAGACCTCCATATATCACTCTCAGAGACAATGAACAGTCATTTGCTTTTGTTTTTGTTTATTTGGGGGATATAACTTGGTTGGGGAAAGGGGGTATGTGATGCCCATAGAACAGATCACTTTGCCATCATTGTTGAATCAAAAGTACTGCGAATAAATGATGGGTGCCAACATTTACAGTCTCTCCTCTGCACCAACTCATGCAGACCGTTACTCCTCCTCTGCACCAACTCCTGCAGACTGTTACTCCCAGGACTCTTCTCCTCCCGCACGAACTTCACTGTAACCTGTTAGTATCTCCACTCCCATCATATTTACACTGCACTTGGGATCACTCTGAATAATCCCAGGTGATTATCTGACTTGCTGAACGCTTATAGGCCAGAGGCCTGCAGTACCCCTTCTTGGTGGCCTAGTTGTTTAGCAGCTTGAGTTAGTTGGTGGACTACTGTTCCAAGCTAGCCCGACCTGCAAATCCTGTGCCCGCAGGCCACATCGATTTGACACAAAACCCCACAGTCTCTCCTCTGGCCTTGCACCCAGCTCCCCTGGCATGCCTCCTCCAGATATCCACTGTGCCTCACTCACTGAACTTCTCCTGCCTGGGTCCTTGGTAAAGAATTTACCCGGACATGCGTACCCACTGCTTCTTCAGCTCCTCTGTTCCAGGACACCTCCTCCATGACCGTGTAAGGCTGAGGCTCCCTCCCAGCTCCCGAGCTCCTCCGCCGAGGCCTGCACCCCCCCAGATGGGGATGGGCCTTGTGCTGCCGTCAAACACTCCATTCTTCACTTCTCCCAGCCGACAACTCCCCTCCAGTGGGCTGGACCTGAGCTCATGTAGGAGGCCTGCCCCCTGCCAATTCCAATTGGGGATTGGTCAGGGCTCCTCACATGAGCTCCCTGTCACTCCAATTCCCAGCCCTGCGCCTCTTCCAGAACATTCTCCCTGGAAGCAGAGGCGCCCAAGAACTGAAGTACAGGTGGTCACACCCACTGCTACACTAACCACTCCCTGCCCCCAGATCAAAACAAGCAGGCCTAGCTTGCAGCATAGGCCTGCCTAAATTTACCTTCCTGGCAGCTATTACAATAATTTTCACCTCTAACACCTACCTATGGTAGAGGGCGCTACATAGGAAAACACTGTCAATGGTATTTTTAACAGACCAAAAGGAAGCAAATAAAAGAAGATAATTGTTGGGCTTACAAATAATTTATTGGGTAATCCAGCGGTGAGAATAAGTCTGCCTATGTAATGGCCATGGCATGTGGTTGGGCACTCAGATGCCATCAGAGTTCATGAGAAGCTCCTGCACATATCATAGGTGGAACTGAAAACCCAGATGTTGGATTGTATAACCCTTCATGATTACACGCAACTATGAGGGAATAACATATGAAGGTGCTTTAAAGAAGAATTCCAGGTATGTTTTTTTTTTACCTTGTTGCAGTGGACTATTGTAAATTTGCATAAATGATATCTGTGGGATTGCTCTAGAAAAGGGTTTCTCAACTAGGGTTCCTCCAGGGGTTGCTAGGGGTTCCTTAAGCAATGAGCAATTTCTGCCTCTCAGATAAGTTCCCACTGACACCACTGATCTTTTTAGCTGTCTGTAAGGGGGTAATTCTTCCTAATGGTCACAAGTATAAAGAGCATCCTTTCCACTGACCATCACACTAATGTATCACGAGTTGTAGATATGTAGAGGTTCCCTGAGACCAGAAAGTTATTTCAAGGGTTCCTCTGTGTTGAAAAGGTTAAAAAAGTCTTTCCTAGAAGCTGAAAACCCCTGTAGTAGACACTGCAACTTCTTTGATCGCCACTAGCTAAGAAGGGTACCATGCTCAACAGCTGTCTGCTGCATAGTGAACACAAGAAGTCAGCTGTTCGACACGGTAGTCATTCAGGGATTGTTTTGCATTATTTCAATGAATACAAAGCGTTCTCTGATTGAACTAGGTGGAGAGGTGGGTTGCGACATCATGCGCTCTGCCTTGTCCAATCAGAGAACGCTTTTGATTCATTAAGAACATGCAAGCCATTCTCTGAATAGCGCTAATGTCCAATGGCTGACCGGGAAGCTAGCAGAGATCAGTGTTGTAGTGGTGTCTACTATGGGGATTTTGAGCTCCTCAACCAAACTCTATCAACTTTCTTAATACAGAAGAACCTATAATACAGCTCTCCAGTCTCAGGGAACCCCTGCTAATAATAATTATATCTACAGCTCATGGTACATTAGTGTGATGATTACTTGGAAGAATGTTTCTTACATTTGTGATCATCAGAAGAACCCCCTCCCACTTTCTTCATACAGAAAGCTAAAAAGATCAGTGGTGTCATTGGTCACTAATCTAAAGAGACAGAAATTACTCATTGCTCAAGGAACCCCTAAGCAACCTCTGGAGGAACCCTGGGGCTCCATGGAATCCTGGTTGAGAAAGTTCTATAATGATCCCACAGGTACGGTATAAGCATAGTATCATTGGTTTAAGTTGGATCAATGTAAATATGTAAAAATATCCATACCCAGACCTCTTCTTTAATGTTACTACCATAGCTATGTGTTGTGCACTCATGACAAGCTCTGTTCAGAACAAAGGTACATGGGGGCCTGTATGCTGTACATGCACTGATGTGAACCTGGGCTGTATGGCACCGGCCAATAGCTTAATAGAAAGTTGTATTGCTCACCTACAATCCTGAACATATCAGGATCCCTGGGGGTCACGCGGAGCTCAAAGGATCTTGTCTTGACCAGACTGTACATATCTGGATGACGAGCCTGGCACACGTACGTTCCTTCAGAGCTTTCATCAACATTTTTGATGGTGAGAGTGTCAGAGGGTAAAATCCAGTCACTGTCCTACAAGGAAAGAAAAAAAAAAAGATATTATACAGCTGCACAGGACCATTATAGGTATGCTCCAGTTAACCCTTTTGCGACCACAGGAAAAGGTGTATAGCCAGCCTTACGCCTGTTCACAATCAACGTTCCAATTCATCTCCAAGGTGTTCAGTAGGGTTGAGGTCAGGGCTTTCTGCAAGAAACTCCTGCTCCTTCACATCAAACTCATCAAACCATGTCTATATGGGAGCTGGTTTTGTGCACTGGGTTAAAGACATGGTGGAACAGTGAAGGACCTTCTCCGAACTGGTAGAAGAGTAGTCAGGGTGGAACAGAAAAAGGCCTTTTTCTAAACTGGAACAGGGGTAAAGTCATGGTAAAACAGAAAAAGGCCTTCACCAAAACTGGTACTGGGGTGAAGACATGGTGGAACAGAGATGTGCCTTCACCAAACTGGTACGAGGTTGGAAGAGCACAATTGTCTAAAATGTCTTTGTATGGTGTAGCACTAACACTTCCACTCACTGGAAACACCTGAACTCAATTATTTGGAGGGGGGTCCATATACGTGTGGCCATGCCATCAGTGCTGGAGGAGCTCTTTAATAAACACACTAGGAATGAAGCCTCCATTAGTTCAAGGGGCAAAAAAACAAGCATTCAGGATCATAGTTTGACTCTCAGTGGGCCATGAGTCCAATAGCATTTGGTGCATCTTCTTTTCCTGTTAAGCCACCTTGTCCAGTTTAGGAGTAGATGTAGTAGAACATCTTTGGGTACCAGGATAGACAGTTCTCTCTTCAAAATATCTATGGCTCTTCCTTTCTATTTATACGTAAGTAGAAGAGCAGTTGACAACCAGAAACATCATCTTTGACTTACCGTATATACTCGAGTATAAACCGAGGCACCTAATTTTACCACAAAAAAATGGGAAAACGTATTGACTCGAGTATAAGCCTAGGGTGTCCATCTGCATGCCTCACTGTGCCTTACTTTGCCTCACTGTGCCCATGCCTCACTGTGTCCATGCCTCACTGTGTCCATGCCTAGGCTGACGTTTAACATTGGAGTCTATGGAAGGGGTGCCCGGATTTGAAAAATCGGTGCTCCCCGGCCGTAGGTCCCCTAGACAAAAAACTTTGCACACTCATAGAGGAGAAATGGGGCTATATGTGTGCCAAGTTTTGGGTCCAGGGGACCTAAGACCGGCCAGTCCCGGGTCCCCAATTCACAGGAGAAATTACCATTTAACATGGGAGTCTATGGAAGGGGTGCCCGGCTTTGAAAAATCGGTGCTCCCCGGCCGTAGGTCCCCTGGACAACAAACTTTGCACACTTGTAGAGGAAGAGAGAGGCTACATGTGTGCCAACAGTAGGAGAGGGTTACCACTCAGGTGTGGCTGATGACTCATTCACAGGATTCAGAGCCGTGGGTGCAGGCAATGCATATAACAATGCAAAAGGATAGGGAAAACGATTGGACAGCCGCACTCCAGAAAATTGGTTCTTTTATTAAAACAAAAGCACAAAATACACGCCACAGCAAGAAACAGCAGATATGAGCTGTCATGTTTCGCACTGCAATTCAGTGCTTAATCATAGCTCATCGATTAAGCACTGAATCGCAGTGCGAAACGCGTCAGTCATATCTGCTGTTTCTTGCTGTGGCGTGTATTTTGTGCTTTTGTTTTAATAAAAGAACCAATTTTCTGGAGTGCGGCTGCCCAAGCGTTTTCCCTATCCTTCTACATGTGTGCCAAGATTGGGGTCCAGGGAGATCAGGCGCAAAAAAGGTGACTCGAGTATAAGCCGAGGGGGGCATTTTCAGCACAAAAAAATGTGCTGAAAACTCGGCTTATACTCGAGTATATACGGTATCCTAATGGCCCGATAAAGGAAAACCTGTCTGGCTTCTATGGGTGAGGCTCATTGTTACTCCTATTTAAAGGCTTGTGCTCATTGCTCTCACTCACCTCCTGGCTCCACTCATAGAATGGCTGGCGGGAGGATGCTGCGGCACACTTCACCTCCACCGTAGAGCCCTCCTCTGCATACAAGATTTCAGACATACTGGTGTACCAGGAGTGCATCTTCTGGAAGTAGATGTCCTGCAGATCTGTAGATCGGAAATAAAACAAATAAATGAAAAAGACAACAAAGCACCAATCGACAATCCGACACATAGGAACACATTCACATTGAAGTCACTTTTAATTTTTTTTGCAGTGGAATCAGATAAGCCATTTTTAGTACAGGACAGGAGTCTGTACTAGTTTGCAAGACTGAATGGAAGGCTTTAAATATGTGGGATTTCCCTTCACTTTCTATACTAGATAGGATGGTCACCAGGACGAATTGATAGAAATCTCCCCAGACAGCAATAAAAACGTGTCAGAGATTCTAACCCTTCCAAATGCTAACTAAAATTAAATAAAAAATGTTGGCTTTTTTGGCATTTTCAGTCATGAGGTCCAATAAAGCAGACCTAAACTGTATCTGAGCACCGCAGACTGAAAATGGTATTTAATTCTCTCTAATATGCAAAGCAAACTCCCCCATCCATGCTTTATTTTGTTGAGAAATCACTTTGAAAAGCACACCCTAACATTTATAGCAGTGGCCATCTTGAGTAAGGGCAGATGATTCATGTAGAATTTACTTCCTGGAATCCATCTGCCCTTATCTCAGGCTTGCAGGCAGGATGGTGTTCTTAACTGAGAAAGCCCCTCCTCCAGATGAAAGAAAAATGCCCATGAAGACTCCTGGAATGTATGACATCATTTTGGCCTAGGCCAGAAGCCAGGAAGCAACTGAATAAATAAAAAAAGTTAAAACAAGTAAAAAATAAGATACTTTTCTATCTATTTTATAATGCTAGCAGTATAATGATTAAATATTGTTAGTGTTGATTGAGAGCTTTTCGTTCCACTTCAAAGTGACAAATCAGCCATTTTTTAGGCTAATGTTGGACAAACTAGGGAAGGGTAAGAAGCTCTGCCAAGTGTCACAATTAGGAAGATTTCCACTCACTTCCCGTCCCCGTGTCATGGTGTCCCAAAGACCGGAAGTGAAGACAAATCCCTCTAGGGATGGTTTGCCCACGATTTTGTTCTCACACTTTTAACTTTTTTAATTTCTTACTGTGGTAATAAAAGTAGATTGCGAGCTCTTTCGTGGCAGAGGCACCGACGCGAGCAGTTCAGCGTTCTCCGCAAATGGCTGCGTCGGAAAGCGTTAAATCAATAAGTGAAATAAATCATAATAGCCCGTCCCAATGTTTCCCCGATGCCCAAGGGGGAAAAAAAAAAAAAGAAAAAACACTTGTCGTCCCCGACCGCCATGGAGTTGATGAGTTGCTAGGGGCAACCCACATTTCTTCCGCTAGGCACTCTGACAGACGAAAATTTTATAGCAGAAAATAAACAGAATCCACTCAGCTAATTGCTTTTTTCGTATGCGTTCGATCCGCTCATCATCCTGTCACTCTGTGACTGATCCCTCCCGGGCGAGCTTGTTTCTGGAGCCGCGATCAGAGCGTCGGCCCCGCTCAGACGCTCATTATACACACGGCTCCATCTCAATATTTGATGTATTTCCTGTGGCTCTTTGTGGGGGCTTAGTGACATTTTGTGATCGCCCCGTGATATTATTCTCTGTCTCCCGCTGCTTTCATTTGGTCTATTGTTGTGTTCATCACGTTCCTGGGCCTCCCTGTGCCCTTTAGATGAAAGATGCGGCCTGCGATGTACGGCCCTGTGAGGTGTTCTGAGGGCGCCGCGTCCCCCGCTAAGCACTTCGACGGCTAGATTTGCTATAAGGACACTATACCCCCCTGATAGAGGTCGCTGGGGTTCTCTGTATATCTGGGCCATCGCGGCACATCCATCACTCCTGGCATTATAAAGAACAGAAACAAAACATTCCAAACAAAAACAACAATCCTAATGCCGCGTGCATTTTAATGTCATTGAAAAAAACAACGTTTTTCTCGACGTGATTCTTCTCAAGCCTGCCTTGCCTAAACACTATCATGAACAAAATGCTCGAGCAAAGCGCGGTGACGTACGAAATGTACAACGGCACTATAAAGGGGAAGTTCCATTCGGATGGCGCCACCCTTTGGGCTGCTTTTGCTGATCCTGGTGTTAGTAAAGTTTGGTGAGAGACTATTCGCGCTTTTTAGCCTTGTGCTTTTCAGTCTGTTACAGCGTGACGAATGTGCCATCTCCATTACGAACGCTAGTTTTACCAGAACGAGCGCTCCCGTCTCATCACTTGCTTTTTCACATCGTTAAAGCCTACACACGGCCATTTTTCATGACGAGAAAAACGACGACGTGAAAAACAACGAGAAAAATTTGAGCATGTTCCAAATTTTTAATAGCCATTTCTTTTTCGTACATCACGGGACACAGAGCGACTTAGTCATTACTAATGGGTTATATAGATTACCTTCAGGTGTTGGCACTGGCCAATTCCAAACCGGAAGTACCCTCCCCTATATAAGCCCCTCCCATCCGGGAGCACCTCAGTTTTTTGCCAGTGTCTAAGGTGTTGGCCAAAGAGTAACATGTGTTTTCACTGGGCTTGCGTACAGGTTCTTTTGGGCCTTAGTAAGCTGTTCCGGATCCCACCAAAAAAGCTTCATAGCTAAACGGTCGGTACCCGGGCCTTGCAGCAGAAGAGCAAGGTTTTGCCTGTAATGCCTCTCTTAGGAGGGCTGGACCCTGGGATCCAGAGCTCTGGTCATACCCACGACCAAGATGTTGTCTGTGCAGGGTGCTATACAGGTCCAGGGGAGTGGAATCCTTGGGAACCCGGTCCCTGAAGGTTTCATTACAATGCCTGCCGTGATAGGTGAAGTTTGGACTTCTGTGGACCAAACAAAGTCCTGCGGCGGGGATCAGGTAAGTGGGGGCCCCCAGGAACTTGGTTCTATTGGGGGACCCCCAAGCCTAATTTGTCTTTCTGTCTGTTACCTAACGGTATTCCCGCTAATATCTGTGTATGCCTGTAACTACTGAAAATGTAAAATTTTAATAGTAGTCAAGGAAAAAAAAAAAAAAGAAAAAGGGACCGCGGTACCTGTGTTAAACCACTAGAGGCCGCTGTAGTCCATTTTTCTTGTCATGTGGATCTTTGGTTTTCTCAAGTCAAAAGATCCAGGCAGTTGGTAAGTTTCTCTGTGGGAATCCACTTCCTCTGCCCTGTTGCTGCGCTCATCCACCGCACAGGCCCTCCGGCAAAAAGGGCCCTGGCTCCTAGTCCCTGTTTGATTTCGAAAAGGGCGCCAATGGCGCGCGGGCGCGTGCACGCGCCTCCTATGAAAAAAAAAAGGGGCGGGGCGGGTGGATGACGCTCGATGCGCGCCGCGGCGCTTCTGCGCATGTGCAGGCGTCCCAGCATGGTTAAAAGACACAGTACAAGTGTCAGCTGGATGCAAACAGAGCTAGCAACAAACAGTGGCACACAGAGGCGGTTGATGCAGGCATCCCCATAGAAAGGCACTTTAGTGGACACCAGCTGGTATATAGCAGCAACTGTGTTAGACTATTACCAGCAAAAATTGGTGTATGACGACGGGAATACCTCAGCTTTGTGCTTAAAGGATATGTCGTCCAGACGCTCCGGAAATAGGTCTTCCAGGAAGCCAAAGGGGTCTCCATCGGGCTCTGAGGATATTGGGCATGCTTGTACTGCACCAATCTCCCCTGAGAATTCAGAGGTCAGTAGCCGTAGAAACCCCGCAGGAGTGCCTGGTGCTGCGGCTGTCCCCAGTCCACCTGCTCCTGTATATATAACAGAGGAGGTTTTATCCTCAACTCTGGGAGGATTGGAAGAGAGATTAACAGCATTGATCGCTGCTTCCCTGTCACAGGAAAAGCGCGTCCGATCTCCGTCTCCTCCTTCAGAGTGCCTGTTAGTGGAGGAACGGCCCCACACAGAGATCGACCTACCTGAAGGGGATCAGGATGAGGTTGATTCAGTTATGGAGGAATCAACAGTGGAAGAACCTTTCTCAGCATCTCAGGCTGAAAGATTATGGGTTCAGTCTCTGACTAACATGGTCCGATCAGCATTTAAAATGCCTCTGGCGGAACCACCATCCACTACGGTTTCCTCGCTGGGGTCGCTAAAAGCTCCCCAGGCTGTCTGTTCCTTCCCAATCCACCCTTTATTAGAAGGGCTTATTTACCAGGATTGGGAGCATCCTGATAAAATATTTGCTCCCCCCAAGAGATTTCCGGTGATCTATCCCATGGAGGATAAGTTCATAAGAAAATGGAGGGTCCCTACAGTGGACACAGCCATCTCTTCTGTGAA
This sequence comes from Rana muscosa, assembly GCA_029206835.1. NCBI lineage: Eukaryota > Metazoa > Chordata > Amphibia > Anura > Ranidae > Rana > Rana muscosa. The sequence continues at coordinate 53,516,978 of CM055124.1, read as the reverse complement.
CAAATCACTGACATGTCCAGTAGATAATGTTCCAATGTTCAAAGACCCAATAGATAAAAAATTGGAGTCCTTACTAAAATCTGCTTTCTCTACAGCAAGCATGGTGACACAACCTGCGGTAGCAGCGATTGGAGTCTGCCAAGCAGTGAAAGATCAGTTGAAACAAGTCTTAAGGGACTTACCAGATCAGCAGGCTCTTGCCCTAGCTGACCTGCCTAGAGCCTTGTGTTTTGCGGTGGACGCCATAAAGGATACAATCCAACAGGCCTCCCGCTGTACGCTGTCTATAGTACATATGTGGCCAATCTAAGAACACAGGGTGTAACGATAATGGCATATCTAGACGAATATCACGGTTGGATTATCAACCGGGACAAGTCAGCTCTAAGACCAGTCAAAAGTCTGGAATACTTAGGGCTAAGGCTGGATTCAAATCAGAGAAAGATTTTCTTACCTCCAGAGAAGGTGTCGTCTTTAAAAGATTTGACCCACTTAGTGGGTACAAAAAGAAAACCATCCATACGCCTCTGCATGAGGCTGCTGGGAAAAATGGTGGCTTCATTCGAAGCGGTACCCTACGGTCAATTCCATTCAAGGAATTTGCAAAGGGCCATACTGTCAGCCTGGAACAAAAAAGTTCAGGCTTTAGACTTACCAATGTCCCTGTCCCCTTCCGTTCGCAAGAGCCTCCATTGGTGGTTGGTGCCCCAGAATCTGGAAAAAGGGAAACCCTTCAGTCCGGTTTCTTGGAAGGTAGTCACTACAGATGCCAGCCTCATAGGCTGGGGGGCAGTACTGGAGCAATGGTCTCTCCAGGGCAAGTGGTCAGAAGCAGAAAAGGCCCTGCCCATCAATCTCTTAGAGATACGAGTAGCCCGGTATGCCCTAGTAGCATGGACATCCAAACTCCAAGGGTCCCCTGTCAGAATTCAATCAGACAATGCCACAGCAGTGGCATATATCAATCACCAGGGTGGCACCAGGAGTCGTGCAGCCCAGAGGGAAGCAAATTGCATCCTGGAGTGGGCAGAAAAATATGTCCCAGCCATATCCGCGGTTTTCATCCCAGGAGTGGAAAATTGGAGAGCGGACTTTTTAAGTCGCCAACAATTATGCCCGGGGGAATGGTCTCTTCACCCCGAGGTTTTCCAGGCAATATGCCAGCGGTGGGGAACACCGGATGTAGATCTGCTAGCATCCAGATTCAACGCAAAGGTGGACAGATTTGTGTCTCGCACAAGGGATCCTCTAGCTTGCGGCTCGGATGCCCTAGTGTTCCCTTGGGATCAGTTCAAGCTGATATATGCATTCCCACCGCCACAATTGTTACCGCGATTACTCCGCAGAATCAGGGTAGAAAAGAAACCAGTGATTCTGGTGGCTCCAGCGTGGCCCCGAAGGGCATGGTACGCGGAGATTGTAAAAATGTCAGTGAGGAGTCCTTGGACCCTCCCACATCGTCCGGACCTGCTGTCACAGGGAACGATATACCACCCTTCCTTACCAGCCCTAGGTTTGACGGCCTGGCTATTGAAGCCCACATTCTGAAAAAGAGAGGGCTCTCTAATTCTGTGGTATCTACCATGATCAATGCCAGGAAGCCGGTATCCAGGCAGATCTATTATAGGATCTGGAAAGCGTACATTACGTGGTGTGAGGCCAAGAAATGGCATCCACGTAAGTACGTGATAGGGAGGATTTTGGACTTCCTACAGTGGGCTGTAGATAGGAAGCTGGCCTTGAGTACTATCAAGGGTCAGATTTCGGCCTTGTCAATATTTTTTCAAAGGCCCTTGGCTTCGCATTCACTAGTCAAAGCTTTCATACAAGGAGTGATGCGTATTAGCCCTCCGGTTAGTATTCCCATATGTCCTTGGGACTTAAACCTGGTTCTGTCAGTTCTACAGAAACAACCGTTTGAACCATTGCAACACATTTCCTTGGTTCTTCTCACCAGGAAATGGATTTTCTTAGTAGCCGTTTGTTCGGCTAAAAGAGTATCGGAATTAGCCGCCTTGTCCTGTAAGGAGCCATATCTGGTTGTCCATAAGGACAGAGTAGTATTACGTCCTCATCCAGCCTTTCTTCCTAAGGTGGTATCGAGGTTTCATTTGAACCAAGATGTGGTTCTTCCTTCTTTTTTCCCCAAACCTAGCTCGGTAGAGGAAAAGTTATTACATTCCTTGGATGTAGTAAGAGCAGTTAAAGCTTATCTAAAAGCCACTGCTCAGATTCGCAGAACGGATACTTTGTTTATTCTGCCGGAAGGCCCTAAAAAGGGTCAGGCAGCATCAAAATCCACTTTAGCCAAGTGGATTCGACAGGTCATAATACAAGCCTATGGCTTGAGAAAGAGACCGCCTCCGTTCAAAGTTAGGGCGCACTCCACAAGAGCAGTTGGAACTTCATGGGCAGTGCATCACCAGGCCTCCCTGGCTCAAGTATGTAAGGCCGCAACATGGTCTTCGGTACACACGTTTACTAGATTCTACCAGGTAGACGTTAGAAGTCAGGAGGATGTCGCCTTTGGGCGCAGTGTGTTGCAGGCCGCAAAAGATCCTCATGCCTGATGGCGCCCAGCTTATGTATCCCTCCCCTCATTTGGCATTGCTTTGGGACGTCCCATTAGTAATGACTAAGTCGCTCTGTGTCCCGTGATGTACGAAAAAGAAAAAGGGATTTTTATAACAGCTTACCTGTAAAATCCTTTTCTTGGAGTACATCACGGGACACAGAGCTCCCACCCCTTTTTGGGACACTTATTGCTTGGCTACAAAACTGAGGTGCTCCCGGATGGGAGGGGCTTATATAGGGGAGGGTACTTCCGGTTTGGAATTGGCCAGTGCCAACACCTGAAGGTAATCTATATAACCCATTAGTAATGACTAAGTCGCTCTGTGTCCCGTGATGTACTCCAAGAAAAGGATTTTACAGGTAAGCTGTTATAAAAATCCCTTTTTTTCTCGTCGTGAAAAATGCTCTGGAGCCCACACACGATCGTTTTTAATGACCAAATTAAAAAATTTAATTTTTCTCGTCATGAAAAACGGTCGTGTGTACGCGGCATGAGCCCAATATAACTTTACTTTTTTTGTCAAATGTTCCAAGACTAAAGCCTCGTACACACGACCGAGTTTCTCGGCAAGAACCAGCAAGAAACTTGCTGGCAGAGATGTCTTGCCGAGTAACTCAGTCGTGTGTACGCGGCTATCAGGTTTCTCGTCAAGAAAACCGACAAGTAACCTCGACGAGAAAATAGAGAACCTGCTCTCTATTTTCTCGTCGAGATTCTTGTCAGCATGTTTCTCAACGAGAAAAGTGTGTGTGTGTACACTTACCTTTCGCCGCGGAAACCCGCGCATGCTCAAAATGACTTTGACGCATGCGCGGTAGCTTCCTAGGCATAGGTAGGGTGTAGCAAGATGGTGGCGACGGCATCGAATGTGACGAGCGCACGCTCGTCGTAGTCGATGACGTCACTGCGTTCGCTCCATTCAAAGAACCGCGGGTTCTTTGAATGGAGCGTCTGTACACTCGGCCAGGACAAGTTTCTTGTCCAAGAATCTCGTCAAGAAAAACGACGTGTTTTTTCTTGACGAGATTCTCGGTCGTGTGTACGAGGCTTAACATTATTCCCTCAAAGAAGAGTTCTCCGGCCTCTGAAAATTCTCGGTTTCTGTCAAAGACATATCAGCACTATGATTTTATAACACATGCCCTTCAAGGCCTAAACAGGCCTTAGGTACCTTTCACACTGAGGAGTTTTTCAGGCGTTTTAATAGCGCCTAAATACCGCTTGAAAAACTCCTGCCCTGCAGTCTCAATGTGAAAGCCCAAGGTCTTTCACACTGAGGCGGTACACTAGCAGGACCGCTCCAAAAGTCCTGCTAGCCGCATCTTTGGAGCGGTGAAGGAGCGGTGTGTATACCGCTCCTTTACTGCGCCTGCCCATTGAAATCAATGGGACAGCGCGGCTATACCGCCGGCAATGCGCCTCTGCAGAGGCGCATTGCCGGCGATATTAACCCTTTTTCGGCCGCTAGCGGGGGTTAAAACCGCACCGCTAGCGGCCGAATACCGTCGCAATTCCGATGATATAGCGTCGCTAAAAATAGCGCACCTCCCGCCCCAGTGTGAAAGGGGCCTTAGGCCTCATTCACACAAACCTGCATTAAGTCCCATTTCACACTGGGGCGTTTTTCAGGCGCTTTGGTGTTAAAAAAAGCGCCTGTAAAGCGCCTGAAAGAAGCCTCATCTGCAATCCCAATGTGAAAGCCTGAGTGCTTTCAGAGCCCTTTCACATTGCCAGTGTCTGAAAAACGCTGGTAAAGCTCCGCTAAGACCCCTTTCACACTGGGGCGTTTTTCAGGCGCCTTGGCGTTAAAAAAAGCGTCTCAATGGGAAGGGGCGATTTAGGAGCGGTGTATTTAACGCTCCTAAAGAGCTGCAAAGAAGCTGCTTGCAGGACTTCTTTGGACACCCTGCCAGCGCAGCGCCTCAGTTTGAAAACACTCGGGCTTTCACATTGGGATTGCAGATGCAGCTTCTTTCAGGCGCTTTACAATCGCTTTTTTTAACGCTAAAGCACCTGAAAAATGCCCCAGTGTGAAAGGGGTCTTATATGGGAAAAAAATAGGAGTCCATGGACCGACACAGCTTCTCTATTGACAAAGTGGGTATTATCCGTTAATTAGGAGTGACTAGGCAGAAAAACTTGTAAAAAGTGTTGCATCACACCTTCTACAGTCCCGCCCAGGGGGCGGACCCTCTGGGTATACCCTCTCAGTCTGCACATCGCAGATCAGTTCGTCAAAAAGCAGTACAAACTTAAAAGGAGGGGTGGGTGCTGTGTCGGTCCATGGACTCAGAGAAAAGGATTTTACGGTGAGTAAAAAATCCTATTTACTCTTTCGTCCATGGACCGACACAGCTTCTCTATTGACAAAGTGGGACGTCCCAAAGCAGTGTCAGAGAAAAAACGAGGGGTGGTAACAGCATAAAAACAAACTTCACCCCAAAACACAAAACAGCACTCCTCCAACGGAGGAGTTGCAACTCTAAACAGCCGCCTGCAAAACCTTGCGGCCGAAAGAGGCATCCGAAGATGCACCTACATCAATTTTGTAGAATTTTGTGAAAGTGTGAGCGGACGACCAAGTCGCCGCTTTACATAGTTGGGAAACCGACGCTTGATGTCGGAAAGCCCAAGAGGCACCTATTGCCCTGGTCGAATGCGCCGTGACAGGAAAGGGGGGCGCCTGACCCTTTAAGGCGTAAGCCTGGATTACTATCTGTCGGATCCACCTAGAGATGGTGGCCGATGAGACTGCTTGGCCCTTCTTGGGACCAGCCACCGAAACAAACAGTGAGTCTGACTTCCGGAACAGGGAAGTAGCAGATATGTATACTCTCAAAGCTCGGACAACGTCCAAGGAATGCAACGCCGACTCCTTAGGATTCGACGGCTGAGGACACAAGGATGGAAGTACAATGTCTTCGTTGAGATGAAAAGCCGAAACGACTTTCGGAAGAAAGGAAGGCTGCGGCCGCAGCACCACCTTATCCTTGTGGAAAATCAAATAGGGAGCCTTGCAGGACAAGGCTGCCAGCTCAGAGACTCGTCTAACTGACGTAACAGCCACCAAAAAGACCACTTTCTGAGAAAGTGTCAACAGGGGAATATCTCTAATATTCTCAAACGGTGCCGTCTGAAGCACCGAGAGGACCAGGTTCAACTCCCACGGAGGTAATGGGGGGCGGACCGGAGGGGCCACATGTCGAACCCCCTGCCCAAATGTACTCACGAGAGAGTGAGTCGCCAGGGGTCGCTGAAAAAAGACAGCCAGGGCAGATATCTGTCCCTTAATCGTACTTAGGGCAAGCCTTTGGTCTACCCCATGCTGTAAAAACAGCAGGATTCTGGAAACCAAATAGGTACGCGGATGCCATTTCATTTCCTCACATATGGAGATGTAGGCCCTCCAAGTGCGGTGATAGACCTTCCTAGAGGACGGTTTCCGAGCACTTCTCATAGTAGAGATTACTGAGTCTGACAGGCCCCGATCTCTCAGTACCTGGTTCTCAACAGCCATGCCGTTAAAGCCAATGACTGTAAAGCAGGATGGAATATGGGACCTTGCGATAGCAGGTCCTTCCGTAGTGGTAGGCGCCAGGGGACGTCTGCTACCAGACGTACTAGATCGGCGTACCAAGGACGCTGAGGCCAATCTGGAGCGATTAGGATCATTGGAATTCCCTCTGCCTCCACTCTGCGGAGCAGAAGAGGAAGAAGCCTTAAGGGAGGGAAGGCATAGATTAGCCGATACTGACCCCACGATGCTACCAACGCGTCCGTTGCGTCTGCCCATGGGTCTCTTGACCGGGCCACAAACCTCAATACCTTCCGATTGAGTCGGGAAGCCAGAAGATCTACGTCTGGTGTGCCCCATCTTTGGCAGAGGAGTTGGAACACCTCCGGGTGTAAGGACCATTCTCCCTGGTCCAGCATCTGGCGGCTCAGGTAGTCCGCCTGCCAGTTTTCCACACCCGGAATGTACACGGCCGACAGTGCCGGTACGCTCCTCTCTGCCCACTTCAGGATGCGAGCGATCTCCGATGCTGCAGCTGAGCTTCTTGTTCCTCCTTGATGATTGACATATGCCACTGCTGTGGCGTTGTCTGACTGGATCCTGACTGGACGCCCTTGCAGTCTCTGAGACCATTTGAAGAGGCAAAGCTTGATCGCCCGGATCGCCAGGACATTGATCGGCAGGAGGGCTTCCTCTGGGGTTCAGCGACCTTGCGCCGACTGGACACCCCAGACTCCCCCCCCAACCTGTAAGGCTGGCGTCCGTCGTGATCACTATCCAGTAAACCGGAAGAAATGACTTCCCGGCCATTAGAGCCGGGGCTGTCAGCCACCATACCAGGGATCTCCTGACTAGGTGGCTCACTCGGATTTGATAATCCAGAGATGAAGGGCATCTGTTCCATCTGGACAGAACTTCCTTCTGTAACACTCGAGTGTGGTATTGAGCATATGGGACCGCCTCGAAGGAGGCTACCATGAGGCCCAACACTCGCATGCAAAAACGGAGTGACGACCAATTCCTGGAAGTCAGCTGCCGTACTGCAGCCCGGAGGGTCTGCAACTTCTCCACAGGGAGGAATACCTTTGCCTCTGAGGAATCCAGAATCAACCCCAGGTACACTAGGCGTTGAGTGGGCACCAATACTGACTTTTGCGTGTTTAGTATCCAACCACAGTCTCGAAGAGTCTGACAGGTAATGGACACGCTTACCTCTAATTCTGAGCTTGAAGGGGCCTTCAGCAGAAGGTCGTCCAAGTAACCTGTGATAGCGATACCCCGCTGTCTTAGAAGTGCCAGAATCGGAGCGAGCACCTTGGTGAACGTCCTGGGTGCTGAGGCAAGGCCAAACGGGAGGGCCACAAACTGGTAGTGGTTCTTCCCGATAGCAAATCGCAGAAACCTCTGGTGTCTGGAGTATATGGGGACATGCAGGTATGCGTCCTTGATGTCCAAGGAGGCCAGAAAGTCCCCCGGATGGAGAGCCGTGACTACGGATCGAACCGACTCCATCCGAAATCTTTGTACCTTCACAAAGCAATTGAGGGCTCTGAGATCCAAGATTGGACGAACCCCCTCCTTCTTTGGCACAATGAACAGATTTGAGTAAAAACCCTGACCCCATTCCTGTTCTGGAACTGGAATAACTACCCCGCGTTCCAGTAGACCCTGGACCGCCCCATACAGGGCCTCCCGACGGGTCGGTAGTAGCTGGAGATTGGAGGTGATGAATCTGTCTGGTGGACAAGAGAGAAATTCTATCTTGTAGCCTGAGGAGATTACTTCGCAAACCCACCTGTCGGAGACTAGAGCAGTCCACTGAGTCGCGAATTCGCGAAGACGTCCCCCCACCCGAGAGCTGGGTGGGGGCGGACCTTCATGTGGACGCAGATTTGTCCGCAGGCTTGTTGGGTCTGCGGGACCAAGGACGCTTTTGTCCTTGGGCAGGCGCTTTATCGGCCTGGGGTCTTTTCCCTGTCGCCCTAGGGGGACGAAAAAACCACTTGTGTGCAGTAAAGGAGGGCCCTTGCCCTTGGCGTGGCCCCTTACCCTTGCTAATTTGGGGAAGCAAAGTGCTTTTACTTCCTGTGGCATCCTTGATGATGTCATCCAGAGAAGCCCCAAAAAGTCTGTCGCCCTTAAAAGGCAGATCCAACAGGGCTTTCTTGGAAGTCTGGTCCGCAGACCAGCCTTTTAGCCAGATCAGGCGGCGTATTGCTACTGCATAAACCGAAGTTTTAGACAGCAGGGGAATAGTATTCATGTCTGACTCGCAGACAAACCTAAGGCCCTGGACCAACAGGTCGGCCAATGTTATCTCATCAGGAGGAGCATCTCGCTCCTTAACCCCTGGAGTAGAAATCTTGCCCATTCAGTAAGTGTGTGAGACACTAGGGCCCCCGCCAATGCCGGGCGTACTGCCGAGCCTACCACTGAGTATAGGTAGCAAGCGAGTGCTTCAGCCTTCTTATCCACAGGGTCCTAGAAAACAGGAGCCCCTTCTACAGGAATTGTGGTGGCTCTATTAAGTCTGGACACCGGAGGGTCCACTATAGGGGGGAGAGGTCCATTTCTTCAGAAAACTCTCCTCAAAAGGGGTACCGTACCGCAAACCTCTTTGGGGCTGTAAAGACCCTCAGTGGGTTCTCCCATTCCTTGTATAAGAGTTTATCAAAAGACACACAAGGGAACACCTTAGCAGTGCGGGCAGGTCTATGAAACCCAAGTGGACCGGAGTCTCTGCTGCTTCTGCAGTATTTTCCAACTTTAGCGTATCCCGCACTGCAGTAATAAGGTCAGATACCAAAGCCGTCTCGCGTACTGACCTGGACTTGGAGTCCTCCTCACTGTCCGATCGGTCACGGTCTGCAGTCTCTGATGCATCAGAATCTGGGCCATGAGCCGTAGCTGGACCTGGTTCTGCATCAGAAATATCCCCAGAAGATTGCAGGGGACGGGGGCGTTTATTACCCCCTGTATTCCCGTGTGCTGCTTCCACCCTGGCAGCAAACGCCTCTAGGATTGCCGACATAGCGTCCATAGACACCTCAGGGACACCAGCTGCTAAATCTGGTGTTTCAGGGGAGAAGACATCTGGCTCAGATGCCATGCTGACCACACGCTGACACTCACAGGGCTCCAGGCAAGATATCAATAGGCCACCCTCCTGCGCTGCAGAGATGCTGGGTTACCCAGAGGACTCACCACCCTGGATAGGTACTGCTATGCTGCGCCTGTGATGCTGTCCCCTTGCTGCTGTGTCAGTCTGCTTCTTTTATCAGCACTTCCTGTGTGAATTTTCACGCCAGTGTAATGCACCCTAGAGGCCGGAGGCTCTCGCAAAATGGTTGCCAAAAACGTCTGTATGGAAGATAATGTGGGCTCTAAGAAAATGGCCGCCGACAGAAGATAGAGGTCAGGCAGCCATAGCCCACAAAAAGATGGCCGCCGAACGGCAATATCTGCATACAGGGTGGACCAACATGGCCGCCGATCACCTGATAGGGGCCAGTGGGTGTGGCCGAACCACAGGAAGATGGCCGCCAGGCAGTTACAAGAGGCCAAACTTGGCATGGACCACCTCAAAATGGCCGCCGACAGCATGGAGACACAGAAACACAGGTAAGCAAAAATGACATTTCTTTTAAATGTTCGTTACAGCCAGCCCCGCTCCAGTGGGACCCCCTAGGTGACCCCCAGCACCCTTTAGCTAGAAGCCCAGGGAGGAGGGAAAGGCAGGGAGAGAGGGAAGAAAGGGGCCACAACCACTTACTTGATCTCTCCAGGAATGTCCAGCTAAATCACCCAGCCGAGGCAGGGGAGTTTTACTTACCTATCCTGCATGTATTCTGCTGGAAGACATTCCAAACAGTTCATCGTCCGCGCACGGAAGGTGACTGTTGGCCAGGCATGCTGTGATTGGACCCAGAAGGGACGATCATATGTATGCCCTGGAGCATGACGCTCACCGGACAGGCTGCTGCGACTCGGCCGTAAGGTCAGCCGAAGCTGAGCGGTCCGATGCAAGCCTTGGAGCGTAAGCTCACCGGCCAGGCTGCTGCGACTCAGCCGTAAGGTCAGCCGAAGCTGAGCGGTCCGATGCAGGCCCTGGAGCGTAGGCTCACCGGCCACCCGTGGAGCGACGGGCATGTCGTGGAAAACCCAGCGCGTAGCTAGGGTCGGCACACGCTCGATGGCTGAAACTGGGGAGACTACAAGGATCGAGGATCCAGCCTGTCACCCAGTCGGCAGTTGATCGAAGATCGCAGGAAACAACAAATGTAGCAAAAAAATAAAATAAATATATATATATCTTTTTTACCCGGACCAATGGACCCGAAGGGAGCCATGTCCTACTCCTTGCTAGACAGAAAAAAACTGATCTGCGATGTGCAGACTGAGAGGGTATACCCAGAGGGTCCGCCCCCTGGGCGGTACTGTAGAAGGTGTGATGCAACACTTTTTACAAGTTTTTCTGCCTAGTCACTCCTAATTAACGGATAATACCCACTTTGTCAATAGAGAAGCTGTGTCGGTCCATGGGCGAAAGAGTAAAAAGTCTTGTTTTGACATTCGCTTTAAGGTCTAATGGTGGGCATACATGGTCTGACTTTATTAAAGGGTTTCTTCACCTTTAGGCTGGGTTCACACCTATGCGAATTGGATGCGGGTTTCTCCGCATCCAATTTGCATGACAGGAAATTGTGACTGGCTCTCTATGGAGCTGGTTCACATATCTCGGTTGCAGCTGTGGAGTGGCTTGCACAGGAGTCCTGTGCGTCTTTGGCTCTGTTTCAGGGCCGAATTCAGGCAAAAATTCAGCCCCGATTCGTCCCTGAAACGGAGAAGAGGGACGCACCAGACCCCTGCTGCGAGCTGCATCCAGCGGAGGTGTGAACCCAGCCTTACCAAAAAACTGCTTATGCAGGTAAGGGGCACCTGTAGGTAAAACACCTTGCACCTAGAGCTGCATGGTTCTGGCTAAAATGAGAAACACATTTTTTTTTCTTAGAATAAAGAACACGATTCTCACGGCGTAACATCATCTTTCACATTATACAAAAAAAGTGGGCTAACTTTACAGTTTAGTTTGTTTTTTAATTCATTAAAGTGTATTTTTTCCGCCAAAAAAATTGCGTTTGAAAGACTGCTGCGCAAATACAGTGTGACATAAAATATTGCAACAACCACCATTTTATTCTCTAGGGTTTTTGCACTGAATCAAGGAAATGCTTTTGTAAGATCGGGAGGGGGGTGGAATCATGATCTTGAATCTTTAACGAATAATCGTGTAGCTTTACTTGCACCTCTGGCTAAAGTTGGATAATACCCTTACTATAGGTATAGACCGTGTACGGAAGTTTCAAAGCCTGGCATACAAAATTCCCAGATATTGCATCATCATGGCATCTTGTCTTGTTGCTAGGATGTTGCCAAGACACTCCCAAAGATGGCATCATACCATCTTGCCTTGTTGGTAAGACAAGCCATAACTTCTCACCCCCACCGTCACAGAAGCAAGCTCTGTGACTATCTCATTTACACATCTTCCAAAGCCTGGCACAAAAACTTTCAAAGATGGCATCTTCCCATCTTGCCTTGTTGCTAGGACACTTCCAGAAATGGCATCATGCCATCTTGCCTTGTTGGTAAGACACTCCCAGCCATAACTGCTCATCCCCACCTTCATAAGAGCGAGCTCTCAAATTCCCACGCGTGTGGGATAAAAACTACCAGAGATGGCGTTAAATCTTGCCTTGTTGCTAGGACATTGCTAAGACACTCCCATCTGTTACTGCTCACACCCACCATTACAGGAGTAAGCTCTCAAACCCCCATATATCCACTAACTCCGCCATCAGAGCATCGCTGAGCTCAGAGCTACTGGTCCACCATCCCGTTTACACATCTGTGTAAGCCTGGCATAAAAACTTCCAGAGAGGCATCATCCCATCTTGCCTTGTTGCTAGGATGTTGGTAAGACCCTCCCAGCTGTTACTGCTCACCCCACATCACAGGAGTAAATTCTCAAACTCCCATATGTGTGGTCCACTATCTCAGTTACACATCTTTCGAAGCTTGGCATAAAAACTTCAGAGGTGGCATCATCCCATCTTGCTTTTTTGCTAGGATGTTGCTAAGACACTTCCAGCTGTTACTACTCACCCCCACCATCACAGGAGCAAGCTCTCAAAAGCCTGTATACGTGTGGTCCACTATCTCATTTACACATCTTTCGAAGCCTGGCTTAAAGTGGTTGTAAACCCTAGAAAAAAATAAAATAAAAACCCTGCAAGACAAAGGCATAATGAGCTAGTATGCATAGCATACTAGCTCATTATGAATTACTTACCTTACATCGAAGCGGTCCTCCTACCCCCCTCTGGCCTACGACAACTCTCCCGGGGGTTACTTCCGGGTATCGCGGCTCCGGCGCTGTGATTGGCCGGAGCCGCGATGACGTCACTCATGCGCGCGGGAGACACCGGTAACGGCACACACTGATGGGACATACGTGCCAATGCTTCAGTTTGCTCCAGTGCGCATGTGCCGATGACATCGGCACATGCAGGGGACAGGGGATATCTCCTAAACCGTACAGGTTTAGAAGATATCCTGGGTAGCTACAGGTAAGCCTTATTATAGGCTTGCCTGTAGCCTAAAATGGTCTGTAAGGGTTTACAACCACTTTAAAAACTTCCAGAGATGGCATTCATCCCATCTTGCCTTGTTGCTAGGATGTTGCTAAGACCCACCCAGTTGTTACTGTCCCCCCACCCCCCCCACCATCACAAGAGCAAGCTCTCACACCCATGCACATGTGTGGTCCACTATCTCATTTACACACTTTTTGAATATTGGCATAAAAACTACCAGAGACGGCGTCATTACATCTTTCCTTGTTGCTAGGACATTGCTAAGACATTCACAGCCTTGCTGCTCACCCCCACCATCACAGGAGTGAGCTCTCAAACCCCTGCACATCCACTATCTCCTCCATCAGAGCATCGTTTGCTCAGAGCTACTGTAACAGAGGAGAGAGAGGGCAGGAGAGGGTTTTCAAATCACCTGGAAGTGCAACAGCAAAGATGTCAATTGTCCTGTTAGAAGAGTCCTTCATCTTGAACCTCTGTCCTGATAATGGTGTGCACTGGACCATGTCCCCTTTATTTGTTTTACTGTGCAAGTATTTGTTACAATGATTGGGGGCCACGAGTGGGCATTAAGAGTTGGTGTTTGGGTGGGCTACTCTGGTAATTAGTTGGTCTGGATAGGACCAATTGGTCCGTAGGTGGGCTTGACTGTGGCCGTGGTTAGCTGTGTCTCAGGAACCTGGGACAGAAAAATATGTACGTATGCAACAGGCATTTCAATGCATCCCAAAGGGTCTTCAGTAGGGTTGATCCAATTTGATCTACGGACAAAAGAAAATTCCTCCTCAATACCCGAAGCAATCGGATAGCTCCAAGAAATAGAATTCAGCAATGTATTTCTTGTGATTAGAACTAGCCTTATATAGTCGATAACCATGTCTATAAATCCTGTAATATGGGCCGTATTGAATATCTGTAGTTTATACGGTTTTACATTTCCTTATATTCACAGATGGAGCACAGTCTGTCTGGTAGTTCAATGTATAGACCTGTGTCTACCTGCTTGAGGAAATATCATTCCCTTATGGCAATTGTGCTTTTTCAGAATACAAACAATTCTATTAATACATTCAAAGTTTGAAGAGTTTATAATTATGTAAATTAAGAAGCCCAAAATTAGAGCTGAAGTTTAATCTGCTTATATTTTGCCTTCCCTGGTTCGCCCTTCATCATGCTAGTCTCTCAGCTAGGGGGCCAGGGCACCTAGCAGTAGTTCTAGGACATGTGCACCAGAGCCCAGGCCAAGCGATGGCTGACCATAAATGTATTATCTTGTTACATTTCATTCTTATCAAAATCTCCGGGGAGGATATAAACAAATAAAAGGGATTCCCAGAAAAGCTTTACAAGGAAATTAAAGGGACTTATAGAAATGTAGGACTTTCCAGTCCAAACCACTACACGTCATACAGCTCAGCCTCCTCTACTTCTGCAATCCTCAGTTCCTGCTGGTAAATTTTCAGAATGCTGCATCCCTCCCTATAAAGAAATGGTTGGATTTCCCACACCCCACAGTTCTCAGTAAGATATGTGCATCCAAGTTTCTAGCCCATTAGCCATGCCCATCGACCATTACAAGTGGTCTTCTTCTCATTGTTGAATTCTATAATTCTTTTACATTAGGCAGATTGATAAACAATGAGACTGAGGGAGCACTCACACTGAGCATGATTGAACTGAATGTGCCCAAATTTGACTGTCCCCCACCCCAATCCCTTGCTGGTCTACACTCACACTGGGTTTTAAGCAAGTGTTCCCAAGCATACATACATCATCACCTCTGCCAACAGACCACAGTGATTCCTGTGTCTGTGCTCAGTGATCTATGGAGAGTTCTGACCAGACCACATATGAACCGTGCCCAGGACCACCTCTTCCAAGTGATCCTGGGAATGGTAAGCTTAACTAACTGTTCCCCATCACGGTTCAGAGCACTGAAAAACGAATCAAACCAAACCTGGGGGGGGGGGGGTTAGTAAACCATACCCAGGCATAGTTAAAACACCAGTGTGAATGTACCCCAAATGAAACTCCCTTGCTAGCTTTTTACAGGTTGCATCTGGGGTCCACAGCCAGGAACTCTGGCACTGGGGTATCCAAAAGATGCAAAAAGCCATCAGGTGCCTGATTTACTGAAGGCAAACAGGCTGTTCACTTTGCAAGGGAAGTTGCACCTTGCAAGGGGATTTTGCCCCAAAGAATAATCAATGAGGTTAAAGCGAAGCTCCACCCACATTTGGCACATTTCTGGGGGGAGGGGGGGAGCGGGTACCTGTTTTTGACAGGTAACCGCTCCCACTTTCGGATGATCTCACCGTACAAATTCGGCCCCCCTCCTCCTCCCCCAGCCGCTGGGCCATTCACAAAGCACAGTGCAGTGCACTCCGCGCACTGCGCAGTAGAGATCCAGCTGTGAAACCGAAAGGCTTCACTGCCGGCTTCCCTTACAAGCAATGGCGGCGGCAGCACCCAAGAGCCGATGGAAAAATCGGCTGGGGTGAAGACACCTCGGGTCTCCTGGACAGGCGAGTGTCCTATCATTAAAAGTCAGCAGCTAAAGAGGCTGGACCTCCTCTTTACATTTCACTTTACAAAGAAAAGCCAATCCCATGCAAGTAAAACAAAAATTAATTAATATTTGCTTTCACACAATTGGATGATGGAAGTCAACTGAGCTTCATCCCATTCGCTAAGCGCTTGGACAACTTCACATGCAAAGTGAACAGTTTATCTGCCTTCAGTAAATCAACCCCGATATGTCAATATCCACTCACAACTGAACTACTTTGGCTGGACCAGCCATTTAATTAAAGCATAGTGTGAAAACTTGCACTCCAGAATGAAAAGCCATACTTTAAGCCAGTTAATTACGAAGGATAAAAAGTTAAAGAGTTAGAATATCCAACAGTGATATTTCACCTGCTGGTGGAGTCAGCTTGGCTGAGTTACCAATGGCCTTCTTATGACCTTTTGTGGCCTTCAGTGACAAGTCTTGCCACCATACAATTCCCACCGTTGTTATCAGCTATATTATCTTTGCATCTTCCAGCTCCTCCTGCTACATTTTCCATAATAACAACTAAAAATTCCAGCAGGGATCGTAAGAACACATTAGAACAATGCAGACCCAGAAACTCAGCACAGAAATCTTAACTTTCTTAAAATAAAATAAAAATATCTATTTTAAATAGACTGACCCTTTAACTACCATCATCAAATTTTGGATTTGCATGAAGTCATGGTGTCTGAAAACATCAGAAATCTTTATACTCACAGATTACGGGGACAGTGAAGTTTTCAGATACTTCGGTGGTGTCATTCCCTGTGCTCACACAGCGGTATGGCCCAGTCTGCCACTCAGAAATGTCGTTGAGTTGAAGGAGCAAACGACCATCAATGCGTGAAATGTTGACATTGTAGAACCAGCATCTGAGATACCGACTGGCGTCCAGCTGAAACCAACTTCTCATCCACTAATGGAAAAGAAAGAAAACACAAAATTATTGATTTATAAACAATATCAATATCTTTATTAAAGTAGAAAAAAATGGCGTTGCATTGGACACTGGGACTGGGCAATATTTTGTGGGATCCCCGTAAAAGCTGGAAATCACTGTATTAATATTATTATACAGGATTTATATAGCGCCAACAGTTTGTGCAGCCCTTTACGTGGGGCAGACAGTACAATACAATACAAATCAATACAGGAGGGATCAGAGGGCCCTGCTCATTGGATTGTATTAGACACTGCTACTCCAGTGATCTCCACTAGCTGGTGGGCCCCATTGCATACTGAACACGGGAGGTCACCTGCTTGGCACGGATGCCATTTAGAGAACACTTTGCATTTTGTCAATGAATGCAAACTATTGTCTGATTGGACAAGGTGGACATTGTGACATCACCACCCCACCTCATCGGCTCTAGTGTGACTGAAAGCAGTGTAATAAAAGATTGGTGGAAACACAGGTACCTAAAAGGAGAAAAAATTATTAAAAAATTGAAAAAAATATTAAAGATAAATTCTACAGGTAAAGAGTCATCTTGAATTTCTTCCTCTAGCTTAAAGAATATACTCTAAATACCATGCTTTTCATAGCCGCATAAATGTGGTCAGTGTGCTCCCATGCCATTTCAGGGAATGGAAAATTACGAGACAAGTATGATAGAATTTTCAGTTTTTTTTTTTTTTTTTTTGCAGTAACAAGCAGTATATTACAGTTTAAAATACTGAAGCAATTCTACAAAATACATATTTAGAACATACCCAATCAACCAAGAGGTCTTATCACCAACCAGACAACCCCAGTCAAGAAAAAGGGGGCATATCATCAATTAATGCAAAGAATTCATTCAGATACAGTGCCTTGAAAAAGTATTCATACCCCTTGAAATTTTCCACATGTTACAACAAAAAACGTAAATATATTTTATTGGGATTTTATGTGATAGACCAACACAAAGTGGCACATAGTTCGGAAAATAATTAATGGTTTTCAATTTTTTTTTTACAAATAAATGTGTGAAAAGTGTGGTGTACATTTGTATTCAGCCCCCCGGAGTCAATACTTTGTAGAACCGCCTTTCACTGCAATTACAGCTGCAAGTCTTTTTGGGGACGTCTCTACCAGCTTTGCACATCTAGAGAGGGATATTTTTGCCCATTTTTCTTTGCAAAATATCTCAAGCTCTGTCAGATTGGATGGAGATCGTCTGTGATCAGCAATTTTCAAGTCTTGCCACAGATTCTCAAATGGATTTAGGTCTGGACTTTTACTGGGCCATTCTAACACATGAATGTGCTTTGATCTAAACCATTCCATTGTAGCTCTGGCTGTATGTTTAGGGTCGTTGTCCTGCTGGAAGGTGAACCTCCACCCAGTCTCAAGTCTTTTGCAGACTCTAACAGATTTTATTCTAAGATTGCCCTGTATTTTGCTCCATCCATCTTCCCATCAACTCTGACCAGCTTCCCTGTCCCTGAAGAAAAGCATCCCCACAACATGATGCTGCCACCGCCATGTTTCACAGTGGGGATGGTGTGTTCAGGGTGATGTGCAGTGTTAGTTTTATGCCACACATAGCGTTTTGCTTTTAGGCCAAAAAGTTCAATTTTGGTCTCATCTGACCAGAGCACCTTCTTCCACATGTTTGCTGTGTCCGCCACATGGCTTCTCACAAACTGCAAACAGGACTTCTTATGGCTTTCTTTCAACAATGGCTTTCTTCTTGCCACTCTTCCATAAAGGCCAGATTTGTGGAGAGCACGACTAATAGTTGTCCTGTGGACAGATTCTCCCACCTGAGCTGTGGATCTCTGCAACTCCTCCAGAGTTACCATGGGCCTCTTGGCTGCTTCTCTGATTAATGTTCTCCTTGCCCGGCCTGTCAGTTTAGGTGGACGGCCATGTCTTGGTAGGTTTGCAGTTGTGCCATACTCTTTACATTTTCAGATGATGGATTGAACAGTGCTCCGTGAGATGTTCAAAGCTTGGGATATTTTTTTATAACCTAACCCTGCTTTAAACTTCTCCACAACTTTATGCCTGACCTGTCTGGTGTGTTCTTTGGCCTTCATGATGCAGTTTGTTCACCAAGGTTCTCTAACAAACCTCTGAGGGCTTCACAGAACAGCTGTATTTATACTGAGATTAAATTACACACAGGTGGATTCTATTTACTAATTAGGTGACTTCTGAAGGCAATTAGTTCTACTAGATTTTAGTTAGGGGGTATCAGAGTGAAGGGGGCTGAATACAAATGCACGCCACACTTTTTGGATATTTATTCGTAAAACATTTTGAAAACCATTTATCATTTTCCTTCCACTTCACAATTATGTGCCACTTTGTGTTGGTCTATCACATATAATCCCAATAAAATACATTTCCGCTTTTGGTTGTAACATGACAAAATGTGGAAAATTCCAAGGGGTATGAATACTTTTTTAAGGCATCTATATGATAGTATCCTAATTTTAAATGTAAACTTTTTCTAATATTTTCTTTCTTTTTCTTTCATGATAATAGTTATTTGAAGCAATGCTTAGTCATATATAGATATTTAAGAATACCATCGGTATACGAGAACACACATTTTCAATGTAAAATAATTGAATATTTTTCATACGTATGTTCTATCAATGTTGCTTCAAATATCTGTAAGAAATAATTTTTTTCAATAAAAAAGATAGTAAACAAAAAAAAAAAAGAAAAAAAGAAAAAGGGCCAAGTCAAGAGTCAAGAGCCTACAAGTTTCACATGATGGCATCACTTGCTATAAGAACTAGACGAATGTTTATATCAAATCGGCTGACGAAGAAAACAGAGGGGGAGGTGCAACCATAGCTATGAAAAATAAAGGAAAGTCTTACGAAATGTGGCCAGACCGGTTAAAACCACATTGCCGTCACCAATTCAGCTACACTTTCCATGCAAGCAAGAATCTGAGAGATTAAAAGTACCTCAAAAGCGAAACTAAACTCTCTCAATCTACATTAACCATTTCTAGTTTTTATGCTGCTAGCATTAGTAAATAGATAGGAAAATATATTATATTCATAGGCGTGAACACAGGGTGCGCCAGATGTGTCTGAGCACACGCTGATCCCCCCCCACGTGGCGCAGATTCCTCGTTTAGACCCCTGATATTTTGCCAAAGCCCCCTAATTGGGCTTCTAAAAAAAGCAGTAAAATAAAAATAATAACAAAAATAAAAATAAAAATTACTGACACCAATCTCTGCCCTACTGACACCGTCTTTTGCTCTGACGCTGTCAGTATATATATACACATGCACACACACGTGTGTTTGAGTTTTGGGGTGCACAACCGAATGCAATAGGCTGTGCACACCTATGATTATATCATACTTTAAAACTTTTATTTTTTCACTTGCTTCCTGGTTTCTGGACTAGGCCAAAATGATGTCATACATCCCAGGAGTCTTCAGAAATGGAGGAGGGGACTTCTCAGCTAAGTTCCCCCTCCTGCCTGCCTGAGCTAAGGGCAGATGGACTCCAGCAAGTAAATGCTACATGAATCATCTGCCCTTAAAAGAGAAGTATGGGTTTCCTTTTTTTTTGCTTACATCTATTCTATGTGGGCCCATTCTGTTAAAATCGAGATAAATACCTGTGGGAGGTTCTACAGTCTTTCATACAGCATCATCCAGACAATGGTGTGAATATAGAGTCTGGATACACCCCCTTTCTTGTCATTTTGCTTGATTGATGTCGGCTCTCCTCCCTCTGCTTGTTTCTGAGACTTCACAGAGGTAGCTGCTCCCCCCTCCCTTTCCCTCCTCCCCCTCCCTATCTATCAGCACAGCCACCTCTCTTAGGGGAGTGGGGACAGAGGGAGGGGGTGGGTTGGTGGAGATGTTCACACCCCCTGAGAACTTTTCAAACTGAAAATGGACCATTTTTGCCAGCAGAAGGAAAGTTCATGTGCACATGCTGTAAAAACTAAAAGAGGTAGGAAAAAAAGATTAGCTGATATGTGACTAATGTAATATGTACTAGTTATTTAACCCATCCCATACTTCTCCTTTAATTAAGATGGCCATGGCTAGAAACTTCCTGGGGGGTTATTTTTCAAAGTAATTTCTCTACAAAATAAAGCATGGAGATGTGGATGGATGGATGGCTGGGTTTGTTTTGAATATTAAAAGAACACTAAAGGTTCCCGTTTTTTTTTTTTTTAAATAACAAACAGTTTATACTTACCTCCACTGGGCAGCTCGTTTTGCACACAGTGGCCCCGATTCTGGTCTTCTGGGGTCCCTCGGCGGCTGTCTCGGCTCCTCCCCACAAGGACTCCACACCATAATGCGAGCGAGCTCGCATGGTGTGGAGTTACTGCGGGCGCGCTCCTGTGATACAGCGGCGACCATAGCCACCGACTGTATCACTCGGCCCCGCCCCCCGGCGCGCCGCGTCATTGGATGTGATTGACAGCAGCGCCAGCCAATGGCTGCGCTGCTTTCAATCCATCCACAGTAGCCAATCAACGGCCAGGCACAGGAACTCGGAGGATGACGGGAGCGAGCGTGGGACTTTTGAGGGGCCAGGTAAGTAAAACGGGGGCTCGGGGGGCCAGTATGTTAGGATGCATTAAGGTGAAAAAACATGTACCTTTACAACCCCTTTAAAAATCAATTGAAAAGGGTTTTCAGTGTGTGGTGCTTAGATACAGTTAAAGAGGTTGTAAATGCAGAAGGTTTATTTTACCTCCATGCATTCTTCATGCTGAGAGAGCAGCCTCCCCAGTCCCCCCCCCCCCCCAATACTTACCTGAGCCCCATCTCGATGCAGCGACGTCCAGGACGACTCACACTCCTGATTGGCTTTTGGTAGCAGCAGGAGCCATAGACTCCTACTGCTGTCAAAGCCAGTGAGCCAATCAGGAGAAGGTGGGGGTGGGACCGAGCCGCAGCTCCATGTCTGAATGGACACATAAAGCAGTGAACCCATAGCAAGCTGCTTGCTGTTGGGGGCACTCAGCAGAAGGGGGGACCAGGAGTACCAACGAGGGACCTGAGAAGAGGAGGATCCCGGCTGCTCTGTGCAAAATCACTGCACAGAGCAGGTAAGTATGACATGTTTGTTATATTTTAAAAATATTATAGTTTATTTTAGTTAAAAAACAAGACTTTAATATCACTTTGAGTTCCGCTTTAATATTTAAAGCTTTCATTGTGCTCACTAAATGAAGGGATGAGAAAACCAAATAGTATAAAAAGCTGCAAGCAATGGTTTGTGTCTGCTGGAAGGGTAATTAAATTACAGCTTCAATTTTATTTCAGTTCTCTAAATTAAATAATCCTCCTTAACCTTTATCCTTGGGGACCATTCACACCACTGACGCACATATTTTCGTTCCCTGACATTCAGGTGGAACTTTCGGTAAATTCGCAATTTGGCATTAATACATTCCTGATGTCACATTATACAGCAACAGTGTAATCTTTCAAAAAGGTGCCATCTTGAGTCATTTGAAATCTATCCCTGGAATTCAGTGCAAGGACTTTGCCTCAGCTGAGATGATGCCATCAGTCTGCTGCAGGCAGGAGGAAGCATTTTCTCAGTCTCCTCTCCCCCGGTGATTAGACTGCATGCAACATTGTGACTTTGTTGGAAGTCATAAGGTGAGATGCTGTAGCTCAAGCACATGATGATCTGTGTTAAGACAATTGTGAACACAGACAAAAACTCCACAAGCACCAATATTTTTCAAGATTGTGTAATCTCTAAGAGCCGGTTCACAAAGGGGCGACTTGGGATCCGACTTGATATCGCCCCAAGTCGTGGGGTTGAGAAAATCAATGGAAGTGAATGGAGCCGTCTTAATGTACACTACTGCAGTCGCTCTGACTTCAGAAAAGGTTCCTGTACTACTTCAATCCGACTTGTACCCATTGATTTCAATGGAAGTCGCCTCCAAGCCGGATCATCTGTCTTAACTGAAGCAACTTTACAGGAAATAAAAATAGTTTTCTCGGCAAACCCCTCCCTCCCACAGAGCTGATTAGTCTTTGATTGGCCACTGGCAAAGTCCCCTGTCCTGGAGGTGACTTCAAGTCGCCCCAAGTCGCATTGTAGGTCGCGCTGAAGTCGCCTCGCAAAGTCGCGCACAAAGTCGTGTCGTCCCTGTGTGAACCAGCTCTAAACCAGCCTGGACAAAGATGGCTCCATCCTTCTGAAGCGGGGGTCTCCAAACTTTCTAAACAAAGGGCCAGTTTACTGTCCTTCAGACTTTAGGGGTTCGGGACTGTGGCCAGTGGGAGTAGAAATTGTCCTGATGTCAGTAGGAGTAAACAATGCCACATCATTAGTGAAAGGAATATTGCCCCATCATTGCTGTCAGTAGGAGGAATAATGCCCCATCATTGGTGTCAGGAGGAGGAATAATGCCCCATCATTGGTGTCAGGGGGAGGAATAATGCCCCATCATTGGTGTCAGGGGGAGGAATAATGCCCCATCATTGGTGTCAGGGGGAGGAATAATGCCCCATCATTGGTGTCAGGGGGAGGAATAATGCCCCATCATTGGTGTGAGTGGGAGGAATAGTCCCCATCATTGGTGTCAGTGGGAGGAATAGTGCCCCATCATTGGTGTCAGTGGGAGGAATAGTGCCCCATCACTGGTGTCAGTGGGCGGAAGGTGCCCATCATTGGTATCAGTGGAAGGAATAGTGTCCCATCACTGGTGTCAGTGGGCGGAAGGTGCCCATCATTGGTATCAGTGGAAGGAATAGTGCTCCATTGTTGGTGTCAGTGCCAAGAATTATACCCCGATTGTTGATGTCAGTAGGAAGAATAGTACCCCAGGGGCTGGATTAAGGCAAGCAAATGGCCACTGTTCTGGAGAGAAAACCATATGGAAGCATCACCAGGTGCGCTGTTATCTTGTTGAAGGTAATAAATACCTCAAAGTGTTACATTTACACATTACTAAGTGTCATGACATAAGATGCTTGGTCCACTTTAAGTCAGATGGAGAGAAGTAGCTTGTAGACCAGTGGTGGTCAATGTTCTTGGTGATCTCGTCCCTGACATCGCCAAAAGGCTGCACAAAGTGCACATATTATTCAGTGAATAGAATTCTACAGAAAACATAGTTTAGACTCATAGACTTTAAATATGCAACTGGAGATGATCATAGACCCTGCTACAAGAGAAGGTCAGAGACAGGGTTCAGGAGGCTGAACACTCCACAGACTGGGGGTACATTACTTGAGACTACTAGAGATTATTGCCCTTCACAAATCTATGCATCCAACATTGTGCGCCCTACAGCCTACTTTTGCTACAGCTAGAGCCATGATAAAAGAAACAGTAGAAAAAAAAAACTAAGCACAGAAAAACTAAGATTGTAGGAAAGCAATAAACCAGCCATTTAACCACTGGAAGCCTGCCTAAAGAAGGACTGCATGTGGCCCCTGGCCACAGGTTGGGCCCCAAGGTTGTAGAGTGGTGGAGAGGTCTTGGTCTTTAAAGCCAGCCACCATAAGCCAACACCATGACAAAAAGCTGAAAAACAAAGACTAGATGCGTAGCATAGCAGAGCGAACAATAAACAAGCTAGTGACGAAAGCATTTTCCTGTTTGTAGCTAAAGCAAACTTCTAGAAGAAGAAAAAGCAGAAGACAGCCATGTGATCAGCTTTACAACACTTCCTCCAACAGGCTGGTCACGCACATCTCTTGTACTCTTGAATTTGCCTCCTATGACTTTAAACAGTAGAAGATGGGAGTTTCCAGGTTTATGAAAAGCAGGAAAGTGAAAGCGATGTTATATACAATGTTTCTGCCATGTCATGCTTGTTATTAAGAAAAGTATATCGTAGAGCAGGTCTCAAAACTTTTTAAACTTTTTTGTCCTTCAGAATTTACGGGGGCAGGACTGTGGCCAGTGGGAGGGGAAAATGTTCAACAGTCAATGGGAGTAAACAATGCCTCAAGCTGGGTGCGAGTGGGAGAAAATATAATTGCATAGCATCTGTGGTCAGACGGAGGAGGAATGGTGCACTATTCTTCCCACTGATACCAATGATGGAACCCTCTTCCTCCCACTGACACCAACAATGGTGGCAGTAGAAGAAATAGTGCCCCAGCATTGGTGTCAGTGGAAAGAATAGTGCACCATTGTTGGTGTCAGTAGAAGAAATAGTGCCCCAGCATTGGTGTCAGTGGAAAGAATAGTGCACCTTTGTTGGTGTCAGTGGGAGGAAGAAGGTTCCATCAGTGGGAAGAATAGTGCACCATTGTTGATGTCAGTGGGAGGAAGAAGGTTCCATCAGTGGGAAGAATAGTGCACCATTGTTGATGTCAGTGGGAGGAATAGTGCTCCATTGTTGGTGTCAGTGGGAGGAATAGTGCTCCATTGTTGGTGTCAGTGGGAGGAAGAGGGTTTCATCATTGGTATCAGTGGGAAGAATAGTGCACCATTGTTGATGTCAGTGGGAGGAATAGTGCTCCATTGTTGGTGTCAGTGGGAGGAATAGTGCTCCATTGTTGGTGTCAGTGGAAGAAATTGTGCCCAATTATTGGTGGAGGTGGAAGAAATCATGCCCCACTGTTGTTGTCAATAGGAGGAATAGTGCTTTGTATCAGTGGGAGCAATAGTGCCCCAAGGACTACAGTTTTGAGACCACTGCCATAGAGATATCATGCACACAGACGGAATTTATAAGTATGCAGATCAACGCTGGACTTTGCTACCAGAAGCTGTAAAATGTTGTCTGTAGGCATGTAAACTTTTCTTTAACGCTCACATGCAAGTGTACAATGCAAGTGTACAAAGCAAGTGTACAGAGCAAATGTATGCTATTGGTTTGAGTCGCCTCCATCCTTGCCAAGAAGGATGCTATGCAGCCCTAAAGGAGTCATTCACTGGTGGCTGAGCATGGGCAGAATGACCTTTAATCATTCATGAATGAGTGAGGGCTGGTCATTCTGCCCATGAGCAGTTGCCAATGATCGACTCAAGAGGACTACCATCAGGGTTGACATGCAAACATTAATAGTGTGTTATCAGTGGCGGCGCCACCCGCAGATTACACAAGATTATTGACTTGTCGGTCCTTAGCAGCGGTCCCCACCAATGATGCCGACTGCCTCCTAGCAACAGAGGACGCAAGGTGGCTCTGGCCACCTGCCTTCTAGCTCCTGACACCTAGTGAACTTTGTTGTTGGGAGGCAGGTTGCTCCAATTTGTGTTGTAGGCTTGTAAATGCTACCACAAATATCTACACCCATGCATAAAATACAAGAAAAAAATAAGTTGTACAGATCTAAAACCATTGTTTTTGGTGTCCATGTGCATGAGGCCTAAATCCCAGCTCCAGGCACAACAAACTTGCCTCTCCTCCAGGCCATTAAAGTGGTTGTAAACCCCTTTTTTTTTTTTTTTTTGACTAACCTGCAAGACAAAGCTATAATGAGCTAGTATTACTAGCATACTAGCTCATTATGTACCACTTACCTTCGATCGGGGCCCCCGAAGTCGTCCGTGTCCCTCCTCTAGCCGCATCCATCGCTGCGGCGATAGCCGGAATGTTACTTCCGGGTATCGCCGCTGCAGCCAATCACAGCGCCGCTCCGGCGCTGTGATTGGCCGGAGCGGAGAAGACGTGACTCCGCGCATGCGCGCGTGAGCTGTCGAATTCGGCTACATCGTTGAATGTTGCGACCTACCCGCATTTGTGAATGGGGTGACGTCAGCGTCGCCGCATTTACATACAAATATCTCCTTAACCGTGTAGGTTAAGGAGATATTTCTTGCACCTACAGGTAAGCCTTAATCTAGGCTTACCTGTAGGGCTTTGTTTAAAAAGTGGGTTTACAACCACTTTAACAAAATGCATAGCCCCAGACTTCATTTTGTGAATGTCCAGGACAGCCCTTCTCAACCAGGATTCACTGGAACCCTAGGGTTCTTTCAAAGGTTGCTAGGAGTTCCTTAAGCAATGAGAAATTTCTGCCTCTCGTAGAAGTAACCACTGACACCAAGGATCTTTTTAGCTATCTGTAGGGGGATCTTCCCACTGACCACAAATGTAAGAAGCCCTCTTCCTACTGACCAGCATGCAATGTACCATGAATTGCAGATATAGAAAATATTAGTAGGGATTCCATGAGATGGGAAAGTTAATTTAAGTTTTCCTTGGAGTTGAACCGCACAACCTCAACACGGCAGTCTATGAGACCTGCAGTGCTTACATCCAATCAGTCCGGAAGTACAGCAGAAGCTCTACTAGTTCCATCTTGTAAACTAGCAGGTTTGACAGTTGTAGAATAAGGCCTACATGGCAGGAGTTTGCTTTTGAAGCACAGCAAGGTTTAACAACCCTAATGCCGCATACACACGACCGTTTTTAATGTCATTGAAAAAAACTATGTTTTTCTCAACGTGATTCTTCTCAAGCCTGCCTTGCCTACACACGATCATAAAAAAAAAAAATGCTAGAGCAAAGTGCGGTGACGTACGAAATGTACAACGGCACTATAAAGGGGAAGTTCCATTCGGATGGCGCCACCCTTTGGGCTGCTTTTGCTGATCCTTGTGTTAGTAAAGTTTGGTGAGAGACGATTCGCGCTTTTCAGCCTCGTGCTCTTCAGTCCGTTACAGCGTGACGAACGCTAGTTTTAACAGAACGAGCATTCCCGTCTCATCACTTGCTTCTGAGCATGCGCGTTTTTTTCACGTCGTTAAAGCCTACACACGGCCGTATTTCAAGACGAGAAAAACGACGAGAAAAATTAGAGCATGTTCCAAATTTTTCATGGCCATTTTTCACGTCGTGAAAAATGCTCTGGAGCCCACACACGGTCGTTTTTAATGACCATTTTAAAAAATGGCATTTTTCTCGTCATGAAAAACGGTCGTGTGTACGCGGCAAAACCCTTTTTGGGTTGGGTTTTAATGCTCCGCAATCAACTCATCTTTTATTGACATTTGTTCAGCAAGACATAGAAAAATGTGCACTTTTTTCTATGACTACTGAACAAGCGTCAATAAAGACGAGTTAATTGCAGAAGATTAAGGTGTGCTGGCAACATATTCTTATCTGAGAAAATTATATGTCACTATCACTTATTCAGCATCAAAAATATGCAATAAAAATAAAGGAAATCTTCACTTTTGTTAAAAAAAAAAAAAAAAAAATGATATGACTATACAGCATTTACATTTTTCAAATGTGTTATTAAAAATTACATTTCCATTTCAATCAAGAATGATTTTCTAAAAATCGAAAGAAAAAAAAAAAAAAACCTCAGCTGTACACTCGTCTCTCCTATGCCTCAGCTATTCCTTCCAGCCACTGTGATTGAGGAAAATGCATGATTCTCCTAAATATGGTGGATGTAACTCACGTCGGGCCCTTGCTGCCCCTCCATGGTGAATTACTTTCTAGAGGGTGGTTGGCAGGTGGTGAGGAGGCAATATGTCAATATATAAACCTAAAAAGGCCCAACTACTGTGCTGTAACCATGACTCTTACAGGAGGCTTCCTTTTCTCATTGAAATTGAAAGAAAACAAACCGATGCTTCTACCTCCATTGTGGCTATATCACTAGTGATCAGGCAAAGGCAGCTGAAACCTCATCCACAGCGATCGATCCAACAAAGAAATCCGGCACCACGGTGAATACTGAGCCATCGTGGGCTTTATTCAGCGGGTATACAAAAATAGCAGCCACAAGATGGCAACGCGTTTCAACCAGTTATGGCCTTAATTATGACTGACACCTACTCTGAATCAACAGTTTAAATAGTTTACAACACTTAAGTGTGTAATTAAAAGCACATGCTCTCAATTACAAACAAATAACAGACATACATACAGTATACCTAAAATACATGAAAAGAATCTTGCCTTTTCTCATTCCTGGTGTCTAAACTGAACTACAGGGTGGAGAACAGAGTACGTGCTGCTGGGAAGGGTTTAAATGGTCAATGGCATTTAATACATTTCTAAAGTTGTGGATCAAGTGCTAAGAAATTGAATCCTCTCCAGGTTTTTATTTACCCCTCTATTTGTCTTGGTGACAATAATCACAAACCAAAAGTGATGGGAGGTCTGGAACAACCCTGCCTTAAGCTGGAATGTCCCTAGCCCAAACTTAGCATTGGCAGCTAGTCTGTAGCCGGCCTGAGCTCTGATTGTTTACTGTTTTTGGGTTTGTTGGGTTTCTCCAAAGCCTTTATACATTGTTTACTGTTGCCTGCTACTAGGGAGTGTTTTCCAGTAAATAGAGTAAGAAGATACAATGATATGGGTTATGAATATTATTTTCAACCTGGCCAATCACTGGGAGATTTGTGTCAGTGAGATGCTGGGGAAGAGGAGAAATGTTTGGAGAGACCTTCTAGAAGTGTCCATCCTTCAGGCTTTGCCTGTAGACAGTGCCCGGACAAGGGGAGGGCAGGAGGGGCAGCTGCCCAGGGTGTAGTGGTGAGGGCGGGTGAACCCCCACCACACACACAAGCTAAAAGATAATTAGATAATTAGCTAGCAACCAGGGTTGCATTCTCCGCCCACAATGAAAAACACACTTTGCAACCACCTCCTACTTACATAGTTAGTCTGGTTCAATAAGAGAGAAAAAAGTCCATCTAGTTCAACCAATAAAAAGGGAAAAAAAATTAAATCATACAATCCCATACACAATCCTATACCCACAGTTGATCCGGAGGAAGGCAAAAAAAAAAGCAAAGCATGATCCAATTGGCTCCAGCAGGGGAAAAAAATTCCTTCCTGATCCCCCCCGAGAGGCAATCGGATATTCCCTGGATCAACTTTACCTATAAATAATCTAGTCGCTAGAAAGCAAGCAATTGTGTTATACATGTGCAGTGTATACTCCATGCCAGCTGGAGAAAGGGAGTAGAATTGGCACTGGGTGGTACACTACATTCTACAGCATGCATTAGGTGCAGGAGACAGGGGCGTGGTTCCTTATTCTTGCCCTGGGTGCTGAACCAGCCTTTCCCGGTACTACCTGTAGAGGATGTCAATGTGAGGTATCCTTGACTGGCTTCCCAGGCTTTGGTCTGAGGAGGGAGTCCATGTGAAAAGAGTCTCGGCCTCCCAGCCTTTACAGCATTTGTGTGTGGAGGGTCCAGCTTTAACTCCCTGACCTGCTGCCTGGAGAGGGTTTGAACAAGCCAGTCTTGGCCTTTCAGACCTGCTACCTAGGGAGGATGCGAAGGGACCAGTCTTGGCTTCTCAGGCCTACTACCTGGGGGCAGTATATATTCAGACTGGGGTCTTGGCCTCCCAGGCCTTTGACCACGGGAAGGAAACTGAAGAAGAGCGCTGCTTAGTCAACTGCCAGTCTCGGCTTAAAGGTTCACAGGTAGCCCGTGAGAGGGGCTGAAGATTCTTAAAGGTCCATCTGGCCAAATGAATCTATATTAGCCTGTGGCAAAATGTATTATAAGATGCCACTGAGTATTAGGAGTCGTTTGCTACTGTCTTTTGGTATCCTGTAACCCCCAACCCTCTTTTCACTACACACCTGACCTATAAGACAAAATAGCAAAAAGAGACTGGCGGAGGGGAAGCCTTTTGCCATCAGAAAGTAACCGAGTGCAGCAAATCGCCAGTAAGAAGGCTAGGAGAGCTCAAAAAATCCAGCAGCTCCTAAGGTGGCTAGTTAAGTAATAGAGGGGAAATCTTTGCATGGGGG
Organism: Rana muscosa; assembly: GCA_029206835.1. NCBI lineage: Eukaryota > Metazoa > Chordata > Amphibia > Anura > Ranidae > Rana > Rana muscosa. The sequence continues at coordinate 53,487,037 of CM055124.1, read as the reverse complement.
CATCAGTTCCACTGACAACTAAAAAGGGATTCCCTCATTTTGGAGAGATTTCCATTCATTTCCTGCTGTGTTTACAGGACAGGAAATTAAGGGTAATATCCCCAATGGGATACAGATGGCAAAAAATAAAGTTTTAACCAATCCCCATTTTATCCAAAGTGAAAAAATGAGTGTTGGCTTTGGATTTATTAGGATCTTTACCATAAGTGCCAGACACACACTTGGCCACCCAACCCCTACCTTTTGAGGGTACAAACAATATACACCAACATAAATGTTGGCAAGGTAGCAACAATTCATAAAGCTGAGACAACCAATACACTTGGAAGGAAACTCTTCTCTTAATCGAGTCTTCAATGTTGGTGTCTGTGTCCCTTAGGATTCTATTAAAGCAGCCTTTTTTCTGGTCTCAGGGAACCCCTGCGACAAATGATTATATCTACAAGTCAAGATACATTAGTGTGACGATCTTCAAAGATCAATGGTGTCAGTGGGAACTTATCTGAGAGACAAAACTTGCTCATTGCTCAAGCAATGGAGGAACCCTGGTTGAGAAACCATGTATTAAAGTGGTTGTAAACCCTCAGGTACAATATATTTAGGCAATGTTGTTCAAAACACAGGCAGGTGATCGCTGCCTGTCTCACTGTACTCACCGCTGTACTTTCATTGAAAATCATATTTTTCGTTTGCGATGACGTCACCGCGCGTGCGCAGATGACAGCGTGAAAACCGCCTAGTAATGCTAGCCGGATTTCATTCACTTCAATTCCGGAAATTAGTATGCGAGAACTTCCCCTCTGTCAGACACAGAGGAGAAGTCTTCGCTATTAAAAACCACCCACACTTCCTTGACCGTCATTCATTTACATTTACTACTATACTGGTTGCTGCGGTAACCGCTATCCAGATCGAGGCTTGGTTACGGCGCTACGGCGCATGCTCGAGATTTCTGCAAGGGACCTAGAAAGGGCGGAAGTGACGTCAGAATTAGCTTTGCAGAACAGGAGTAACAATGGGGATTTGGATACCCAGAAATAAAGAGAGAAGACAACTAACAATAAAGGTATTTTCTGGTATTTGCGGGCATCGTTTTTAGAAGTAATAGATTGCACAAGCATTGTAATAACATGGAGAAGCATAACAATTGAAAATTAGAAATTGTCTACCGGGGTTTACAACCACTTTAAAGTGTATATAAACACAAACAATGTATTTCTCTTATTTACTCTGTTAAATATTTTACTGAAAGTGTTATATCAGTTTCATAAGTGCAAAAAATACCTGTTGATCCTATCAGAAAATCCGAGCTGTCCTGTGTCCTATACACCATTTTGCCCTCCAAATTCTTATCTTGGACTACAGATTGATTACCATTTATGCTATAAAGATCTGAGAGTGGGAGTGGTTGAGTAGTTTGGCAAAAAGACACTGGACAGGGCTGACACCTCTCAGTCCACAAATAGTCATCATACAGTAGGACATAGGAGATGAGTGCATTTCTGGTAGATCAACGGGTATTTTTTTTGTATTTATAGGGTCCTTATGGGAAAAGGTGCTTGTGTTGCAGAGATGAACTGCATTTTAATTTTTTTTGCCTTGATAGAAACTCTAATTTTAGGATGCAATCCCACACTCACACCTCACAGCCCAATCAGGCACAAAATAAAAATAAAAACCGAACATGCACAGACACACACTCCCCTGCTCAATGGGCCTTCAGTACGGTCAAGCACAGCTATTTTTTTACAAAACATAAATGGCTTTATTATTACAAAAATAAATGAATACATTCCAGTTTGTATTCAGCAACAACACTCAATATTTTCAGAATGAGTACGGTAATCTGCCAGTCCACAGCTCTTTTAACCACTTCAGCCCCGGACCAATATAAAGACCAGGCCCCTTTTTGCGATTCGGCACTGCGTCACTTTAACTAACAATTGCGCGGTCGTGCGACGTGGCTCCCAAACAAAATTGATGTCCTTTTTTTCCCACAAATAGAGCTTTCTTTTGATGGTATTTGATCACCTCAGCGGTTTTTATTTTTTGCGCTATAAACAAAAATAGAGCCACAATTTTGAAAAACATGCAATTTTTTTTACTTTTTTCTATAATAAATATCCCCCAAAAATATATAAAAAAACATTTTTTTTCCTCAGTTTAGGCCAATATGTATTCTTCTACATATTTTTGGTAAAAAAAAAAACCCAATCAGCGTTTATTGATTGGTTTGCGCAAAAGTTATAGCGTTTACAAAATAGGGGATAGTTTTATGGCATTTAAAAAAAAAAAATTGTACTAGTAATGGCGGTGATCAGCGATTTTTTTCGTGACTGCGACATTATGGCGGACACATCGGACACTTTTTGGGACCATTGTCATTTTTACAGCGATCGGTGCAATAAAAATGCACTGGTTACTGTAAAAATGACACTGGCAGTGAAGGGGTTAACCACTAGGGGCGCTGAAGGGGTTAAGTGTGCCTAAGGGAGTGATTCTCACTGTTAGGGGGCGTGGCTACGAGTGACGTGTCACCGATCTCCGCTCTGATTACACAGAGCGGAGATCAGTGACAGTGTCAGTAGGCGAGCGGGGAGATGTTGTGTTTACACTAACATCTCCCCGCTCCATCCCTCTGTGAGACGATCGCGGGGATCCCCGCAGCGATCGAGTCCGTGGGACCCACGGTCAGACTCACGGGGATGAGTGCAGGGTCGCCGGCGCGCGCGACCACACGGCAGGCAGTTATAGGGGACGTACAGGTACGCGATTGTGCCTGTATGAGCCATTCTGCCGACGTATATATGCCATGAGCGGTCGTTAAGCGGTTAATGTGTGTTTTCTATTGAGGTTATATGCTAAAGGCTGACAGCAACTACATGGAAACCCATGAAACTGCTGTAAGATCACTAGCTGCAGATGCTACGTGAATTTTTCTGGGCTTAGTTCTACTAAAGTGAACCCATGAGAAACATAAAAATTGGAAATGTACAAATGCCACCGATGGGTGACTGTATAAGGTGCCAATTGCGTACCTTTCTTTTTATGGTCTATCACTGTTATGCCCAAAGCCCTCCCAAAGTATTGCTATGTCAATACCAACTTTCTCAAACTTGGTATTTGCAGTATGCAAGATCAAAAGTTAGGCCCCCCCTCCTCAAAACACTATGCCACTCTATGCTATGGAGGCACATAGGTTTAGCATTATCCAGAGTATAAGTAGCCAGAGCTGGTGAACCTGGAAGCAAACCAGAGGTGCCGATTGCATGTAACAGAGGGCGGGTGCAATGTCGGGATACCAAGTGACAGGCGTGGCAGTGGCTTAAAGGACAGTTCTGCAGCATGGATCACTTCCCAAATCGAATCACCAGTGTGTGGAGGTATATAGTGGGCCCCCTCCCCCTTGGGGTCTGTATGCACTGTACACAATAAGAACATACAAGTGAGGACTACCCCTTTTCTACCCAATTCTGCTAATACAGAATAGAATAACCGGCAACTCAGTATCTTCCAAAATAGGGCAATTTTTATTAGCTACATTGTCAGTACAGGATGGCTAACATGTTTCAGCCATCAAGCCTTAGTCATATAACTAAGACTAAGGCCTGGCGGCCGAAACGTGTTAAAGTATGTTATCCTGTGCGAACAATGTAGCTAATAAAAATTGCCCTATTCTGGAAGATACAGAGTTGCCGGCTATCCTTTTATGTATGCAGCAGTAGTGAAGGCTGAGTGGTGTAGATCGGATTTGTTCTGTAACTCTTCCAATAGGTTGTTCAGGCACTGGGTATTGCATGGTAGGTTTGCCAAATCTCCACTACAAGATAATATAGACAGAGGGGATGGCTCCTATCAGTAAGGGAGAGACAGATTAGAAATGGAAAAGTATTTGCTGGGAGCTTTTGGGGTTATCCTCTGCATGCTACTTTATAAAACTTGTGTCCCACAGGTTTACTCTAATACAATGTTGTCAAGCTAAAAAAAAATGAAACCTAAAAGATAGGATTTCTACAAAATCCATTAGACAGATCTCACTTGTTGCAAAAGGTTCCACAGCCAGGCTCAACGAGTGCGATCTGTCTAATGGATTTTGTATCAATGCTTTTACCTTTTTAAATAAATGTGAGTTGAATATTAGATGGGGTGGTGAGGTTGTGTTTAATCCCCTGGATACTGCACTATTGGAGGTACTTTTGTTTCTTTTATGTTACTGTGGAACTACCAGCAACTAATGTGAAGTCCAGTTTGAATCAGAATACTGGGAGGATAATGTACCTGCTGTAGAGTGTTTTCTATCCCCTGAGAGCTTAAAGCGAAGGTCCACACAAAAATGAAACCTCCGCTGTCTGGATTCCCCCCCCCCCCCTCAGGTGTCACATTTGGCACCTTCCAGGGGGGAGCAGGTATTTGCACCCACTTCCGGGCATAGACCCTAGTATATCTGCCGCAGTCTATGCCACGTCCAGCGCCCCCCCCCCCCCCCCGCGCTCTTCAGGGTCCCAAAAGACAGCAGGAACCAGTGGCATTGCACCGCGCGAGTCGCGCATGCACAGTAGGGAACCAGGAAGTGAAGCCGCAAGGCTTCATTTCCTCATTCCCTTACCGAAGATGGCTGCGGCAGCATCCGAGGGACGGGTTAGCCTCGGGTGCCGACATCGCGGGCGCGCTGGACAGGTAAGTGTCCTTATTTTAAAAGTCAGCAGCTGCATTATTTGTAGCTGCTGACTTTAAAAAAAAAAAAATTTGGCGGACCTCCGCTTTAACAGGAATTGTCGAGGACCAGTATGCTCCATAAAGGAGAGTTGTACTGTGTGCAAAGTGTGTTTGACCTCTTGCAGGGTCTTACAAGGTGGTGAGCGTGTATTGCACGCGGTGGCGGGAGCACTATTGTTGTGGAAGTTCAGTGAAGCAGGGGAAAATCTTCATATCTCTTTACATGCTAGTAGAAGATTCATCACTTATATGTCACTTATGGACTTTGATATTTGAGCACTTTTATTCTAAAAGTTTGGATTTACCATCACTTTCTGCCCCAGTGAAAATGGTTACCAGGACAGATCCCTATCTGGGTAGAGTCTTCCCAGCTGAGACACAGCCAGCTTCAAAAACCTTACACATAGCAGAAGCCAGCACACCAGAGAAACATTCCATATCTGAAACCCAACGTTTCAGAGACACAGAGGTCCCCATTATCAAACTGACAAAGTATTCTTACTGGCATACCTTTACACAGACTATCCCCCCTTCAATCTATTATGAATGCTGCTGCTAGACTTGTACAGCCTACTAAACAATCCATGACTGCTGCTCCTCTTTGACAATCCCTTCACTGGCTTCAACTAGTCCAATATATAAAATTCTAAATACTAACTGTAGCACACGGACCCTTTTCTCCTGCTTACCTCCACCTTGCAGGGATAAAAGGCACACCGTGCCACATGCCCGGATCCTCCTGGTTTAGAAGGTTGAGCGGTGTTCTTTAATTTTGGGTCCTGCAGCGAGTTACCTCCATCCATTGGTTCTCGTCCCTAGAGTATAGGGAAAAGTCTATGTTCTTCCCCCAAAGAAAGTCTATGTCCACACAACTTAAAGAGTTTATTTTCCTTTGCTTCAGTTAACGGGGAAATTGAAGAGAGAAAGAAGGTAGCGAAGTTAGGAGGTAGATTCAGGCACGCACCACTCGGCTTACTCGTCGCCACTCGATCCCGAGTGGGTTTAGCTCACCCGGATAGATCCCTCTCACAGTTCTAGCAGCCGGAGTGGAGCTCGAACAATACTGTAACTTTGTCCCACGCCTGGGACGGGTTCAGGAGATCCTCGAATAGAGCAGAATCCTGTTATTCCTGAATCCAGAACTTTACCTTCCCTCTGACAGGTTACCAGGCCTCTCCCGAGACAGCGACCTACTATCACTCATCTCTTCCGTGGGACCGATCCTCCCCTAGCTTCCTCTCGGTCAGAGTGGGTTATCCTCACCTGGGTACCCTGGGACACCAGTGTTCTAATTGTAGGCCCAGTTGAAGGTACTGGGCCTACCCGGAACATTGTAGCCTCGGGCTAAAGGTGCCCGAGACTCCTCGACCAGATCATGCACCCCCATGGGGCACACTCCCTTGCCCTCCTACAGGGGCACACCCCTCCCTACCTCATGGCATCTGCCCCTTATGTATCCCCTCCCGGCATGCACAGCAGGTGAAACCCCGCCCCACGCACGTAGCCGAGAGAGGACGCCCAATCACGTCACTGTGTCACCTGAGGTTCGACCCCGGGCTACAGTGCCACCCACAGGCCAAAGGGGAACCATACACCAGACCACACTTACAGCAGAGCAGAGTCCAGTATAACAAATTAGAGAACCTGAGCCAACTATGGCTCATACTACCCCCTAAATTTAGTACATAGCAACCCCAATATTGGGGTACCCGCTACATAACTATAACATACAAATTCATCCATAACACTGCCTCCAGCTACATCACCAACCTCATCTAGAGATATCGCCCAAATTGTCCTCTACCCCCCTCCCAAGACATCTAGCTTCCTTGTTACCGCCTCCCATCTCACCTTCAGAACCTCTCCTATCCTCAGGAATTCTCTAACCCAGTATGTCCAGTTAGCTTCTATCCTGTCCAGCTTTAGGCAATATTTGAAAACGCATTTAATCAGGAAAGCCCACCCCACCTGCACATAAAAACTGTACTTGGGCCACCTTCATCATCCCCTGCAGCCATTACCTTTTGTACAACCTCCCTTTAGATTGTAAGCTCCATGAGCAGGGCAATCCCTCCTATTCCTTCTGTATTGAAGTGTATTGTAAGTGCACTGTTCCTCTTTCTATTGTAAAGAACTGTGAAAACTGTTGGTGCTATATAAATCCTAAATAATAATAATAATAATATGCATGACTTAGCACTTATGCTTTGCAGCACTGGTGTCCTCGGTTCAAATCCCAACCAGGCCACTATCATGTTCTCCCTATGCTTGTGTGGATTTCTTCCAGATACTCGGTTTTCCTCCCACATTCCAAAGACGTACTTGTAGGTTGATTGGCTCTAGTATGTGCATGTAAGATAGGGAATTTAGATTAGATGCTCCTTGAGGGAGGGGACTGGTGTGAATGTTCAATTATGCATAAACGGTTAGTGCTATATAAATACCTGTAATAAATAATAAAAGTCTCATCCATATGTGTACAAACACCAGTGGCGTTACTAGGGTGGGTGTCACCTGGTGTGGGCTCTCTCCTGTCAAGCCTGCCACAGTACCCTGCAGGGCAGGCTAGTTTTGGGCCAGCAGCAGGCCGGCACCGTCCACTGTAAATGATGCAGTCGGTGCCAGCAGGCCAATAGGTGTGCTGTCCTTGATTGGGGGGGGGGGCCCCACTGTGCTTCCTACTTGATGGTGTCACTCGTCTGGCGAGTGTCACCCAGATGCAGTCCGCACCCCCATAACAACGCCACTGACAAACACAACACCAAACATCCAAAGAGGTCCACATACAACCATCTCCAAAAATCTTTTTTCAACCGCTTTCATGGTAAGAATAGCCAAATACACAAGCTGACACTGAATAAAAAAGGAAAGAGAAGCATTGTTCTACCAGTATAAAGCCTAGGACTCAGGATTGGGAGTAGAGACATACTGGCGGTGTGCACTCCGTTAACCAGACTCCTCTTCTTTGAGGGATATAATTGCTGCTCTTTCTTCTTTGTCAAGGTTCGAAAAGGATCTTTTCTGACTGGCTGGCTGTATAGTGCGTCTCTTTATGAATTTAATAAAAGTCTCAATTGAAGCAAAATTGCCTGGAGGAACAAAAGTACTTTTCAATTTAAATTGTGTGGCCATTGGTCTAGCTGGGCTGTGATAAGAGGAACATTTTTGCATAACTTGTAACTGTCTCTCGAACTGAAGAATCTTCACAACCTATTTAAATGGATTGAGGCGGTTAATGGGGCAAAATGACAATCCTCGATAAAAAAGCCTGTGTTCTCCCATTGTAAGTTGACGGCTAGCTACATTTATGTTTTGCTTGTTGGGTATCTGGGTTTTATTGGATGACCTCAAATTGTCTGGTTTTGGATTTCCTGCGACCCCTACTGGACCTGTGTTGTGATAGGTAGATGTGAGGTATCTGTGGTTGAGCAGCATTGCTGTTAAAGATAATATTTTCTGTATGCAAGAGAAAGCAGGTGGTTTCTTTTTTATAAATGGTTACTTCTAGAGCTTTGGAAGTACATGAACGCACACCACAGCATTGCCTTGGGTTAACAGAATGCACACCACCAATAAGTCTCTGCTCTGCGTCCTGATTTCTAGCGGCTTTACATAGGTAGGATAAGGCTCATTTTTCCCTTCTTACATGGTACCAACATGTGAAATTATTTGGCTACCTATACAAAGGCACAAGGCAAAGATTATATTGGGTGGCACCATGTGGACCACATTGGATTTCACTTTGGTGTTGTGTCTATTGATTTGGATCATATTGTCTTTCAAACTTTGTCACCTTAATGTCTCCCAATTTTTTTTCTTCTAATATGGGACACAGTAAAACTTTTGGATGGGACTTTGGTATGCAGGCTTCTGCTACTTTGTTGCCTTGATAAAGGGGACCTCCATGTCTCCGAAATGTTTTTCCAATATGGGACATCAGTAAAACTCTTGGCTGTGACTCTGGTATGCAGACTTCTCTACTTTGTCACCTTGGTAAATGGCAACTGTGCAGAAAAAGGCGCCAAAGCAAAAAGGTAAAAGACAAAAAAGTCAAATTTTTCGATGGATCACACAAAAACAGTGAGGTCTAAAAAGAAGAAGTTTACATCTAATCTAATATTTATCAATTGGATAAAGTCTCCTTTGAGTCCTTTCAAATTGTAGTCTATTTTTTCAGGCCTGATGAAGGGTGGGAGCTGTGGCCCCTGAAACACGTTGATTGATTTATGAATATTTAAAATTTGACTTTCACCTTTGGTTTGGCACCTTTTTCTATAGAGTCGGCTTTTTTAAAGGTGACAAAGATGCACTTTTGAGTTGCTTCAAGATACCCATTAGGTGAGACCCGTTTTTTTTTTTTTTTGTAGAACTGCCTTACAAGCCAGGGAACTTCTTTGAAAACGTTCTTGCGTTTGATGGACTATAGAAATCCCCGACCTCCTACATATGTCTTTTTGGAGTCCATAAACCATAATAATAAAGGGGACTTTCTTGTCTCTGAAACGCGGGATTTCTGATAAAGGATCTCAGTAAAACGTTTGGGTGTGCTGACTTCTGCCATCTGTTGGATTTACACTCTAGCACTTTTTTGCAATGGACCCACTTTCATGATTAGTAACACATAGTCAGTGTGGAACAATTTATGCAGAGTGGCAAAAAAAACCTGATATAGCCACTTATGCCTTGTACACACGGTCGGAATTTCCGATGAAAGAAGTCCGACTGAGTTTTTTCATTGGATATTCCGACCGTGTGTGTGCCCCATTGGATTTTTTCCGTCGGAAATTCCGACGGAGTTAGAAAGAGAACATGTTCTCTTTTTTTCCCCGATGGAAAAAATTTCTATTGGAAATTCCGTTCGTCTGTATGGAACTCCGACGGAGAAAAAAACATGCATGCTCAGAATCAAGTCGACGCATGCTCGGAAGCATTGAACTCCATTTTTCTCGTCGTAGTGTTGTACGTCACCGCGTTCCTGACGGTCGGAATTTGGTGTGACAGTGTGTAAGCAAGACAGCTTAAACAGAATTCCGTCAGAAAAATCCATCGGAGTTTATCCCGACAGAAAATCCGATCGTGTGTGCACGCATAACTCTTCCCTACTCTATCCAAACCTAAAAAAAATAATAATCAAGTTTTGCCTTTAAATATACTAGTTTGTTACACCTCTAGCTGCTCTAAATAGAGGTATTCAAAATGTGAGAAATTCCCAACATTCTGTTCCATGAATTGGCTTTCAAAGGAAAAAAATATACAGTATTTTCCGAAAGAACACATTTATTATTGCAACATTATCCTGAAAGCAACGTTTTATGTGCCGCTTTTTCCCTGCTTGCTGTTCCGTATTTTGACTACTGTATTTCAGTAACAGATTGGTAGATTTTCCCTTCATCTTGGGGAGATAATGATGACAACTGACTTATTAGTCAAGTTGGGCCTGACTCAAATGGCGTGATAAGTGAAGTGAGATGAAGTAAACTCACCCCGTGATCACTTCAGACATCCAATCATGGATGGCAAAAAAGCTTAACGTATATGTAAAATCTCATAAAGGCTTTACAGAGTTAGTGTTCTTACAAAAATCATTTTCAATCCTTTAAACTTGTTGATTTTATTCAATATCCGGTGATCCTACCAAGAAGGTCCGGTCCTTGTTCTGGCTCTCCCTGCTGTAAAGCACGCCATACACGGGTCGAATTTCGAACACATTTTCTTTTCAAAATCAGAAAGTTTGCTTTTTTGTGATCCGATGATGCCACCATTGATTTTCAAAATTCGGCCGACCAAGCATTTTTTTTTCTATTACATTTCTCGCACGATTCTCCCATCATGGATTAGAAAATCGTTTGTTTTTCAAAAAATTTCCAACATGTCCGATTCCTCAAATTTGATTGGCGCACGAAAATCGGCTATTGCTGCAGCCCATTAACGGTGCGAAATTTTTACGAAAATTCTTAGAATTCGAATCTTTCGAAATTCGAACCGTGTATGGCCGGCTTTAGGTGACAACATTCTGTCCCCCGTCTCCCATAATCCTGTGTTGTCACCCAGTCACAACGACTTCTGATGGAGAGTGGTTGGTTTAGCACACATGATACAACCATGGTCCACTGTTGTCACCATTGGGAAACCCATCCTGAGAAATGTCATGCGGCCATCACTGGAGAGCAAGTAGACAAGAAGCAATCTGATGCATATGATCCATATTGAGTCTTGATTGATTAATTTATTAATTGACTGAGATGCTGCCTTGACATTTCACTGGATCAAGACTTCTCTAAGAAATGCAAATGGAGGCCCCACCTACCCCTCCTCCTATGCATCACTGTCTCCTAGTCCAAAGTTTCTCAACTCCAGTCCTCAAGTACCCCCAACGGGTCAGGTTTTCAAAATTTCCCTCAGATAAAATAGCTGTGGTAATTACTAAGGCAGTGAACCTGATCAAATCACCTGTGCAAAATAATGGAAAGCATGAGGACTGGAGTTGAGAAACATTCTAGTGCAGGGATATGCAATTAGCGGACCTCCAGCTGTTGCAAAACTACAAGTCCCATCATGCCTCTGCCTCTGGGTGTCATGCTTGTGGCTGTCAGAGTCTCGCTATGCCTCATGGGAATTGCAGTTTTGCATCAGCTGGAGGTCTGCTAATTGCATATCCCTGTCCTAGTCCATCCTCTTGCATCCAACTTTGGGTCTCTCTCTTCTATCCAATCTTTTTTTTCTGGCCCCAGGACCCTAGTCACGTGTTTCTACTTACCTTCACTATGTTCTCAGGCATTGGATCCTCCTGAACCACTTATATCCAGTGATCAATGTACTATTGCACAGTTAATGACTATTTGTATCACGTTCGTCCAAGTGGCTTGTTCTGAAGACCATATGTGTACTTGTCTACCATATTGCATTAAATAATTTTGTAAAAATCTCAATAAACAATTACTTTAAAAAAAAAATGTATATACATTTACGTAACCTCCATCGTAGCTGGATACTTAGTAACTGCCTGTAAATATCTCTTAAGATTAAGACTTAAGATAAGTCTTCTTAATAGCACCTAGAGCCATCATTCAAGGTATTGGAGATCCCCAACTCACCCACTACTCACTGCGTGGATTATAGAACATAACCAGTTGGTTAGGATGGAGGAAATTACTGCATTGCTCGAAGATACTCATCAGAAATGTATTCTTGTTTTGAACGCCTGGCCTACCTACATTTTGGTTAAATTCAGACCTACTTTGGATGTAGATGACCCTCACTTTTTCCTAGCTCATTTACCACAGATGCAGTGGAGTCTCAGGTGGGAAGTGGGGGTTGCTGGCTCCTCTGGTCGAGCCCCACCTACCCTTTCTTTTTATCCTTCTCTGTCACTCCCTCTTGACTCCTTCATCCATCTCTCAGTCTTCCCATTCTATCCAAACTGTCTTTTTTTCTTCTTCCTCTCTCTCCCAAGAGGCCTAGTTACGTGTTCCCACCTACCCTTTACACATTTATTGATCAATAAGCTGTTGTGCGGTTTCAGACTGCTTGCGCCACTGTGTCATAGTGGCTTTTTCTGAAGGCCATATTTGTATTTGTTCTCTATCCTTTTACTGTATTAAATAATTTTGTGAAAATCTCAATAAACATTTACAATTAAAAAAAAATCATACATTAACGTAACGTCCAAAATACTTGGATCCTTAGTAACTTCCTGAAAAAAATGTCTTAAGATTCTCCTTAATAGCACTTATGGCCCTTATTACCAAGGTTTTGGAGATACCTGACTTCCCCACTACTGACTAAGAGGAATATAGAATCTAACTGGTTGATGAAGATGGAGGAACTTACAGCATGGCTCAAAGATACTTACCAAAAATGTGCTGTGATTTGCACCTAGCCTTGCTACCTACATTTTAGTTACTTTTACACCTGCCATGGATGTTGATGACCCCCACTTTTTCCTAGCTCATTGACCATAGATGCAGTGGGGTCTTGGGTGGGGAATAGGGGTTGTCGAGCCATTGGATGTAGTACCACCTACCCCTCCTTTCTTCCCAACCTTTAATGCCCTACTCCCTCTAGCCTCCTTCATAAATCTCTTGGTCTTTCTCTTCTATCCTGTCCTCTTTTTCATCTTCTCCCTCCCATGTGGCCCCAGGACCCTAGTTATGCGTTTCCACTTACCTTCATTGATATTTTCAGGGATGGCACCCCTCCTTAACTGCTTATATTCAGGGATCTATTGCTCCATTTTGGCTGCTTGCTCCACAGGTCATATTGGCTTGTTCTGAAGACCATATGTGTACTTGTCCCTTTTACTGTGTTAAATAGTTAAAAAAAAAAACTCACATATACGATAAAAAAAAATAAACTTTATGTAACCGGTGCTCCCATGATGCACCATGCTCTATGATACCTGTGCAGTCAGTGACCTAAAGGAGTGGGCAGGATGCAACATTAAATGTTTTAAAGACCCTACGCTGTGCTTTAGCTTTATTCCTACTGCACAAAATGCGGGTTGAAAAATTTCTTTGAATTACATAATTTTCCCAGTAATGGGTTTGCAGGTTATCTCTTCCTAAAAGCTTAGATGAAGATAAAATATTTTTTCTTTTTTGTCAAATCAGTGCAGGGAGACAGATAATTCCGTAGAGTTCACGCCCTCCCCGTCACTGCTGTAATCCTTTTCCATTAGAATAAAATAAACCTGGCTTGTCAACAGCGTAGATTGCGCCTCTAAGTACTCTTATTCGGCGGCGGCGGCGCGAACGCTCCTGTAAGCAGCTTTATAGACCATCCATCACTGATCGCCCGGCATAAACAAACACGGCGTGACGTTTTGTCGAGCTGAATCAGAGCAGAACGCCGTCGCCGAGCGGGTCCTCAACACTCCTATAATTGTATTTGCTTTTCATTCTTACAAGTAAAAGTTGGTGTTCGGTCTTTGTTTAGCGAAGAACAAACACTCCTAACAAATTAATTTTCTTCTTTTTTTTCTCTCTCGCGTACTCAGATTTTTAAAAGACAAAATGAAGGTGAACCACAGATTATTTTTTTTTAGATTACAAAGCAGTTGTTATTGATAATATGGCTGATGTATGTAGCTGCAACATATTCTGTAGCGCAGTACATGGCGAGGATAATAATTTTTATCAGGGCAGATGTGTGACCAGCTGTAAAGATGCACATGTCAATAGCTGGATGGCAAACACAGTGCAGGTGACTGTAAATGGAAAACTAGCTATAGGGGCTCATTCACACCAGTTGCGTTGGGCCGCATTGATCAACGCAAGGGCACAAAGAAAACAAGAGCAAGAAACAGCTTTTATGCTCTTTGGGACATCACCAGGCTTGTAAAATTCTTGCAGGGGCAGCAGCTGGGAAGCTCAGTTCCTAATGATCTAGCCATGTGCCCAGAACTACATCTCCCAAGAGCTTTTTCCCTACACACCATGGGGTTGATTAAGTCAAACTGGAGAGTGCAAAATCTGGTGCAGCTGTGCACTGTACTCAATTAGCTTCTAGCTTTAGCGTGTTCAGTTAACCACTTGCATGGGCGTCCGCTCCATAGGGCAAGGGGGGTCGTTTGCCCCCCCCCCTGGAATCGAGAAGGTGTTGGCCAAATTGGCAGTGTTCTACACCCTCCGCCGCCCTTACACCCACTTCCAGCCCCGCTGGACCTGCTGAAGGTGAGAAGGAAGGAGAGCCGGGCTGTGTGTGCGGTATAGAGGGAGGAGGAGATGTTCTACAACACGTGTGTGTGTGTGTGTGACTGCAGAGACATGACATCATAGGACACGTCATACATATGGTCAGTGTGCAGTGTAGTGGTCAGAGTATAGTGTGTGTAGTGTCCAGAGGTGCAGGGTGCTGCTGTGTAATGTAAAGGGTTGCAGGGTGCTGTGTAATGTAAAGGGGTCCAGAGATGCAGGATGCTGTGTAATGTAAAGGGGTCCAGTGATGCAGGGTGCTGTGTAATGTAAAGGGGTCCAGTGATGCAGGGTGCTGTGTGATGTAAAGGGGTCCAGTGATGCAGGGTGCTGTGTAATGTAAAGGGGGTCAGTGATGCAGGGTGCTGTGTAATGTAAAGGGGTGCAGGGTGCTGTGTAATGTAAAGGGGTCCGTTGATGCAGGATGCTGTGTAATGTAAAGGGGTCCAGTGATGCAGGGTGCTGTGTAATGTAAAGGGGTCCAGTGATGCAGGGTGCTGTAAAGGGGTCCAGTGATGCAGGGTGCTGTGTAATGTAAAGGGGTCCAGTGATGCAGGGTGCTGTGTAATGTAAAGGGGTCCAGAGGTGCAGTTGTGGAGAGGGGGTACACAGTAGTGACAAAGAGATATTTAAAGATGCAGGGGGCACAGTGGGGTGTTTTTACATTTTAACGTGGGGGAGGGGTCGCTTTTAACCCCCGCTAGCGGTCGAAGAAAGGGTAAAATGCGACTGTGTATTGCCGCTGCTGAAGCGCCCCCCCCCCCCCCCCAAAAAACATTTCAGCGGACGCCCATGACCACTTGCCAAACGTATAACTTAAATATATGGCAGCAAGGTGGCACTGCTGCACCAGATCACGTACCTACTATGTGAGCCAACACTTCCAGGTTGGGGGTGCACATGCATGCCGCTGGCTGCCCACTCCTGCTGCGATTATACACAGAGGGAGCTGATCTGAGGGTATCGCGGACTCGTTGTCTTCCGGCATCCGCTGATTATCCAGCACAGAGGCAGAACAGCAGTCTGCCTTCGTAAACAAGTCAGATCGCCATTCTGTCAGTAGGGAAGGCATGGATCCTGTGTCCCTGCAAAGTAGGGAAGGCATGGATCCTGTGTTCCTGCAAAGTAGGGAAGGCATGGATCCTGTGCTCCTGCAGAGCAGGGAAGGCATGGATCCTGTGCTCCTGCAGAGTAGGGAAGGCATGGATCCTGTGCTCCTGCAGAGTAGGGAAGGCATGGATCCTGTGTTCCTGCAGAGTAGGGAAGGCATGGATCCTGTGCTCCTGCAGAGTAGGGAAGGCATGGATCCTGTGCTCCTGCAGAGTAGGGAAGGCATGGATCCTGTGCTCCTACAAAGTAGGGAAGGCATGGATCCTGTGCTCCTGCAAAGTGGGGAAGGCATTGATCTTGTGTTCCTGCAAAGCAGGGACATGGATCCATGTCTTCCCCTAGTAAAAGCACCTCCCCCACAGTACACTAAAACACAGGCTAGGAACACAGTTAACCCTTTAATCACAGCTGTTAACCCCTTCTCTGCCATTGTCATTAGTACAATGACAGTGCATATTTTTTTAGCTCTGATCACTGTATTAGTGTCACTGGTCCCCAAAAAGTGTCAGTTATTGTCCAACTGTCTGTCGCAATATCATAGTATTGCTAAAAGTCGCTGATCGCTGCCATTACTAGTAAAAAATAAATAAAAAATCCCATAGTTTTTAGACGCTAAAACTTTTGCACAAACCAATCAATACACACTTACTGGGATTTATTTTACCAAAAATATGTAACAGAATACATATTGACCTAAATTGATGAAGAATTTAGATTTTTTACATTTTTTTATTGGATATGTTTTATATCAGAAAGTAAAAAATATTGGTTTTCTTTTAAAATTGACGGTCTATATTTGCTCTATTTGTGGGGAATAAAATGACATTCATTTTATTTGGGTACAGCGCGCAATTGTCAATTAAATTAACACAGTGCAGTATCGCAAAAAATGGCCTGGTCAGGGCGGGTGGGGGGGGGGGGGGGCATTTGACAATAAAAACCTGGAATCTGATTGGTCTCTATGCACAGCTGCACCAGATTCTGCACTCTCCAGTTTTAGTAAATCAACCCCAGTGTGTAATAAGGATGAGCTCGGGCGCTGTGGAGTGTCAGCTTCCTGGCGGGCGCGGGCACGTGGACTTGCGAACACGCCTGAGCTCATCCTTACTGTGTAGGTAGACTCTCAGGAGTCAAGGCAGCAGAATTGTCTTGCAGGGAAAGAAATCAATGTACGTGGAGACAGGCAGAAGAGTTGGGGGGATAGGTGGAGTTCTGTAGTTGAGCAGACAAGGGCTGACAACTCTCTTTGGGATTTCAGTGCTGTAACGGCAGAGTTTCCAGTCCTAACAGGAAGTCAGGGGCACACTGGATTTCTGGCAGATCGATGGATATTTTTCTGTACTTGCAGAGGATAAAGCATGGGGAAGTGTGCATATACTGTATACTGCACTTTTTTCCCCCCTAGCAAACAGTTGCAGGATCCGTTAACACCTTGGAGTGTGCGTGCTTTTTTGCACATTCCTGCGTGTTGCGTCTAGGGCAGCCTAGGGTTCCAATGGGCTGCCCTATGTGAGAAACGCACAAAAGAAATCTCTGACACATTTTAAAAATTATGCCAGGCCAAACCACATGGTACCATGCATTTTGGCACTGCCCCTAGTCTGCAAAGGGGCAGCGTGTTTTTTGTGTGTTGCAGGAAAGTGCACAATTTTGCGTGTGTTCCCACAACACGCTGGTGTAAACAAAGCAGTGCACTAAAAAATAAATAAAAAAAATGCTAGTTTGCTGGCCATCTCTGGCTTTATTATTTTCAAGTTGCTAACCCAGCATTAGCACACACTGAATAAAGTCAGGGAAACAGTGACTTAGTGGTAAGCACTGGGTTCCTTGGTTGGAATACTAGTCAGGACACTATCTGCATGGAGTTTGTATGTTCTCGCTCTGCCTGCATGGGTTTCCTACAGGCCCTCAAGTTTCCTCCCACACTCCGAAGACATGCTGGTAGGTTAACTGGCTCCTGTTTAGATTAGCCCTAGTATAATGTGACCAGATTTTTAAAAAGAAATCTGGGGAATTTTTTCTTTTACTAGTAACGGCGGCAATCAGCGACTCATAGCTGGACTGCGATATTGCGGCGGACAAATCAGACACTAAGTGACACTTTGTGGGAGCCAGTGACACTAATACAGTGATCAGTGCTAAAAATATGCACTGTCACTGTACTAATGACACTGGCTGGGAAGGGGATAACATCTAGGGCAATCAAAGGGTTAAATGTGTGCCTAACAAGTGTTTTCTTACTGTGGAGGAGATGCTTTGCAGGAACACAGAATCAATGTCTTCCATACTGACAGAACAGCGATCTGCCTTGTTTACATAGGCAGACCACCGTTCTTCCTATGTACATAACGATCAGCGGGTACCGGTGGACATCGAGTCCGCCGGAGCCGATGATTGGCTCCGATACCCAGAAATGCAGTATCACCTATATACATGATCCTGCGCAGCATGACCACCTAGCAAATCTACTACCAGGTAATCAGCAACTGGTTAACTGATGCTGATTTTGTTAACTTATGACCAATAAGTTAACAAAATCAGCACCCAGCAGCCATGTTATGTGACAGAGGCAGCCAGAGCCAGCTAACACTGTGACAGAGCCAGCTAGAGCCATGATAGAGTGCCTGCTGCCTGTGAGATATGATACCATCCATTATGCCAGAGAGACAGACAAAGTGCAATGTAGTCTATTTACAGACACCCCCAAAGCACACCTGTGTTGAAGCCTGTAGGCACCGGTAGCCCCACGAACGCATCTGCTTCCCCTCTGTTCCTGCTGCTGGACACCGTCAGCTGAGCTCAGCTGCCTCTCTCTACCCGCCGCCCGCCTCACAACCTCTCAAGTCTTACTCTCTGGGCCCCGGCTACTACTGGGCGGCGAGCGGAGGAAGATCACTCCACCAGGGAAGGCAAGGAGATAAGCAGGCAGGCGGCTGGCCAGGACTTGATCCAAGGCAGAAGAACATGCGAGCGGAGCTGAATGGGAATGTGCCCGAAACTAAATAAATGGTCCCTCCGCATATAAACATCAGAAATGGGCACAGATAATGAAAAAACTACACTCCCCTAGGCTAGTAGGTGTGGTGGAGCAGTGGTGCAGTGGTGTGTAATTCAGAATTTATTTTTTAATTCTGCACTGACTGTCTTTGAAAAATTGCCCCAGCCCCTATTCAAATCCAATCCGGGGACAAAACCAGGGACAGACTTGGTCCGGGGACAGTGTCCTCAATCCGGGCACTTGTCCCCGGAAAATGGGGATATCTGGTCACCCTACCCTAATATGATGTCCTACTAAGCATGCCCAAGATGGCTACCTCTCAATTTGATGAGCACTTTGAGTCGCCAGGAAGAAAACCGCCATAGAAATCAGTGGCGGCCCATCCATTAGGGGTGCCTGAGCACCACCCCCTCTCTCCAGGCCAACCCCTATATGCAATGCTTAGCACCAATTCATGCGACTGGCCCCTTTCAGGGCACCGGGTGTATGAATTACAGCGGGCAAGGTTTTTTTTTTTTTAAGCACCCGATTAGAATCAGAGGCTCCAATAGGCTTCAAAATAGGGTGGGCTCGGGTTGCAGAGAGTCCGTTTGGAGCCCACCCAGGTGTGTTACAAAAGCAAATTAATATTCGCCGTTGAAACACTGATCCTCAATCTGGCCACTCGGAAGTTGGTGGGAGACCCATTTTCCGATTGGCCAAAAAGAGAAGACTCCCGATTGGCCTCCAGGGAGGAAGGAGGAAACGGAAGCCATCACCGTGATGACCCGTTTAGAGCAGGAGAATGGGAGGTTGCCACAGCAGAGCAGGGGAAGCCACCGGTGATGGGGTAAGTGCTACCGACCCACCGGAGGGGGCATATTGTTTGCCGCCCACTCCAAAAAAAAATTCCACCAGTCGCCTCTGATAGAAATAGAAATGAATTCAATAAAAGAGTAAAAACTTTTGATCTCAATGCTTATTTCAGGTCAGTATCTCAAAACATTGAACACAGAGGCAGCCAAGAAATAAGCATTGTGCAAAAGAAGTGATCTGCAAGGGCAGCCTACATATTTCTCTCAAGGCCAGTTCACACCGGATTGCAATGCATTGCTATTCGGTCTGGTTTTGACAGCCTGTTCATTTGAATAGGCTACAAAATGCACCGTACCACTGAAAAAAAAAATAGTGCAAGCATTACATTTTCAGATTGCACTGCACCAAATTGCATTTTCCTGCAATAGCATGTGATTTGGTGGCTGCAAATGCATGTTTGCAAGATGCATTGGGGGTGCTATTAACAATTCATTGGCACCCGCATGCATCTCTCGCAAGGATAGCGCGTTCACCTGCGGTGTGAGAAATGTGCATGGGACATGTCCTTCCCACACCAAGTTATGACGTGCACAGCCCTCAGTACGGGTTTAGTTTGAACACGCTCATGATCAAAACAAGATCAATTAAAAACCTGCTAGACCAGATTTCACATCCCAGCTCCACGGGACTCGTCATGGTCATAAGATACCACACAATCCTATTTACAATGATGAGGATAAAGGATAAGTGTCTGTGATGCCCATGGCAACACTTTAAATGGGGATTTATTTGGACTGGTTGTTATAAAAACCAATTCTGATTTTTTTCATGTAATCAGAAGGCTTTTAAAGCAGAACTCCGGACACAAACTTTTATTTAAATATATTCCTTACTAGCCACAAAGAACATAAATCCACTTGCATGCGCCGAGTGCCTTGTAAAAGTAGCAGTGACCACTGTGTTGTACATAGCCTGTGCAGACAGCAGAGCTGTGGGAGTGGCCCAGAAGGCTCCACCTACTACATACCGGGGTTCTGTCAGATTAGGCGCAGCGGCGCTGTGTGAAACGCGTCTACCTGTACCTGTTTGCCTGTCCTGTGTTAACGGATTTTACAATAAAGGGTTTCATCACTAAGTGCAGCCATCCATTCCTTTTATCCATATTGCATGGCCGGCGAGCCGAGGCTAACACCCCTGGGAGGAGTCCACCCCCTAGCCTACCTGGTTCCATCACTCAACTGGTGCGGCACTTTCTTTTCTTATAGATTAGGCGACCCATCAGAATTGGTAACGGTAGTGACGTTCCATCGCCGCCATCTTGCTACACCTCGCACTCCTCCACAATAATGATACAGTGAGAAGGGGGCAAGCGGTCATCTTGTTACACCCACTGGAGGTTTGCATTCCAGTTATTTTTAACTGCTTAAAAGGTGAAATACAGTATTTGGAAATCCATCGGACTATTTACATGTTGAATTTTAAAAGCAGCGGCAAACCAGCTTATCTCACAGGTTTGCTAATCTCACAGAACACCGCTGCTTTTATAATTCAACATGTAAATAGTCAGATGGATTTCCAAATACTGTATTTCACCATATATACTCCGTTTACTGTTAAAAATAACTGTGTAAGGCAAAACTCTGGTGGGGGTAACAAGATGTCCGCTTGCTTCCTTCTCGGTGTATCCTTAATGTGGAGGAGTGCGGGGTGTAGCAAGATGGCGGCGACGGAACGTCACTTCCGATACCAATACTGACGGATTGCCGAATCTGACAGAACACCTGCAGGAAACTACAGGAGGGGGGCGGAGACAGGACCAGTCACCCTGCACAAGGAAAGAGAGCAGCAGCGACTGGTCTTTATTACAGGAAAAAAGCTTCACTCTGGATTACTGCACAGATCTGGAAAAAATCCACAAAGCACACCGAGATATAAGGAAGAATAGAATTAATAGGTCAGCAGCTCTTACAGTACATAGTTACCAACATTATGGTTCTTGATCTTGGGACACCCTGCCCACAATTCACATTTCACTTTACGGTAGGGCTGGAAAATCTTAAAAGTCAGGAAACCAAAGCCCCTTAAAATTTACAGCTGGTGCCTAACTTTCTCAAGTTGTTGTCAATAGCGCCAAAAGAAAAAAATCCTGTTGGCACCTGGATTGGACAGATTGGCTCCTAAATTCTATAGTCATTTAACATGGCTAAGTTCTTTGGGGCCATCTGGTCCTGGGGATTTGTCCACCCCTGCTTTATGTCTTGGTCCCACCCAGATCACACCTCTAAATATGTGGGGATTGCCCATCGCGCTGACTTTACGGGTTGCCTCGAAACAAGTAGGGACCAACCATCATGTCCACTTAATGGGTTGGCCCCTTCACAGACCCCACCTTTAAATATGGGGGACTACACATTACAACCACTTTACAGGTTGATCTCACCCAGACACAGTCTCTTAATATGTAGGGATTGTCCATAACGCCAACTTTATGAACTGCCTCTAAATATGTAGGTACCACCCATCATGCCCACTATATGGGTTGGCCTCTGCACAGAGATCACCTCCAAATATCTGGGGACCAACCATCATAATGACTTTACAGGTTGGTCCCACTCAGACCCTGCCTTTAAATATGTGGGGATTGTCCATAATGGCTACTTCATGAATTGCCTCTAAATATGTAAGGACCATCCATCACGCCCACTATATGTGATGGCTCCTGCACAGACATCAACTCTAAATATGTGCGGATTGCCCCTTCTGCCGACTTTATGGCTTCTTCCCACCAATATGTTGCCTCTATATATGTAGGAAACCATCCATCATGCCCACTTTATGAGTTGGCCCCTACACAGACACCACCTCTAAATATCTGGGGACCATCCATCACAACGACTTTACAGGTTGGTCCCACCCACACCTTGCCTTTAAATATGCAAGGACTGCCCATCATGCCAACTTTACAGGTTGCCTCTAAATATGTAGGGATCACCCATCATGCCCACTATATGGGTTGGCCCCTGCACAAATACCACCCTTAAATATGTAGGGATCGCCCATCATACCGACTTTACGGCTTCTTCCTACCTTGATGTTGCCCCTAAATATGTAAGAAACCACCCATTATGCCCACTTTATGAGTTGGCCCCTGTACAGGCACCACCTATAAATATGCGGAGACTGCCCATCACAACCAGTTTAAGTGTTAGTCCCACCCAGACCTCACCTCTAAATATGCAGGGACCATCCACTTGCACCCTTACTCCCTGCAACGAATCCCCTTTTGAGTTACTGTGCATGTGCAGTAACTCAAATAAGGTTGATGCTGTGATCCTACGATACAGCCCAGGACACAGCATATGCAGGACAGAGGGGCCAAGATGCGAGGCCTTCCTCAAGTTGTTAATTTTACAGTAGGGCTGGAGGAATCCTAGGAGCCGGGTAGCCAAGGCTCCTTTAAAATACAGATGGTGCCTAACTTTTGAGGTTTTCTAAAGTTGTTGTCATGTTGTAACGCTGGCTCCAAAAAAGTCCTGCAGGCACCTGGATTGGATTGATTGGCTCTTGAATTCTGTATTTATTTAACATGGCTAAGCTCCCTGAGAACTCTTGGGTGTAAGCCATCTGGTGCTGGTGATTTGTCCACCCTTACTTTATGGGTTGGTCCCTCCCAGACCCCATCTCCAAATATGTAGGGACCACCCACTTGCACCCTCAATCCCCACAATGAATCCCCTTTTGCATTACTGTGCATTAACTCAAATAAGGTGGATGTTGTGATCCAGGAACACAGCCCAGGGCATAGCATAGGCAGGACAGAGGGACCTTCCTGGCATATCTGGGAGAGTTGGCATGTACTGTGTGTGTACCTAGATGCAAAAAGAGTATTAAAATGGTGGAAACAATATTTTATGAAAAATCAAAAAAGAAAAACGAAACATTATCTAGTTGGGGTTTAGATCTATTGTAATGGTGATGCCATGTGACACCAAGTGCGGTTCAGTCAGTTTTGTGTCAGCTGCATATCACGAGTTATCTGATCTTGAGTACATACAACAAAACAAGCTGCATAACAAGCAGCTCCACGCTGACTTCGTTTATAAGCGGGTCTGTTACATCCTGGCTCGAAAACAGGTTAATGCTTCACTCAGTTACCGTCCAGCAGCTCTAAACATTTGGCTGAGAAGCCCAAATTCTAACGCAAGACAAGTGAAGCGTAAAACTTATCGGCAGCCTGCTGACACACCTGACGCGGCCATTATACGACATCTGACAATGCGGCTTAATAGTGGCAGCATAATGACTGACTGAATGAACAACACAGCCGCCTGGTATGTGTACGCAGCAGACTCCTCGCAAAACCTATTAATGGAGACCGAAGCCAGGTCTGTGTACTGCCCATAGCAGCCAAGTTCAGGTTGGTATTTGTCTACATAGCTTGGAAAAAGGAAACTTGTCCAAATTGGTTGGTTAGGGCAGCAACCGGGGAGGAACCTGCTGTTGGTGTTCCTAAAGGCCACCTTACATGGCTCTGTTTTTTTCTCATTCAGCCTGCAGGAGGAATTCAACAGATTTGGCCATCCACTGCTAACAGCATGGAGAAAGGCATCTCCACTGCCAGCTATTGTAGTCAACAGCCACTGCATCCTTTGCTACCCGAATACCCGAACAGTGCTTCTGATAGGATGCAGTCACTGCTGAACCACTAATTTTCTGCCCAACTCATTTGATTTTTTAATTGAATTTTGTTAAGCCAGGTGCTGCTTTCAGCACCACCTACAGCTGTAATTTCCAAAAATTTGACCTGTCCATAGGGATCCTAAGGGCCTGTATTGACATGCTTTGATGCAAGTCTATTGGAATGCAAAACCTGCTTGAAACAGGTGGAATGCAGATCAGAAGGAGGTCAATTGCAGATCAAGTGTACCTGTCGATGAATTCTGAAGGATCTCAGAAGCATTTCAAACCAATGTCAATTTGACACTATTGACACAAGATCAAAGCCTGTCAACCCAGACCCTAAGGGTGGTCATACATATTGCAATCTGGATGTACAATTCCCTTTAGAGCTACAAACAACTATTTGGTACAATAGCCTGCCTGCTTGGATACAAATTGCATGGTAGGCTCTTACATTACATAGTTTGGGTAAATATAAAGGTGGTTGTATTGGGTAAGGCCA
The DNA here is from genome assembly GCA_029206835.1 of Rana muscosa. Taxonomy (NCBI): domain Eukaryota; kingdom Metazoa; phylum Chordata; class Amphibia; order Anura; family Ranidae; genus Rana; species Rana muscosa. The sequence goes on along the minus strand of CM055124.1, from coordinate 53,462,544 downwards.
GCTTTACCATTGCAATCTCCTTTAGATTAAGCAAAACTTACCGTACTCGTCCTTGTGTGGTGGATGCATTAGTTTTCTTTTCTACTGACTTTTTTTCCTTTATTTAACCTGGTGATCCTGCCAGTAACACACCTCCCATCCTAGGGAGAAAACACCCACTCACCACACTGTATCTATGGAGGAAGCCATGGTTGTCACCGACCCTTGTCAACTCCATTACATAGGAAGGTATTGTTTTACAATATAGTTTACAGAAGATAGCTGGAAAGTCTGATGTTTTATATATTAGCGTATAGGAAGTTACAAGGCTTCTGGAATTCTGCAAAGTATTTTCTCTACTTGATGAAAATATTCTTAGCCTGAAAAAGAAAAATAATACCCCTGCCATATCTAAGGACTGGTATGTGTAGGTGGCCATCTTGGTAGAGGCAGGGCTTTGCTTAGAGCAGCAATATAGAAACATAGGCAAATCTTACTCTATAAGGCCCCTTTCACACTGAGGCGTTGAAAAAACGCTAAAAAAAAAAGACATTTTTTACCGCGCTTTTACCGCGATCGCGGTAAAAATAGCGCTAACGCCTATGCGTTTTACCGCGTTCGCACTAAAATTCGCGCGAACGCGGTAAAAACGCATAGGCGTTAGCGCTATTTTTTAACATAACGCTTATGCCTATGCGTTTTTACTGCGTTTTTACCGCGAATCCCATTCATTTCAATGGGGATAGGCATTTTTACAGCGCTATTTTATGCGCCCTAAAGTTGCTCTAAAAAAGCTGTTTGCAGGATTTTTTTCAACGCCCAGCCAGCAAAACGCCTCAATGTGAAACCCCTCAGAGATTTCACATTGAGAATGCTGGGGCAGGATTATTTCAGGCGTTATTACAGCGCTATTTTTACCGCGAAAACGCGGTAAAAACGCCTCAGTGTGAAAGGGGCCTAACTCCTAAAAGAAGCAGTCAAATGCAGCAGTGCCTTAGCTCTCACACTGCAGATATACATCCATGAGGATCTAGGTACTGGAGTGCCTCACATATTGTAAATAACGTTTCTAAATGTTCCCTATAGCATAACCTTTTTTTTTTACTTTCTGAGCTGGGGTCCACCTCAGTCTATGATGTTACTATTGCAGATCTATTTCTACTTCTGACAATACTAACAGCTCAGCTGTCATGTTGATCCTCTTCAGTGCTGCAGATCAGGAAGGTCACAGAAAAGTCCTCATCTGTATATATTCTGTATTTGCGACTTAAAATTTTAAAACAGGAGACTGAGCATGACAGGCAGACAACTAGCTTCTTCAAAAAGGTAATGGGACAGGTTTTCTTAAATTAAGTAGTTTGGTTGAGTGTTCAGTGTTTTGGGTTCTCTAAGTTTCAGAGTTGTGTCAAGTTGAGGAAGAAGTTTAAGATGCTTGCAGCATAACTTTTCTAAAGAAATACAACATCTGCACCTATTAGTCATACTTACTGTGCTGTATTTTTGGAAAGTGTAATTCTGCATATCCGTATCAGAGTCTGAGAGACATTCCAAGGCCACAGCATCCCCCTCCAGCACTGCAGACTCGGGCCCAGAGATATACAATTCAGCAATAACTGCAAGAGACAAACAGACATTGTTAATCTTCTATGTACTCATTAGCGTCATCCAACGTCCTCCATCACAACGTCATCTTACATCATCCATCACTAATCCCACAAGTGTCTGCAACATCATTTTATATCCTTCATCACCAAACCCACCAGTATCTGCAACATTATTCTATATTCTCCATCACCAACCCCACCAGTGTCCACAACATTATCCTACATCCTCCATCACCAACCCCACCAGTATCTGCAACATTATTCTATATTCTCCATCACCAACCCCACCAGTGTCCACAACATTATCCTACATCCTCCATCACCAACCCCACCAGTATCTGCAACATTATTCTATATTCTCCATCACCAACCCCACCAGTGTCCACAACATTATCCTACATCCTCCATCACCAACCCCACCAGTGTCCACAACATCATCCTACATCCTCCATCACCAACCCCACCAGTGTCCACAACATCATCCTACATCCTCCATCACCAACCCCACCAGTGTCCACAACATCATCCTACATCCTCCATCACCAACCCCACCAGTGTCCACAACGTCATCCTACATCCTCCATCACCAACCCCACCAGTGTCTACAACGTCATCCTACATCCTCCATCACCAACCCCACCAGTGTCCACAACATCATCCTACATCCTCCATCACCAACCCCACCAGTGTCCACAACGTCATCCTACATCCTCCATCACCAACCCCACCAGTGTCTACAACGTCATCCTACATCCTCCATCACCAACCCCACCAGTGTCTACAACATCATCCTACATCCCCCATCACCAACCCCACCAGTGTCCACAACATCATCCTACATCCTCCATCACCAACCCCACCAGTGCCTACAAAGTCATCCTACATCCTCCATCACCAATCCCACCCGTGCCTACAACGTCATCCTACATCCTCCATCACCAACCCCACCAGTGCCTACAAAGTCATCCTACATCCTCCATTACCAACCCCACCAGTGCCTACAAAGTCATCCTACATCATCCATCACCAATCCCACCAGTGCATACAACGTCATCCTACATCCTCCATCACCAACCCCACCAGTGTCTACAACGTCATCCTACATCCTCCATCACCAACCCCACCAGTGTCTACAACATCATCCTACATCCTCCATCACCAACCGCATCTGTGTCTACAATAGGGATGAGCTCAGGCGTGTTCGCATTGAACACATGCAGAGCCCGCCAAGGAAGTCGGCACCGTCGGAATTGTCCCGATGCTCGGCTGCAGAGATCGGGAAATGTCTCCCTGCCTGTGATTAGCGCAGCGTGGTTCCGATGGTGCCGACTTCCTTGGTGGGCTCTGCATGTGTTTAATGCGAACACGCCTGAGCTCATCCCTAGTCTACAACATTATCCTTCATCACCAACCCCACCAGTGTCTAAAATGTCATCCTACATCACCAACCCCACCAGTGTCTACGTCATCCTACATCCTCCATCACCAATCCCACCAGTGCCTACAACGTCATCCTACATCCTCCATCACCAATCCCACCAGTGCCTACAACATCATCCTACATCCTCCATCACCAATCCCACCAGTGCCTACAACATTATACTACATCCTCCATCACCAACCGCATTTGTGTCTACGACATTATCCTTCATCACCAACCCCACCAGTGTCTAAAATGTCATCCTACATCACCAACCCCACCAGTGTCTACAACGTCATCCTACATCCTCCATCACCAACCCCACCAGTGTCTACAATGTCATCCTACATCCTCCATCACCAACCCCACCAGTGCCTACAACGTCATCCTACATCCCCCATCACCAACCCCACCAGTGTCTACAATGTCATCCTTCATCACCAACCCGACCAGTGTTTACAAAGTCACGCTACATCCTCCATCACCAACCTCACCAGTGTCTGCAATTTCATCCTACAAACTTTCTCCATCACCAATCCCACCAGTGTCTGAAATACCATCCTACATCCTCCATCACCAACCCCATCAGTGTCTGCAACATCATCCTACATCCTCCATCACCAACCCCACCAGTGTCTACAATGTCATCCTACATCTTCCATCACAAATCCCACCAGTGTCTACAATGTCATCCTACATCCTCCATCACCAAACCCACCAGTGTCTACACCATCATCCTACATCCTCTATTACCAACCCCAAAAGAATCTACAATGTCATCCTACATCACAAATGCCACCAGCGTCTATAATGTCATCCTACATACTCCATCACTAACCCCACCAGATGAGATTAGGAAAAGTCTGAGCAGATGGTGGACCCTTAAGTCCCCTAGTTTTATTCTACAATATAGTGAATTAACGGGTATGCACACCCTGACGATGAACTTATCTTATTTGGTCCATGTGGTCTGTTAAAGCTGAACTCTAGCCATCCCCAAATATACAGTCTCCTCTCCTGTACTGGACATTGGAAGCTGCATCAAGTCAGACAGAGCCTGGCTGGAGGACATACAGCATTATCTAGGCCGGTCCTCCCCAGACTGACTGTTGCTGTCCCGCCACTTTCATTGGATTTCAGTTCTTTCAGTCACGGAGGCTCAGCAGGCTCGAGCTAGAGTTACCTAGGGTGGTCTGCCTGCAAAAGCAGCCTGCCTAGGAACGCCCACTCATTTTGATATTTGCATAAGTCCTCCCAAGAGCCAACCCATTGCTTGCATCAGGAGGAGTACTGAGGCAGGGTGCTGTGCTGTTTTCAGGAAGCTATGCAAAGCACCCTGCCGACCCTCCTATCAGCCATGATCTGTAATGCCTTGCCCAAAGAAGTACAGAGGCCCAGTGGTGATATTACTGGGACTATATAAAATTAAACTTCAGTTTTCTATCTAGACCATTAAAAAACATTTTGTTACATTTGTTTTAGATGTTTAAAAAATACTTGTTGATCCTGCCAGATTCTCTGTCTGTGCTGACCATTATCAATTAGAAACATTGGACCAGGTGAGCATAAAGTTGCGGCTGCTAGTACCGCCTAAACCAATGGTCACCTAGAGGGGGGAGTGGATGTTGATTGGACTTTCGAGGTACTGATAACAAAAGGCAAAATTGATATAAAAATGTTTTATTATACATAAAACTATTACAAAATTAAAAACAATTACATTTTTTTCATCTATCTCTGAGGACTATAGAACAACACTTGTTTATGTTATGGAGAACAGAAATGGGGCAGGGTTCAGTCTTCTTTTTGATACAGTAAGGTGAGTGAGTATAGTCACCCTGGGCCTAGGCATGTGTTAAAGGTGGGATCACCAGGCGAAAATAAAATAGGAAAAAGCCTGAAAAAGAAAACTAACACAGCCACCACATCAAAGGTCTGGTAAGCTACAGTATATTAACGTGACGTCTGGCAATAGACTGACCCAAAGTGAACGATAGTTAACGTTCAACTCCATGCAGATATAATGACAATGAAATATACACTAGTTATGTATTAAATAACATAAATCATTACATTTGTTTTAACCTAGAACAAGCACAAGAACCTGATTGTGCAGGGATACCTGCCTCCTGCAGCGTTTTGAACTACTGCTTACAGGAACTACTATGTCTATAGGAGACTGGAGAGCAGAGGGATGACCACATAGGTGTGCTGCTATTCCTTTGGAGTTTGGTCACATTTTGAGGTGGGCCCTAGACAAGGCTGTATTGCCTATCTGTACAGTAGTTTGCATGGAGACCTAGAACCAACCGTTTTACCCCACAGGAACCCCGGAAATGATTTTCATGTCTAGAATTCCTGTTAAAAACAAATCATTGGTGACCAATGGATAGAATGTCACCTTTACTGACAGCTAAATAGATCATTGGTGTCATGCCACTGGCTCTACCAAATGGCATTCGCACTGGAACAATGCAGGCATCATAATGGGAGGTCAATGATCCACATCTCAAGAAACCCCTAGACACCCCTTGAGGAAAAACAATTCTTTGGTGGCCAGTGGATAGAATGTCCCTTACATAGGAAGTCATTGGGGAGAATGTCCCTTGCTTTGGTGGCCATGGAGAAAAATGCCCTCCTTACAAACAGCCAAAAAGGTAACTGGTGTCATGCCGCTGGCTAGGCAGGTAGCATTGGACTCAGAATTTTCTGGTACCATCAGAAGGGAGGTCAATGATCCACAGCTTAATGAACCCCTAGTAACCTCTGGAGGAAAAACAATTCATTGGTGGCCAGTGGATAGAATGTCACCCTTACAAAAAAAATAAATCATAGGTTTCATGCCTCTGGCCCTACCAAATGGTGTTGGCCCTAGAATGATGAAGCCACCATAAGATGGGGGTCAACAATCCACAGCTCAAGGAACCTCTAACTACCTCTAAACAGAACTCTGGTTTAGAATGACTGGTCTAAGACCCCCTGTACACAGATCCATTTATTTGCCGCAAGTCTTTCCTGGCATTAAAGGCACTCGTCCCATAGGGCCCTGAATGCGAGAACCACTTGGTACAACGTTCAGCCTCGTCCAGCTGCAGCCTGTTATAGACTTTGACAGGCTGCAGCCAGTGGGGCTAAACACTGCACCTGGCCCTCCTAGGTGAACAAAAACACTGGGAGGGACACATAGCAGCTAGGTGGTCCTGTGTGCAAGCCACCTACGAGGTGATTTGCCTCACTAGAGAGATTTCCTTTTAATGTTGTTTCCAGGACTGGAATCAAAGGAAAAACTCACTTGTAAGGGGTTTTAACCATCCTTAACTCTATCAAAAAAACAAAACAAAAAAAAAAAACTGTCTTGGCTTTAGATATATTTTAATTTGCAGCTGGGCTGTGCCTTCTAGCCAGCAGTAAAACAGAACTCAGGAATATACCATTCATCAGGGAAAAGAAAACCTCAAAAAGGTGCACCACGGCTATTCGGCTTGTTATAAATAAACTACAATTTCAAAAGATTTAATACAGCGGTGTGAAAAATACATCTTCCTAACCAAGCAGTTTAACACCAGGGTTCCAACGAGTTTCTCGGGGGTTCTTTGAGCGAAGGCTGATTGACATTCCATCTGATGGTGCCTACGTAGTTACAAAGCCTATGCCACTTGGCAGAGCCAGTGGCATGACACTGATGATCTTTTTTAGCTGTGTGTAAGTGTGTGTGTGTGTCGGCGGGGGTATGTAAGGGACATTGCGTGTAATGTAAGGTAAATTCTTCACACTGACCACCAATGTAAAAGGGTATTTTTCCCACTGACCTCCATTGAGGCGAACATTCCTCCCACTGACCATCAATGTAAGACGTATTCTTCCCCCTGGACCACCAACGTAAGGGGCATTCTTCCCATTGACCACCAACGATTGGTGGTCTATGGGAAGAATGTCCCTTACGTTGGTGACCAACATAAGGGACATTCTTCCCACAGACCATCAACATAAGGGACATTCTTCCCATAGACCACCAACTTAAGGGGCATTCTTCTCATAGACCACCAACGTAAGGGGCATTCTTCCAATTGATCACCAATGTAAGAGGCGTTCTTCACACTGACCACCAAAATAAGAAGCATTCTTTCCACTGAATAAAATAAGAAGCATTCTTACAACTGCAACTGGTTTCCCCCGGGAGCAGAAATAGATTCACAATTTATGTTGGATGTCTTAAAAGCATCCATGTGCATGAGGCCTTCTGACCTTTAGATGCGTCATTTTATGTAAGATCTTGCTGCCAGCAACATCCTGCATAGATATCAGTAAATTCATTATGGCCATGTGCATGAAGCTCTACATCTTGGGGAATCTAGACCCATTAAATGCTACAATAAAGGTACTAGAATGTCCGCAGAATAGTTTCACACATTTTGTGGCAAGAAACCCCTTCATCAAAAGAAAGTCTCTCGAAAATAGCAGTTTTATGCTAGTTACTAATACATGGAAGCCCCCTTTAAGAAGTCAGAATTGTGTGCTAAGATAAGTCTAGGATGTGACATCAATGGGGAGGAATGTACTTTTATTTACAATAGATCTGTAGCGGGAGATGGACTCGGAGCTCCTTTATCCTCTTACTAATAACTCCCGGCTAGTAAACCTGTCTTTTATATCCCCCAGTCCTCATGAAAGGTGCGGCAGAGGCTCCCGTCGCAAGGCAGCCGATCCAGACAATATCGCTCACAGTGTGATCCTGTAATGTTCGCCGTGACTTACACGTCTGATAATTGTAGCGTCCCCAGAGGGGGGCCCCAATCCCGGCAGGATCTGAGACACCTTTGTAGATCAAGTGACAAGGCTTCACAGAAGAAATTAAAACCGAACAGAACAAATCTTGTCTTTGCTTTGTACGGGATTAGCTCTCATCCGTCTTAAAGGAAATGTACGACTGTAGGGCAGAAAGCTTGTTCAGAAAAGAGTATCTAGATATTGTTCAAACGTCCACGAATGCTCTGAAAGGCGGCTTCGTTTTACGAGTTGACTCATTTTGAACTCTGTGGGCCTTAGGTATAAAAGCGACTGTAAAAGGAGCTGCCGGTGTTTTCAACCAATTCTACTTTTAAAGGGTCAGTCCATCCAACAGTAACATTTTCCTTTTAGGTGAAATATGTTGGCTGTATTGTCCCGTGGATTCTTATAGGTCTGCCATGCTCCCTGACATCATTGTTTACTCTGTTTGGGCTTGTTTACACTTGCGTTAGCCCCTTTAAGAGCGGTGGGTCATTTTTCAGAGGGTGTTTGACAGGTGGTGGGGAGGCGATATGTTTTCCTCCTGACCTCATAAAAGGTTGCAGGGCAGGTCAATTCACTTGATGTCACCAATGTAAGGAGCATTCTTCCCACCAACCTCTAATGTAAGAGACAATCTTTCTACCGATCTTCAGTCTAAGCCCACGTTCACACTGGGGCTGCGGGAGTGAAGCCTGCGAGTTCAGCTGAACTCGCACAATTTCACTCCCGCTGGCAGTCCCGATTTCGGCCGCGATTTCAAAGACATCTGAAACAGATGTCAATGTAAATCGCGGCTGAAATCGCAAAAAGTAGTACAAAAATGACTTTTTGTAATCGGTGCAGCGCCGCAGATGCGGCGTCGCACCGATTAGGACGGTGCCATTGGCCGCAATTTGCGGCAAATTTCGCCGATTTGACATGTCAAATCGCACCAGTGTGAACCAGGGCTAAGGGGCATTCTTCCCACCAACTGCCAATGTAAGGGATATTCTTCCCACCAACCTCTAGTGCAATTGACAATCTTTATACCGATCTTCAATATAAGGGACATTCTTCCCACCAACTGCCAATGAAAGGGGCATTCTTCCCACCAATCTCCAATGTAAGGGATATTCTTCCTACCGACCTCCAATGTAAGGGACATTCTTCCCACCGACCTTCAATTTAAGGGACATTCTGCCCACCAATCTCTAATGTAAGGGATATTCTTCCCACCAACCTCCGCTGTAAGGGACATTCTTCCTACCGACCTGCAATGTAAGGGACATTCTTCCCACCGACCTGCAATGTAAGGGACATTCTTCCCACCGACCTGCAATGTAAGGGACATTCTTCCCACCGACCTGCAATGTAATGGACTTTCTTTCCACCGACCTCCATCGTAATAAGCATTCTTCCCCCTGACCACCAATGTAAGGAGTATTCTTCCCATTGACCACCCATGTAAGGAACATTCCTTCCCCTGACCACCAATGGAAGGAGCATTCTTTCATTGTCCTCTGAAGAACTAATTTTAGCAGGGATTCCCCGAGAAACCAAACCATTGCGTCCTCCTCATGTGTATAAACCCCCCCCCCCAACCCACAGCAGCCTTTGCAGTTTAGGGGAGTGGTTGTAAGGCACTAAAAACGTGGCTCAATACCCCCTCCCCAACAGTAAGCCCTGAGCGAGGAGCAATTCTACACTGTTTTGCTGCAATTCTCGCAGATTTTGAAGCTCAACAATCGTGGCAAAATCGCGCCACGTTTAGGCTGCCATTCAAGATGCATGGCACCTAAACGCACGTTGACCGTGATTTGGAATCGCTGTGGATTTGCCCAGGATTCCAAATCGAGTATATGTAAACGGGGCCTAAAAGCTTGGTGTTTATACTGCTTATATAAGCTGGGTGTAACAGGCCTTACTTGGGAGGGGCAGTTCATTACAGCTCCATGAAGCAAACAAGTTCCCCAACACTCAGCTTTGTTGATTAACAATTCACATTCCAGCCGGCTTTTAAAGCCTTAATAAATGCAGGGGTCTCAAATGCATACAATTGCAAATGCCTGTAGAAGCCATGTACCGTTTTGAAAGAGTATGCGCAAATACAATGGAAGCCTTTGTTTTGTTACATCCAAAAGACCTGATCTTGTCCTTTATAACGGCACAACAATGCTCCAATTGTCATTGTCAGGAGGCTGGCATTGCTTATAGGCGACTCCTTTTCTTATTCTATTGTCATTAAGAATAAGGCAAACCTCCAACAACTAACAACTAAAACACTCCCTCACCATTAGCAGAGATTAGCAATGTATTTGGAATCAGCAACCATAACAATCGGTTGGCAATACCTTATAATAATGTTATTTTCGGTCACATGACCGAACTACAAACTCCTGCTTGGGCTTCAAGGAAGCTGCCATATTACCTTGAATGTTGAATTACATTCTAAGCTGGGAGCAGAGGAGGAGCAGTCCCAGCCAATGACACTTGCATTGTATTGGACATGATGACATCTGTATTTAGATGAATGGAAGGACCCAATCTTAGGGCCGACAACGCTGCAAGTTCAGAAATAGAGCCATGGCGTTGTCGGCTCAGCGCAGAAAATGAGGCTACGATAAGAAGACTGGCAGGATCAACAGATAATTATTTAAAAACTAAAGGACAATAAAAGGTAGCTTATTTAAAGTAACATTGAAGTGGTTGTAAACCTCAGACATGAAATATGAACAAAGTATATCCCTCTATAGTGTGTACTTGTCTCAATCCAGAGCACTAAGTGTCATTTCTGTCTTCTGCTTCATTCCTCTGCTATCAGCATGAGTCACCTCTGATGGGCGAAGGGAGTGGCACAGGCATATAAAGGTAAGTGTCAAGGAGTACTACAAAAATGTGAAGGTAAGGGTGAAGGGCGTGGCACAGGAACATGAAGGTAAGAGCAAAGGCAATGGCACAGGAACATGAAGGTAAGGGTGGAGGCAATGGCACAGGAATGTGAAGGTAAGGGTGGAGGCAATGGCACAGGAACATGAGGGTGAAGGGAGTGGCACAGGCATATAAAATGAAGTGTCAAGCAGTACTACAGAAATGTGAAGATAAGGGTGAAGGGAGTGGCACAGTGACATGAAGGTGAGGTGAGGATGGAGGGGGTGGCGCAAGAACGTGAGGGTAAGGGTGAGCGGGAGTGGCGCAGGAACATGAAGGTAAAGGTGAAGGGAGTGGTGCAAGCGTATAAAAGGTAAGGGTCAATGAGTGCTGTGGGGATGTGAAGGTAAGAGAGAAGGGAGTGGCACAGGAACATGAAGGTAAGGGCGAGGGGAGTGACGCAGGAACATGAAGGTAATGGCGAGGGGAGTGGCGCAGAAACATGAAGGTAAGGGTGAGGGGAGTGGCGCAGGAACGTGAAGGTAAGGGTGAGGGGAGTGGTGCAGGAACGTGAAGGTAAGGGTGAGGTGAGTGGCGCAGGAACATGAAGGTAAGGGTGAGGGGAGTGGTGCAGGAACATGAAGGTAAGGGTGAGGGGAGTGGCGCAGGAGCGTGAAGGTAAAGGTGAAGGGAGTGGTGCAAGTGTATAAAGGTAAGGGTCAATGAGTGCTGTGGGGATGTGAAGGTAAGAGAGAAGGGAGTGGCACAGGAACATGAAGGTAAGGGCGAGGGGAGTGACGCAGGAACATGAAGGTAAGGGCGAGGGGAGTGGCGCAGAAACATGAAGGTAAGGGTGAGGGGAGTGGCGCAGGAACGTGAAGGTAAGGGTGAGGGGAGTGGTGCAGGAACGTGAAGGTAAGGGAGAGGTGAGTGGCGCAGGAACATGAAGGTAAGGGTGAGGGGAGTGGCGCAGGAACATGAAGGTAAGGGTGAGGGGAGTGGCGCAGGAACGTGAAGGTAAGGGTGAGGGGAGTGGTGCAGGAACGTGAAGGTAAGGGTGAGGTGAGTGGCGCAGGAACATGAAGGTAAGGGTGAGGGGAGTGGCGCAGGAACATGAAGGTAAGGGTGAGGGGAGTGGCGCAGGAACGTGAAGGTAAGGGTGAGGGGAGTGGCGCAGGAACGTGAAGGTAAGGGTGAGGGGAGTGACACAGGAACATGAAGGTAAGGGTGAGGGGAGTGGCGCAGGAACATGAAGGTAAGGATGAAGAGAGTGGCGCAAGCGTATAAAGGTAAGGGTCAATGAGTGCTGTGGGGATGTGAAGGTAAGAGAGAAGGGAATGGTGCAGGAACATGAAGGTAAGGGTCAAAAAAGTGGTGACGAAATGTGAAGATTGAAGAAACCTGGGAGCTCAAATCTTTCCCTACTCTGTAAAGAACAAAGTTTAGCCCAGACATATACTTTGCCTCCATCTCCAGCTGACACATGGGATCCGGTTACTGTTTACCTAAACCATATGTTCTCTGGAAAGCGAGGCGTGATGTTTTATTATGGTGTCAGTTTAGTTCCTCTTTGTGAAAAGCTTTGTTGTTTATCTCTTTTAAAGGAGAAATTACCCATAGACACGTATAGGGTTGTGTCCTGATCGATGATTGTCCTATAGAAGTCTATGGAGCTGTAATACGAATGCGTGGCCAGGGCAGAAAACAAACCGCAACCACTGGATTAGGTAAGTATGCCTCTGTGGGGGTGGAGGAGGGGTAGGTCAGGAGAAGGGGACAAAAGCTCTACACGCCGGGTAAGAGATGTGTAGAGCGCACGTATCCTTTAAGGGCTCATTCACACCTAGTGCATTCAGTTGCAAATGCGGCATGTGTGCAATTTTACACAGAGCATCGCATGACGCCACAAAGTGTCGTAACGCCCCGTGGTTCATGGAGTTGAATGAAATGCCATTTTAAAGCATTTCAATGAAGTTCTAAAAAAAAAGGAAAAAAGAAGCCATGCTATTTGAAGGCGCGTCACACCTCCCTACATACGGCACACGTTATACCAAGCATAACGCATGCGCATTCACACCTAGTGTTTCCAGCTGTGTTGCTCAACATAATGACACTGCAAATACCATTTCAGTCTAAGTGCCCAAACCAAACCATTGCATTGCCATGCGTCAAGGAAAAATGTAGATAGGCTGCATTTTTTTCCAGCACACTAAAACATGGTACAATCCATGTCCATACATTTGGAAATAAGGTAAGAGGAAATGGCGAGAAAAAAAAAAAAAAACTACAGACAAATGCACTAAAAAGCATTTGCCAAAAGCACGTCAGCGCACAGTGCAGTAAAAAGGGCACAACAATACGCATGGGTTTTCTAGGCATTTCTATATGTGCCGTCGCGTGAGCGAGCGCTACCTTTTTTTCCTTTGCCACCAATCTGGGAACTAATTTTATCAAGGGACGATAAAAACAGGTGGCTGATATGCAATTTTACCACCTCCAACCAACTGAGCCGAACGTTGGCCATGTTAGTACACATTGTGCTGGTTGCGGCACATGTTGCATTTTGAAGATGCAACCCATTCAAGTGAAAGGGACTACGGCATGACCACGTGTAAAATGTAATGCCCGCGAACGTGGCATGGCTGGCTTTTAATTATTAAAATGGGAAGTCAGGAAGCAACAAACCGTCTGTTAACCACCTCTGGAAAGCCACGGATAGCTTTTCAAAGGACCAATAAATTCTACTGCAAACGAGGGCTTAAAAATCGACAGAGTGCGGCATTTTCTTTTCACGCACAGAGACGAATTTGGGCGTACAACACCAGTATCATTCCAGGCCTGGGAGGCCACGTGTGTCTCGCTTTGTAGCTGTAGGTGGAATTCACACCTGAGAGTCAAATTGTTTTATGATTTTTGGGGACTTTTTCCCAGGCATTTGTATGGGCATTTTTGTACAGCGTTTTTAAAGCGCTTTTTAAGCTTTGGAGTTTTTTTTTTTCATGGCCAATAGTAAAAAAATATCATCCAATTGGTCCTTTGTTGCTATGTTTTTCAGCTTTTCATACACTTATATTTACTCATTAATTGTGTTACTTCGTTTTTGTTTTGTTTTTTGTAAGGGGTTAAAGAATATGGTTTGGGCTTAATTAATTTATTTTATTTTTGTTTATTTACTTATAATGATAGGTTAGGGGTAAGAGGTTAATATTAGGCTTAGGGGTTAAATGTTATGGTTAGGGGTGAATTTATCTATTTATTATTTACTTATTATTTATTTAGTTAGGTTAGGGGTTAGAGCCTAATATTAGGGTTAGGGGTTAAAGGTTACAGTAAGCGTATTTATTTTATTTACTTATTTTATTTATTTATTTTGTTGGGTTAGGAGTTAATATTAGGGTTTGGGGTTAAAAGTTTTGGTTAGGGGTTCATTTATTTTATTTACTTATTATTTATTTTGTTAGGGTGGGGGTTATCAGTTAATATCAGGGTTTGGGGTTAAAGGTTATAGTTAAGGGTTAATTTATTTATTTACTAATTATTATTTATTTTGTTGGGTTAGGGGTTAGGAGTCATCATTAGGGTTTGGGGCTAAAGGTTTTGGTTAGGGATTAATTAATTGTATAATTTACTTTGTTAGGTTAGGGGTTAATATTAGGGTTAAAGGTTATGGTTAGGGTTTAATTTATTTACTTATTATTTATTTTGTCAGGTTAGGGTTAGGATTAGGGGTTAATATTCGGGTTTAATATTAGGTTTGGGTTAGGTTTTAGAATAAGGGTTTAATACTAGGGTTATTTTATTTTATTATTTATAATGTTAGGTTAGGGGTTAATTAGGGCCAAAACAACTAATCGATTAATCGACAACTAATCGATTATGAAATTAATCGATTACAATTTTCATAATCGATTAATCGGCCAGTAACCTAATGGGGTTAAAAAAACTAAAATGAGCCCTTTATAGTACAAAAAGAGCAAATCGCTACTGTAAATATAACTTTCACTGTCCCACGGTAAAAAATTAACCCCTTTCAGTAGCGATTATTTGCTATTTTTGTACTAATTTTAGTTTTTTTAACCCCATTATGTTACTAAACATCTCAGGCCTGGGTCACTCCTCTGTATTTTGGTGCTTTTTGCAGAAACACACTACAGTTCATTTACATGGTTTCTATGGGACACGTTCACATCCATGATTTTTTCAGCTGCTGCGTATTTGGAAAGGACAAGGACTTTTTTTAACGCAAAACGGTGCTATTTTGTTTTTTTGGTTTAACCACTTCAATACCAGGCACTTATACACTTTCCTGCCCAAGCCAATTTTCAGCTTTCAGCGCTGTCGCAATTTGAATGACAATTGCGCGGTCATGCAACACTGTACCCAAACAATTTTTTATCATTTTGTTCCCACAAATAGAGCTTTCTTTCGGGGGTATTTGATCGCCTCTGCAATTTTTATTTTTTGCACAACAAATAAAAAAAGAGCGAACATTTTAAAAAAAACTATGTTTTTCTTTGTTTCTGTAAATTTTTTTTGTAAATAAGTACCTTTTCTACTTCAATGACGGGCACTGATAAGGCGGCACTGACAGGCACTGATAAGGCGACACTGATGGGCACTGATAGGCGGCACTGATGGGCACTGATAGGCGGCACTGATATGTGGCACTGGTATGCGGCACTGATGGGCACTCATAGGCGGCACTGATGGGCACTCATAGGCGGCACTGATGGGCACTCATAGGCGGCACTGATGGGCACTCCTAGGCGGCACTGATGGGCACTCATAGGCGGCACTGATGGGCGCTCATAGGTGGCACTGATAGGTGGCACAGACGGGCACTGATAGGTGGGCACTTATGGGCACGGATGGGCACTGATGGACACTGGTAGGTGGCACTGTTGACACTGGTATGTGGCATTGCTGGGCATTGCACATTGTGGTGTGCCAGTCAGTGCCCATTTGTGGGCACTGATTGGCATATGTTTTTTGAGAAATTTTACATGTGGATGGCCATGGGGTACTTACCTGGCCATCCATATGCTTTGGGGTTCCCTGGTGGTCCTGGGGGGCTTCCCTGGTGGTCCAGTGTGGGTATCCGAGGGGGGGCTGCGCTGATAAACAATCAGCGCGAACCCCCCCGTCAGGAGAGCCACCGATCGGCTCTCCTCTACTCGCGTCTGTCAGACGCGAGTGAGGAAGAGCCGATCAACGGCTCCTTCTGTTTACATTGTGATCAGCCGTGATTGGACACGGCTGATCACGTGGTAAAAAGCCTCTGCCGGAGGCTTTTTGCCGAGATCAGTGTAGCGGTGTGTCAGACTGACACACCGCTCCACCGATCGCCGCGATGCGCGCCCCCCCCCCGGGCGCGCGGCGGCTGTTATCCTGCAGGACGTCATATGATGTCCAGTGTGGATAACACAACCACTTCCCGGACGTCAATATGCTATTGACTGGGCGGGAAGTGGTTAATATACTTCAATGGAGAAGCTGCAGAAAATCATGTAATGTGTTTTTTGCGGCAATTTGTGTTTTGTAATCTGCCAAACAACAAATTGGCCCAAAAAAATGCAAATCGCAGCAAAATTGCCTTTTTTTTTTTTTTTTACGTTTTCTAACCGATTAGTCGATTAATCGAAACAATAATCGGCCAACTAATCGTTAGTTGCAGCCCTAGGGTTAATATTAGGGTTAAAGGTTATGGTTAGGGGTTAATTTATTTATTTACTTATTTATTTTGTCAGGTTAGGGGTAAGGGTTAGGATTAGGGGTTAATATTCGGGTTTAATATTAGGTTTGGGTTAGGTTTTAGAATAAGGGTTTAATATTAGGGTTATTTTATTTTATTATTTATTATGTTAGGTTAGGGGTTAGTATTAGGGTTAAGGGTTAAAGGTTATGGTTTGGGGTTAATTTATTTACTTATTATTTATTTTGTCAGGTTAGGGGTTAGGATTGGGGATTAATATTAGGGTTTGGGTTAGGATTAGGGGTTATTATTAGGTTTGGGTTAGAGGTTAGAATAAGGGTTTAATATTAGGGTTAGGGTTATTTTATTTTATTATTTAAATATTATTTATTATGTTAGGTTAGGGGTTAAAGGTTATGATTAGGGGTTCATTTATTTATTTTGTCAGATTAGGGGTTAATATTAGGGTTTGGGTTAGAAGTTAGGATAAGGGTTTAATATTAGGGTTAGGGGTTAGTATTAGGGTGAGGGTTATTTTATTTATTTTTATTTTATTATTTATGATTGTTATTATTGATGTATTTTATTTATTATTTATTTTATTATTGCATTTGCAGAAAAACGCTCAGAAACGTGCAACAAAATGTGCTAAAACACTAAAAAACGCACAAAATCAAGCATTTCCATGCATTTCTATGGAACAAAAAATGCTCAAAAAACCCACCAATCTGCCCGATTGGAGCTACATTGAAAGCTCAAGAACTTTTTTGAGCTTCAGGCGTTGGTTTCGGATGCCTTTGAGTGGAGATGTGAATTAACTACATCGAGATTAATTTATTTTTGCGTTTTGGAGCTTTCGACGTAGTCCAGGCTGCTGACCACGGCTGCATGCAACATCTGAAAACTACCGGACGCAAAAATACGTTGGATGCCGGCGCTGTACGCCCGAAAGCACGCCTATGCGTGATCCCTAAAATGTTCCCTACTCTACCCTATACAAAAATATATATATTTTGACTTTGGATCTATTTTAGATCCTGTTTCTATAAATAAAGGAAACAAAACAGATTCTGTATTCAAAACAAAAACAAGTAACAGGAAAACAAATGATTAGATCAAAAAAGTACGAAGGAAGCGATGAGTGGCCCCCCCACTTACATCGACTGGTCCGACTTCAGACAACGCACACATTTTAAACAAAGTTTAAAAAAGTTCCTGTAAAAGTTTTATTCTAAGACCCAGAAGTTTGAAAAAAGTTAAATAAGAAGATCAGGGGGTTCTCACCTCCATTCCCAGCCAGGGCGCAGATCACAGAGATCAGGGAGAAGCACACCACATACTTCATCTTGCTGCTGCTTGTTGGGCTCCTTTGTTTTGTAATAAGTTTCAGCTTCCTGGAACAAGAGATGACAAACACAATCAGTACATGTGACAACGCAGGAGGAGGCGTGGCCACAGCTGAGCCCACTCCCTGGGCACTGCTGGCCAATGGGATGGGCAGCCTGATCACAGCATCGCCTGTCGCTAGGCAGACATTACAAGACAAGTTACAATGTACAGTATTTCCCAAAAGTAAATACACCCCTCACATTTTTGTAAATATTTTATTCTATCTTTTCATGTGACAACACTGAAGAAATGACACTTTGCTACAATGTAAAGTAGTGAGTGTACAGCTTGTATAAGGGTGTAAATTTTCTGTCCCCTCAAAATAACTCAACACACCGCCAATAACATAGGTGTGCACAGCCTATTGCATTAGGGTGTGCGCCTCAAAGCTCAAACATGTGTATATACTGTATACTGATGGTGTCAGTAGAGCAGTGGATAGTGTCAGTAGTTTTTATTATTGATTTTTTTATTTTTTACAATTATTATTAAAAAAAAAAAAAAAAAAAGGAAAATTAGGAGCCCTGCTAAGGGTAAGGTAACCAGATTTTTCAAATTAAATCCGGGGACATATTTTTTTTTTTATACTAGTAATGGCGGAAATCAGCGACTCTCTGCCCGCCGCCCGCCTCACAGCCTGTCAAGTCTTACTCTCTGGGCCCCGGCTACTACTGGGTGGGGAGCGGAGGAAGATCACTCCACCAGGGAAGGCAAGGAGATAAACAGGCAGGCGGCCGGCCGGGACTTGAAAAAAAATGCACCCCCCAAGCTAGTAGGTGCAGAGGTGTGTAATTCAGAATTTTGTTTTTTAAATTCTGCACTGACTGTCTTTGAAATTGCCCCAGCCCCTGTTCAAATCCAATACGGGGACAAAACCGAGGACAGACTTGGTCCGGGGACATTGTCCTCAATCTGGGGACTGTCCCCGCAAACTGGGGATGTCTGGTCACCCTAGCTAAGGGGCTTTGGTAAAATATCAGGGGTTTAAACAGGGGGAATCTGCACCACACAGGATGATTAGGGTGTGCCCAGGCACACCCTGTGCACACGCCTATGGCTATTAATGTTTAAACCGCTGGCAACAAAAGTACATTCCTAAGTGAAAATGGGGCCTAAAGTGTCAATATTTTGTGTGGCCACCATTATTTTCCAGCACTACCTTAACCCTCTTGGCATGGAGTTCACCAGAGCTTCACAGGTTGCCACTGGAATCCTCTTCCCCTCCTCCATGATGACATCACAGAGCTGGTGGATGTTAGAGACTTTGCGCTCCTCCACCTTCCATTTGAAGATGCCCCACAGATGCTCCATAGGGTTTAGGTCTGGAGACATGCTTGGTCAGTCCATCACCTTTACCCTCAGCTTCTTTAGCAAGGCAGTGGTCGTCTTGGAGGTGTGTTTGGGGTCGTTATGTTGGAATACTGCCCTGCGGCCCAGTCTCTGAAGGGAGGGGATCATGCTCTGCTTCGGTATGTCACAGTACATGTTGGCATTCATGGTTCCCTCAATGATCTGTAGCTCCCCAGTGTTGGCAGCACTCATGCAGCCCCAGACCATGACACTCCCACCACCATGCTTGACTGTAGGCAAGACACACTTGTCTTTGTACTCCTCACCTGGTTGCCGCCACAAACGCTTGACACCATCTGAACCAAATAAGTTTATCTTGGTCTCATCAGACCACAGGACATGGTTCCAGTAATCCATGTCCTTAGTCTGCTTGTCTTCAGCAAACTGTTTGCAGTCTTTCTTGTGCATCATATTTAGAAGAGGCTTCCTTCTGGGACGACAACCATGCAGACCAATTTGATGCAGTGTGCGGCGTATGGTCTGAGCACTGACATGGCTGACCCCCCACCCCTTCAACCTCTGCAGCAATGCTATTTACCAAAGACAACCTCTGGATATGACACTGACCATGTGCACTCAACTTCTTTGGTCGACCATGGCGAGGCCTGTTCTGAGTGGAACCTGTCCTGTTAAACCGCTGTATGGTCTTGGCCACCGTGCTGCAGCTCAGTTTCAGGGTCTTGGTAATCTTCTTATAGCCTAGGCCATCTTTATGTAGAGCAGTGGTTCTCAACTCCAGTCCTCAGGGCCCACCAACAGGCCAGGTTTGCAAGATAACTGAAATGCATCACAGGTGATATAATTTGCTGCTCAGGGATTGAAGTATTCTAGTCTGCATCTCACCATGGTAATACTTAAAATCTGGCCTGTTAGTGGGTCCTGAGGACAGGAATTGAGAACCACTGATGTAGAGCAACAATTCTTTTTTTTTAGATCCTCAGAGAGTTTTTTGCCATGCTGAACTTCCAGTGAGCAGTATGAGAGAGTGAGAGCGATAACACCAAATTTAACGCACCTGCTCCCCATTCACACCTGAGACCTTGTAACACTAACGAGTCACATGACAACAGGGAGGGAAAATAGCTAATTGGGCCCAATTTGGACATTTTCACATAGGGGTGTACTCACTTTTGTTGCCAGTGGTTTAGACATTAATGGCTGTGTGTTGAGATATTTTGAGGGGACAGCAAATTTACACTGTTATACAAGCTGTACACTCACTACTTTACATTGTAGAAAAGTGTCATTTCTTCAGTGTTGTCACATGAAAAGATAGAATAAAATATTTACAAAAATGTGAGGGGTGTACTCACTCTTGTGAGATAATGTATAGATTTATAAAGCAGAGACCCTACAGAATAAATTTGTGGTATTTGCGCAGCGGTTTTTCAAACGCAATTTTTTTTTAGCGAAAAATAAAAATTTTGGAAATTTTTATGCATAACCCAATTTTTGGTAAAATATAAAAGATGATGTGACACAGAGTAAATAGATACCAAACATGTCACGCTTCAGAATTGCGCAACCGCAACGAACAACATACATTTTACTATTGTAGCACACGGATCCCTGGCCTTACCTCCTCAAGGCGGGACACACCGTACCACAATGCCCAGATTCCTTCTTGAATAAGAGGGTGAGCTGTGTTCACAATTGTTGGGTCCCGCAGCGAGTTACCTTCCCTCGGCTGGTTCTCACCCCTAGAGTGTAGGGAAGAGTCTGTTGTAGGTGCACCAATAAGGCCAATGTCCAGACAAGGTTAAACCTTAATGAAGGAAGGTTTATTTTCTTTATGCTTGAAACCAGATAGGAAAGTTGGAGTTGAAGAATAAAAGAACAGGGAGGCAGGTTCAGGCACGCGGCACTTAATCTCACCACTAAATCACCAGTGTCTCTGCTTATCCGGATAGTCCCCTCTCACGCAGGGCCGTCGGAACAGGACAGGCAAACAAAACAACTGCTTGGGGCCCCGAGCTGGCCTAGGGCCCCAGCAATCCCGCTATCGGTGCCCCCCCTCCCGCGATCGCCGTCAATGTCCCCCGGCACCCCCCCTCCCGTGATCGGCATCAATGTCCCGCAGTAGCACCCCGCTCACCGTTCAACAACTTTCTTGACGGGTGAAAAAAAATTCAGTAGCCCCCCCCACCCCCGCTTCTCAACTTGAAAATTTTGTTGTCAATTCTGCTTGGGGCCCCCAAATTCCTTCAAACGGCCCTGCTCTCACGGTCCTAGCAACCGGAATGACACTCGGGCGTTCACTAAAGTTTTCCTTGGAGATACGATTGGGAGATCCTCTGCCACAGAATCTCTGAGCCCCGAACCTCTCAGCGCTTGTAATTCAAGAACAGGTGCAAGTTGCTGCACATTACAAGGCCTCAGATGATTAGTGGAATCCCTCCAGAAGTTTACCGGGCCTCTCTTTCTTCGTGAACTCTCACCGGTCCATTAGAACGGTCCTCCCCCGGTCTCCTCTTCTTAGAGCGGGTCCCCTCTTCTTAGAGTGGGTCCCCTCTCAGGGGCACCCTGGGATTCCTCCTCTTAGAGATGAGCCCCAGCCTAAGGTGCTGGGCCCAATGGCGAAGCTGCAGCCCCAGGTTAAAGGTGCCTGGGACCGATGCACACGCGCACCCCTGGCCTGGAGGGCCAGGTCATGCGACCCGAATTCCGGAACTCCCAACTCCAGGCAGTGTCTGCCCTTATGTACCCTCTCCCGGCATGCACAGCAGGTTGACCACGCCCACTGTACTACTGCCGAGAAAGGACACCCTAAGGCACAGCACGGTCACCAGTGGTTCAACCCTGACCTGTCATGGCAGTGCCACCTACAGGCCACAGGGAACTGCACACCAGTACAACACCTGCAGAAACAAAGTAACAGAACCTATCAATAAAAGTGGTCTGAGCCTGGCTACTAGCTCAGACCAACCCCTAAATTTAGGCACATAGCACCCCTCAAAGTAGAGCGGCGCTACACTATCCATAGGCAACTCTTTAAAAGGCTTTACAGGCTACTACTTTTGATTTACATAGGAGGTCTGATGCCAGATTTACTGGGTACGATCTGACATTCGCACTGATACCTTACATGTGTGGGATGATTGCTGCTTGCATGCATGCCTTCGTCTTTGTGTGCAAGCATGGAGAGATGGGGGCACTTCATTTTTTATTTTTTTATTATTTATTTTACACTGTTGCCTTGTGACAGCAATAGGCATGTCACAAGTACTCTTAATGCTGAAATCTGGGATTTATAAGACCCCAAATCCCTCCTCTGCCCTTAAAAGCATTTGATCACACCAAGACCTTTTGAATTTAAAAAATGGTGCTGTTTACATCCCGGTAACCCGGAAGTGATGTCATCGCTTCCAGGTTACTACATCATAGAGCCAGGCAATGCCTATTGGGGCTTTGCTGGCCTTTTTGATCAGCCGGCTGGTCGATTGAGACTCTCGTTTAGGACTAGCTGCTAGCATTGCTTTTAGAAGAGAGCAGACCGTCGGCTCTAAAAAGCGGTACCGCAGCTGCAGGCATCATCCTGGTATAACTACTCAAAGTCCATCGACGTACATCATTGGATTTGGAGTGGTAAAGCTCACCCGCCAAGAGGCTGCATATATGCGTACGGCCGGCAGGAAGAGGTTAAGCACTTGTCGACCATCCGCCGCAGTATAACTGCGACTTCGGCTTCGACTTTTGGCCACTAGGGGCGCGCCCGCGGCTCGCACCCGCGATCGCTCGTGACAGAGCGAGAACCGGGATCTGTGTGTGTAAACACACAGATCCCGGTTCTCTTAGGGGAGAAAAGACTGATCGTGTGTTCATACCAAGTATGAACACCGATCTCTCTCCTCCTAGTAAGTCCCATTCCCCCTTCAGTTAGAACACACACTAGGGAACACAGTTAACCCCTTGATCGCCCCCTAGTGTTAACCCCTTCCCTGCCAGTGACATTTATACAGTAATCAGTGCATTTTATGGCACTAATCGCTGTATAAATGTTAATGGTACCAAAAATGTGTCAAAAGTGTCCAATGTGACCGCCGCAATATCGCAGTCCCAATAAAAATCGCAGATCGTCACCATTACTAGTAAAAAAATACATAATAAAAATGCCATAAATCTATCCCCTATTTTTTAGACGCTATAACTTTTGCGCAAACCAATCAATATACGCTTATTACGGTTTTTTTTACCAAAAATATGTAGAAGAATACACATCGGCCTAAACTGAGGAAATAATGTGGGATATTTAATGTAGCAAAAAGTAAAAGATATTGTGTTTTTTTTTTAAATTGTCGCTCTATTTTTGTTTATAGCGCAAAAAATAAAATTGCAGAGGTGATCAAATACCACCAAAAGAAAGCTCTATTTGTGGGACAAAAAGGATGCAAATTTTGTTTGGGAACAGCATGGCACGATCGCGCAATTGTCAGTTAAAGCGACGCAGTGCCAAATTGTAAAAAGTGCTCTGGTCAGGAAGAGGGTAATATCTTCCGGGGCTGAAGCGGTTAAAGTCTATAGGAAAAGAAAAATGGCAAACAGCCACCACTGGACTGCAGTGGAGTCTATCACAGAAGAATCTTCTGATAGTCTCTCTAACACCTGCGAATTTAGAACCTGGCGAGAGAGATTTCGATATAGATTTTGAATTACTCACACAACATTTCCAGACATCACCTTCCGTAATACATACACCCCTACAACCCAAATCAGTTTTTTATCCCACCAAATCAATGGGACTGTATCTAGAATCCTTTTAAAGAGTGGTGTTTGCCGACTTTCAAAAACCATGTCAAGAGTCAGATAATATCGGCAAACACCGTAATCATTAGGCTTGTGCAATTCGTTTCGTAACGAATCGAAATTCGTCCGAATTTAGCAACTTTCGGACATTCGGAAGCATTCGAATTTCCGAACAAAGCAATTACGAATAAAACCGAATCCGAAATAAATTATACCGCAAAATAGCGAATGCCCGAATGTCTTCGGCATAATTCGTTATGAAAAAGTTACGAATGTACGAATCCATACGAAGCACAATAACACTCACTCTGCTCTGCTCTCTGCTTCTCCTTCACCGTGCTGAACTCCCTCTCAAAATGGTGTACAGGGGCGGAGGCTATAGCCGCATGTAAAAAACGAAAGTAAAATACGAGATTTCTAATCCATTCGAAGCACAATAACACTCTGCTCTGCTCTCTGCTTCTCCCTCACCGTGCTGAACCCTCTCAAAATGGTGTACAGGGGCGGAGGCTATAGCCGCATGTAAAAAACGAAAGTAAAATACGAGATTTCGAATCGTTACAAATAACCGCTATGTATTTCGAAAAGTACAAATCCATTCGAAGCACATTAGGCATAATAGGCAGCGTCGTCGTGAGAGAGACACAGAAAATTACGAATCAACGAACCCAAAAAAAGTTACGAAAGTAGGAGTTGTGTCCAGAATCAACGAAAAACAACGTACTCTACCGAAAGTACGAATTATAAAGCAACAAAAAATTCAACGAAAAATGTCGCTTGCAAAAATACGAATGAGTCCGAACACGAAAAATCCCGTCTAGCAAAATTACGAATGATTACGAATCAACAGGACCGGAAAGAAACGAACCGAAACGGAACGAATTTTTCCGTTGTGCACAAGCCTAGTAATCATAACCTCAATTCCGGTGAGAGGGCCTCCCTTAAACGTTTTCTTAAAAACTCAGATCTCATTATCAAAGCCGCAGATAAGGGGGGCGGGATCATCATCCAAGACAGAACTGATTATGTAACTAAAGCCATGAGGCTGCTGTCTGACAAAAATACCTACACAAAACTTCCGTCTGATCCCTTACCTCTCTTTCGCAAAGAAGCAGAGATACTCATCCAGAAAGCTGTTATTGACAAAAAGGAAGCAGCATTTTTGTGTAAGAACTATTATAGTACACCGTACTTTTACCACCTACCAAAAGTACATAAGGATTTATTGAACCCCCATGGTAGGCCCATTGTTGCCTCCATGAATAGCGTAACTACTGGATTTTCATTATATATCGATTTTTTTTTACAACCTCTCGCCCAGAATCTTCCATCGTATATACGGGACTCCATACATCTTATGGAACTTCTGTCCCCCTATACCTGGCTGTCATTGGATGTCAATTCCTTATATACCTCCATCCCCCACAATATAGGCTTATTGGCCGTACAACAATTTCTGTCTTCTGACCCTATTCTCAACAACAAACAGGCGGCCTTCATTTTGGAGGCGACTTCTTTCTGCCTCATGCATAACTACTTTCATTTTGAGGATGATTTCTACCTACAGACCCATGGTACAGCGATGGGTGCCAATTTTGCCCCTTCCTACGCCAACCTGACCATGGGTCTGTGGGAGAATCAGCTTATATGGAAAAACAATCCCTTTGCTAGGCATTTGGTATTTTATGGCAGGTATATTGACGATATCGTCATCATTTGGGATGGCTCCTCCTCCCTGGTTAACGATTTTGTCATTCACTGTAATGCCAATGATTTAGGACTTTCTTTTTCTGCTGTATGGAACAAGGATAGTTTGGCCTTTCTTGATTTGGAGCTCAATCATGAACAAAACAACATCTTTGTCCGCAATTATACCAAGCCTACTGCGGGAAACTCTTATCTTCACTTTGACAGCTGCCATCACCCTCTATGGGTGAAAAATATACCCAAGGGTCAGTTCTGCAGGCTAAGGCAAAACTGCACTAGAGACAGCGATTATATGTGTAGCGATACCTTCAACTAAGAGGGCCGCAGATTTAGTTTGGGCCCTGAAGACAGCTCCGCCAACCCCCGGCAATTTACTCGACCCCCTACTGGCACAGTTAGTCTAGGGTAATATGTGTATATCTTATGCTCTATGATTAAATTCAAACACCAAGACAGTGATAAAAGAATAACGAATTTTACTTTCTATGGCAATGGAAATCAACAGTGATAACAGATCATAAGAATCTATCTGAAGAGCCCTGCAGCAATAGTCACACTATAACTATAGAGATATGGCGCACACGCGCCACGTGTAACAGTACTTCACTATGCACCCTATGGCGCAGCAACTAAATAAACTACCTAGATGGCCAGGCCTGACCATATAACTCATTCTCTAGTAGGGGTAAAATTCTTCGCATGCAAGTCTTTAAACGGTGGTGCACATTTCAGGAACACATTTGTAATCCGGGGGGGTAAAAATGCCAACACAGTACACTCCACTAAAGATCCGTTCAACTCAGTTCTGCTTTGGATCTCAAATGGGGAAAAAAACTCAAATAGGAACTAGTGGGCCACGGCAGTCTGTAGGCCTAACAATGATATAAAGTATTTGTGGATTAAGCAAGTGCTCGCTCACCCCTTCGGACGCGATCCCAGTCCGGGAACTTCCACCTGCTGTGTCTCCTCACACAGCTCTGCAGCAGTCTGGTCTCCAGCTCAGCAGCGGTTGAAGAAAACCGAGTCAGATGCCACCCAGGCTCGAGATGGGGTGGAAGGCTCTTTGGGTAACAGCGCAAGGCCCAGGCTTCAGGCCCTGCACCACGATGGATCCGCACAGGAAGATCTCTCCCTTGAAGTCTCGTGTCCCAAAGAGGCCGAGCCCAGCCTCGCCTCCTCCTTTTATAACCCCTCCCATGAGTCTCTGGGGTGGAAACATTGCCGAAAGGGGTTCTGGGTAACGTAGTCTCTCTCCTCTGCTTTCACTTCCAGTAAAGTCTCTTCTCTACTCCCTCCCGACTCACCTCTCACCCGGAAAGTCCTGTCTCTCTCTATTAAAGGGGAATACCCCGCTACACATGTCACAGAGTGTACATTTGAAACAAAAATTTCTGGAAAAAGGGTACCCAGAAAAGATTATAGATCACGCCTACACTACTTTTCTTCCTTGAAAGAACCCCAAAAAGATTAAACCGCCAGAAAAACCTGTTGTCCAGTTTATTACTGGTTTTCACGGACAATATAAGAAAATGGAACACATTATCAATATGCACTGGAATATTCTGAAACAAGATCCTCATTTGGTCACTACCTTATGTGAAAAACCTAAAGTTACCTATAGAAGGGCTCCTACCTTAAAAAAAAAAAATAGCGCCAAGCAAGCTAAAATACACCAAACCAGTTAATACCATATGTCCGAGTCCCCTCAAAGGGATGTACAGATGTAATAAACCTCTGCACAAAACTTGTAATTTCATCCAACATGGACAAAAAATTTTTTTCCACAAAGATAAGACATATCAGCTTGACAATTTCTACAATTGTTCCAGCGATTATGTTGTCTATTGCCTTACGTTCCCTTGTAAGATGCTATATGTTGGTCGCACCATTAACCCACTAAGACAGCGCTTTGGCAAACACTGGCGCTTTTTGGAAACTGGTTACGACCAACACAGTGTACCACGCCATTTTTTGGAGTTTCATGATCAGTCCACGGTGGGCCTACAGGTTTGGGTTATTGAAGCCATACCCAGGGGCCTATCCGAAGCCGAGCGCTTTTCCAGATTATGTGAGCGTGAAACTTTCTGGATTTTTACTTTAGATACTCTTGCGCCTAATGGACTTAACAAGGAATTGGAAGTCAACACCATCCTCTGAAAAATTCCTCATTTCATTTTATAATTGCCCTAGTGCTGCTCATTGCTGTTATTATCATTATTTTTATTATTATATTTATATTTACTTTCATTACTACCTCACAATTTTAGTTGATTGACAATTGTTTCATATTTGTCATATATATATATATATGTGTATGTATATTCTTATATATATTCTCATATATACACACATACACATATATACAAACACACATTCTTTAACATATTTATTATCAATATTATTATTTTTATGAACTTTTGGCTGCTAGTTATTGAATCCTATTTATTGGATCCTACTTTTTACTACTATTCTCAACATTATTATCACTTTTGTGAATTTTAATAGCTTATTCAGTTAATTAATTGCCTTACATCCATAAATGTTTTTATTCCCCATTTCTCTCCCCGGTATTGGTAATATCAATTTGTCTCTCCTCTGGTGATTATGATCACCAGGGGCGAGCAGTTCCCCCCTTTTTTTTTAATTATCATTAGCGATAGTTCACTTTTATTGATCAGTAACCATATGATTTAATTCTCATATATACACATAATAATTTTATAATTTTCTACTTTTTTCCTAATATCACATAAAATATATATACATGTGTGCACATACATCACTCATGCAGTGTTTTAGGTAATAATTATTTTCCCCTCATATGTGTATATGTATATATTTTGCATTAATGATCGTATATTGTCATATTTTTTGGTTCTAGATGTATGTTTTCTGACATTCCCTTTTAGTTTTATTGTATACACAAATTATCCATCATGTCCGGTATACTTGTCAAGTGATTGGCCAGCTGATTTTCTGCCTTCGGGCGGAAGCTCTTTAAAATTCGTCTCCTCTGTTCTTCTGCACACTTGAGAAAGGAGCGTAGCGTACATGCTCTATTCGAGAGCCGCGCATGCTCTGAAACGTGTTGTGGTTCCCCGTACTATGTGATCCAGCTGACGTCACACGCTCCTTTACAAGATGATTGTCGCCATCTCCACCAACGGACACAGCCGATTTACATTCCGGCTCCTTGTGGCTGCTACAGCCAGGACTTGGGACACTCTTGGAGATGCTAAACAGACCCTGGATCTAGCAAGGACACTGACCCCACTGGAGCATGCCTGAACTTACTTACATGTAAGTGCTGAATATGATCTTTTATACTTGTCAATAAACCTATTTACTTAGAGGCGCTTTTCTATTTTTGTTTTCCATTGGACTGCATATAGACAGGAAGTGGCTGCAAATAGGCTGCAGGAGATCAGCAGCAATGAGATGCAACAAAGGATGAAACAAGGTTCAAATAAGTATTTCATAATAATAATAAAAATAAATTTTAAAAAAAGGCAATTGTTCATGATACACATTGCTTTAGCAAACTAAATATCATTGAATTAGGATTTACATCTCCTTTTAAGTGATATTAAACCCTGAGTTTTTTTTAAGAATTTTCAGCAGCTATTTAATCATTTACTTCATACTTAGCTTCTTTATCTTTATTCCTTGCCTATGTTCCAGTTGCTGCCCAATTTTTTTCTGTTTCAGGGCAGCTCCTTTCTCTTGTAGCATCCTATGGAGCCACCAGTGGCGGCCAGTCCATAAGGGGCACACAGGCACCGCCCCTTCATCCATGTGTCCGGCCCCCTAATCTACATGCAGGGAGCCGGATGCATGGATTCCAATGGGGGGTTTGAAGCACGTGATTAGATCCAGAGGCTCTAATAGGCTTCAGAAAAGGGTGGGCCCGGGGCGCAGAGAACTGTGCCCCGAGCCCACCCAGTTGTGTGACAATAGTGAATTAATATTCGCTATTGTAACACTGATTCTGCCTCCCAGCCAATCAGGAAGCGGGTCCTGGGACTCGTTTCCCAATTGGCCAAAAGGAGAAGCTACCCTACTGGCCGAGGGAGGAGACTACGGCGAGGACACCGCAGTGATGCTGAGAAGGGCATACAGGGGAAGCCGGTCGCCCGGAAGGAAGCCTTGCCCGGGATAAGGTGTTGCGGGTGACCAGCGATCTATCAGGAGGGAAGGCATTGATCCCGTGTCTCTGCAAAGCAGGCACTAGGATTCATGCCTTCCCTTCGTAAAAGCACCTCCCCCATTGTAGTACACTGGTTAGGCACACAGTTAACCCTTTGATTGCCCCTGACATTAACCCCTTCCCAGCCAGTGTCATTAGTACAGTGACAATGCATGTTTTTAGCACTGATCTCTGTATTAGTGTCACTGGTCCCCAAAAAGTGTCAGTTAGTGTTCCGACTGTCCGCTGCAATATCCCAGTCCCGCTATAAGTCGCTGATCGCCACCATTAATAGTAAAAAAATTAGGGCTGTGGAAATTAACTAATCGATTAATTGTTTTGATCGATCAAAATTCTTTTGATTAATTAAAATTCTTTTGATCAGTACTCACCTCTCCCCCGGCTTTCGGGTCTTCAGTGAGATCCGGTGACGTCACGGACACCGGCGGGGCTTGCCGTGTCCCTCTGAAGGGCTCCTTTGCTGTGCCTTCATATCTGCATGCCGGCGGGACCTTACTATCTGCCACACGCAAGGGCTGTTACACTTCCCTCTATCACTTCCCTCTATCAACCTGGGATTCTACAGCCATCCACTGGGAGTTGTGATAGTTCCCTTTACGGGACATTTACGTGCCGACGGACTGATGTTAGCCCCTCCTCATCTGGATTCAGCAGTGGTATCGTTGTACACATTTTTATACCAGTATCATACTTAGCTACATGTTTTTATGACTGCTTTTGCTACCGTTTGGAATTACTCGCACTATTTTTACAGTTTATGTAGCTACATCGATTTTATCTCCAGTGCAATATTTATTTTGTTATCTACTTGAAGACTATAAAAGTTTTAATGCTATTCCCATCAAGCGCTGCCTTTGTGTGTTTTTTTGTATCCTGCTATCCATTTTTCCAGTGGTTGGGAGCTGCACTGGGAATCGGCCTGCAAGGAGATCAGCTAAATGTAGTTGGATCTATTTGCGTTATAATTAATCGAAATTAGTCGATTAATCAATTAAAAAAAAAAAAACGATTAATCAAACATGAAAATTTTAATCAGCAACAGCCCTAAAAAAATATATAAATATATCCCATAGTTTGTAGACGCTGTAACTTTTGTGCAAACCAATCAATAAACGCTTATTGGAATTTTTTTTACCAAAAACATGTAACAGAATACATATTGGCCTAAATTGATGAAGACATTTGATTTCTTTTGGGAATGTTTTATAGCAGAAAGTAATTTTTTTTTTTTTTTTTTATAGTGCAAACAATAAAAAACCGCAGAGGTGATCAAATACCACCAAAAGAAAGCTCTATTTGTGGGGAAAAAAGGACATCAATTTTATTTGGGTACAGCGTCGCAAGACCGCACAATTGTCAGTTAAAATAATGTAGTGCCGTATCGCAAAAAATTGCCTGGCCATTAAGGGGGTTAAATCTTCCGGAGAGCAAGTGGTTAACCTAATTTTTGCCGAAAAATGCTCTGCAACCACGTACTTGCTTGAGTGTGTATCTTTCGGTGGGCTTGCCACCCACCAAACGCTACATGTTGGGTAAACTTTGCCTCGGGCACTACAATGCAGGACTGCTGGTCCCACATTGTATGTGATGACATCAGCATGCCCCCGTCAGATGGAGCGCCAAAGAGAAGCGGCTTAAGAGGAGGAGCCTGCAGGAGCGAGGGATAAGACAAGTAAAACTGCACTCAATCGCTTATTGACCACCCAACACATATGTACGGCGGCAAAAGGGTGGTCCTTAATGCCCCCACACACCGCACATATGCATCGCTGGGCGGCCAATGCTTCTGTGCTTAGACCATGTTTACTGCAAGCTCCCATCACAGAGACTGATCTGCCAAGGAAGCCCTTGCTCACCACTAATGATTGGAGGCCAGCAGGACCGACTCTAAATCACGTGACCAGGGCCGCCATCAGGAATTTTGGGGCCCCTTACATAGCTTCAGGCATGGGCCCCCTGGAGCAGAGGAGAACCGGGGGGGGGGCTTTGGGTGCTGAGTGCTGACGAACAAAGAAAGAACAAAAAAAAAAAAAGGGGGGGGGGGGTTGCCATCCAGGGCCTCTGGGCCCCTTACAAAAAAAATAAATAAATAAATAATAATTTATTTAAAAAAAAGAAAGGGGGGGGGGTTGCAATCCTGGGGCCCTGGGGACCTCTGGGCCCCTTGCAAAAAAAAAATAATATATATATATATTTTTTTTATTATAAAAATACATAAAAAAGGGGGTTACCACCGGGGCCCGGGGACCTCTGGGCCCCTTACAATTTTTTTTTAAAATTTATAAAAAAAATAAAAAAAAAGGGGGGGTTGCCATCCGGGACCCTGGGGACCTCTAGGCCCCTTACAGGTGTACTGCCTGTACCCCCCTGATGGCGGCCCTGCACGTGACCCCTGTGACAGCCAACAGTGGCCACATAATTGCTGATCCTTACCGCCCTCATCAGAACTTTTCATAGTGACGCCAGAGTGGGCAAGGAGGGGTTAAAGGTATCCTAAACAAAAAACTAAAAACAAGCAAGGCAAGGCTCCCCCTCCACTACAAGCAGGGCTTTTTTTCAGCAGGAACGTGGGGGAAACTCAATTCCGGAAACTCAGCGAATGGGGTACTGGGGTGTGCTGGAGGGTTAACTGATGCTGGCTGCTGGGAATCTATTGTCATTGGGGTGATCTATTGTTGCGGGGAGTTCTATTGTTGCTGGTGGCGGATCTATTTGTTGCAGGGAGGTTTATGGTTGCTGGAGAGGTCTATTGTTGCTGGTGAAGATCTGTTGTTGCTGGTGGGGGATCTATTGTTGCAGGGAGTCCTATTGTTGCTGGGGGGATCTATTTGTTGCAGGGAGGTCTATGGTTGCTGGAGAGGTCTATTGTTGCAGGTGAAGATCTGTTGTTGCTGGTGGGGGATCTATTGTTGCAGGGTGGTCTGTTGTTGCTGGAGAGGTCAATTGTTGCTGGTAAGGATCTGTTGTTGCTGGTGGGGTCAATTGTTGATGGTAGGGATCTATTGTTGCTGGCTGCTGAAGGGTCTATTGATGCAGGGGGTCTATTGTTGCTGGATGCAGGGGATCTATTTTACTGCTCTTCTTATTATCATTAACACATTCTATACAAATTTTTTAGCACCACCAAACGATACTTGGTTCTATATTAAAGGGGCGATACTGGGAGGAGGGTGGGGGATGGAACCAAGGGAGGCGGACTCAGAAGGAGGAAGTACCTGCATCCACGGCTGCCGCTAGAAATCACAGGGCCCCATACAGTCTGACAGGGCCCCTCCCGGCTGAAAGTGATTGGCGACATCGATTTATCAGTCCCTTTCTCTGCAACGTCAGCTGCACAGATGAATTAATAGGAAGCGCTCGGAGGCATTGTAAACACTATGCTTCAGTGATGAATGGACACATGAGTGATTGGTACTGCTCGCTCACTGTGTTCATTCAGGAAGAGAAGGGACCAGTAAATGACATATTTAATGGTCTCTTCTCTTGCTCTCCATCCTAAAATATTCCCCTGTGTGCCCGCAGCAGCTGCTGGCAGGAGAGGAGGGAAGCCAGCAGAGCTGAGGGGGAAAGGGGCACACCAGGGACAGCAGATGGAATTGGTGCATGCGGTAGATCCAATCCCACTGCAGTGCAGCCAGAGAGAGGGAGAGGAGGAGAAGCTGGTAGCGCTGTGGGGGGGGGGGGGGGGGGGGGATAAATGTCGGTAATAAGACAGTACAGCCGGACCTCTGGCTCAGCAGGTGCCCGGGCCCCCCCATTTGAGCCAATGAGGCCCGGGCCCAGTACAGGAGGGCTGGCTGTACTCAGCCTCATCAGCCGCCTGCACATATTCTCTAAGAAAAAAAATCACTGATTACAAGGATACATTTTTCATTTTCCCCAGGAGTTCTACTTTTAATTTTGTCCATCTATGGGACTGTTTACAAGTGTATTGGTTGATGCATTAGCGGCCTCCTTCCATCCGATAACGCACTAGTCCTTTAAGCCTTTTACGTTACAAAGAACGCACAGCTTGCTTGTTAAAAGATTGTCGCCGAGAACACAGGTCTGAGAAGTTACATTAATTCTCCCACTAAAACTAATAATCCGTCATGCCTGCTTTGTATTTTAAGAAGCATTTTGTGCCTAAAATACGTCTACAGTGCACAACATATTATTTCCAGCCCTACAGTCGGCCTTTGAAAGCAATTTTTTGGCGAGCCCTAAAGACGGAAATTAGGGGACTTGGAAGTTGGTTAAATAGAAATTACCGACATAACACGATAAATTAGAAGACAGGCGACCTACTTTAGAAGAATGAGCCGTTATGGGTCCCTATAACATTTTTATGGTGATGGTCGCTCGGAAGCAAACGCACCATACTTGCGTTACGAGGGTAATACTTTCCAGATTATAAAAGTGGGGGAAGGGTGGACACGCTTAACCACTAGCCTACCGGGCACTGACACCCCCTTCCTGCCCAGGCCATTTTTCAGCTTTCAGCGCTGTCGCACTTTGAATGACAATTGCGCTGTACCCAAACAAATTTTTAATCATTTTCTTTACACTAAGACCCCTTTCACACTGGGGCGCTCCAATGTGAAAGCCCAGAGGGCACACTGGAGCGGTGCGCTAGCAGGACGGTAAAAAAAGTCCTGCCAGCCGCATCTTTGGAGCGGTGTGTATACCGCTCCTCCACCGCTCCTTCCCATTGAGATCAATGGGCACCGCGGCTATACCGCTGGCAAAGCGCCTTTGCAGAGGTGCTTTGCGTGGGTTTTAACCCTATCTCGGATACTAGCGGGGGGTAAAAGCGCCCGCTAGCGGCCGAATAGCAGGAAAATAGCGCCGCGAAATTGACGGTAAAGTGCCGCTAAAAATAGCGGCGCTTTACCGCCGACGCACCCACCACCCCAGTGTGAAAGGGGCCGAATAGAGCTTTCTTTGGTGGTATTTAATCACTGCGTTTTTTTTTTTTATTAAGGGCCAGTTCACACCACATGCAGTCCAGTGCGTTTTTTTTCTGCATCAAAAACGCATTGAAAGTAGGTTATATGGTTTTCAATGGCATAGTTCACATCAGTGCTTGCAGTTCCAGTGCGTTCCAGTTCCAGAAAAAAAAGTAGAACATGCTGCATTTTACCTGCACTGGACTGTACTGGAACGCTGTAAAATCCATCAAAAACGCACTGGAACGCACCTAAATGCACCAAAAACGCACTGGGACGCACTTGTCCTTATCTAAGGTCAATAAAAAAGAGGGTTGAAAAAAAGCACTGGACTGCATTAAAAACGTACCAAAAACGCACTGGAACGCATCAAAAACTCGTCAAAAACGCGCATGCAAAAAAGCACCTGGAACGCATCCGAATTGCGTTTCTATGGTGTGAACTGGCCCTTAAAAAAAAAAAAAAAAGACCAAAAATTGGGGGAAAAAAATTGTTTTACTTAGTTTCTGTCAGTAAATTTTGTAACTAAGAAATTTTTCTCCTTCACTGATGGGCACTGATTAGGTGGCACTAATAGGCTGAACTGGTGGGCATTGATGAGGTGACACTTATGGGCACTGATTAGGTGGCACTGATGAGTAGGCACTAATATGCCACACTTATGGGCACCGATAGGCAGCACTGATATGTGGCACTGATGAGCACTAATAGGCAGCAGTAGTGGGCACTGATAGGCAGCACGGATAGGCGGTACTGATGGGCATTGATAGGCAGCACTGGTGGGCACTGATAGGCAGCACTAGTGGGCACTGATAGGCAGCACTAGTGGGCACTGATAGGCAGCACGGATAGGTGGTATTGATAGGCGGTACTGATGGGCATTGATAGGCAGCACTAGTGGGCACTGATAGGCAGCACTAGTGAGCACTGATAGGCGGCACAGATAGGCGGTACTGATGGGCATTGATGGGTGGCACTGATGGGCGACACTGATGGGCATTGATCGACAGCAGTGATGGGCAGCACTGATAGGTGGGACTGATAACCAGCACTGACTGGCATCGCTAATGGGCACTGATTGGTGGCACTTGTGGGCACCGATTGCTGCCACTGGTGGGCACTGATTGGTGACACTATATTGCTATACTGTAATCAGGGCACCTAGATGTCCCCCTGTGAGTTGATGCCACTGATCGGCTCTCCTCGCCACACACAGATCTTTACAGAGATCCGGGTCGCGCCCAGTCCTAGCAACACGACGCGGCCACGAACGCCGCGCTGCACGCCCCTGTGGGTGGGCGGCAGCTAGTTAAAGTGTAAATCCAGGCAAAAGTTTTTTTTTTTTTTTTCGGGAGCAGGCAGGCTATTCAGGCTTTGGGGCACAATGATTTCTAATGGCAGCCCTGACCCTATACCATGCCAGTCACTGAATACCCCCATGCTGGGACTTGTAGTTCTACATTCACTGTCCCTGGTGTTTTGTCACATTGGGCAGAGGGAGCTGTGAAATCCCCACATCCTTCCTGTAAAGGGGAAGGGCGGCCAGTATGACGGAGGGGATTCTGCTAGAGAAAGTGTCCAATCCTCCATTATGTAATCGATACAACGAGTGCACAGGGAGTGCGCAGATCCCGAGGACTGAGAACTCCGGGTCATCGAGACTCAGAGAACGCTTATTTACTCTTAGGCTATGGTAAGAACCATTACAAGGAGGCCGCCTGCTGTCATTTTTCTCAGATAAGTGTTCCCAAGGAAAAGCCACAGTTATGTTGAGCCGGATAGATGTGCCAGCCAATGACAAACAGCGGTTTTTGCCCATAGCAACCAATCGGGTCGTTGGGTGGTCATACAGAATGTAATCATTGGTTTAACCAACCTGTAATAATAGCCCTTCGTTACAAGACAATTTATCAGTGCTGTGATCGTTTGACTGACAAGTACTCACTGGACCCAAGGGAATTGTATCAAATTGTTTGATTTCTTTTTTTGTGGCATTTGTGTTTTACTATATAAAGCAAAAAATAAAACTTGGGATTGCTTACAATTACCCCAAAAAAATAATCCTACAGTCATTGGTGGGTTGCAACGATATATCGGCCGCTGAAAATTATTGTCCGAAATTATGGTTATCAGTGTTTTGCCGATAGGAAAAAAAAGGTGCCGATAACAGCATCCTATTGACTTCAATGCAAAACGCCCCTCCTATTGACTTCAATGCAAAACGCCCCCCCTATTGACTTCAATGCGAAACGTCCCCCCCTATTGACTTCAATGCGAAACGTCCCCCCTATTGACTTCAATGCAAAACGCCCCCCCTATTGACTTCAATGCAAAACGCCCCCCCTATTGACTTCAATGCAAAACGCCCCCCCTATTGACTTCAATGCAAAACACCCCCCCCTATTGACTTCAATGCAAAACGTCCCCCTATTGACTTCAATGCAAAACGCCCCCCCTATTGACTTCAATGCAAAACGCCCCCCCATTGACTTCAATGCAAAACGCCCCCCCTATTGACTTCAATGCAAAACGCCCCTCCTATTGACTTCAATGCAAAACGCCCCCCCCTATTGACTTCAATGCGAAACGTCCCCCCTATTGACTTCAATGCGAAACGTCCCCCCCTATTGACTTCAATGCAAAACGTCCCCCTATTGACTTCAATGCAAAATGCCCCTCCTATTGACTTCAATGCAAAACGCCCCTCCTATTGACTTCAATGAAAAACGCCTCCCCCTATTGACTTCAATGCAAAACGCCCCCCCTATTGACTTCAATGCAAAACGCCCCCCCCTATTGACTTCAATGCGAAACGTCCCCCCCTATTGACTTCAATGCGAAACGTCCCCCCCTATTGACTTCAATGCAAAACGTCCCCTATTGACTTCAATGCAAAACGTCCCCCTATTGACTTCAATGCAAAACGTCCCCCTATTGACTTCAATGCAAAATGCCCCTCCTATTGACTTCAATGCAAAACGCCCCTCCTATTGACTTCAATGAAAAACGCCCCCCCCTATTGACTTCAATGCAAAACGCCCCCCCTATTGACTTCAATGCGAAACGTCCCCCTATTGACTTCAATGCAAAACGTCCCCCTATTGACTTCAATGCAAAATGCCCCTCCTATTGACTTCAATGCAAAGCACCCCTCCTATTGACTTCAATGCAAAACACCCCCCCCCATTGACTTCAATGCAAAAATGTGCATCCTGAATTTTTGATTTCAGTCCAGGATTTTCATTTTGGTGCCCCACTATTGGTCATTAGCACTTCAATACCCCCCAACAAAAATATATAAATAATGGCCCACAGTGGCATTTAGCCCCCCCCCCCCCCGACCTTTCATCTGAAGTTCTCCTTCCTGCCGTCTTTACAAACATTCGGCCCCCACAGGATGGAGAGAAGGGAACTTCTCCTCCATTGTGAATGGGCTAAATGTTTGAAAAAAATAAATAAAAATCTTCCGATGGCGACCAACCAGGGAATCCTTCACTTTGGAGGGATTTCCTCTCACTTCCTGTTTCAACTATGGGACAGGAAATAAAGGGGAATCTCATCAATGGGACACAGATGGCCAAAAACAACTGTATTCTATCCAAAATTAGAAAGAAATCCCTTTAGTTCCACAGTACAGTACAGTACAGGATTCTCCTGACAAAACGGATGATTTTCTGCCGCTTAGTCGCCGCTGGCAGCGTCACTTCTAACGGTAAATCAATTTCTACATTGTTTCAGTCTACTCTGCAACCCTCCGCTCTTGTTTCATGTGTGACGGATCGGTTGTGCTGATCAGGTACGAGATGTGAAATGATTAGCGGTGATTCTAGGGGGGCGATAAAAAAAATACATAACATTTCCACGCCTTGTGACCACAATTGGATCATATTCTATACGGTATAGTGTGCTAAAGCGGAACTCCTTGGGAGCCAACAGCTAAACACACAGATCAAATACATATATGAGAGCATGGATGGATTTCTGTCCATCCAGTCCTGAGATTGACACAGCTCTGCCACATAGCATTGTCCAATCTCAGAGGAGACCTGATTGCTGTAGACAATGGACAGATATTTGGGATTGGGCAGTGAAGCAGCAGACTGATGAGCTTAGCTCTCGGTCACTCTGCTCTCTCCTTCTACCAGCATACTACTTATTAGCACTGAGAACTGATTCACTTCATGTGCTGCTTCTCCCTTTCCCAGTCCAAAATGATTGTTTTTTTTTTTTTTTCCATTTTTTGTTTACCGCTTCTGGACTGCCCCACGTACATTTACTGCAGTGACTTCAATGCAAAAACACCCCCCTATTGACTTCAATGCAAAGCCGTGTCCTATTCACTTCAATGCAAAATGATATCCCATTGACTTCAATGCAAAAAAGCCCCCCTATTGACTTCAATGCAAAATCATATCCCATTGACTTAAATGCAAAATCGCCCCCCCTATTGACTTCAATGAAAAAAATCCCCCTTATTGACTTCAATGAAAAAAGCCCCCTATTGACTTCAATGCAAAATCATATCCCATTGGCTTAAATGCAAAATCGCCCCCCCCCCCCTATTGAATTTAATACAAAAACGCCCCTTTATTGACTTCAATGCAAAAATACCCCCCTATTGACTTCAATGCAAAAAAGCCCCCCCCCATTGCCTTCAATGCAAAAAAGCCCCCCTATTGACTTCAATGCAAAATCATATCCCACTGACTTCAATGCAAAAAAGCCCCCCTATTGGCTTCAATGCAAAATCATATCCCATTGACTTAAATGCAAAATCCCCCCCCCCCCTATTGACTTCAATGAAAAAACTCCACCCTATAGATCTCAATGAAAAAAGCCCCCCTATTGACTTCAATGCAAAATCATATCCCATTGACTTCAATGCAAAAAAGCCCCCCTATTGTCTTCAATGGAAAATCATATCCCATTGGCTTAAATGCAAAATAGCCCCCCCCCCTGTTATTGAATTCAATGCAAAAACGGCCCCCTATTGACTTCAATGCAAAAAAAAACCCGTATTGACTTCAATGCAAAAAGGCCCCCCATTGACTTCAATGCAAAAAAGCCCCCTATTGACTTCAATGCAAAATCGTATCCCATTGACTTCAATGCAAAAATCGCATCCCATTGACTTCAATGTATTTCGTTCTTCCTGGTCTGGGCAGCGCACAGACGAGCAGTCCCGTTGCGATTGGACACAGCTGGAGCCAATCAGCCGATGTCCACCTGGACCCGCCGATCGTTCCCGAGGCAGACAGTACAGCGGTCTACCTATGTAAACAAGGCAGGTCGCTGCTCTGTGACAGGAGAAGACAGAGATCTTGTGTGTTCTGCTAAGCAGGAACACGGACCTCTAACTTCCCACAGTACAAGCACCTCCCCCCACAGTTATAAAGCACCCCTTAAATTGAAGAAGAAATTAGATTTTTTATTTTATTTTATTGGGTGTGTTTTATAGCAGAAATGTAAAAATATTGTTTTTTTTGTTTAGGCCGGTTTCACACTGGGGCGGTGGCGCTATACCGTCGGAATTGTGGAGGTATTCGGCCGCTAGCGGTGCGGTTTTAACCCCCGCTAGCAGCCGAAAAAGGGTTAATAGCGCCGGCAATGCGCCTCTGCAGAGGCGTATTGCCGGCGGTATTACCGCGGTGTCCCATTGCTTTCAATGGGAAGGAGCGGTGTAGGAGCGGTAAACACACCGCTCCTCTCACTGCTCCAAAGATGCGGCTAGCAGGACTTTTTTTCACGTCCTGTTAGCGCACCGCTCCAGTGTGAAAGCCCTCGGGGGCTTTCACACTGGAGAAACAGCAGCCGCCGTTTAGGGACGGTTTGCAGGCGCTATTTTTATCACAATAGCGCCTGCAAACCGCCCCCAGTGCGAAAGGGGCCTTAGGGCTCCATTCAGCCCCTTTGGAGATCACTGGTCTACAATAAAAACGATCTGTGTTGCCGCAACCCGTCTTTGTTATGTAGCTCTTCCCCCTGA
Source organism: Rana muscosa (assembly GCA_029206835.1). Taxonomy (NCBI): domain Eukaryota; kingdom Metazoa; phylum Chordata; class Amphibia; order Anura; family Ranidae; genus Rana; species Rana muscosa. Next base: position 53,421,922 of record CM055124.1, on the reverse strand, counting down.
AGGGGGCGCTGGATTTGCCCAAGTTCTTTCCTATTCAGTGCGGAGGGTAGCCAGACACACAGCAAACCGTTCACTCGCTCCGGCTCAGAAAACCGTCTAGGGGGATTTATTTTTTTAGGTTTATGGCTGCAGAACTATAACAGAAGGAGAACAGCGGGGAATGGGATACTCCAAAACGCTTGAAAGTAGAATTAGGCTGAGGACACTTCTCTCTATAGCAGCAGCACAGTCACAAAGCTCACAGCTGAAGGTCATGAACAAAAGTTTTTTTTTTAGCACAGATTGAGTTAAAGGGGTTGTAAAGGTTTGTTTTTTATTTTCTAAATAGGTTCCTTTAAGCTCGTGCATTGTTGGTTCACTTACCTTTTCCTTCGATTTCCCTTCTAAATGTTTTTTTTCTTTGTCTGAATTTCTCACTTCCTGTTCCTCCTCAGTAAGCTTGCCCCCATTATCCGAGCCGTTCTGGCTGGGGGTTAGTCAGCATGCTCGCCCCCTCCTCCCTTGGGACTACATCCCTGCGGGGAGACGCTGTGTTCAGGGGGCGAGCACGCTGAGCATCTCCCCGCAGGGATGTAGTCCCAAGGGAGGGGGCGAGCACGCTGAGCATCTCCCCGCAGGGATGTAGTCCGATGGGAGGGGGCGAGCACGCTGACTAACCCCCAGCCAGAACGGCTCGGATAATGGGGGCAAGCTTACTGAGGAGGAACAGGAAGTGAGAGATTCAGACAAAGAAAAAAAACATTTAGAAGGGAAATAGAAGGAAAAGGTAAGTGAAGCAACAATGCACTCGCTTAAAGGAACCTATTTAGAAAATAAAAAACAAACCTTTACAACCCCTTTAACCTGGAGCAGTCTTAGCCCCCGTTCACACCGGTGTGACTTTGACCGGTCCAAATCGCATGACAAGTCACACCTTATTGTCGGCAATGGAACTGTTGAAATCTGAGCCACACCGGCTTTATGGTGCCACAACAATTTGAAAAAGACGTTCCTGCACTATTTTTGGCGATTTCAGGTGTGACTTGCATAGAGATCTGGGCATGAAGTTACACTGACAAGCGGCTTTGAAATTGTGCGATTTCAAAGTCAAATTTGGTGTTAACGGGGCTGATATCCTTAAAGCTGATGACCACAAGGGATGCTGAGCACATTAAGGATAGGTTTCCACTATTGCGCCCCCCAAAGTCGCGCGATTTACATTGCAATGCGATTTTTGATGCAATGTCATGCAACTGGTGAGAACCATGGGAGAACAAGTCACACCGAAGTCGGAACAAAGTAGTACAAAAAAACTTTTTTGGAGTCGCTGCGACTTGAGTTGCACCAATTAGAACGGGGACTATTGAAATACATCGATTTTGACTTGTAAATGCGACTTGACATGTGTCAAGTCGCACAACAACTCACAGTAGTGGAAACAGAGCCTTCGGCTCCTTTCACACTTGTACAACTTGTCCCACGATTTGGGACTGCAAAGTCGCATGACAAGTCGATCCTCATGATTTCCAATGACAACCATTCATATTCGTACGACTTCAAGTCGTGCTGACTTCAAAGTAGTCCCTGCACTACTTTGGTCCGACTTTGATGCGAGTTCAGGTTCATAGACCTCAAGTCTCCCTGAAATCGCGGCAAAACCGCGGCCGAGAAAACGCAGTAAAATCGCACAACTTTGAAGTCGTGGTAGTAGTGTGAAAGTGGCCTTAGGCCTAACTGGAACAGTCTATATCCAGAGCTGTTGACCGTGAAGACTGCAGCTCAGTAATCGCGCTCTACTCACAGACCCGGGAAGGAGATCTAAGTTTTAATTGATACCACTTAAGGATCAGGACTTTTTCTGACATTTGTTGTTTACACAAGCATCTCCCCGCTCTATACCTCCGTGAGACGATCGCGGGGATTCCCGCGGCGATCGAGTCCGCGGGACCCGCGGCCCGACTCACAAGGAAGGCGGCAGAGTTGCGGGCTGGAAGATCCCTCTTGTTGGGGTCATATGACTATGGGTGGGTAGTGAAGTGGTTAAGAAAAACAATTTTTTTGTATAATGTGAAAGATGATGTTACGCCGAGAAAATAGTTACCTAACATGTCACACTTTAAAATTGCGCATGCTCGTGGAATGGCAACAAACTACGGTATTTAAAAATCTCCATAGGTGACGCTTTAATTTTTTTTTACAGGTTACATGATTAGAGTTACAGAGGAGGTCTTGTGCTAGAATTATTGCTCTCACTCTAATTATCGCGGCAATACCTGACATGTGTGGTTTGAACATAGTTTACATATGCGTTCACTTTTGCGTGCGAGCATGGAGGAATGGGGGCACTTTAATTTTTTTCTTATTTAGTGGACTTTGTATTTTTTTTTTTTTACACTGTCCCTTTTTTTATCACTTTTATTCCTATTACAAGGAACGTAAACATTTCTTGTAATAGGAATAAACAGGACAGGTCCTCTTTATTGAGAGATCTGGGGTCAAAAAGATCCCAGATCTCTCATTTATCCTTAAAAGCAAAAAATAAAAATAAAAAAATCATATCTTAAAGCCAGAAAACCAGAAGTGACGTCAGAGGTCACTCCGGTCCTCCAAGGGCATAGAGTTGAGTGGGGGCCATCTTGCCCTCACTCGACTTCCTGCCTAGCCATCGGCCTCATCGGATTAGTTTCGGGCTTACTGATGGATCTTGTAAGCTCGGAAACGACCGGTTAGCGGCGGGAGGGGTACTTCTCCTGCCATCTATAAAAGTGATCCAAATCCACCCACAGGACCACTTTTATCTAAAAGCTGGCTGCCTAACGATGCTGGGTTATGGCTAGCTGCTGCCATAACAACAGTATTTAACATCAAAATCTTGACGTACATTTACAGTTAGGTGGTCGGCAAGTGGTTAAAGCTTCTTTTTTTAATTAAAATAACAAACATGTTATACTAACCTGCTCTGTGTAATGGTTTTGCACAGAGCAGCCCCAATCCACCGCTTCTGGGGTCCCCCCTTACAGCGCTCCAGGCTCTTCCTCTTCGGCAAGTGCCCTCATGGAAAGCCACTTTCCATGAGCGGTACCCGTGAGTGCTTGCTTCCAAGCCGCAGTGTATGTGTCCATTGACACAGGCCCCACTCCCCACTCACAGCATTTGATTGACAGCAGCGGGAGCCCGTGGCTTCCGCTGCTATCAATCTGCCCAGGGAGGAGGAAGACAGGGGAGAAAGCAGCTGCTTTCATGCTTATCACTGGATCGAATCGGGCTATGGTAAGTATAAGAGGGGGCTGGGGGTGGATTCTGCAGCACAAAAGGTTTTTCACCTTCACGCATAGAATGCATGAAGATGAAAAACGTTAAGGCTTTAGAACCACTTTCAGGGTCCTGCCCATAGCACCGAGTAGTCCTGGATGACTCCAGGGGCAAGCAGCCCCCTGAAGACTCAGCAATCCATCCTCAGGCAGAAAGGACCAAACACCAACTAACTCCTCTGCCCATGCTTCAGCTTATTTACCCTCTTCCCTGACCACCTACTGGGCACCCCCCCCCCCCCCAGGGATTAGTCAGAGGGTAATAAAATATTAAAGCTAAGGGTTTGTATCGTCCTGTGCCAAGCTCTGGCAGTTTCTCAACAGAACTAGGGGGAAGCAATCAATCCCCACAGCCTGTGGAGCTATAGCAGACCAAAGCAGACAATCCAACTGCCAAAATCCAAATTTCCCTAGCAACCTAACTAGGAGGGTGCTACCAGTTACATCACAACGGTTAGAAAAAGTTGTTTGAAAGGAAGCTGGACTCTAATTGGTTGCTTACTCCACCTATCTGGATAAGTGTAACTGCCATGGCATGAGTATATGCCATCAAGGCTACCATACTGTATATATAACTGCAGAGATAAACATCTTGGTCAGTTTAGCAGTTGCTCTTCACTGACAGACAGCAAGATGAGGTTTCTCATGCGCTTTGCAATTTGTCTTGTGCTACTTCTAAGCGCGGTACATTCTGGGAGGGCTGAAGACAGCATCCTTCAGTGCCCAGCTCATGGAACTTGCCGCAAGGCATTTTTGACCAGCAACCCCATGACCTTAAAATGTGGCGAGCGACCAGAGGATACCCATGTTTCTTGGCAGTTCCTCGATGCCAGGGCTCCTTATATTGAAGCTGTGACCTTCATATCCAGCAGCGGACCCGTAGACCCCATCGAAGGCCTAAACACAGAACAGCATCTTACCATCACCAGTTTAATGTCCCGTGCCAAGCTGGCCTCCGGAGATCTCACCATTAAATCTCCCAGAGTTGAGGATACAGGGGTATATATTTGTAAAGATGGGGAGAAGAAGCTGGCCATCTACGAGGTCGATTTCCAGGACGCCAGTCACATTCACATCTCCCATGCCGGGCTAATGCAGAACGCCCTTCTGAACACGGCCATTGATCTTGGTGAAGAGGTCATGTTGCAGATGTTCACCGCCTGGAGTGACTGGCAGCCTTGTGACCGATGTAAATCTCCTGGAGAAAGGAAGAGGATCGGCTATTGCTACAGCCAAGTCTCCACATATGCCTTTCTGCTGAAAGGACCCCTGCCATGCAGCGCTTTACGAATGACCTTAAAGGAGGTCTCTTTCACCCGTCCTCCAGAATTGCAGATCGAGACGTGTCACGAGGCTTGTACAGCCAATCGATCTGCAGAGGCCATAGTTATAGACAACTACCATACCTTGCTCCATGCAGATGCATCATTTAAGTGCCCAGAATCTACCATCTACAAGTACGTATCTACATAGCAACTGGTTTTAGCTGCACTGCGCAAGAATGACAGTTCGATTCGGGGTAGGATAGGCCAGCGACCATTTTGTTCTGTAGCCATTGGGGATTTTTTTATCTATACATCCCGCCTGGCAACCAGCAAAATTTGAAGAGTGGGCGGGGACTGAAGTACACAGCATAGGCAAACATCATACAGGTATTGTTCACAGCAGACGCACGGAGCTGCATTGATCAACGCATCAACACATGCTCAATGCAAGGGCGCTCTGTGCACACCATGCATGTACATACTGTAGTGCATAAAGTTGAATTATTTGTTTTTTTAAACTTAAAACGTTATGTAGTGCTACCCCCACAGGAGCTGTTGGTAATTTGAGCCTATTTCCCCCATTTGCAGCATGCATAGCCAGGCACACAGCATCTTTGACATTCTTCCAGTGGCTCGAGAATCGGTCTAGGGGTTTCTTTTAGGCTGGGTTCACATCTAATGCTGATGTGGCTGACAGCAGGGGCCCGGTGCGTCCCTGTTCTCCGTTTCAGGGACAATTCAGGTCCGAATTTTTGCCTGAATTCAGACCTGAAAAACGGAGCCAAAGATGCACAGGACTCTTGTGCAATTTGCTCTGCAGATGCTCTGGGGATGTGTGAACTGGCTCCATTGAGAGCCGGTCACAATCTCCTGTCATGCGAATTGGATGCGGAGAAATCCACATCCAGTTCGCACTAGTGTGAACCCAGCCTTAGAGTTTTTATTGAACGGGAACATGAATAGGGATGGGGAGCATAGGCTACCCTGAACTGTAGTACTTGGTGACTTGCTAGGCTTCTGGCTGCTCTGTACAAAAATCCAGGCAGTGTTGCACTACCTTAGGCAGTAGGCATGCTCTTGGCTGTCTTGCACAACTCCTGGCTGCACTGCACTGGCTTGTAAGGTAAAGAACCCTAAAGTACTCACTCAGTCCCAGAATAGTAGAGCTTCCCCCACTCCTGCTCTCCTGTCTCTATCCAGACTCTGACCCAGGCACTCTCGATCTCTCTCTTCTGTAGGCCCCCCAGCTAAGCCTAGCTAGGACCTTGATGTCTTCAAAAGGGACTCTATTCCTCTGTCTCTCTGCCTCAGGGGCAGAACCCCCATCACAGGGGTCTCCTCCAGAAGGCTGAACCCTGGAACTCTGCTCCTTGGCTACCAGGCCTCAGAACATTTATAGGCTCTCCCTCCACCTACTGGGCATGCCTTCCCAGGGATTGGCCAGAGATCCATAAATATTCAGGCTGCCTGTCCTGCTCTCTCTTCCACTATACTTCTAGAAATCTCCATTAGACAGGGGGAAGTAGGAGAGAAGCAGCCTGTGAGACACTAAACAGCCCAAAGAAATCAACCCCTGCTACTCTGCTTACAGAGGGGCTAATTAAGTTTGCCTAGCAGCCTACTCTGAACTAGGAGGGTGCTATGGTTTAAAAAAATAAAATGTAAACACTGAGATGGGTTGTAACAGTGTATTGCACCACTCTCATACAATGCACACCAGTGGCCAACGCGTTATATGAACCCTAACGTGTGCCTGTTGGTTTGAACGGGCCCTAAAACAGAGAATGTTTTTTTATTTAAAGGTAACATTAAAAAAAAGTGACACATATGTAGCGGGGTGTTTCCCCTTTAATTAGGAGAAAGAACTACGGTTCCCAGAGCTCCACTGGTTCACAGGATGTTTTGAGTTATGCCCCAGAGACTCATGGGGGAAGGAATATAAGGAGGGGGTGAGGCCTAGCTCTTTCTCTTTTGGACACGGGGAGGCAGAGAGAGATACACCTGTGCGGATCTGTGCTGTTCCAGGCCTGAAGCCTGGGGCCTGTGGAGCGAACCAAAGAGCCTTCCACCCCCTTTGCGAGCCTGGGTGGCATCCAGACTCATCTCTTCTAAAGTTATCTGGATCGGGGATCCGATCGTAGAAGCCGCTGTGGACGAGGACCGACACAGCCGGTGGAAGTTCCGGACTGAGGGAAGTGTTCCGGAGTGGTGAGCGAGCGAAAACTCATCTTTAAACTGTTACTTTTATACTTTGTGCCTACTAGACTTCCGAGGCCTAACACCTCCGGTGAGGGAGAATTACCCCCCCCCCCCTATTGGATTACAAATACATGGTTTTAAATACTTCAAGTGCACCACCTTTACAGATCCTGTGCCGGTGAAGATTCGTGTTTCTTCTAAGACTGAGTTTCATGGTTAGGGATCAGGCCTGATCCGTTAGATAGTTATAAGTTAGTTATCACACCACAGGGTGTTTAGGTAACGGTCGCCCCACGTGGCGTTCCGTCCCCTTTCCATTGCTGGTACATACACACACAGTATTGTGATTTACAACTGCAGGGACCTGCTTATGTGTTGTGAACCAAATGTTACATGCATGTTATCCCCTTTTATCTTACCACTAACAGTAAAGTCAGTTATTATTTACAACATTGTCTATGAGTCTGAGTTATCAATCCACACACCCACATTTAAAGCATAAGTGATTGTTTATGTGAAATTGCTGTGGGTTAACTGTGCCAGAGCGGGTAGAGCAGATTGCCGGGGGGTTGGGGAAGCTGTACTCAGGGCCCAAATCAAAACTTGCGGCTCTCTTAAGTTGAGGGTATCGCTACACGTGGGGGCTCGTAAATCCGGGATTACTGAGACAGCGGTGAGAGCCCGCCAAGACTTACCGGCATGGACCCGAAAGACATCAGAACGTGGTGTGAAGTAGCTAAGACAGATCCAAGCCAGTCAGTGGTCATTAACATTCCGGGTCAGGAATGGTCGACCGAAACGATTGAAGGGTTAATGAAGTCAGACCCAGACACCTCACACCAGTATACGCTAGTGGAATATTCAGATAGGAAGCCAGAGGCTTGTAAATGCAAATATGCGCGGATGCCGGATAACAGATCTTATAGTTTGGCGCACGCTATTAAGAAAGAGCTATCACCAACGGGATCACCGCAGGTTGCGGCCCGTACCCCGCCAGAGAGGAAAGACGGAGCGACACCTCCGGTGACGCCTGCACCTGCCACGGCCATATCACCCGAACTAATAAAGGCGTTAGGGGATCTACTAACAAACTGTCAGAAGACAAGCACAGTGCACGTAGAGACTAGCTACCGGAGACTAAAAACATTCTCGGGGGAGCTCCCCGTCCCTGCGGGGGAGGAAGATTTTGACACTTGGGTGGAACAGGCATTACAAGCAGTAGAGGCATGGGAGGTGCCTGAAGCACAGAAAAGACAACGAGTTTTAGAAAGTTTGAAAGGTGCCACGGCAGAAGCGGTGAAGAGCTTCCGGTTTGGAAATGCAAACTGTACAGCTCAAGATTGTCTGGCCATGCTGCAGGAAGAGTTTGGACAGCTGGAGAAGGTGACAGAGATGGTCTACCAATTTGAACATACTTTCCAGCAGCCGAATGAGAAACTGTCAGAGTATGTTAGAAGGTTGAACAGGCTGTTATGCAAGATCGTCCTGAAGAAGGGAATGCTGCCCAAAGATGCGGATGAAGCACGAATGAAGCAGATCATGAGGGGAGCGCGGCGCTCAGACCCAGTCTGGCTGCACCTGAAAACCTCAGGAGGAGGAATGTCACTGACCTACTCTGATCTAATAAAAATTATTAGGGACGAAGAGGCGCTGCAGAGAGATCAGCAGGTGGCCAGGGTGAGCGTCACCCCTGTACCAGTGTTGGTCAGTTCGGTCAAGAGCCCGGAAAGAGATGCAGAAGTCGACACTTTGAAATCACAAATGTCCCAAGTGTTGGAGATGTTGACCTCTTTGATGGAGAAAGATCAAAGAAGAGCAGAGAAACCAAGTCCAAGAAAGGAGTTGTTCCCGAATACCTCAGAACCAGCCTCCATACAGGACCGAGAAGAGATGCTATGCTACAACTGCGGGGGCAGTGGCCACTTTGCCAGTAGGTGTTCCAGTCCCAAGAAGAAGAAAATGGATAATCGCCAGCCGGCGGGAAACTCCAGAGGGCCCCGGTGAGGGAGTCAACCGGGTGCCCATCTCTTTCAGTGAGCTCCAAACTGAATGGAAGGAAGCAAAAGAGAGAGAACAAAACTCCTCAGAAGGAATCTAGGGTCTCTCAACCAAGATACACACCAGAGAGAGGGGACAAGACCCCTCAGAAGAAATTTAGCACTCCCAAGAAGGAATGCCTACAACCAAGAGACAATAACATCCCTCAGCGGGTTTGTACTCCCATTAGGGTGGGGAAGGTCAATGCATACCGGGCTCAAGAGAGAATAAAGTCAAAAACAAACTGGATGAAGACAAGTCCTCAGAAGAAAGTGACCTCAACCCGGCCGTACCCAGAAGAATTGGTCGGCCCGTCCCCCACTGTATCTATCCAGGTGGAAGGAGTATATACGAAGGCCCTCCTGGACACTGGAGCTCAAGTGACTTTGTTGTACAGAGACTTCTACGATAGGCACTTAAGCCATTTGCCTATACAGAAGATAGAAGAGCTGGAGATATGGGGCCTGGGAACGCAGAGGTTCCCCTATGATGGTTATCTGCCCATAAAGCTGACATTCGACCCCTCTGTGGCTGGGAAGACAGAAGTGTTCGACACCCTGGCAGTTGTGTGTCCTAGACCACCCGGGGCCAGCAAGATGTCCCTCATCATAGGCACCAATACGGATCTAGTGAGAAGACTTCTGACGCCCCTGGTGAAGATGAGGAGCCATCAAGATCCAAACATCCATCCCATGCTGAAGACAGCCTACCAACGGTTAGTGTTGGAGCAGAAGACCCCAGGAGAGGGGATAGGGAAGGTGTGGAGACTGGGGAGAGAAGGAGTGGTGCTGCAGCCCGGACAGGTGGCTTGCCTCAGGGCCACTGTGAAGCTCACCTGGGAGCAGCCTGGTCCCTTTGTCATGCTGGAATCTGACCCAAGGGAAGATCACTCAGGCCTGGAAGTGATACCGGAAGTGATTCCAATCAAGGCCCTGAAGAAAGCCAGGGGAAGAGTCCCGGTGAGTGTGAGGAACTCTACAGAAAGGGCCATAGAGATCCCTGCCCGGATGCTGTTGGGACAGGTGAGTCCTGCTGTCCCAGTCAGCTGGTCAGAAGTAAAGGGGACGGGTGAAGGAGATGTTTGGGAAAAACTTTCCATGGAGAACCCGAATTTACCTGGAGCCTGGAAAGAGAGAGCCAAGGCCCAGCTGACTAGATGGGAGAAGATTTTCTCCAAAGATGAGTTCGATGTGGGGTGTGCGAGGAGTGCTACCCACCGCATCCGCCTGCAAGAAGACAAACCGTTCAGGGAGAGAGTCAGGCGGGTTCCGCTGGCAGATCTGGAGGATCTGAGGGAGCAGCTTGCAGAACTGAAAAAGTCTGGGGTGATTCGAGAATCCAGAAGCCCCTATGCCTCTCCAATAGTGGTGGTCAGGAAGAAGAATGGGTCGTTGAGGCTCTGCATTGACTACAGAACTCTCAACAGGAGGACAACCCCTGATCAGTACACCACGCCAAGGATAGAGGACGCCTTACAGAGTTTGTCTGGAGCCAAGTGGTTCAGCGTGATGGACCTCAAGAGCGGGTACTATCAAATTCCCATGCACCCAGAGGATAAAGAAAAGACCGCTTTCATAACTCCTGTGGGGTTCTTTGAGTTTAATAGAATGCCTCAGGGCCTATCTGGGGCCCCAGCTACTTTTCAACGTCTCATGGAGAAGACTGTCGGAGATATGAACCTCATAGAAGTCCTCATGTACCTGGACGATGTCATTGTCTTCGGGAGAACTTTGGAGGAACATGAGGCCCGATTGGAGAAAGTGTTGAGAAGGCTTAGTGAAGAGGGACTAAAGCTTTCCCCCGAGAAGTGTCGGTTCTACCAGTCTTCGGTGAACTATCTGGGACACATAGTGTCTGAAAAGGGGGTGGCTACTGATCCTGAGAAGTTGGAGGCAGTTACCTCCTGGCCAAGACCCACAACAGTCACTGAACTTAGATCTTTCCTGGGCTTCTGCTCCTACTATAGGAGGTTTGTGGATGGGTTTGCCCGTATTGCCAAGCCCCTAAATGAACTGCTCAAGACTGAAGGGGAAGAGGATGGCCAGGGACCCAGAAGACCCGGGGAGTCGGTTCAAGATCAGTGGACCCCCAGGTGTGAAGAGGCCTTCAGAACCCTGAAGAGGAGCCTCACCACAGCCCCAGTATTGGCCTATGCTGATCCCACCAGACCATACGAGTTACATGTTGATGCTAGTCATGAAGGCCTAGGTGGAGTGCTCTACCAAGAGTATGAAGAGCAACTGCGACCAGTGGCCTATGTGAGTCGGAGTCTGACCCCCTCGGAGAAGAACTACCCCACTCATAAGTTGGAGTTCTTGGCCCTCAAATGGGCAGTGGTGGACAAACTAAGAGACTACCTCTATGGGGCAGAGTTTACAGTAAAAACAGATAACAACCCTCTGACTTACCTATTCACCACTGCCAAGTTGGATGCCACAGGACACAGGTGGCTGGCTGCATTATCTGGGTTCAACTTCAGTCTTAAATACAGACCAGGGACTGGAAATAGGGATGCAGATGCCCTGTCCCGAAGATCTCATACCATGGCTGATGACTGGGAGGACTGGACTCAGGTAGCACCGGAGGGAGTGCGAGCCCTTTGTCAGGGGGCTGAATTTCAAGCCAGAGGGGGCTCCAGAGCCGAGGAGATAGGAGTTACCACAGTGGGAGTCCCAAAACACTACTGCGGGGTGACTCAACTTGAAGAGGAATGCTTACCGAAGCTGTCTAAGAAGGAACTGAGGTGCGACCAATTGGAAGACCCCATGGGGAGATTGGTCTTTGAAGCATTGGAAAACGAGAGTCCAGAGAAACTTCGACATCACCCCTCCAAGGAGGCTCGTCTGCTAAGGAGAGAGCTAGACAAGCTACAGGTCCATCAGGGAGTGGTCTACCGAAGGGGCCCCTCTGATGACTCCGAGGATAAATGGCAGTTGTTTCTCCCAGAGAAGCACCGAGAGACTGTGCTGGTTGCTTTACATGACCAGCATGGTCACCTGGGAGCTGAAAGAACCTTCCAACTTGTCAGAAGCCGGTTCTATTGGCCCTGTATGAGGGCTGAAGTGGAGGAATATTGCCACTCCTGTGCACGATGCATCCAGAGGAAGACTCTACCCCATCAAGCTGCCCCAATGGGCCACCTACAGAGTCAAGGCCCAATGGATCTGGTATGCATTGACTTTCTCTGCCTCGAACCCGATTTGAGTGGATTGGGAAATGTTCTGGTGGTAACCGATCATTTCACCCGTTATGCACAGGCGTTCCCCACCAGAGACCAGAAGGCTTCCACTGTAGCTAAGGTGCTTCTAGAAAAATACTTCGTCCACTATGGATTACCACAGAGAATCCACTCCGACCAAGGAAGGGACTTTGAGAGTCGCCTGATCCGGAACCTACTGGACTCCCTGGGAGTGGAAAAGACCAGGACTACCCCTTATCATCCACAAGGAGATGCCCAGCCTGAGAGGTTTAATCGGACTTTGTTAAACATGCTGGGGACTCTGGAGACAGAGAAGAAGCAGCATTGGAGTCAACACATATCCACTTTGGTGCATGCCTACAATTGCACCACCAGTGATGTGACGGGTTACTCTCCCTACCGCCTCATGTTTGGGAGAGAAGCAAGATTGCCAGTGGATCTGGCCTTTGGCATTTCTCTAGACTATACCTCTGCTACCTCCCACAAAGGATATGTAGACAGACTTAGGTATAATTTGAAAGCGGCCTATGAACAAGCCCAAGCGGCCTCAGACCAGAGAGGGGCCCGAAATAAAAGGAACTATGATTTGAAGGTTCGAGTGCAAGACCTGCAGCCTGGAGACCGTGTTCTGCTACGCAACCTAGGGATCCCAGGGAAGCACAAACTTGCTGATAGGTGGAGGTCTGAGCCTTACGTTATTTGTAGGAAACTCCCTGGACTACCGGTGTACAAGTTAAAGCCAGAGGGGAGAGTGGGACCCTTGAAGACCTGGCACAGAAACCACTTACTCCCGCTTAAAGAAGCAGTCAGGATACCTCCAGTGAGGAACCTACCGGAATCTGTTTCCATCTTGGATACTCCCAGACCCAACACTCGGTCTCAGACCTCTCGATCTAGAGGTGGACAGGCTTCTCAACCAAGTGAAGATGGGAGAGGAGAACTGGAGTGGCTATGGCCTTCCCCAACCCCGGAAAATCCCACCATAGACCTTCCACCCACTGAGGATATGCAGGATGGGACCCTGAACCCAGAAGCTACAGAGTTCATTCCATCCAGTGGCGTGCCTGAATGCTGGGAAGATATTCCGGGCCTGTACTCAGATGAAGAAGAGACAGAGGCCCCAGAATCAGTGATGATGTCAGAAAGTGTTCCTGACACAGAGCCTGTGGTACCTGAGCCTGAAGTCCCAAGGGAGCAAAGAACTTACAGAGTCGTGAGGCCTCCCAGGAAATTAACCTACCCTCAATTGGGAAAAAGCTCAGAGGACTCTGTTGCCACTGCCAGAAGAAGTACTGAGTGCTCAGATCCTTCCACTGTTCATTTGGTGGAAGGCAACCCCAGCTCACTCTCTGGCACAGTTAGACAGGCCACCCATGCTGGTGTGACCTGTGGTACAGGGAACCCCACCTCTGAGTTTTGGTGGAAATTCCCTGTACCAACATCATACTCCGCATTCAGTAGATTGGTTCAGAATTGTTGTTAAATTGTTTATCTTTGGGGACCAAAGAGTTTTAGTGGGGGGAGTGTGTAGCGGGGTGTTTCCCCTTTAATTAGGAGAAAGAACTACGGTTCCCAGAGCTCCACTGGTTCACAGGATGTTTTGAGTTATGCCCCAGAGACTCATGGGGGAAGGAATATAAGGAGGGGGCGAGGCCTAGCTCTTTCTCTTTTGGACACGGGGAGGCAGAGAGAGATACACCTGTGCGGATCTGTGCTGTTCCAGGCCTGAAGCCTGGGGCCTGTGGAGCGAACCAAAGAGCCTTCCACCCCCTTTGCGAGCCTGGGTGGCATTCAGACTCATCTCTTCTAAAGTTATCTGGTACGGGGATCCGATCGCAGAAGCTGCTGTGGACGAGGACCGACACAGCCGGTGGAAGTTCCGGACTGAGGGAAGTGTTCCGGAGTGGTGAGCGAGCGAAAGCTCATCTTTAAACTGTTACTTTTATACTTTGTGCCTACTAGACTTCCGAGGCCTAACACCTCCGGTGAGGGGGAATTACCCCCCCCCCTATTGGATTACAAATACATGGTTTTAAATACTTCAAGTGCACCACCTTTACAGATCCTGTGCCGGTGAAGATTTGTGTTTCTTCTAAGACTGAGTTTCATGGTTAGGGATCAGGCCTGATCCGTTAGATAGTTATAAGTTAGTTATCACACCACAGGGTGTTTAGGTAACGGTCGCCCCACGTGGCGTTCCGTCCCCTTTCCATTGCTGGTACACACACACACAGTATTGTGATTTACAACTGCAGGGACCTGCTTATGTGTTGTGAACCAAATGTTACATGCATGTTATCTCCTTTTATCTTACCACTAGCAGTAAAGTCAGTTATTATTTACAACATTGTCTATGAGTCTGAGTTATCAATCCACACACCCACATTTAAAGCATAAGTGATTGTTTATGTGAAATTGCTGTGGGTTAACTGTGCCAGAGCGGGTAGAGCAGATTGCCGGGGGGTTGGGGAAGCTGTACTCAGGGCCCAAATCAAAACTTGCGGCTCTCTTAAGTTGAGGGTATCGCTACACATACATATCTGATGCACCATCGTGTCACAACACTGTCAATAATAATGTGTTTTTCACCCACAGACCTGTCTACTGGGCGCATGGAAGAAAATCGATCACACGCCTGCAGCAGATGCTCAACAAGACGTCTTACATCTTGGATGAGGCGACCGGAGGAGGGACCTTGTCCATTCATATGATCAATGAGACTGAGCGAGGAGTCTTCGATTGCTATGTGGACCGCCAGCTGACCGGAAGCTTTAATGTAACATTTCCAGACGTAACGGGTACACTGGAGCCAGAGCAGTACAATGTGATTGAATATGTCATCCTGGGCTTTGGGTGGTTCATTATGGCTGCCATGTTTTTTGGTACTATTCGGATGTGCATGAAATCAATGAAGCGTGTGATACATTAAAGCAGCAATAAACTTCTGCCACCCTCTATGTTTCCCCCCCCCCCCCCACATACTTGTACTGTGGTTTTCTCTTCAAAGCATATATCTACCCACACAGTTATTAAACATTGTCCTGCTGAAATCTTCTCTGTTCAAGTGCCACATCATCTTGTGCCACCATCTTGGTTCTCTTCTCTTCAGCTGCCCGCCTCTTCCGGGTGAAGAAGGCAGCTGGTTCCAATGGCGTGATGGACCTGCCCCCAGCCTGCCCTCCGGATTCCCCCCTGGCTGCTTTGTGTGCCAATCCTGCAGCCTTCTTGGAGAGAATTTGATGTTGTACAGTTGTGCTCATAAGTTTACATACCCGGGCAGAATTTATGATTTCTTATCATTCATATTCTCTGAAAAATGGCTAACACAAAAACGTTTCTTTCACTCGTGGTTACTGTTTGGCTGAAGCCATTTATTATCAATCAACTGTGTTTACTCTTTTTAAATCATAATGACAACAGAAACTACCCAAATGACCCTGATCAAATGTTTACATACCCTGGTGATTTTGGCCTGATAACATGCACACAAGTTGACACAAAGGGGTTTGAATGGCTATTAAAAGGTAACCGTCCTCACCTGTGATCCGTTTCCTTGTAATTCGTGTGTTTTGTATAAAAGGTCAATGAGTTTCTGGCCTCCTGACAGACCCTTGCATCTTTCATCCAGTGCTGCACTGAGGTTTCTGGATTCTGAGTCATGGGGAAAGCAAAAGAATTGTCAAAGGATCTGCGGGAAAAGGACGTTGAACTGTATAAAACAGGAAAGGATATAAAAAGATATCCCAAGGAATTGAGAATGCCAATCAGCAGTGTTCAAACTATAATCAAGAAGTGGAAAGTTAAGGATTCTGTTGAAACCAAACCACGGTCAGGTAGACCAACTAAAATTTAGCCACAACTGCCATGAAAATAGTTTGGGATGCAAAGAAAAACCCACAAATAACTTCAGGTGAAATACAGGACGCTCTAAAAACATGTGGTGTGGCTGTTTCAAGATGTACAATAAGGAGGCACTTGAAGAAAGATGGGCTACATGGTCGAGTCGCCAGAAGAAAGCCATTACTACGCAAATGCCACAAAGTATCCCGCTTACAATACGCCAAACAGCACAGAGACAAGCCTCAAACCTTCTGTCACAAAGTAATTTGGAGTGAAGAGACCAAATTTGAGCTTTTTGACCACAACCATAAACACTACATTTGGAGAGAAGTCAACAAGGCCTATGATGAAAGGTACACCATTCCTACTGTGAAACATGGTGGTGGATCGCTGATGTTTTGGGGATGTGTGAGCTACAAAGGCACAGGAAATTAGGTCACAATTGATGGCAAGATAAATGTAGTATGTTATAAAAAAATACTGGAGGAACATTTGCATTCATCAGCCAGGAAGCTGCGCATGGGATGTACTTGGACATTCCAACATGACAATGATCCAAAACACAAGGCCAAGTCAACCTACCATTGGCTACAGCAGAATAAAGTGAAGGTTCTGGAGTAGCCATCTCAGTCTCCTGACCTCAATATCATTGTGCCACTCTGGAGGGGATCTCTAACGTTCAGCCCAAGAATTTACAGGAACTGGAGGCTTTTTGCCAAGAGGAATGGGCAACTTTACCATCTGAGAGGATAAAGAGCCTCATCCACAAATACCACAAAAGACTTTAAGCTGTCATTGATGTTAAAGGGGGCAATACACGGTATTAAGAACTGGGGTATGTAAACTTTTGATCAGGGTCATTTACTCTTTTTAAATCATAATGACAACAGAAACGAGCCAAACAGTTGATTGATAATAAATGGCTTCCGCCAAACACTAACTGTAACGGCACCCCAAATATCAAAGGGGGTAACGCCGTTTAAAGATCTTCCCTCTCCTGGACACAAATTCACTGCCGATCCTCCACAGCCCGACGACCACTTCCCATAGGAATTAACCCTTCTGGAAGAACGAGACAACACGCTCTGTATCTTTCCAAAAAATAGACTGAGCTTTATTGAAAAACACTAACTTTTATATACATCCAATACTGCATTAACCTAAAATGAACAATGGTCCAGCTCCACCCACAACATAACAAGACCCAATACACATTATTTTGACACCTCCTAGACGACAACAGGTTAGCTTTTGTCTCCCAACTATCAAAGACTTCACACCATATTTGCATACCGAACTTTTAATACACATCTTACAATGAAAGTATCTGTAGCCACTCTGTCTGCTACAACACCTATAATTACAGGCTTAACTCCCATTATCAACAGACTTTACTCAATGACGACCTTCAATACACATCTCTCAATTAACCTGTTAAGTTCAGAATAAAACAATATTGTGGACTAATATTACTATTTCAATTTCAAGCAATCCAAGCCATATTCTTAATGTCCATGGTTTCCTGGCTCACCCTGTGTCCAACGTGGCCCTCCTGTCACACATCTCCCCTTTCGGCAGGAGACTAACACAGGAGGGGACCCCAGACGGGTTGACTCTGAAGTTAGTCCGTAGTTCCATTCTTCTAATGTCTGGATAACCCATCAACATTGCCATTTTGCTTACCGGGTCAGTAGCTGATGGTGCAGTTGTAAGGTTGCGGGACGAATAATGGAATTCAGTTCTGGAACAGTCACTTGCTTTGCTCTCTCAATGGCTCCCAAAACTTGTTGCTGGTGCTCTTGGGAAAGGTAAGGCAAAACCTGGGTGCAAATCCCATTTAACCTTTTGACAATTTCAGCCTGTTTGTGCATTTCAATGTTCAAGCCATGGGACATCTCATAATACATGACGTAGTGTCGTTGCATCTCTGATTTCTCACTGGCCAACTTGTCACATTCCAATTTTAGACTGTGATATTGTGCCTGATCTAAGGTACATGTCGGGGAAGGTAATCTTACCCCGTTCTCAGCCGCAATCAGGCCGGTTCCAGCAGCATGGGTCTGGGCACAGGTAGTCACTGGGTTGGCTTCAGCGGGGCCCATCGGGGCGTAAGCAGAAACGAGGGGGGCCAAATCATTCCCCAGTAGTACATCCGCTGGCAAATCCTTCATCACCCCTACATTCACATGTCCCGAACCAACCACCCAATCCAGGTGAACCCGGGCAACGGGTAGCCGGAAGATGGTACCTCCCGCTACTCTTACGGCTACAGTGTCTCCGGTGTGTTGGCTCTCTGGGATGAGTTTTTTCTGTAGTAGGGTCATGGTGGCACCAGAATCACGTAGGCCATTGGCTACCTTTCCATTGACCTAGACAGTCTGCCTGTGTTGCTGCCGGTTGTCCCGGTTAGCTGCTTGTATGGGATCAGCCTCGTGCAAGACGCCCCAATGTTCTTCCTCCTCAACGCAGTGGGCCGCAGGCATGGATGTGCGTGGGTTCCCCCCTGCTGGCTGTCTTTACGACTGGGACTGCCTGGCTGAATTCAAAGGACAGTCTGGCTTTTTGTGCCCTAGCTGTTAACATCCGAAACACCTGATGGGTTTGCGTAGTCCTGGGAGTTGAACCTGGGCTGCTGAGGATAAGTGGCCGCTGGGGTTGGTGCTGAAGTTGGGTTAGAGGCTGATAAACTGGGCCGAGATAGTGGATAGCGCTCGCTTCCGCCTGACCTTCGAGAGTCCAGATATTCATCGGCCAAAGTAGCCGCTTGCTGTACAGTCCGTGGTCGCTTATCTCGCACCCAATCCTGTAGTACCGGAGGGGTGTGGTTAAAGAACTGTTCTAAGAGTACTAGCTGGGTGATGTCCTCTATGGTATGAGCGTGGCTTCCCTGGAACCAGCCCTTAAGGTTTCGCTACAGACAATGTGCCCACTCCATGTATGTTATGTGGGTTTGTTTCCGGGATTCTCGAAACTTAATCCGGCTGGCTTCGGGTGTAATGGCAAATCGGGCTAGCAGAGCTTCTTTTACCCGGTTATAGTCTTTAGCGTCCTCATCCTCCAGGGCCCGATACGCATCCACCGCTCTGCTCGTTAAATTACTTGCCAGTAAGGCGACCCAATCTTGGGGCAGTACTTCATGTATCTGGCATAGTCTCTCAAAGTCCTGCAGGAACGCTTTAATTTCCTCCTCTCCTTCCTTAAATAGTTTGAACGCCCGAAAGGGCAACTTACGGTCAGGCGCTGCATCTTTAGGCGTTGTCTCCGATTGCCGTATTTCCGCCATTCTCTGCTCATGTTGCCGCTCTAGTTCTCTCTCTTGCCGCTCATCCTGCAGCTGGATGTCTTTAATGGCTCCCTGTATGGCGGTCTCTGATGGGTTAGCACCATATAATGCCAACCGCTGTCGAACTTGTTGCTGAAACAAGTCTTCAACTGACCGGGGTCCTGCATCACCATCCCTCTGATCCATCTCGGCTAGCTCCCTGATCAAGGTGGCCTTGCTCTTTGTCCCACCGGTCCCTCCACGGCTCTCAAGTAAGTCTTTCAGCGTGGCTTTCCTGCAGGCTGCATAGCTGGTCATTCACTGTGGTGGTTTGGAGTGTCCCAGTAACTGGAGGGAAAATCCCACCGCTGCCAACCAATGTAACGGCACCTCAAATATCAAAGGGGGTAACGCCGTTTAAAGATCTTCCCTCTCCTGGACACAAATTCACTGCCGATCCTCCACAGCCCGAAGACCACTTCCCATAGGAATTAACCCTTCTGGAAGAACAAGACAACACGCTCTGTATCTTTCCAAAAAATAGACTGAGCTTTATTGAAAAACACTGTAACTTTTATATACATCCAATACTGCATTAACCTAAAATGAACAATGGTCCAGCTCCACCCACAACATAAGAAGACCCAATACACAATATTTTGACACCTCCTAGACGACAACAGGTTAGCTTTTGTCTCCCAACTATCAAAGACTTCACACCATATTTGCATAACGAACTTTTAATACACATCTAACAATGAAAGGATCTGTAGCCACTCTGTCTGCTACAACACCTATAATTACAGGCTTAACTCCCATTATCAACAGACTTTACTCAATGATGACCTTCAATACACATCTCTCAATTAACCTGTTAAGTTCAGAATAAAACAATATTGTGGACTAATATTACTATTTCAATTTCAAGCAATCCAAGCCATATTCTTAATGTCCATTGTTTCCTGGCTCACCCTGTGTCCAACGTGACCCTCCTGTCACACTAACCATGAGTGAAAGAAAAGGTTTTGTGCTATCATTCATATTCTCTGAAAAATGGCCAAGAAATCATACATTCTGCCAGGGTATGTAAACTTATGAGCACAACTGTGTGTATCCTAGGAGGTTGCAAGACCAGGTACACATTCTGGCTTAGGCAGGAATGGCGGTGTGGGCTGGGCTAAAAATGTAAAATTGTTTAAAATATAATAGAAAGAAAAGGAAAACAAAATCTGCAATTCTGCTTGTCAGGGCTGGAATTGGAGGATGTGTTAAAGCAGAACTAACTTCCGAATGCCGATAATAAAGCAGGACTAAACTCCCAAAAGGAAGTGCAGATTGAGGTGTTTTGGGAGGTTTGTAAATTAAAACCACCTAAGGCAGTCTTTATCAACCAAAAAGTTCCTCCAGAGCTTGTTAGGAGTTTGAAAAATGATGAATTTCTACCTCTCAGAGAAGTTCTCACTTACACCAATGGTCACCACTTTTTGGCTATCTCAAAGGGGGACATTTTTCCCCACTGACCAGCAGTGTAATAGGGTCCCTCTTCCAATGATCACCGATGTATGGTGGCCAATCTCCCACTGACCACCAGTGTAATGGGGTTCGTCTTCCAATGATCACCGATGTAGGGTGGCCAATCTCCCACTAACCCCCAGTGTAATGGGGTCCCTCTTCCAATGATCACCGATGTAGGGTGGCCAATCTTTCACTGACCAGCAGTGTAATGGGGCCCCTCTTCCAATGATCAACGATGTATAGTGGCCAATCTCCCACTGACCACCAGTGTAATTAGGTTAGTCTTCCAGTGATCACCGATGTAGGGTGGCCAATCTCCCACTGACCACCAGTGTAATGGGATCCTCTTCAAATGATCAAAAAAGAAAAAATATATATATCTATATCGTTCTCTTTAATCTCTTATAATTTTTTTTTTTTTTTAATCTACTGTAGATCTAAGTTTGTCTCTGGGGACCCTGATGTAAGGGGGGGCTCTCTCATTTCTATCAAATGGATGGGGGCTCAGAAGCCCCCAATGTGATGGCGTTTTTGTGTGTGGGGGGGCGGCATTGAAGGACCCGGCCTTGGAGCGGCAAAGGGAGTAAATATGGGCCTGCATGCAGCCCCAGACCATGACACTCCCACCCCCATGCTTGACTGTAGGCAAGACACACTTGTCTTTGTACTCCTCACCTGGTTGCCGCCACACACGTTTGACACCATCTGAACCGAATAAGTTTATCTTGGTCTCATCAGACCACAGGACATGGTTCCAGTAATCCATGTCCTTAGTCTGCTGGTCTTCAGCAAACTGTTTGCGGGCTTTCTTGTGCATCATCTTTAAAAGAGGCTTCCTTCTGGAACGACAGCCACGCAGACCAATTTGATGCAGTGTGCGGCGTATGGTCTGAGCACTGACAGGCTGACCCCCCACCCCTTCATCTTCTGCAGTAATGCTGGCAGCACTCATACATATATTTCCCAAAGACAACCTCTGGATATGACGCTGAGCACGTGCACTCAACTCCTCTGGTCAACCATGGCGAGGCCTGTTCTGAGTGGAACCTGTCTTGTTAAACCGCTGTATGGTCTTGGCCACCGTGCTGCAGCTCAGTTTCAGGGTCTTGGCAATCTTCTTATAGCCTAGGCCATCTTTATGTAGAGCAACAATTCTTTTTTTCAGATCCTCAGAGAGTTCTTTGCTATGAGGTGCCATGTTGAAATTCCAGTGACCAGTATGAGAGTGAGACCTTGTAACACTAACGAGTCACATGACACCGGGGAGGGAAAATGGCTAATTGGGCCCAATGTGGACATTTTTACTTAGGGGTGTACTCACTTTTGTTGCCAGCTGTTTAGACATTAATGGCTGTGTGTTGAGTTATTTTGGGGGGACAGCAAATTTACACTGTTATACAAGCTGTACACTCACTACTTTACATTGTAGCAAAGTGTAATTTCTTAAGTGTTGTCACATGAAAAGATATAATAAAATATTTACAAAAATGTGAGGGGTGTACTTACTTTTGTCAGATGCTGTATATCTATATATACTGTGTATACAGTGGGGAGAACAAGTATTTGATACACTGCCGATTTTGCAGGTTTTCCTGCTTACAAAGCATGTAGAGGTCTGTATCTAGGTTTTTATCATAGGTACTCTTCAATGGTGAGAGATGGAATCTAAAACAAAAATCCAGAAAATCACATCGTATGATTTTTAAGTAATTAATTTGCATTTTATTGCATGACATAAGTAGTTGATACATCAGAAAAGCAGAACTTAATATTTGGTACAGAAACCTTTGTTTGCAATTACAGAGATCATACGTTTCCTGTAGTTCTTGACCAGGTTTGCACACACTGCAGCATGGATTTTGGCCCACTCCTCCATACAGAGCTTCTCCAGATCCTTCAGGTTTCGGGGCTGTCGCTGGGCAATACAGACTTTCAGCTCCCTCCAAAGATTTTCTATTGGGTTCAGGTCTGGAGACTGGCTAGGCCACTCCAGGACCTTGAGATGCTTCTTACAGAGCCACTCCTTAGTTGCCCTGGCACATGCAGCACATTGCACTCACTGTCCGAATTGGTGAGTGTGGTTGGTTAACCATCTATACACATGAATATTCAATTACCTTGATACCCTATAGTATAGTTCATTAAAACTCTATATATATTCCTTAGGAATACCTGTCGCATCTGCTCCTGATGAGTGGACACATCCACGAAACGCGTTGAGCTCTGTCTGATGCTACAACTACATCTCATATGGAACCATACCTATTTACTATTATTTATTATATTCAATGATGCTATCTATATGTTATCAAGCAGATGCATCTATATCATGTGGGTGCATAGGTCGGTACCAGGCATGCTGCCGCTGGCATTTATTATGCCATATTTTCTTTAGATATTTACTAATACAATATAATTATGTGCTGCTATATATGTACCGTTTTTCATTGTGTTTATGTCTTGTACAGGGCTCATGTATATATATGAAAGATATTTTTAATGTCTTCTGATCAATTATAATTATTAAATATTTTGTATTCAAATATATCTCCACTATTCAATTGCTTCATTTAAAGTCCCAACTTCCTTCTAGGTTATACGCCATGAACAGATGGGGACGTATCGCCATCCGTCTGATTTTAGCGGATCGGGTCGGATGTCAGCGGACATGTCTCGGCTGACATCCGACGCTCCATAGAGATGTATGGAGCGTTCAGGTCGGCTGACAAAACTGAGAGGTGGACCTGAACGGTCCGACCGTGTGAAAGGGGTCTAACAAATGAAGAGTACCTATGATAAAAATGACAGACCCCTACATGCTTTGTAAGTAGGAAAACCTGCAAAATCGGCAGTGTATCAAATACTTGTTCTCCCCACTGTATATACAGTATATATAGATATACAGCATCTGACAAAAGTAAGTACACCCCTCACATTTTTGTAAATATTTTATTATATCTTTTCATGTGACAACACTGAACAAAATTTCACTATAGTGAACCACTTGGTCTTTTTTCTGCCATCAGTCATCAAAGTTTCTTCATGAATCAAAGAACTGAAATCCAATGAATGAAAGGGGCAGGCCAGAGACAGTCAGGCTGGGGAGGAAAGCGCTAGATGACTCTGGAAGTCCTCCAGCCAGGAAATGAGGCAGGCCTTCTCTGACTTGCCGCATCTTCTAATGCACACTGTGAGAAGCTCACAGTGTGCAGTGAAATCAGAGTAAGCCGTTTCAGTCCAGGAGAGGAGCACTTGATAAGATAAGTCTTGGTATGTATTGTATAGAATTGTGTTGATAAAAGGTTTGCAGTGACCATATCAGGACAGACAATGGCTCCAGACTGAACACACAACTTTTACATCATTTTAAAACACCAGAATGGCTGTGATTGGTGTAATTTTCCTATGAAGGCATTATATCAATGATCCAATCCATACATTAAAGACATGTTTTCAGGATGAACAGGGACCTACATTAGAGAGCACACCACTTCACCACATTAGTCTGTAAAGTAAATATATGCTTTAAGGCAGGTGCGTACATCCTACAGGAAATTAAATTACAGCTATTGTGCGCTGACCAGCCTGAACCCAGATGACCCGCCTATTTCCATTTATTCAAATACCCATTTACTTTATGGCAGCTGCTGTAGTCAAAAAAACAAATGACATATCTGATACATAAGAACGCAATTGCAACAGCTCCACCTCTAGGCCAAAATGTTAACTGCAGGAGAAAATGAAAGCGATATTAAACCCAAAAAGCCAACATTCCTTATATTCCAGTTTACCAATCCTAATGCCGCGTACACACCACCGGTTTTCCTGACATGCCAAAACCCGACGGGATTCCTCAAGCCTGCCTTGCATACACACATTCATTAAAAAAAAAACGCTCAACCAAAGCGCGGTGACGTTAGGGTGACCACATTTCCAAACTACCATTCAGGGACACCCTCCCTTCCCAAAAATCAGCTTGTGCTGTAACGAATCACAGCACAGTGATTGGACACAAGAGGTGGGATTTATGATTTCTCCAATCACAAGCAGGGGGCGGGGATTGTGCTCCTCCAGGCATTCCCGGCCAGGACAAGTACTGTCAGTGAGTAAAGCGGTGATGTGGCGCCCTTTTTTGGGGGCATCAGATTGGCCCGAGGGGGTGGCTGTGTCAGTTTCATTCCGGGACACTGTATTGTGCTGGAATTAGGGTGCCTGGGACAGACCTGCAAAATGCGGGACTGTCCCGGGAAATCAGGGACACGTGGTCACCCTAGGGGACGTCCAACACGTACGTCGGCACTATAAAGGGGACGTTCCATTCAAATGGCGCCACCCTTTGGGCTGCTTTTGCTGATCCTCGTGTTATTAAAAGTTTGGTGAGAGACGATTCGCGCTTTTCAGCCTCATGCTTTTCAGTCCGTTACATCGTGACGAATGTGCTATCTCCATTACGAATGCTAGTTTTACCAGAACGAGCGCTCCTGTCTCATACTTGATTCTGAGCATGCGCGTTTTTTTCTCCCTCGGAAAAGCAGACACACGACCGGTTTTCGCGACGAGAAAAAGACTGACGGGAAACACGACGGGAAAAAATAGAGCAGGTTCAAAAATTTTTGCGGGCAGTTTTCTCGTCGGGAAAACTGCTATGGAGCCTACACACGACCGATTTTCCCGACCAATCTAAAAAATGGCAGTTTTCTCTTCGGGAAAACCGGTCGTGTGTACGCGGCATTAGATCTGATGGCTGCATTTGTTTTATTTTTTTAGTCTGTCTTTCCTTTGTTTTCATCTGGCTGGTACGCCTGTTGTGTCTCAAAAGAACAAGCTGTCCTGCACTTGTATCCGTTAAGAGTGTTGAGACAAACCATTACCACTGACAGGGGTTGCTCACAGTGATCAGCTTTTATTTATCCAAGTTAATCCTTTACCCCCCCTCCCCCCAAAAAATAAAAAAACAGTTGCTGTATCTGAATATAAACGGCGAGCTCGAGCTTGGCTTCAGGTTGTTAGTGTATCTAAATCTGCAGGTCTATGCAACACTCCCCTCCCCCCAGAATAACCATGCTGCTGTCCAAATGTGCCCCCTATGCTCCTTCATCCAGATTGGGGGTGCTCTAATATAGGAGGGGTGTTACTGGCAGATCACCAGGTGAAAACAGAAGGAAAAAAACCAAAAAAATAAAATGAATGCAGCCACCACATCTAATGATTGGTAAGCTACAAAAGATCAATTTTTTTGGTTTTGCCGTTAATGGCGCTTTAAATCAGACTTGCAGGTAAAAAAAATTAACAGTCACAGTATTGGCCATACATTATGGCGACCACGTGTCCCGGATTGCCCGGGACAGTCCCGCATTTTGCAGGTCTATCCCGGGCACATTCATTCCAGGACAATACAGTGTCCCGGAATGAAACCGACACAGCCACCCCCCGGGCCAATGAGATGCCTCCAAAAAAGGGCGCCACATCACCGCTTTACTCACTGACAGTACTTGTCCTGGCCGGGAATGCCTGGAGGAGCAGTGTAGCAGGTTCGGGCAATTATTACATAATTGTCCTGACCTTACTTGCATGAAATTGGGATTATTGAACCCTACACCACTCCTATATAAACCGATAACTATACAATGGATACTGTCACCATCATTGAACCTTTAACACTTTTTGATAGCTTAATAATGTTATGGCTATTGCCGTTTTGCTATGTATATGGTTGTTGGATACATTTTCGCTGCGCGGTGGGGTTTGGCTCCCGCGGCGCCTGCCTCCATGGTGGGGTGGTCTCCGGTTCGATCTGCCTTCCCGGCGGGGGGAGGGGGATGTGGACTGTCTGCATCCCCTCCTCTCACTGTCTTGGCTGGCGGACGAGTCCGCCGACGCTAGCTTTACCCTGCCGGCGGCGTCCTGTGTTCATCTCCGGACCTATCTTGGCGGGGTGCGCATGCGTGGGATCCGCCTGGCGTGACCTTGTCTTCCGGGACGCCGAGGGAGCCACATTTAGGCTGCACTACAGCGGCCTGGGCATCCGTTTCCGGGAGGGAGGGGGAGTTACAGGCAGCACCTGTGTCTGCTTACCCTAATTGCTACTGCATATATCTATGACCACTACTTGCAGATCATTACATGACTGCGCGCAGACTACAAGGACACCACTACACACTCTCCTCCTTGGCTTCCAGTTCTCTACCCTTCTGCTTCACCGCAGTTTATTCCTTTACTTATGTGAATCAACTCGCAAGGTAAATGTCATTACTATGCACACACCCTTACACAGGGCCGGCCCTATGATGGGACCGGGTGGTACCATGGTACCAGGCGGCACTTTTAGGGGGGCGGCAAACTGACGCCCGCCAGCCAGCCTGTTCCGCCCGATCCGCTGCCTGTGAGGAACCCGACGCCGCTGCCTGTGAGGACAGTCGCAGCCCAGGGGCGGGGGGGGCAGTCAGCGAGTGAGCGGGCAGGCGCCGCTGCTTGTGAGGACACTCGCATCCCGGGGACGGGGGGGGGCAGTCAGCGAGCAGGCGCCGCTGCCTGTGTGAGGACACTCACAGCCCGGGAGGTGGGGGCTGTCAGTGAGTGAGCGGGCAGGCGCCGCTGCCTGTGAGGAGCCCAGCGCCGCTGCTGTTAGTGGTGACAGGGGCAGCCGCGGGCAGAACACTCGCAGCCCGGGGGGGGCTAGGAGCAGTCAGTGAGTGAGCGCGCAGCGGAGCAGAGAGATGATGTCATCTCTCACCGCCCACCCTGAATCACCACAATTCCACCCTCACTGTGCAGCCGTGTGCACTCTGGGACACAGCAAGTGACAACGCGCAACGTGTGGCAGGTGACGTTGTGACAATCCGCAACGTGTGGCAAGTGACAATACGCAACGTGTGGCACGTGACTATCTGCATCGTGTGGCAGGTGATGTCGTGGCAAGTGACAATCCGCAACGTGTGGCATGTGATGTGGCAAGTGACAACCCGCAACGTGTGGCATGTGACGCAAGTGACCATGCGCAACGTGTGGCAGGTGACAATCCGCAACGTGTGGCAGTAGACAATCCGCAACGTGTGGCAGGTGACAATCCGCAACGTGTGGCAGGTGACAATCCGCAACGTGTGGCAGGTGACAATCCGCAACGTGTGGCAGGTGACAATCCGCAACGTGTGGCAGGTGACAATCAGCAACGTGTGGCAGGTGACAATCAGCAACGTGTGGCAGGTGACAATCAGCAACGTGTGGCAGGTGACAATCAGCAACGTGTGGCAGGTGACAATCAGCAACGTGTGGCAGGTGACAACCCGCAACGTGTGGCAGGTGACAACCCGCATCTGGTGGTGGAGTCCAAAGCAAAACTGTAAGTACAAACACACATCACAAGTTGTATGAGACATGAGAGCCTGAGAGGGACTTGCCTTGCCCAGCCCTGATTAACCACTTAAGGACCGGAAGGATTCGCCCACTTAAAGCGATTGTATGGCTTTGTTTTTTATTTTTTTTTTAAATAAAAAACATGCTATACAGGTCCTTCTCAAAAAATTAGCATATTGTGATAAAGTTCATTATTTTCTGTAATGTACTGATAAACATTAGACTTTCATATATTTTAGATTCATTACACACAACTGAAGTAGTTCAAGCCTTTTCTTGTTTTAATATTGATGATTTTGGCATACAGCTCATGAAAACCCAAAAATCCTATCTCAAAAAATTAGCATATCATGAAAAGGTTCTCTAAACGAGCTATTAACCTAATCATCTGAATCAACTAATTAACTCTAAACACCTGCAAAAGATTCCTGAGGCTTTTAAAAACTCCCAGCCTGGTTCATTACTCAAAACCGCAATCATGGGTAAGACTGCCGACCTGACTGCTGTCCAGAAGGCCATCATTGACACCCTCAAGCAAGAGGGTAAGACACAGAAAGAAATTTCTGAACGAATAGGCTGTTCCCAGAGTGCTGTATCAAGGCACCTCAGTGGGAAGTCTGTGGGAAGGGAAAAGTGTGGCAGAAAACGCTGCACAACGAGAAGAGGTGACCGGACCCTGAAGAAGATTGTGGAGAAGGACCGATTCCAGACCTTGGAGGACCTGCGGAAGCAGTGGACTGAGTCTGGAGTAGAAACATCCAGAGCCACCGTGAACAGGCGTGTGCAGGAAATGGGCTACAGGTGCCGCATTCCCCAGGTCAAACCACTTTTGAACCAGAAACAGCGGCAGAAGCGCCTGACCTAGGCTACAGAGAAGCAGCACTGGACTGTTGCTCAGTGGTCCAAAGTACATTCAGAAATCAAGGTGCCAGAGTCTGGAGGAAGACTGGGGAGAGGGAAATGCCAAAATGCCTGAAGTCCAGTGTCAAGTACCCACAGTCAGTGATGGTCTGGGGTGCCATGTCAGCTGCTGGTGTTGGTCCACTGTGTTTTATCAAGGGCAGGGTCAATGCAGCTAGCTATCAGGAGATTTTGGAGCACTTCATGCTTCCATCTGCTGAAAAGCTTTATGGAGATGAAGATTTCATTTTTCAGCACGACCTGGCACCTGCTCACAGTGCCAAAACTACTGGTAAATGGTTTACTGACCATGGTATTACTGTGCTCAATTGGCCTGCCAACTCTCCTGACCTGAACCCCATAGAGAATCTGTGGGATATTGGGAAGAGAAAGTTGAGAGACACAAGACCCAACACTCTGGATGAGCTTAAGGCCGCTATCGAAGCATCCTGGGCCTCCATAACACCTCAGCAGTGCCACAGGCTGGTTGCCTCCATGCCACGCCGCATTGAAGCAGTCATTTCTGCAAAAGGATTCCCGACCAAGTATTGAGTGCATAACTGAACATAATTATTTGAAGGTTGACTTTTTTTGTATTAAAAACACTTTTCTTTTATTGGTCGGATGAAATATGCTAATTTTTTGAGATGGGATTTTTGGGTTTTCATGAGCTATATGCCAAAATTATCAATATTAAAACAAGAAAAGGCTTGAACTACTTCAGTTGTGTGTAATGAATCTAAAATATATGAAAGTCTAATGTTTATCAGTACATTACAGAAAATAATGAACTTTATCACAATATGCTAATTTTTTGAGAAGGACCTGTACTTACCTCCACTGTGCAGTTAGTTTGGAAAAGAGTGGCCCCGATCCTCTTGTTCTCGGGTCCCTCGGCGGCTGTCTCGGCTCCTCCCTGCGTCAGATAACCCCCTTCTGGGAAGCGCTCTCCCAAGGAGGTTAGCTTGTGGGCGCGCTCCCTGTCATACACACTGCGTCCATAGACACAGCGTGTACGACTCATTCCCGCCCCCCCACGGGCCGCGTCATTGGATGTGATTGACAGCAGCGCGAGCCAATGGCTGCGCTGCTATCAATCTATCCAATAAACGGCCAGCCTCCGTGGAGAAGAGGACGCCGGGGGACGCGCACAGCAGGTGAACGGGCTCAGGTAAGTAAAACGGGGGGCCTGGGGGGCAGTACTTGCCAGGTGTTTTTTCACCTTAATGCATAGGATGCATTAAGGTGAAAAAAAAACAAATCTTTACAACCCCTTTTAATGACCAGGCCATTTTTTGCGATACGGCACTGTGTCGCTTTAACTGACAATTGCGCGGTCATGCGACACTGTACCCAAATAAAATTGATGTCCTTTTTTTCCCACAAATAGAGCTTTCTTTTGGTGATATTTGACAATATGTTTTACTTTTTGCTATGATAAATATCCAAAAAAATTATAAAAAAAAAAATATTTCTTCATCAATTTAGGCCAATATGTATTCTTCTACATATTTTTGGTACCAAAAAAACACAATTAGCGTACATTGATTAGTTTGCGCAAAAGACATTGCGGCCGCCCGCCATGCACAGGTCCCTTCATACTCCTATATACACGTATAGAGCCATGACAGGTCCTCTTTATACTCCTGTTGACATGTATAGAGCATGACGGGTCCCCTTTAGTTATCATGATATAAAATAATGAATGTGGGGGCCTTTTGGTGGGCGTGATTTTTTTTTGGGGGGGGGGGCAGCATTTAATTCTTGGTCCCAGGCAGCACAATGTCTTGGGCCGGCCCTGCCCTTACAACTCCCATACCCCCTTTTTTTCACATTTCTTATCACAGTTTTTTTGTTTGTTGGTTTGTTTTTTCCTCCACCTTTTTCACACTCCAACACTACCTTGTATACACTACACACAATTAGTTTGCATTGCCCTTAACACTCTAACCTACATTCTGTATATTAACACTTACATTCACACACACACACTTACACATACACACTCTTACTCACTTTTCTTTTTACTACTCTTAGCAACACACATTATTTATCATTTCCACCCACCCCATTCCCATCCAATCTCTTTATCTAATTCCATTACCTTATACAACATTTATAAACATGTACCGCCCTAACCTTGGGACTGTTTGGTACCAGGGAAGTTACTGTGGTAGTGGTCTATCCTTACACCCTCAAAATTCTGCTACTCTGTTTAGAGTCAATCTACTTACTGATTTGTACTGTATACATGGTCATTGATTGGGTATTCATTGCAGATGCCTTCTCCCTTGTCCCCTGGAGGATGTCTACCTTGTGGTTCCTTGCAAGCCCCTAGGGCTGGGCTCTTCCCTTTTTGGGGGGATGGACGCAACTGTGGGGTCCGCCTCATCGCTCAGCGATCTCCAACTCATCTGGCCATGGGACTATCCATTCCATTTCAGCGGTAAACATTTTTACCATTTTAGACCCTAACGGAACCTATGGTGATGTTTCAAATTCCCTAAATTATGTCATGTGTTTTTTATAGAGCCTACCTTCCCCCTGATGATGACCGCTACAGAGGTCGAAACGCGTCGGGTACTCCATATTATTATAATAATTTTTACTAATCTGATAAATTAACACTGTGTGTAATTTCAATATAGGCTGTACTGTGAAAATGTATTGTACCTGTTGGCCAGTTTTCTCCTTTACATGTTGTAACGCATCTTGACTTCTTTACCATTTTAATAAATGTATTCTTTGTGCTATCCATTTGTTATTAACCACTTAAAGTGGTTGTAAACCCACTTTTTAAACAAAGACCTACAGGTAAGCCTAGATTAAGGCTTACCTGTAGGTGCATGAAATATCTCCTTAACCTACACGGTTAAGGAGATATTTGTATGTAAATGCGGCGACGCTGACGTCACCCCATTCACAAATTCGACTAGGTCGCAACATTCGACGACGTAGCCGAATTTGACAGCTCACGCACGCATGCGTGGAGTCACGTCTTCGCCGCTCCGGCCAATCACAGCGCCAGAGCGGCGCTGTGATTGGCTGCAGCGGCGATACCCGGAAGTAACATTCCGGCTATCGCCGCAGCGATGGATGCGGCTAGAGGAGGGACACGGACGACTTTGGGGGCCCCGATCGAAGGTAAGTGGTACATAATGAGCTAGTATGCTAGTCATACTAGCTCATTATAGCTTTGTCTTGCAGGTTAGAAAAAAAAAAAAACACAAAAGAGTTTACAACCACTTTAAGCCCCGGACCATTTGGTAGCTAGAGGACCAGAGGTGATATCAGAATTTTGCACTGCGCTGCTTTAACTGTAAATTGTGCGGACATGCAATGTTGTACCCAAACGAAATTTGCGTCCTTTTCTTCCCACAAATAGAGCTTTCTTTTAATGGTATTAAAACCAAGCACCGCCTTCAGGATTTCTAAGGGCGCAAATTTTTGATTTCACTCCTCACTACCTATCACAGTTTTGAAGGCCAAAAAATGCCAAAATAGCACAAAACCCCCCCAAATGACCCCATTTTAGAAAGTAGACACCCCAAGGAAATTGCTGAGAGGCCTGTTGAGCCCATATTTTTTTTTTGTCCGAAGTGATTGAATAATGACAAAAAAAACACAAAAGGGTTTACAACCACTTTAAGCCCCGGACCATTTGGTAGCTAGAGGACCAGAGGTGATTTCAGAATTTTGCACTGCGCTGCTTTAACTGTAAATTGTGCGGACATGCAATGTTGTACCCAAACGAAATTTGCGTCCTTTTCTTCCCACAAATAGAGCTTTCTTTTAATGGTATTTGATTGCCTCTGCGATTTTTATTTTTTGCGATATAAACGGAAATAGACCGAAAATTTTGAAAAAAAATGATGTTTTCTACTTTTTGTTATAAGAAAAATCGAATAAACTCAATTTTAGTCATACATTTAGGCCAAAATGTATTCAGCCACATGTCTTTAGTAAAAAAAATGTCAATAAGCGTATATTTATTGGTTTGCGCAAAAGTTATAGAGTCTACAAACTGGGGTACATTTTCTGGAATTTACACAGCTTTTAATTTATGACTGCCTATCTCATTTCTTGAAGTGCTAAAATGGCAGGGCAGTACAAAACCCCCCCAAATTACCCAATTTTGGAAAGTAGACATCCCAAGGAAATTGCTGAGAGGCATGTTGAGCCCATTGAATATTTTTTTTTTGTCCCAAGTGATTGAATAATGACAAAAAAAAAAAAAAATTACAAAAAGTTGTCACTAAATCATATATTGCTCACACATGCCATGGTTATATGTGGAATTGCACCCCAAAATACATTTTGCTGCTTCTCCTGAGTATGGGGATACCACATGTGTGGGACTTTTTGGGAGCCTAGCCGCGTACGGGGCCCCGAAAACCAATCACCGCCTTCAGGATTTCTAAGGGCGCAAATTTTTGATTTCACTCCTCACTACCTATCACAGTTTCGAAGGCCATAAAATGCCAAAATAGCACAAAACCCCCCCAAATGACCCCATTTTGGAAAGTAGACACCCCAAGCTATTTGCTGAGAGGCATGGTGAGTATTTTACAGCTCTCATTTGTTTTTGAAAATGAAGAAAAAAATTATTATTATTTTTTTTTTTTCAATTTTCAAAACTTTGTGACAAAAAGCGAGATCTACAAAAAACTCACAATACCTCTCAGCAAATAGCTTGGGGTGTCTACTTTCCAAAATGGGGTCATTTAGGGGGGTTTTGTGCCATCTGGGCATTCCATGGCCTCCGAAACTGTGATAGGCAGTGAGAAGTGAAATCAAAAATTTACACCCTTAGAAAGCCTGAAGGAGGTGCTTGGTTTTTGGGGTCCCGTACGCGGCTAGGCTCCCAAAAAGTCTCACACATGTGGTATCCCCGTACTCAGGAGAAGCAACAGAATGTATTTTGGGGTGTAATTCCACATATGCCCATGGCATGTTTGAGCAATATATCATTTAGTGACAACTTTGTGGAAAAAAATAAAAATAAAAAATAAATTGTCTTTTTTCCGCAACTTGTGTCAACATATAAAATATTCCATGGACTCGACATGCCTCTCAGTATATAGCTTGGGGTGTCTACTTTCCAAAATGGGGTCATTTGGGGGGGTTTTGAACTGTTCTGGCATTTTATACACAACATTAGGAAGCTTACATCCACTCTTCTAACCACTTGAAGACAAAGCCCTTTTTGACACTTTTTGTTTACATGAAAAAAATATTTTTTTTTGCAAGAAAATTATGTTGAACCCCCAAACATTATATATATTTTTAAAGCAAAGGCCCTACAGATTAAAATGGTGGGTGTTGCATTTTTTTTTTCTACACAGTATTTGCGCAGCGATTTTTCAAACAAATTTTTTGGGGAAAAAATACACTTTTTTTCATTTTAATGCACTAAAACACACTATATTGCCCAAATGTTTGATGAAATAAAAAAGATGATCTTAGGCCGAGTACATAGATACCAAACACGACATGCTTTAAAATTTCGCACAAACGCGCATTGGCGACAAACTACATACATTTTTAAAAGCCTTTAAAAGCATTTACAGGTTACCGCGTTAGATTTACAGAGGAGGTCTACTGCTAAAATGACTGCCCTCGATCTGACCTTCGCGGTGATACCTCACATGCATGGTGCAATTGCTGTTTACATATGACGCCAGACCGACGCTTGCGTTCGCCATTAGGCAAGAGCAGGGCAGGACAGGGGTGCTTTTTTTTTTATTATTATTCATTTTGCTTTTTTATTTTATTTTTAAATTGTTCCTTCCATATTTTATTTTTTTTTATCATTTTTATTGTTATCTCAGGGAATGTAAATATCCCCTATGATAGCAATAGGTAGTGACAGGTACTCTTTTTTGAAAAAACTGGGGTCTTCTAGACCCTAGATCTTTCCTCTGCCCTCAAAGCATCTGACCACACCAAGATCGGTGTGATAAAATGCTTTCCCAATTTCACAATGGCGCTTTTTATATCCGGGGGGGGACACATTCCCTCCCACTACTTGTAAAAGCAGTCCAGAGGCTAATTAGCCACTAGGATTGCTTTTACATGAAAGCCGGCCGCAGGCTGAAAAGAATGATACCAAGATGATACCTAAACCCGCAGGCATCAATCTGGTATAAACATTCAAAGTCCAGCAACATACCAGTACGTTGCTGGTCCTTGTTGGACATGTATTGTAATCTTTTTTTTCATGCAGCCTGTTGGCTGAACGAAAAAAAGAGATTGATTGGTGGGTATGCCCACCATTAGAATACCGCCCTTCATCCACCCACTTCCAATGATGGGCATACACGCACCATTTATATATGCCGAAGCATGGGGGCATCCTCCCGCAAAAAAGTTATGCCGCACACACATGGTCGGACTTTTCCACGGGCAAGCCTCCGTCGGAATTTCGACCGTATGTACGCGGCATTAGGAGCAAAATCGCTCCTCCGCTCCTGCTGCCCCAATGCTTCGGCATATATGCTTTTTTTTTTTTAACTGTGGTGGTGAAATCACCTCCTACAGCACTGGAGTCGCAGGGATCAGGCCTGTCTCTGCGAACGCTGCAGTTATGTGTGTTGTGTTTTGTAAGTGACAGTGATCGATCGATACTGCACTTGGGTGGCCTGGGCTGGACGGAGGGGCAAAACGCAGGTGCCAGCAGGTATCTGGGCTGATCCCGCTAACACTGCGTTTTTGGGAACCCTAAACTGCTGGGGACGCTAGTATAGATCTGATCAGATCAGATATTGATCTGTTCAGATACTATACCACTAAGGGGGGTGTATGCTTCACGCGTGGGTGTTAGCATTACTGGCACTAACCTGACGCTGCCTGGGGTGTGACGCAGACCCTCTCTGACGCTAAAACCTAATTGATATCACCCGCCGGGCGATCAGGGGGTTAAACCTTTATTGGGTTATATACGGCGGGTGCCCTGACACTATAAAAAGCAAACTAACTAACCAGCGTCACCCGTAACACTTATATGGTGATTACTGGTGAAACGGTTAACTAGGGGCAATTAGGGGGTTAAAACCTTTATTAGATAATATATGGGGGTACCTGACGCTATAAAAACCTGCGGCGAACCTAAAAAAAATTACTGGCTACCGATCTGCATCACCGACGCTAAGACAGCGATCAGAAAAACGATCGCTTAGCGACAGTGGTGATAGGGGGTGAAAGGGTTACCTGGGGGGCGATCAAGGGGGTTAAACCTTTATTAGATAATTTATGGGGGTACCTGACGCTATAAAAACCTGCGCGAACCTAAAAAAAATTTACTGGCTACCGATCTGCATCACCGACGCTAACACAGCGATCAGAAAAATGATCGCTTAGCGACAGTCATGATAGGGGGTGAAAGGGTTACCTGGGGGGGGCGATTAAGGGGGTTAAACCTTTATTAGATAATTTATGGGGGTACCCGACGCTATAAAAACCTGCGGCGAACCTAAAAAAAATTACTGGCTACCGATCTGCATCACCGACGCTAAGACAGCGATCAGAAAAATTATCGCTTAGCGACAGTGGTGATAGGGGGTGAAAGGGTTACCTGGGGGGTGATCAAGGGGGTTAAACCTTTATTAGATAATTTATGGGGGTACCCGACGCTATAAAAACCTGCGGCGAACCTAAAAAAAATTACTGGCTACCGATCGGCATCACCGACGCTAAGACAGCGATCAGAAAAATTATCGTACAAAAGGCAATCACGTACACTGTACGTGATTGTGCCTGTCGGTGCCATTCTGCCGACGTACATATACAGTGAGCGGTCGTTAAGTGGTTAATTCAAACCTTATTATATTGCTGTCCAAAGCCCCATGGGGAACATTTCCTTTTGTTTTTCGATTCATGCAGGAGCTTCCTGTAATAAAGACCGCTCACTGCTGCTCTCTCTCCTTGTGCAGGGTGACTGGTCTTGTCTCCGCCCCCTCCAGTAGTTTTCTGCAGGCAGCCTGTAGTGGGTGGAGCCTGCTGGGCCCCTCCCACAGCTCTGCTCACTGCACAGTAGGGATGAGCTCCGGCGTGTTTGGATTGAACACGTGCAGAGCCCGCCAGGATGTCGGCACCGCGCTGCGCTAATGACAGGCAGGGAGACATTTCCCGATGCTCGGCTGCAGAGATCGGGAAATGTCTCCCTGGCTGTGATTAGCGCAGCGCGGTGCCGACTTCCTGGCGGGCTCTGCACGTGTTCAATGCGAACACGCCGGAGCTCATCCCTACTGCACAGGCTATGTACAGCACAGTGAGGATGTCACTGCTACATCTACAAGGTAATATCTGGGTTTGCAAAGGCATTTGATTGCATACAAAGCTGAGTAATGTTCTTAGAGGCTATTGAGGAATTTATTTAAAAGTGCCC
This sequence comes from Rana muscosa, assembly GCA_029206835.1. NCBI lineage: Eukaryota > Metazoa > Chordata > Amphibia > Anura > Ranidae > Rana > Rana muscosa. The sequence continues at coordinate 53,384,676 of CM055124.1, read as the reverse complement.
GAAGTTCAGCTTTAAGGCCTGGTTCACATCTGTGCAGGTTGCAGTCAGTGGCGTCACTAGGGGGGGGGGCAGAGGGCTTGCAGTTGATGCATTTTCCCAGTGCGTTTTGCCTTTTTTTTACGTGTACTTTGACATGTTTTTAATATGCTTTGATTGCATTTTGCGGGAGAAACGGGCAAAAAACGCATCAAAAACCCAATCAGTGTGTTTTTGATGCGTGTCCACTGAGTTTCCAAGTCTATGAGGCTGCATTCACACCTGGGTGTTTTGAAACGCTCTGATAAAATGACAAAATCGCACGATGCGCATTTTAGATGCCATTTATTTTGATGGCACCTAAATACACAGTGCCATTATTGTGGGGCGATAAACTGCGCCGCAGTCGCAGTAAATCGCATGAAGCTTGTCGCCCAATAAAGGATCCAGAGCCTCTTTCAGGCGACAAGCTTGGCGCGGTCACGGCAGAACCGCGGTATGTTTTAAGGTGCCATTAAAATGAATGGACAAAATGCTATACAGTTCTAAATACAATAAGTAACTAAAACATGTAACAGACCCTCCTAAAAAAAAGTTTCATTTGTATTCTGATCGCCGCCCATCCCCCTATGATGGTGTTATTGGATGCATGAACCTATTACTGTCCTTTTTTTTTAATTTTTTTTTTCCTTTCTTCCCTTCTCCTCCAGCAATACTTTGATAAACAACCCATCTATTACTTATATATCCGTCACATTAACCGGTGATAATTATGTGGCATAATTAAAAACCACGCCGGCGCCAACAGCGGCCGTATCTTCGGAGAACAACAACCGCCTGGAGGGAAAATCCATCCCGGGCAATCAAGTCCCCTGAGATTGGCTCGCTCCATAGAGGACTGTACAGGTCAGGGGTGGTCAAGGTACAATTATTTACCGCTCCGACCATCAGTGGCTGGGCCTGGGGAGAGGAGGTGGGAGGTTGCGCATTAGATCTCCAAGTAACCCTCGCCGCCTTGGCCGGTCCCTGTTAAAATACATGCCAACGTTCATCTCACTGCCTATTGGAACGCCAAGGCCGGGTTCACATATGTGCGAATTGGATGCCGTTTTGAAGGAGCGGGTTCACACATGTCCAGGGTGGCCGCTGTGCAGTTTCCAAAAGCGTCCTGTGCGTTTTTGGGTTCAGTTTAGGTGCGAATTCAGGCAACAATTTGCACCTGAACCGGTGAACAGAAACGAACCGGAGAGCAAACCACGGCCACACATACACTATATTGTCAAAAGTATTGGGACTCCTTCCTTTACATCCCAGTCTTGGTCCGTAGGGTTCAATATTGAGTTGGCCCACACTTTGCAGCTATAACAGCTTCAACTCTTCTGGGAAGGCTGTCCACAAGGTTTAGGAGTGTGTCTATGGGAATGTTTGACCATTCTTCCAGAAGCGCATTTGTGAGGTCAGGCACTGATGTGGGTGAGAAGGCCCGGCTCGCAGTCTCCGCTCTAATTCATCCTAAAGGTGTTCCACCGGGTTGTGGTCAGGACTCTGTGCAGGCCAGTCAAGTTCCTCCACCCCAAACTCGCTCATCCATGTCTTTGTTACCTTGCTTTGTGCACTGGTGCGCAGTCATGTTGGAACAGGAAGGGGTCATCCCCAAACTGTTCCCACAAAGTTGGGAGCATGAAATTGTCCAAAATGTCTTGGTATGCTGACGCCTTAAGAGTTCCCTTCACTGGAAATAAGGAACCAAGCCCAACACCTGAAAAACAACCCCACACCATAATGCCCCCTCCACCAAATGATTTGGACCAGTGCACAAACCAAGGTCCGTAAAGACATGGATGAGCGATTTTGGGGTGGATGAACTTGACTGGCCTGCACAGAGTCCTGACTTCAACCTGATAGAACACCTTTTGGATGAATTAGAGCGGAGACTGCGAGCGAGGCCTTCTCATCCAACATCAGTGCCTGACCTCACAAATGCACTTCTGGAAGAATGGTCAAATATTTCCATAGACACACTCCTAAACCTTGTGGACAGCCTTCCCAGAGGGGTTTAAACCGTAGTGTTTTTTCACCTTAATGCATCCTATGGGGACCCCAGAAGAGAATATTCGGGGCCACTCTGTGCAAAACTAGCTGCACAGTGGAGGCAAGTATGACATGTTTGTTATTTAAAAAAATATTAAGGCTTACAATAACTTTAAGCTGTTATAGATGAAAGGGCATGCCAACTCAGAGTGCAGGGTTCTGGGATGAGCTGCGTACTACAGAGTGCAGGGTTCTGGGATGAGCTGCGTACTACAGAGTGCAGGGTCCTGGGATGAGCTGCGTACTACAGAGTGCAGGGTCCTGGGATGAGCTGCGTACTACAGAGTGCAGGGTTCTGGGATGAGCTGCGTACTACAGAGTGCAGGGTTCTGGGATGAGCTGCATACTACAGAGTGCAGGGTTCTGGGATGAGCTGCGTACTACAGAGTGCAGGGTCCTGGGATGAGCTGCGTACTACAGAGTGCAGGGTCCTGGGATGAGCTGCGTACTACAGAGTGCAGGGTTCTGGGATGAGCTGCGTACTACAGAGTGCAGGGTTCTGGGATGAGCTGCGTACTACAGAGTGCAGGGTTCTGGGATGAGCTGCGTACTACAGAGTGCAGGGTTCTGGGATGAGCTGCGTACAACAGAGTGCAGGGTTCTGGGATGAGCTGCGTACAACAGAGTGCAGGGTTCTGGGAGGAGCTGCGTACAACAGAGTGCAGGGTTCTGGGAGGAGCTGCGTACAACAGAGTGCAGGGTTCTGGGAGGAGCTGCGTACAACAGAGTGCAGGGTTCTGGGAGGAGCTGCGTACAACAGAGTGCAGGGTTCTGGGAGGAGCTGCGTACAACAGAGTGCAGGGTTCTGGGAGGAGCTGCGTACTACAGAGTGCAGGATTCTGGGAGGAGCTGCGTACTACAGAGTGCAGGGTTCTGGGATGAGCTGCGTACTACAGAGTGCAGGGTTCTTGGATGAGCTGCGTACTACAGAGTGCAGGGTTTTGGGATGAGCTGCGTACTACAGAGTGCAGGGTTCTGGGATGAGCTGCGTACTACAGAGTGCAGGTTTCTGGGATGAGCTGCGTACTACAGAGTGCAGGGTTCTGGGATGAGCTGCGTACTACAGAGTGCAGGGTTCTGGGATGAGCTGCATACTACAGAGTGCAGGGTTCTGGGATGAGCTGCGTACTACAGAGTGCAGGGTTCTGGGATGAGCTGCGTACTACAGAGTGCAGGGTTCTGGGATGAGCTGCGTACTACAGAGTGCAGGGTTCTGGGATGAGCTGCGTACTACAGAGTGCAGGGTTCTGGGATGAGCTGCGTACTACAGAGTGCAGGGTTCTGGGATGAGCTGCGTACTACAGAGTGCAGGGTTCTGGGATGAGCTGCGTACTACAGAGTGCAGGGTTCTGGGATGAGCTGCGTACTACAGAGTGCAGGGTTCTGGGATGAGCTGCGTACTACAGAGTGCAGGGTTCTGGGATGAGCTGCGTACTACAGAGTGCAGGGTTCTGGGATGAGCTGCGTACTACAGAGTGCAGGGTTCTGGGATGAGCTGCGTACTACAGAGTGCAGGGTTCAGGGATGAGCTGCGTACTACAGAGTGCAGGGTTCAGGGATGAGCTGCGTACTACAGAGTGCAGGGTTCTGGGATGAGCTGCGTACTACAGAGTGCAGGGTTCTGGGATGAGCTGCGTACAACAGAGTGCAGGGTTCTGGGAGGAGCTGCGTACTACAGAGTGCAGGGTTCTGGGATGAGCTGCGTACTACAGAGTGCAGGGTTCTGGGATGAGCTGCGTACTACAGAGTGCAGGGTTCTGGGGTGAGCTGCGTACTACAGAGTGCAGGGTTCTGGGATGAGCTGCGTACTACAGAGTGCAGGGTTCTGGGATGAGCTGCGTACTACAGAGTGCAGGGTTCTGGGATGAGCTGCGTACTACAGAGTGCAGGGTTCTGGGATGAGCTGCGTACTACAGAGTGCAGGGTTCTGGGATGAGCTGCGTACTACAGAGTGCAGGGTTCTGGGATGAGCTGCGTACTACAGAGTGCAGGGTTCTGGGATGAGCTGCGTACTACAGAGTGCAGGGTTCTGGGATGAGCTGCGTACTACAGAGTGCAGGGTTCTGGGATGAGCTGCGTACTACAGAGTGCAGGGTTCTGGGATGAGCTGCGTACTACAGAGTGCAGGGTTCTGGGATGAGCTGCGTACTACAGAGTGCAGGGTTCTGGGATGAGCTGCGTACTACAGAGTGCAGGGTTCTGGGATGAGCTGCGTACTACAGAGTGCAGGGTTCTGGGATGAGCTGCGTACTACAGAGTGCAGGGTTCTGGGATGAGCTGCGTACTACAGAGTGCAGGGTTCTGGGATGAGCTGCGTACTACAGAGTGCAGGGTTCTGGGATGAGCTGCGTACTACAGAGTGCAGGGTTCTGGGATGAGCTGCGTACTACAGAGTGCAGGGTTCTGGGATGAGCTGCGTACTACAGAGTGCAGGGTTCAGGGATGAGCTGCGTACTACAGAGTGCAGGGTTCAGGGATGAGCTGCGTACTATAGAGTGCAGGGTTCTGGGATGAGCTGCGTACTACAGAGTGCAGGGTTCTGGGATGAGCTGCGTACAACAGAGTGCAGGGTTCTGGGATGAGCTGCGTACAACAGAGTGCAGGGTTCTGGGATGAGCTGCGTACTACAGAGTGCAGGGTTCTGGGATGAGCTGCGTACTACAGAGTGCAGGGTTCTGGGATGAGCTGCGTACTACAGAGTGCAGGGTTCTGGGATGAGCTGCGTACTACAGAGTGCAGGGTTCTGGGATGAGCTGCGTACTACAGAGTGCAGGGTTCTGGGATGAGCTGCGTACTACAGAGTGCAGGGTTCTGGGATGAGCTGCGTACTACAGAGTGCAGGGTTCTGGGATGAGCTGCGTACTACAGAGTGCAGGGTTCTGGGATGAGCTGCGTACTACAGAGTGCAGGGTTCTGGGATGAGCTGCGTACTACAGAGTGCAGGGTTCTGGGATGAGCTGCGTACTACAGAGTGCAGGGTTCTGGGATGAGCTGCGTACTACAGAGTGCAGGGTTCTGGGATGAGCTGCGTACTACAGAGTGCAGGGTTCTGGGATGAGCTGCGTACTACAGAGTGCAGGGTTCTGGGATGAGCTGCGTACTACAGAGTGCAGGGTTCTGGGATGAGCTGCGTACTACAGAGTGAAGGGTTCTGGGATGAGCTACAGTATGTACAGAGGTCAGGGTTCTGGGATGAGCTGCGTACAGAGTGCAGGGTTCTGGGATGAGCTGCGTACAGAGTGCAGGGTTCTGGGATGAGCTGCGTACAGAGTGCAGGTTCTGGGATGAGCTGCATACTACAGAGTGCAGGGTTCTGGGATGAGCTGCGTACTACAGAGTGAAAGGTTCTGGGATGAGCTGCGTACAGAGTGCAGGGTTCTGGGATGAGCTGCGTACAGAGTGCAGGGTTCTGGAATGAGCTATATACAGGGTGAAGGGTCCTAGGATGAGCCTGGGACAAAGGTGAAGACGCGAGAATGTCCCGCCTAGGGTGACCACATTTCCAAACTGCCATTCAGGGACACCCCCCCCCCTTCCCAAAAAAAGATGAGAAGGGGGAGGGGATTGGAGGAATGTAGTCTCTGGGTTGACGGGGAATTCGGCGGCGGGGCGATTTGACGGATGAATGGCTGGTGTTGTACTACATTGTAATATATAATGAAATAGTTCAACTCACCATATTGCAGAATCAGTGGGAACCTTGAGCTTGTTACTTGCCACCATCGCCTGCCACCAGATGCAGCGTGTCACTTGCCACCATCGCCTGCCACCAGATGCAGCGTGTCACTTGCCACCCCACCATCGCCTGCCACCAGATGCAGCGTTTCACTTGCCACCCATAGCCTGCCACCAGATGCAGCGTTTCACTTGCCACCCATAGCCTGCCGCCAGTCCAACACACCAAAGCCCCGGGAAAGTGAACGCTCCTCCCACAGCTGGCTGCTGATGTGACTGTGGCCGGGGGTGTCACATCTTCAGCTCTAAGAGATTCATGCTGGGACCTGTAGTCCTTCACTTTTGGGAGGTCACAGCCTCCAAAAGTGAAGAACTACAAGCCCTAGCATGAACCCCTGATATCCAAGGATGTGACCCCCCCAAAAATGTAAGGACTACAAGTCCCAGCTTGAACCCCTGAGAGTTAAGGGTGTGACCCCATAGATTTAATGGGGTCATGCTGGGACCTGTAGTTCTTCACTAATTGGGGGGGTCACATCCTTAGATATCAGGGGTTCATGCTGGGACCTGTAGTCCTTCACTTTGAGGGGGTCACATCCATCAAAAGTGAATGACTACAAGTTCCAGCATGAACTCTGCCCTGATATCCAAGGATGTGTCCTCCTCCCATCCCTCTGAGGGTGTCATGTCCTCTGTCATGTGTCCTGTCCTCTCCTCTCCTGCCAGCATATCTGCCGAGTCTCGACCGAGTTTCCTCTCAGGAGTCACGATCATTCATGTTGTTGGAGAAGATACAGGGAGGAGGTGGGTAGAGCTAACTACTAGGTGCAAGAAGAAGGAAGTTAAATCCTCCTCCGGCACTGCTGTGAATGCTGGCGCCTCCCTCTCCTCCTCGTCATGACGTCACTGGTTGCTAGACACCAGGCGGGCTGTGGCTAGCAACCAGTTTGGGCAGTGGAGCCAGGCAGCGGCCGAAGTTGAATAAGCAGGTCTTGGCCATTAGTACACTACACCAGGGCAGTGAGTGGCGGTGGCTATATTTTTAGGGGGCATCAGATAGGCCCAGGGGGAAATTCCGTGACACTGTATTGTCCCGGAATGAAGGTGCCCGGGAGCCGGGACAGACTTCCCAGAGGCAGGACTTTCCCGGGCAATCCGGAACGGTTGGGAGGTATGCCTAATACAGTATACAGCCCCTTACTGCTTTGGCTCCCATGTGGAGCCCTCCTTACTCCTGTCAGTGACCTCAGGCTTGGGTCCCTGACTTTCACAGGGCACACCTGCACTTTCTGGCTTCTCCCTTGCAAGCCTGGACTCCTCAGGAGGGTGGAGCCCAGAACCATGGTCAGGTGTCTACAAATAGCCCGGCACACACCTGACCAGTCTGTGAGCTAGTGGATCACAAAACCAGGACCCAGGACTGGGGATTTCATCCCACCCAGATTGCTACGAAATCCCCGGGCTCCAGACCCCAAAATGGATTTTCCTAAATAATGAGAAAACTGAAAAGCCAGTTTCCTCCCAAATAAGCAAACCCCCTGGAGCCCCTCAACCCGACTGGTTGAGAATCCTGCGTCCTTCCCCTGGTGGGCCACCACACTACCACTATATATATATAAAATCAAAAAAGACACAGTCAAATGCAAATTTCTATTCATTATTACATCCTTAAATGTAGATTGTTAAATTCAAGCCATGTAATGACCTGAATTTGGGTGGTTATCAGACTCTTTCATTTGTGATACAGATTTTTACAATGTTACAAAACACCAGATTTCAAGGTCAGGTTTTACTTACATGACTGATCACATATGGTGTGTAGTATAAAAAATAAAAAAAATGCTGCATATATCACACCAGATGGCATTCGGCGTAGGATGTAGACATGTCATGTGTGGGTTGCTCAGAGGTATATGATGACAAAGCCACGCTGTAATTGACTATTGTCATAGTACAGAAGAGCAAGGAGAATGAGATAGATAAGAGGTAGAGAGGAATGCAACAAGGGGATAAGGAGGGTGGGGCAAGTAAATAGGGGGATGGGGTGCAGGAACCTGTCCTACATACAATGTGACAATAAATCAGTGTTTCTCAAACAGTTTGCCACTTGGGTTCCATTGAGGTGCCGCAAGCAGGAGACCCAGTTTGCCCTGGATCAGAGATGGATGAGGGGACATTGTGATGTGGGGAACTCTGTGGAAATGGGGACTCTGATGTGATGGGGAGATTCTCTTATGGAGGTACCTCTGATGTAAAGGGGGGGGGCCTCAGATGGGGTCAGGGTACTCTGCTGTTACGGGGGCCTTTGATTATAAAGAGGGGACTTCGATGTGATTGGGGGACCTCTGATATGGTGCGGTATCCTCATGTAAATGGAGGACCTCTGATGTGAAGGTGGGACCTCAATATATAGAGGGGACTTTGATTGGATAGGGCAGTGTGATTATATAGAGGACTTTGATATAATGGGGGGACCTCTGAATTTGATGTGGGATCATAATGTAAAGGGGGGACCTCTGATGTGAAGAGGGAACCTGTGATGTGAAACCCAAGGTAAGAATAGTAGCAAGTCCTAGTTGCAATCTCGGAACACCCAAGAGGATAGTATGTGACCGGTCAAAAAATATTAATGCATTAAAGTGTTTGTTCACCAATGCCAGAAGTCTGCCAAGCAAAATAGGTGAGTTGGAAGCTCTGTTGCATGAGGAGAGCTATGATGTAATCGGTATTGCTGAAACTTGGCTTCATTCCTCACATGACTGGGCTATTAATATTCCTGGATATGCACTCTTTCGGAAAGACAGGGTAAAAAGGAAAGGTGGAGGGGTCTGTCTCTATGTGAGAAGTGATCTCAAAGCGAGTGTAAAAGAGGACCTGGTGGATGGAGGGTTGGATGAGTCTGAAGCATTATGGGTGGAACTGCATACAGATGTGCGTAGTTCAAAGTTAATCATTGGAGTTTGTTATAGACCACCCAATGTTAATGAGGAGGTGGAGACTCCGCTCCTTGCACAGATGAAAAGGGCTGCAAGGGCTGGGACGGTAATAATAATGGGGGATTTTAACTACCCAGAAATTGACTGGAGTAATGGCACTGCTGGGACAGTTAAGGGGCAAAAATGTATAAACCGATTTCAGGACAATTTTGTGGTCCAATTTATTGAAGCCCCAACTAGGAATGATGCTCTGTTGGACCTGGTAATCTCAAACCATGCAGAGCTTATTACTAATGTTCAGATAAAGGAACACATGGGTAGCAGTGACCATAACATGATTTCATTTGATGTTAGCTGTAAGCAGTGCCGATCCTGACCTCCCTGGGGCCCTAAGCAAAATTCTGCTAAGGGGCCCTTTACGGTGGCAAAAAATGGGTGTGGTTTACGTGGAATAGTGGGCGTGGCTTACGTGGGCGTGGCTCGGAGGGGTGTGGTTAGAGTCGGAGATGAATGAGGGATGGAGGGAGAAAGAGAGAAAGAAAGAGAGAGGGAGAGAAAGAGGGGTGGAGGGACAGAAGGCCCAGATCCTACACCACAATAGAAATGTGTGTATTCCAGAAAGTTTAACAAATCAGCAGATAAAGATACTCCAAACACCTGGTGTTAGTGCTTCAATCATCCCGGCACCATGGCTGTTATGGTGTCAGGATGACTGAAGCGCATTATTTCTATTATTACATTGTAATATAAAATGAAATTATTCAACTCACCATAATGCAGAATCAGTGGAAGCCCCGAGTCCCTCCTTACACCAGGCATTCCCAGCGGAGTCCCCCTTACACCAGGCATTCCCAGTAGAGTTCCTCCTTATATCAGGCATTCCCAGTAGAGTCCCTCCTTACACCAGGCATTCCCAGTAGAGTCCCTCCTTACACCAGGCCTTCCCAGCGGAGGCCCCCCTTACACCAGGCCTTCCCAGCGGAGGCCCCCCTTACACCAGGCCTTCCCAGCGGAGGCCCCCCTTACACCAGGCCTTCCCAGCGGAGGCCCCCCTTACACCAGGCCTTCCCAGCGGAGGCCCCCCTTACACCAGGCCTTCCCAGCGGAGGCCCCCCTTACACCAGGCCTTCCCAGCGGAGGCCCCCCTTACACCAGGCCTTCCCAGCGGAGGCCCCCCTTACACCAGGCCTTCCCAGCGGAGGCCCCCCTTACACCAGGCCTTCCCAGCGGAGGCCCCCCTTACACCAGGCCTTCCCAGCGGGGCCCCCCTTACACCAGGCCTTCCCAGCGGAGGCCCCCCTTACACCAGGCCTTCCCAGCGGAGGCCCCCCTTACACCAGGCCTTCCCAGCGGAGGCCCCCCTTACACCAGGCATTCCCAGCGGAGGCCCCTCTTACACCAGGCCTCCCCAGCGGAGGCCCCCCTTACACCAGGCCTCCCCAGCGGAGGCCCCCCTTACACCAGGCATTCCCAGCGGAGGCCCCCCTTACACCAGGCATTCCCAGCGGAGGCCCCCCTTACACCAGGCATTCCCAGCGGAGGCCCCCCTTACACCAGGCATTCCCAGCGGAGGCCCCCCTTACACCAGGCCTCCTCAGCGGAGGCCCCCCTTACACCAGGCATTCCCAGCGGAGGCCCCCCTTACACCAGGCATTCCCAGCGGAGGCCCCCCTTACACCAGGCATTCCCAGCGGAGGCCCCCCTTACACCAGGCATTCCCAGCGGAGGCCCCCCTTACACCAGGCATTCCCAGCGGAGGCCCCCCTTACACCAGGCATTCCCAGTGGAGGCCCCCCTTACACCAGGTGTGATGCCCCTGCAGCAGAGACTCTCTCCGCCGCCATTACGCAGAGGGGACAGTGGAGGAGCCGGCCGGGTGGCTGGCAATAGGGATTAAGCTGCGGCGCCGCAGCCCACCCCCGCCCCTTCCCACATTTCACTCACACACACACAGACAGACATTAGCGGGGCGGGAGGTGGGCGGTGCCGCAGCTCAATTCCTATTGGCAGCCACCCTGACCCTCCTCTTGGTCTACAAGAAAATGGCGGCCGGCGGAGACATTGTCTCCGCCCGGCCCGCGGACCTCTAGCGGCGGCGGCGAAGATTCGGGGGCCCCTAGTAATTACTTGGGGCCCTATGCAGCTTGCGTAGCAAGCGTATAGGGCGGATCGGCCCTGGCTGTAAGCAAAAATCACATACGGGAAAGATAAAAACACTTAATTTCAAGAGTGCAAATTTTCCAAGGATGAGGGCTTCTCTCCAGGACTTAGACTGGGAGGGAATATTGGCATCAATGGGCACAGAACAGAAATGGTAATTCTTCAAAAAGACTGTTTGTGAACTTACTGCAAAGTATATTCCCATGGGCAATACGTTTAAAAGGCTAAAAATAAAAACCTATGTGGCTCACTGCCAAAGTTAAAAAAGCTATAAACTATAAGAAAAGAGCTTTTAAAAAATATAAAAACGAAGGAACACTAGTGTCATTTAAATGTTACAAAGAATATAACAGGATATGTAAAAAGGAAATCAAGGATGCAAAAATTCAAAATTGCAGATTGACGGATTGCAAAAGATAGTAGGACAAACCCCAAAAAATTCTTCTAATCTATTAATAGTAAAAAGGTCAAGTCTGAGCATGTAGGCCCTTTACAAAATAATCTAGAGTGGGTGACTGGGGACAAAGAGAAGGCTAATTTATTAAATACTTTCTTCAGTTCTGTGTATACAAAGGAGCATGGGGGAGCTCATGTCCATAATGGGTGTGGTAGTGACACAGCCCCAAATCCACAATGGCTCGAAAGTGATATGGTCCAGAAATATTTAGACAGAATAAAGGTGGATAAAGCACCTGGACCAGATGGCATCCACCCACGGATCCTAAAAGAATTGAGCTCTGTAATTTCAAAGCCATTGTATCTAATTTTTAGGGACTCATTAATGACAGGAATAGTACCACTGGATTGGCGCAGGACCAATGTGGTGCCTATATTTAAAAAGGGAACAAAGTCTTTACCAAGTAACTATAGACCTGTTAGTTTAACTTCTATAGTTGGGAAGATACTGGAGAGATTAAGAAAGGCCACATAGATGAGTTATTGCTGGAAAAAAACATTTTAAGCAACAGACAGCATGGATTCATGAAAGACAGAAGTTGTCAGACAAACCCGATTTCTTTTTATGAAGAGGTAAGTAAAACCTTGGACAGAGGGGTGGCAGTGGACGTGGTATACTTGGATTTTGCAAAAGCGTTCGATACAGTTCCCCACACACGGCTCATGTGCAAGGTAAAGTCTACAGGATTGGAAATATCAGTTTGTAAATGGATAGAAAACTGGCTAAAAGACAGAATTCAGAGAGTCGTGGTTAATGATTCTTACTCTGAATGGTCCAAGGTTATCAGTGGTGTACCCCAAGGTTCAGTGCTGGGACCCTTACTTTTTAATATCTTTATAAATGATATTGGGTCTGAGATCAAAAGTAACATTTCTGTCTTTGCAGATGACACCAAGCTATGCAGTGGAATAACGTCCTTACAGGATGTCTCCAATGTACAAGCCGACCTAAATGCTCTGTCTAATTGGGCGACTATGTGGCAGATGAGGTTTAATGTTGATAAATGTAAAGATATGCACTTGGGGGCTAAGAATATGAATGCATCATACATACTAGGAGGAGTACAACTGGGGGGATCCGTAGTGGAGAAGGATCTGGGGGTTTTGGTAGATCATAAGCTCAATAATAACATGCAATGCCAAGCTGCGGTTTCCAAAGCAAGCAAAGTCCTTTATTGTATAAAAGAGTAATGGACTCCAGAGAGAGAGAGAGAGAGTGAGAGAGAGATAACATCTTGCCCTTGTACAAATCATTAGTAAGACCTCATCTGGAATATGCAGTTCAGTTTTGTGTACCAGTTCTCAAAAAGGATATCGGGGAACTGGAGAAAGTGCAGAGAAGGGCAACCAAACTGATAAGAGGCATGGGAGGAGCTCAGCTATGAGGAAAGATTAGAGGAACTGAATTTATTTACTCTTGAGAAGAGGAGATTAAGGGGGGATATGATCAACATGTACAAATATATAAGGGGTCCATATAGAGAACTTGGTGTTGAGTTATTCACTTTACGTTCAACACAAAAGACAAGGGGGCACTCTTTACGTCTAGAGGAAAAGAGATTTCATCTCCAAATACGGAAAGGTTTCTTCACAGTAAGAGCTGTGAAAATGTGGAATAGACTCCCTGCAGAGGTGGTTCTGGCCAGCTCAGTAGATTGCTTTAAGAAAGGCCTGGATTCTTTCCTAAATGTACATAATATAACTGGGTACTAACATTTATAAACTGGGTACTAACATTTATAGGTAAAGTTGATCCGGGGAATATCCGATTGCCTCTCTGGGAATCAGGAAGGAATTTTTTCCCCTGCTGTAGCAAATTGGATCATGCTCTGATGGGGGTTTTCGCTTTGCTCTGGATCAACTGTGGGTATAGAATTAGGTATATGGGATTGTATGATATTATTATTTTATTTTTTTATGGTTGGACTGGATGGACTTGTGTCTTTTTTCAACCTGACTAACTATGTAACTATGTAATGTGGGACCTCCGATGTGAAGGTGGGACCTCGATATAGAGATGGGACTTTGATCGGATGGGGTAGTCTGATGTGATGGTTGGACCTCTGACACGATGCAGGATCCTGATGTAAAGGGGAAACTGTGACATGAAGGTGGGACCTGTGATGTGAAGGTGGGGACCTCCGAGCTAAATTAGGAACCTGTGATGTGAAGGTGGGGCCTCGGATTTGAAGGTGGGACTTCGATATATAGAGGGGTCTTTGATCAGATAGGGTACTCTGATGTGATGGTGGGACCTCTGATATGATGTGGGATCCTGATGTAAAGGTGGAACCTCTGATGTGATGGGGGCCTCTGATGCATAGGGGGGACTTTGATATGGAGGGGGAACTTCTAACATGATGAGAGCCTGTGATGTGTTGGGGAGCCTCTGATGTGAAGTTATTTTCATCAAAGTGGTTGTGTGCATCATCCTAGGCTCAGGTTAATTAACATTTACATTTGGGACTTTGGTGGTGGCTCAAGATTTTGCACATTTTTAAATGGTGCAGCAACTGGATAAGGTTGAGAAATGCTGCATTACAGTCAGGTCCATAAATATTGGGACATTGACACAATTATAATCTTTTTGGCTCTATACACCACCACAATGGATTTGAAATGAAACAAACAAGATGTGCTTTAACTGCAGACGTTCAGCTTTAATTTGAGGGTATTTACATCCAAATCAGGTGAACGGTGTAGGAAATACAACAGTTTGTATATGTGCCTCACACTTTTTAAGGGACCAAAAGTAATTGGACAATTGGCCGCTCAGCTGTTCCATGGCCAGGTGTGTGTTATTCCCTCATTATCCCATTTACAAGGAGCAGATAAAAGGTCCAGAGTTCATTTCAAGTGTGCTATTTGCATTTGGAATCTGTTGCTGTAAACTCTCAATATGAGATTCAAAGAGTGGTCACTATCAGTGAAGCAAGCCATTAGGCTAAAAAAAGAAAACAAACCCATCAGAGAGATAGAAAAAACATTAGGTGTGGCCAAATCAACTGTTTGGAACACCCTTAAAAAGAAAGAACGCACCGGTGAGCTCAGCAACACCAAAAGACCCGGAAGACCACGGAAAACAAGTGTAGTGGATGACCGAAGAATTCTTTCCCTGGTGAAGAAAACACCCTTCACAACAGTTGGCCAGATCAAGAACACTCTCCAGGAGGTAGGTGTATGTGTGTCAAAGTCAACAATCAAGAGAAGACTTCACCAGAGTGAATACAGAGGGTTCACCACAAGATGTAAACCATTGGTGAGCCTCAAAAACAGGAAGGCCAGATTAGAGTTTGCCAAACAACATCTAAAAAAGCCTTCACAGTTCTGGAACAACATCCTATGGACAGATGAGACCAAGATCAACTTGTACCAGAGTGATGGGAAGAGAAGAGTATGGAGAAGGAAAGGAACTGCTCATGATCCAAATCGTACCACCTCATCAGTGAAGCATGGTGGTGGTAGTGTCATGGCGTGGGCATGTATGGCTGCCAATGGAACTGGTTCTCTTGTATTTATTGATGATGTGACTGCTGACAAACGCAGCAGGATAAATTCTGAAGTGTTTCGGGCAATATTATTATCTGCTCATATTCAGCCAAATGCTTCAGAACTCATTGGACGGCGCTTCACAGTGCAGATGGACAATGACCCGAAGCATACTGTGAAAGCAACCAAAGAGTTTTTTAAGAGAAAGAAGTGGAATGTTATGCAATGGCCAAGTCAATCACCTGATCTGAATCTGATTGAGCATGCATTTCACTTGCTGAAGACAAAACTGAAGGGAAAATGCCCCAAGAACAAGCAGGAACTGAAGACAGTTGCAGTAGAGGCCTGGCAGAGCATCACCAGGGATAACACCCAGCGTCTGGTGATGTCTATGCTTTCCAGACTTCAAAGGATTTGCAACCAAGTATTAAAAAGTGAAAGTTTGATTTATGATTGTTAATCTGTCCCATTACTTTTGGTCCCTTGTGGGAGGCACATATACAAACTTTTGTAATTCCTACACCGTTCACCTAATTTGGATGTAAATACCCTCAAATTAAAGCTGAAAGTCTGCAGTTAAAGCACATCTTGTTTTGTTTCATTTAAAATCCATTGTGGTGGTGTATAGAGCCAAAAAGATTAGAATTGTGTCGATGTCCCAATATTTATGGATCTGACTGTATATTATAATGGTGGAAAGAAATGCCTAAACCGGGACATTCTACAGTATTCAATAGCTTTGCCATTTTTTTCCCCTTTGTGTACAACAAAGCTCAGACTGGAAGGGGTAGAAGCAGCACAAGGAACCAATCAGTTGTGCTGCAGTGCAAATGGGCATGCTGACAAGAGGGAGAGAGCAGAGTGGCAGACATCTGCTCACCAATGTACTGCTTATCTTTTCACTGTCCAATCATACGCTGGGTTTGGTGGGGAGACTTGTAAATGTTACTAAACTATGGCAAATAATGTGGTCCTCTCCGCTGCCAGACAGGGCTGTGCTGTGGGGCAGAACTGAATAAATCTGGATGGACAGAAAACACAAATCCTTTGGCTGGCAAAACAGCTCTATTATGTCATCTGTGCATTTTGCGTTTTTTCCGGAATAATGGCTCTAAAAATGAAAAATAAATAAAAATAAATAAAATAGTGGCTTTAAAAACTACCGATTCGCCCATTACCTTTTCTTTCTAAAAAAAAAAAGAAATAAAAAAAAAAAAATGACAGGCTCATTTAAAAAAAAAATGATCTATTGCAATAAACATTTTTCAAGCTCAACATCTTAGCTGTGCTGTCACTTGGCCTGCTCTTGTCCATTTATAACCCAAACGAACATTATTTGTCTCTGTAGCAATCCTTCCGTAATGCCCGTCATTAATTTTAAGGCCAGGAATATACAAAGCCGGTTTGATTTGTAGCCTGAATTGCGGATTAGCGTTGATAAAGCCGACAGCAGGTCCACTTTAAAAGAGAAAACGTTCTCGGTTTTATGGTCGACCAAATTAGCAGGGTGCGTTTCGTGCTGTTTTCTGCCGTATTTCATGAGGAAATGCTGTGTGTTTAGTATTGGAAGTTATTTTCTTTATGTGTTGCTGGAATTTCCCAAGTGGCCGTCCGGAGAATTTCTACATTTAGTAAAAACCAACAAAACCATTTTAAAAAGTTAAAATTGCAGAGTAGCTTTATAAAAACTTTTTTTTTTTTGAATATGGTCAGGACTAAAAAAGGAAATCTTTAAAATATATGTATACATTTTATCATACAAATGTAAAAATAGGATTTTTTGTACTCACCGTAAAATTATTTTCTCTGTCGTCCATGGACGGACACAGCTCCTTAATTATTGACCATTGGGTTATGTTCCTGTTCTATAGGAGAGGACTAGGCAGAACATGTTAGATATTTAATACATGTTACTTTAACAAAGTTGAACAGCCCTGCCCAGGGGGCGGTCCCTCCGGACATAACCCTCCACCCTGCAGTCAGCAGCCTCAGTTCGTAAAAAGCAGTACAAAACTAAAAAAGGAGGGGTGGGTGCTGTGTCCGTCCATGGACGACAGAGAAAAGGATTTTACAGTGAGTACAAAAAATCCTATTTTCTCTTTACATCCATGGACAGACACAGCTCCTTAATTCTTGACCATTGGGACATCCTAAAGCAGTGTCAAAAAAACGAGGGGTGGGCACAGCAATCAAAACCAATTTCACCCCAAACAAGCAGAGCTCCTCAACGGAGCAGTTACAACCTCAAACAGCCGCCTGCAAAACTTTGCGGCCGAAGCTAGCATCCGAAGATGCACTCACATCAACCTTGTAAAATTTTGAAAAAGTGTGAATGGACGACCAGGTTGCCGCCTTACACACTTGTGATACAGACGCTTGATGTCGAAATAGCCCTGGTCGAATGAGCCGTAACGGGAAAGGGTGGCACCCGCCCCTTAAGGGCATAGGCCTGGACGACGGTCTGCCTGATCCACCGAGAAATGGTGGCCGACAAAGCCACCAGGCCTTTCCGCGGACCAGACACCGACACAAACAGTGAGTCAGACCTCCGGAACGGAGCCGTAGCAGACAGATACACCCGCAAGGCATGTACCACATCTAAAGAATGTAGCGCAACCTCCTTGGAATGCGATGGCTGAGGACACAAGGATGGAAGTACAATGTTCTCATTCAGGTGAAAGGCCGAAACCACCTTCGGAAGAAAAGAAGGCTGCGAGCGTAGCACCGCTTTGTCCTTATGGAGGACCAAATATGGGGACTTGCAAGACAAGGCCGCCAATTTAGAAACCCTCCTGACGGATGTGATGGCTACTAGGAAGGCCACCTTCTGAGAGAGCGTCAAAAGAGGAATTTCCCTGATGTTCTCAAAAGGAGGTTTCTGAAGCGCCGAGAGCACCAGATTCAAATCCCACGGAGGTAGTGGTGGACGCACCGGAGGAGCCACATGTCGGGCCCCTTGCACAAACGTACTTACCAGTGAATGAGATGCCAGGGGTCGCTGAAAGAAAACAGCTAAGGCTGAAATCTGCTCCTTAATGGTGCTTAAGTCAAGTTTCTGATCTACTCCGCGCTGTAAAAACAGCAGGATCCTGGAAACCGAATAAGTCCGTGGACGCCATTCCATCTCCTCACATATAGAGATGCAGGCTCTCCATGTGCGATGGTAGATCTTCCTAGAAGAAGATTTCCGTGCCCTCAACATGGTTGAAATGATCGAATCCGATAGGCCTCGGTCCCATAGTACCTGGCTTTCAATAGCCATGCCGTTAAAGCCAGCGACTGTAAAGCAGGATGAAGAATGGGACCTTGCGAGAGAAGGTCCTCCCTCAGTGGCAGTCGCCAGGGCACATCCGCCACCAGCCGCACAAGGTCGGCGTACCAGGGACGCCTGGGCCAATCTGGGGCAATTAGAATCACCGGAATTCCCTCGGTCTCTACTCTGCAGAGTAGACGAGGAAGCAACTTCAGTGGGGGAAAGGCATAAATTAGCCGATACTGACCCCACGGGGCCACCAACGCATTTGACGCGTCTGTCCAGGGATCTCTGGACCTGGCCACGAACCTCGACACTTTGCAATTGAGTCGAGAAGCCAGGAGATCCATCTGGCGTGCCCCATCTCCGGCAAAGGAGTTGAAAAACCTCCGGATGTAACGACCATTTCCCGTGGTCCAGCATCCGGCGACTCAGATAGTCCGCCTGCCAGTTTTCCACGCCCGGAATGTAAACTGCCAATAGCACGCTCCTTTCCGCCCACCGTAGGATGTGAGCGACCTCCGACGCCGCAGCCGAGCTTCTTGTTCCTCCTTGATGGTTGACGTATGCCACAGCTGTGGTGTTGTCTGACTGGATCCTGACTGGACGCCCTCTTAGTCTCTGAAACCACCTGGAGAGGCACAGTCTGATCGCCCGGAGTTCCAGAACATTGATCGACAGTTGGGATTCGGTCGGAGTCTAGCGGCTCTGGGCCGCCTGAACCCCCCAGACTCTCCCCCCAACCGGTCAGACTGGCGTCCGTCGTGATCACAGTCCAATGAAGGTGGGGGAACGACTTCCCGGACCAAAGAGCCAGGAATCTCAGCCAGCAACTCAGAGAGGACCTGACAAGATGACTTATCTGAATCTGACAATCCAGAGACAATGGAGATCTGTTCCATTTGGAGAGAATCTCCTACTGCAAGACCCGAGTGTGGAATTGGGCATATGGTACTGCCTCGAAAGAGGCTACTATGAGGCCCAGGACTCGCATGCAAAAACGGAGAGATGACAGATGTCAACAATATCACCGCAGTCGAGTGTCTGCAACTTCTCCAAGGGAAGAAAAATTCCGGCCTCCGAGGAGTACAGAATCAACCCCAGGTACTCTAGGCGCTGGGTCAGTACAAACACTGACTTCTGGAGGTTCAGTATCCAACCAAACTCCCGGAGGGTCTGACTGGCTATAGACACGTCCTCCTCTAATTCTGAGCTTGAAGCAGCTCTCAGAAGGTGGTCGTCCAAGTAGCCTACTATAGCAATGCCGCGCTGTCTCAGCAAAGCTAGAATTGGGGCGAGCACCTTGGTGAAAACTCTTGGTGCCGATGCTAGGCCAAAGGAAAGAGTCACAAATTGATAGCGGTCTTCGCCGATCGCAAAGCACAGGAACCTTTGATGCCTGACGCAGATGGGGGACATGCAAGTATGTGTCCTTGATATCCAAGGATGCCAGGAAGTCCTCCGGATGGAGCGCAGCCACCACCGAACGAATCGATTCCATCCGGAATTTTTTAATCTTTATAAAGGAATTGAGGGCCTTGAGGTTCAAGATTGGACGGACTCCGTCCCTCTTTGGGACTACAAACAGATTTGAGTAGAAACCCTGAAACCTGTCCTGTGGTGGTACGGGTATGATCACCCCGCACATCAACAAGTCTTGCACTGCCCCCTGGAGGGCAGCCCGACGAGCCGGAAGGAGAGGCAGATTTGAAGGAAGAAATCTGTGTGGCGGACATGAAAGTAACTATCTTGTACCCCGAGGTGACCACCTCGCAGACCCACTGGTTGGAGAGCAGGGAGGTCCACCAAGCTGCAAACCCGCGAAGCCGACCACCCACCCTGGAGTCGGGCGGGGGCAAAACTTCATGTGGTAGCAGGCTTGTTTGCTGGCTTGTTGGGCTTGCGCACCCAGGGATGCTTCTATCCCCCAGCTGGACCTTTGTCCGCTTGGGAGGGTCTGTCGGCAGGTCCTGACTGACGAAAAAAAAACGCTTCTGTGTGGGAAAGGAGGCCCCCGGCTTACAGCGCGGCTCCTTCCCTTTAGTGGACTGAGGGAGAAGCGTGTTCTTACCTCCAGTGACATCCTTAATGATGTAGTCCAGTGAGGCACCAAAAAGCCTCCCACCTTTGAAAGACAAATCTGCCAGAGTTTTCTTAGAAGCTTGGTCAGTGGACCAGCATTTCAGCCACAATAGGCGGCGCAATACCACCGCAGATGCGGAGGCCCTGGAGATCAAAGGGGCTGCATCCAGGGTTGCATCACAGACATACACGAGTCCCTGTACCAACTGTTCGGCCAGTGACACGCATTCTGGAGGGAGCTGATGCTCCTCCAAAGTCTGGTGCAATATTTTTGCCCACTCAGTGAGTGTCTGGGACACCAAGGTAGCAGCCAATATAGGCCGCAATGCTGACCCCCAACATGGTGAACATGGAGCGGCTCACCGCTTCGGACCTCCTATCAGTAGGGTCCTTAAAAGCAGGGGTCCCCTCCACCGGGATAGTGGTTACTTTATGTAACGGCACCCCAAATATCAAAGGGGATTAACGCCGTTTCCTCTGTCCCCTCTCCTGGACACACATCCACTCGCTACCAATCTTCCACAGCCAAACGACCCCTTCCCATAGGAATTAATCCTTCTGAAGAAACGAGACACACTCTGTATCCTTCTGGGGTAGAATGACTTTATTGAGAAAACATTGTAACTTTTATATATATCCAATACTGCATTAGTTTAACATGAACAATGGCCCAGCTCCACCCACACATCACAAGACTCAACACATCATCCTGACGTCTGCTAGGCTTCACAAGATCCCACACAATAGAATATAACGATCCCCAATACACATCTTATCACAAAGTGTTGGCAGCCAGTCTGTCTGCCGGATACCATACACACAGGCATAGTGAACAATAGAATGCAAATCACCTTAATTCCTCCCAGCAATGATTACACAAAAGGCAGGGGCTGGGGGTGATGACATTAGCATCTAACAGTATGTGTCCCAACATCATGAAGGCGTCACTTTTCAATTACCCTGTTGAGGTCATAATCAAACAGTAAATAGTTCTTTGCAGCCATCCTGAGGAATATGGTGGATCAATATTACAGACCCAATCTAGATAAAATGTATGTACAGCATTGAATATGGCTATCATAGACCATATTGGGGTTTTTCCATTCACCCTGTGTCCAAAGTGACCCCCTTGTCACACTTTATTTAACCGAGAGACCGGGGGATCAACGACCGGAGGAGAAGCCCATTTTTTCAAAAGGCTTTCCCCAAATGGGTAACGGACCGCCATGCGCTGAGGGACCGCAAAGGGCCTCTGCGGCCGTTCCCATTCCTTATCTATGAACTTGTCAAAGAAATCAACATAAGGAAAAACCTTAACAGAGTGGGTCGGTTTGGGCGACCCAAAAGGGACAGACCCGGCTGTGGAAGTCCCAGCTGCATCTTCCAGCTTGAGAGTGTCCCTCACAGCATTAATAAGTGCACTCACAAATTCCCTGTCTTTAGCTGACCCGGACAAGGGGTCCTCCTCACAAGGAAGGTCCTGGTCCGCCTCTTCTGATATACCAGAACCGGGGTCCTGAGCCGCAGCCAGGCCCAAGTCTGAGTCAGAACATTCCCCAGGAGATGGCAGGGGGAGGGGGCACTTAGTACCCCCCTTACGCCCGCACGCCGCTTCCACCCTGGCAACAAATGACTCCAGGACTACCGACAAAGCGTCCATGGTAACCGCAGGTGCACCGGTTGCTGCCTCTGGAATGTTTGGGGAAAAAACGCCAGCTTCTGACTCCATACACCCTGTTCCAAATTATTATGCCAATGATATTTTTCTCATTTACCTATATAATTGATGTAAACAACAGTCAGCATAATTCTCATGTTATCAACTATTAAGAGTACAATTCAAATTTTATTGAACAAACCTCCTAATGATAATTTTTTTTTTTTCAAAATAAAAAACGTACAATGCACTGTTCCAAATTATTACGCACAGTAAGTTTCAAAACACTTTATAGGTTGTAAAGAACTGAAAATTGTCATTTGTTGTGCAGCATATTTACTGAAATCAAAAACGATTTCAATCAAACTTTGAACAACATTTTAACTTTTTAAACATTTTACCAGGACACGTTACATTTTAACATAGGATCCCTTATTTGATAGCAGCTTCACAAGTCTTGCATCCATTAAACTTGTGAGTTTTTGGACAGTTTCTGCTTGAATTTGTTTGCAAGATGTCAGAATAGCCTCCCAGAGCTGCTGTTTGGATGTAAACTGCCTCCCACCCTCATAGATCTTTTGCTTGAGGATGCTCCAAAGGTTCTCAATAGGATTGAGGTCAGGGGAGGATGGAGGCCACACCATGACTTTCTTTCCTTTTATCCCCATAGCAGCCATTGATGCAGAGGTATTCTTTGCAGCATGAGACGGTGCATGGTCATCGATGAAGATGATTTTATTACGGAAAACATACTTCTTCCTTCTGTACCAGGGAAGGAAGTGGTCAGTCAGGAACTCCACATACTTTGCAGAGGTCATCTTTACACCTTCGGGACCCTAAAGGGGCTGACCAGCTCTCTTCCCACGATTCTGGCCCAAAACATGACTCCACCACTGCCTTGCTGACGTCGCAGCCTTGTTGGAACAGGGTGGCCGTCCACCAACCATCCACTACTCCATCCATCTGGACCATCCAGGGTTGCACAGCACTCATCAGTGAACAGGACTGTTTGAAAATTAGTCTTCATGTACTTTTCTGCCCAATGCAGCCGTTTCTGCTAGTGAGCATTGGTTAGTGGTGGCTGAATGGAAGGTTTATGCACAGTTGCAAGACTCTGGAGGACTCTACACCTTGATGTCCGTGGGACTCCAGAGGCACCAGCAGCTTCAAATATCTGTTTGCTGCTATGTAATGGTGTTTTAGCAGCTGCTCTCTTGATCCGATACATGGATCTGGCAGAAATTTTCCTCAATGTGCCTTTATCTGCACAAACCCGTCTGTGCTCTGAATCAGCCACAAATCTCTTAATAGTGCGATGATCACGCTTAAGTTTTCGTGAAATATCCAATGTTTTCATACCTCGTCCAAGCCATTGAACTATTTCACTCTTTTCGGCAGCAGAGAGATCCCTTTTCTTCCCCATATTGCTTGAAAATGGTGCTCTGCTTAATAATGTGGAACACCCTCCTTGAGGCTGGGTTCACACTGGTACGACACGACAGTCATACAACTTTCATCCTACTTTGCTCTGCGACATCAGTCCTACATTGATCCTACATTGGTCCGACATCCATCCAACATTCATGAACAGGATACTACTTTGATCTGACATTGTGCTAGTCTGACTTGTCCTTTGACCAATCAAAACAATCCCAGGGTGAGATAAATTCCTTTTACTGCTGCTGTAATCACCATGTCGGATGTCAAATGTCGGATGGTTAGGACAAGGATCCTACTTTGATCCGACTTCAATGATATTCAATGGGCTGAAGTAGGATCAAAGTCGGACAGAAGTAGTACAGGGAGCATTTTTAATGTCGGACCGACTTGTGTCGGACCAGTTAAGACGGCTCTCATAGGGAAACATTGATTTTCACACGTCATGCGACATGAGCTCCCAATGTCGGAGCGTTTGTCGGACAAGTGTGAACCAGGCCTTAGGCTGGGTTCACACTAGTGCGACACGACATCTGTCCTACTTTGGATCCGACTTTGCCCTGCGACATGAAGCCGACATATGTCCGACTTTCAATGAACGGGGATCCGACTTGGATCCCCGCCAATATCAGGCACTGTGTTTGGTATGAATCTTGAGGGGGAACTCCAGGCCAAATTTTAAATAAAAAACCGGCATGGGTTCCCCCTCCAGAGGCATACCAGGCCCTTGGGTCTGGTCTGGATTTGAAGGGCCGCCCCTACGCCAAAAAAACGGCATGGGGGTCCCCCCAAAATCCAAACCAGACCCTTATCCGAGCACACAACCTGGCAGGCCGCAGGGGAAGAGGGGGGGACGAGAGAGCGGCCCCCCCTCCCTCCTGAACCGTACCAGGTCGCATGCCTTCAACATGGGGGGGTTTGGTGCTCTGGGGCAGGGGGGCGACCTGCGGCCCCCCCACCCCAGAGCACCCTGCCCCCATGTTGATGAGGACAGGGCCTCTTCCCGACAACCCTGGCCGTTGGTTGTCGGGGTCTGCGGGCGGGGGGCTTATCGGAATCCGGGAGCCCCCTTTAATAAAGGGCCCCCCGGATCCCGGCCCCCCCACCCTATGTGAATGAGTATGGGGTACATCGTACCCCTACCCATTCACCTGGTGGAAAAAAAATTGCAATAAAAAAACCACACAGCTTTTTAAAGTATTTTATTGCACCGCTCCGGAGGTCTTCTTCCGACTTCGGGGGTCTCCGGTGTCGTCGCCGCGCTCTCCGGTTCTTTCTTCTGCCGGGCCTCCACTAACTTATTTTTAGCTCTTTTGCTAACGGAGGCCCGGTCTTCTCCGTCGTCTCGTCCGGCTCTCCGTTGTCCTTCTGCCGGCCCCTCCACTAACTTCTTTAGCTCTTTTGCTAGTGGAGGAGCCGGTCTTCCCGTCGTCGCCGTCGGCGTCTTCTTCCCTCTTCTCCTCCTCGATGTTGACGCGTCGCTTCCTCCCGCTGTAATACTGGCTCTCCGCTCCGCATTAATATAGGCTTCTCATGACGTCACAGTCACATGTTCCGGGGCACATGGCCCCGGAGCATGTGACTGTGACGTCATGGGAACATGTGACTGTGACGTCATGGGAAGCCTATATTAACGCGGAGCGGAGAGCCAGTATTACAGCGGGAGAAAGCGACGCGTCAACATCCGAGAAGGAGAAGAGGGAAGAAGACGGCGACGACGGGAAGACCGGTCCCTCCACTAGCAAAAGAGCTAAAGAAGTTAGTGGAGGGGCCGGCAGAAGGACAACGGTGAGCCGGACGAGACGACGGAGAAGACCGGGCCTCCGTTAGCAAAAGAGCTAAAAAGAAGTTAGCGGAGGCCCGGCGGAAGAAAGAACCGGAGAGCGGGAGAAGAACCGGAGAGCGGGAGAAGAAGAAGGCGACGGAGAAGACCGGGCCCCGCTAGCAAAAGAGCTAAAAAGAAGTTAGCGGAGGCCCGGCAGAAGAAAGAACCGGAGAGCGCGGTGACGACACCGGAGACCCCCGAAGTCGGAAGAAGACCTCCGGAGCGGTGCAATAAAATACTTTAAAAAGCTGTGTGGTTTTTTTATTGCAATTTTTTTTCCACCAGGTGAATGGGTAGGGGTACGATGTACCCCATACTCATTCACATATGGTGGGGGGGCCGGGATCCGGGGGCCCCTTTATTAAAGGGGGCTCCCGGATTCCGATAAGCCCCCCGCCCGCAGACCCCGACAACCAACGGCCAGGGTTGTCGGGAAGAGGCCCTGTCCTCATCAACATGGGGGCAGGGTGCTCTGGGGTGGGGGGGCCGCAGGTCGCCCCCCTGCCCCAGAGCACCAAACCCCCCCATGTTGAGGGCATGCGACCTGGTACGGTTCAGGAGGGAGGGGGGGCCGCTCTCTCGTCCCCCCTCTTCCCCTGCGGCCTGCCAGGTTGTGTGCTCGGATAAGGGTCTGGTTTGGATTTTGGGGGGACCCCCACGCCGTTTTTTTGGCGTAGGGGCGCCCCTTCAAATCCAGACCAAACCCAAGGGCCTGGTATGCCTCTGGACGGGGAACCCATGCCGGTTTTTTATTTAAAATTTGGCCTGGAGTTCCCCCTCAAGAGCAGTACAGCACAAGTTGCATGCCAAAGTCGGATCATGCAAGACTGCGGTCCGACTTTGATCCGACTTCAATGATAGTCAATGGGCTGAAGTCGGATCAAAGTCGGACCAAAGTAGTACAGGGAGCATTTTCAAAGTCGGACTGACATGTGTCGGACCAGTTAAGACGGCTCCCATAGGGAAACATTGATTTTCACACGTCATGCGACATGAGCTCCCAATGTCGGAGCGTTTGTCGCCCCAGTGTGAACCAGGCCTTAGTAGTTTTTCCTTTAATTGGGCTCACCTGGCAATCTAATTATCACAGGTGTCCGAGATTGTTTTCAGTGATCAAAAGAGCCCTGACACACAATGCCATCCATGAGTTAAACTGAAAAACAAAATATTTAATCTTTTGTGACACTGAAATAGAATTTGCATAATAATTTGGAACAGAGTGTATTGCCCACTGACAGCCCTTAGGGACTTAGTCAAGAACCTGACACAAAAAAATGTCCACCCTCCTTGCTGCATTGACGGGGGGGGGGGGGTTACCGGGACCACAGCGTGGCCACGGCAAAATGGCCGCCAATGGGATTTGCAATGCAATGCACAGGCCCCCGAAAAATGGCGCCGGCGGTTCAAAAAAACGGTGCCAAGCAGCGAGGTGGACGAGAAGGCCGCAGCGGAGGCTTTCAAGAATTTTACCACCCCCCCAGAGAGTGGGCCTGGACACCCCCACAGCCCCCCGCCGGGACCTGGAGCCCCCCTAAGGTAATCCCCGGTCGCAGCGAGCCCCGCAAGAGGAAGGAGGAAAAAGGGTGACAGAGGGAGAGAGGGGAGGGCAGGAGAACCCCCTAATGACCCCCTTAGGAATGCCCAGCTGTTCCATCCCACCGAAGCAGGAGGAACTGTACTTACCTGTCCTTGCGAGGACCTGCTGGTGCGTTCCTGACAGACCTACAACCGAGCGGTACGGAGCAGATGTCGGCCACTGTGACTGAGACAGCAAGAAGCCCGGTCATATGTGAACCCTGGAGGATAGCTCACTGGCCACCCCTGGAGCCATGGGGTATGTCGTGGCCGACCCCGCACGTAGCTAAGGCCTGCTCAGGCTCGATGGCCGGACTGGGGGGACTGCAAGGATCTATATTATCCTGCCTGTCATGCCCAGCCGGCAGTTGATAGAAGATTCTAAAAAATAAAATAATAAAAAGTAAAAATGTCTTGAGGACTCTGGGCCCAAAGGGAGCCAGGTCCTTCTCCTCTACTAGGCAGAAAAAAACTGAGGCTGCTGACTGCAGGGTGGAGGGTTATGTCCGGAGAAACCGCCCCCTGGGCAGGGCTGTTCAACTCTGTTAAAGTAACATGTATTAAATATCTAACATGTTCTGCCTAGTCCTCTCCTATAGAACAAGAACATAACCCAATGGTCAAGAATTAAGGAGCTGTGTCCGTCCATGGACGAAAAGAGAAATATTGTATGTTAATGTTTAGTAATTTTAGGTAATAGATTGAGCTTTGGGCTCCTTTTTCTACTACATATTTGTGGCCTGTAAAAACCTTGTTGGTTACAGACCTCAGTAGCTCAAGAGGAGTTTTACACACATTTTCAAGAGCAACATTACATACACAAGTGAATTACACTTTCCACTCACTCATGCTTTATTATGTGGTTTGATCTGAAGTTTTAATCAGACACATGAAGCCTCAATGCAGACTGCTTCAAAAATTTGCAATTTGCTAGAAAGGACACTGATTACTTTCTTGCCTGCTGCCTGCTTCAATCTCTGCCCGGACACTGACTACTCTGTTGCCTGTCACCTGCCTCAATCTCTGACTGGACACTTTTTTGCCTACTGACTGCCTTAACCTCTGCCTGGACACCAGCTACTCTTTCCTGACACTTGCCTTGTCCTCTGCTTGGACACCAACTAATCTGTTGCCTGCTGCCTGCCTCAATGTCTGCCTAGACACCCACTCCCCTTTGACTGCTGCATGCCCTGACCTCTGCCTGGACACTGATCACTCTCTTGCCTGCTTCCTGCCTCAACCTTTGTCTGAACACCGACTACAGACTTGCCTGTTGTGATGTCTGCCTGCCGTTTGCCTCATTCTCTGCCTGGACATTGACTACTTGTCATGGATCCACAGTAATGTTTGTCTGTCACCTTACCTCTCCATGTGTTCAGCTTGAGAGACCAGCTGCCCTTCATCTGGCTGCTTAAGTAATCTCTCCTCAAAGCATGGCTCCACCCCAGCCCCTATTAGTGAACACTATATTAACCTGTGCACAGCAAGCCAGCCCTGCCGATCAATATTGTGGCTTCCGTGTGCTCCTTGCTGTGTGTTCTATGGCTTATTCTAGTTACCAATCTTGGGTTGTTCCTGACTATCCTTGTCTGCTTCATATCCTGACCTTGGCGTGTTCCCTGACTATCCTTACCTGCTTGTTGCCCCAACCTTTGGCTATCTATCCTTTGTTGTCGCAGTCTGCTGCTTCCGCTCTATCGTCCTGTACTCTACCGTGAGCTGGGAAGCCCTGGGGGTCGCGACCTAGAGCCAGACTGCAGCTAAATCCATCCCCAACACTAGGGGCCTCTGGCGAATACCCACTGGCTCTTAGATTCCGCGCCCTGGGAAATATTATGCTCTAGCTGCCAGTGTGATCTGTATTGGTGCTCCAGAATACCTTCTCTCCTGAATCACCTAGAGCTCCATCTGCAGCAGTCAGACGTAAGGTCCACTACCTTGCGGTGCACTCCTGACCCCAATGGGGTGCATCTGTCACCTGGACTCAGGTGACCTGACACTACTCTTGCCTGCCAAATACCTGTCCTCTGCCCAGACACTGACTACTCTCTTGCCTGCTGCCTACCTCGATATCTGCCTGGACACCCACTATTCTCTTGCCTGCTGCTTGCCTCAACTTCTGCCAGGACACCCACTACTCTTGACGGCCACCTACCTCAACTTCTGCCTCGACACTGATCACTCTCTTGCCTGCTTTAACCCCTACTTGGACACTGACTACTTTCTCGCATGCTGCCTGTCTCGAAGTCTGCCTGAACACCCACTACTCTCTTGCCTGGTGCTTGCCCGGACCTCTGCCTGCACACTGATCAGTATCTTGCCTGCTTCAACCTTGCTCTTGACACTGACTACAGTCTTGTCTGCTGCCTGTCTTGATGTCAGCCTGGGCATCAGCTGTTTTTCTGCCTGCTGTTTGTCTCAATCTCTGACTGAACATTGACTACTCTTGCCTTCAAATGCCTCAGTCTCTGCCTGGGCACCCACTATTCTCTTGCCTGCTGCTTGCCTCAACCTCTGCCTGGACACCCACTACACTTTCCTGCCACCTACCGCAACCTCTGCCTGGACACTGATCACTCTCGTTTGCTGCCTGTCTCAACCCCTACCGGGACACTGACTACTCTCTTGCATGCTGTCTGTCTCGATGTCTGCCTGGATACCCACTACTCTCTTGCTTGATGCTTGGCCTGACTTCTGCCTGAACACTGATCACTATATTGCCTGCTGAATGCCTCAACCGCTCTCTGGACACCGACTACAGTCTTGCATGCCTTGAGGTCTGCCTGGGCATCAACTTCCTTGCCGTTTGCCTTAATCCCTGGACATTGACTACTCTTGCCTGCTAAATGCCTCTGCCCGGACACTGACTACTCTCTTGCCTGCTGCCTAGTGCCTACCTCAATATTCGCCTAAATACCCACTATTTTCTTGCCTGCTGTTTGACTCAACCTCTGCCTGGACACCGACTTCTCTTACCTGCCAAGTGTCTCGACCTCTGCCTGGACACTGATCACTTTTTTGGTTGATGCCTGCCTCAACTTCTCCCTGAATATTCTGTTGCCTGCCTCAATATCTGTCTGGGAACCCCCTACTCTCAAGGTACAGTTTAATCAAAAGGGATAACCTAGCACAGCATCTGCATTCCTTATCCTACTCCTTCCTCACATTAAGCTCATTACCAAACTACCGGTTCAGTTTACATTTGTCTTTAGTGGCTCAACTCCCATGACACACTGAGCTGTAACTAACAAGGGACTGGATCCATGGGGATACAACACTCCAAATGAACACTTCTTGACTACTCGCTTTTCTTAATTAATGGCGCCCCATCTGTAATTATTATAAACAATTATCAAACTTGAAAGTATAAAATTACAGTGACACAATAGGAACATTCTGATGTAAAAGCACTGAATCTAGCTGGTTGATGGGCTCATGCAGCATTATTAAACATACAATTATGTTTTTCAATTCGATGTGGATGGGCTTTTGTAAAAAAAAATAGTAGTTTCATTCCTCTTACTTCCTACACTTCTTTTTAGATTATAAGTGTAGCGGGGTGTTCCCCTTTAATGCAGAGAGACAAGAAGTTCCAGGTGAGAGGTGAGTCGGGAGGAAGTAAAGAGACATTATGGAAGTGAAAGCAGAGGAGAGAGAGAGACTACATCTCCCAGTACATCTTGCAGCACCCAGGGTGCATTGCTCCAGAACAGAGACTGCTGGGGCAGACTTTATAAAGGGGAGGCGGAGTTTTGGTCGCTCTCTTTGGACACCCCTCTCCTAGCAAGAGGATGTCTGTGCTGAACTGCTGTGTGCACAAGGCCTGAAGCCCGGGCCGTGTGCTCCTTTCCAAAGAGCCCTCTGCCAGCCTAGCAGAGCCTTAGAGACATCTAATCCTCCTTGCTGCAGTACACCAGAAGGATTGAAGACTTGGATGTCGGTGGATTCCTGTTCCTAGACGAATCGATGGAGGAAAGGGACTTGGACTTGTCCAGGTGGTGAGAGCTGTTTAAAGACAGATACTTTATCTTTACTATTCGTTGGGATTACAAAGTTGTTCTTCAAGTGCACCACCGAAAAGATTGCTAGCGAATATTGTTTCACTGAACTTCCATTTAGATCAGTTAGGCCTGACTGCATAGGTAGACATTGCTGGGTGTTAGTCTACCCATGAGGGGAAGTAGCTGTAAAAGGGCAGCGCTAGAGTTGCATAGCAATACTTTATTATTCTGATTACTCTGTTTATCTTTATTACTGTTTATTGCAGGGATCTGCAACTTGTTATACTGTTGTTTATTACTTGCCCATTAGCCTCAGTAAAATATCTGGGTAAAGTACATTTGGTGTCAGTTCCGCTTACTTTAATAGGAGTTTTAAAGTATATTGCTGTGCATGCTTGCTATAAGACTGCGTCACCAACAGTTGCGGTCACGCGGTCCTATCCCTCTATCACTAGCTGTGCCACGGGAGGTTAGAGCCGATTGCCAGGGGTTGACAGCAGTGCACTACAGGGCCCAAATCAATATCAGCGGCTCTCTTAACTGGGGGTAGCGCTACATAAGCTATTGTGGAAAATCAGAAATGGGGGGGGGGCTTGTATTTCGATTTACTGAATGATAGCAATGCTTGCCACAAGTTTGCAGAGTGCATAGTAGCCATGACATCCTAGTAGGGATACACCTGGAGTGTCAATAGATGCATTCTACTGGCATTAGATTGTAAGCCCCTGTGCCAAAGAAGGCAAGGCTTCTACAGTGATCTCTACCAGGTTCCGGGGTCCCGGGATTAAGAACACAGGAATTTGCCTGCTCGGCATTAGCACCATTCAGAAAACACATTTCATTTTCTCTGTTGGGCAAAGTGGAGAGGCTAGGTGGTGACTTCACGATCTCCACCTCGTCCAATCAGAGAATTGAGGCAAAAAAAAAAGTATTCTCTGAATGGCACCCGTGACAAGTTTGTGACCTCCTCCCGGCGGTAGTCTCCCCGTGGGCCAGCAGGACTTGTCCTGAATTTTTCTCTCGTACATTAAATGGTCACTATTACATATTAAAGGCTAACGGATTTACATTGATACACAAGGCTATGGGGTGTGTGCGTGTTTTTTTGTTTTGTTTTGTTTTTTCCTTCTTCTCTGACAGGTATAGGATATCTTATGATGATTGCCAATTTGTGAGTTTGTAATCTTGTTAATTGGGATTTAAGTTTCTGCAATGTTTTTTCTAATATACAATTTTCTCCAATATGATTTCAGTGTCCACTCTGTCTGGTTCAGTGAAACGCGTCAACCTATATATTATAGTGATCACTTTGGACTTTCACACATTGGTTTTCTGGCCAATTTTGTCTGAAGGTAAGCAGTATAATTGGCAGATGACTATATCTTAAGATATTGTAAAAAACACTTATATTTTAAAGGTTTTTTAAACAGTATGTTTTATAATAAACCTATACAGTCTTTTACTTATTTTGTGTTTTTGGCTCATTTACACTTGGTTTGACTTCAACCACATTAACAAGCTTTTTTAATGTGTTTTTGATGCTTTTGTGATGCTTCCATGATGGTTCAATGATGCTTTAATTATGCTTTTTTGAAGCTTTAATGAAGCTTGGGAAATGCTCTGTGTCTATTTGTTTTAAAGGGGCCCAAGTAGAACCACATCTCAGTAATATCCATGTTGAGCACCAGACACTCCCAGATTATATACACATGAACCGGAAGTCAAAAAAATGGAAACTGCGCTGGCATATACAAAAAAGCTGCTGGCAGAGACAGACAGTCAGACACACTGTGCAGTCCACAAAATAAACTAAATTCTGCCGTGCTAATAATAATACAAACCGCATTAATAGAGTGAAAAACGTATGTGAAAACAATTGTATAAAAGTTATGTCAGTTTAAAATGTGCACAGATAAAAACAAAGTCCCAATCAAAAGTGACATCCACCGCTGTGTAATGAGGACTGTCAGAAGGCTTCTATATTCACTACGTGGGCCATCAGCAGTAGTAAGATGGACTCTTATCTGAATCTATGGACTCTATGATGGGGCCAGATAGGCCTGGAAACAATATCCTAGTATTCGGTGCCAAGACCTAGATTGTAATACCAGATCCTCACGATACCTCAGGTTCCTGATGATGGTACAAGATCCCTCATAGAATCAAAACAGATATGCCCACATAGTGTGAATCCATAAAACACAATTACTAAAAGTTAAAGTGTAGGGCTACTCACGTGAAGATCATAAAAACAGCACCATGTATACAAAACATAGTAGCAAACAAATCCAGATATTCTAGAGATTACATGCAAGCGTGGCAACGTCACCTGTGTTAGCTGGGGCCAACGCATTTCATCATAATTGACATCATCGGGGGCAAATGCACATACACTATATTACCATAAGTATTGGGACACCTACCTTTACACGCACATGAACTTTAATGGCATCCAGTGGTGGCTGGTGCTCAAAAATTTGGGGGGGGAACAAACAAACTGAAAAATTCTGAAAATTTAGTACTGTGCCCATCAATTGCAGTCAACTGTGCCCATCATATGCAGCCAACTGTGTCCAGCAAATGCAGCCATAGATGCAAACAACCCCCCCCCTCCCACCCGCTGTCTGACCAGCACTTACCCCATCGTGGTGGCAGGTCAGGCAGTGGGTGACGGCGGCCCGCTGTGAGACCGGTAGCGCAGGTCCGGCGACGGCGCCTGTGTCCTCCATGCATCTCTTCTTGCCCTCTGCTAGGCGGCCAATGGGATCGCCTGTGCCTTCAGCCAATCAGGTGACGGGTATTAGACCCACGCCTCCTGATTGGCGGTGAGGCGGTTCAGTGTTAGAAAAGCTTGCCTGGAGATGGCTCGGAGATGCCAGGGCTATATGGTGGTCAGCAGGAGGGATAGAAAGGCAACCTGTGTGATGTAAACGGCCCCAGAGGGAACAACCAGGCTGAGCAGGGTCAATATTTTCAGTGCGCCTATGCGCCTTCTGTGACGTCACAGCTGTGCCGGAGATCAAGGGGAAAGGTATCCTGAAGTCAGTTGTGTAAGTGTCCACTGTACGTGCATGTTTCGCGCGCATGCGCTTTGTCAAAGTGTTTTTTTTTTTTTTACCTGAATAGGGGGTGGCTACAGCGGCCATTGATATGCACAAATCTATCTATTCTACATAGAGGGGGGTGGCATGACCGAGGGGGCGCCGCCCCTGCACTCTTAATGAATGGGCCGCACCTGATGGCATCCCAGTCTTAATCCGTAGGGTACAATATTAAGTTGGCCCACCCTTTGCCCCTATATCAGCTGCAACTCTTCTGGGAAGGCTGTCCACAAGGTTTAGGAGTGTGTCTATGGGAATATTTGACCATTCTTCCAGAAGGGCATTTATGAGGTCAGGCACTGATGTGGATGAGAAGGCCTGGCTCGCAGTCTACGTTCTAATTCATCCCAAAAGGTGTTCTATCAGGTGGCGTTTAGCCAGTCAAGTTCCTCCACCCCAAACTCACTCATCCATGGCTTTATGGACCTTGCTTTGTGCACTGGTGTGCAGTCATGTTGGAACAGGAAGGGGCCATCCCCAAACTGTTCCCACAAAGTTGGGAGCATGAAATTGTCTAAAATGTCTTGGTATGCTGAAGTCTTAAGCGTTCCCTTCACTGGCACTAAGGGGCCAAGCCCAACCCCTGAAAAACAACCCCACACCATAATCCCCCCTCCACCAAATGATTTGGACCAGCGCACAAAGCAAGGTCCATAAAGACATGAATGAGGGAGTTTGGAGTGGAGGAACTTGACTGTGTCTAGGTGGGTTTCCTCTGGGTGCTCCGGTTTCCTCCCACACTCCAAAGACATTCCTGTAGGTTAATTGGCTCCAGTCTAAATTGTGCCTAGTATGTGTGTATGAATGTGAGTTAGGGACCTTGGGGGTAGGGACTGATGTGAATGCACAATGTGTAAAGCACTGCATAAATTGAGGGCGCTATATAAGTACCTGTAACAGCAACATTCTCAGGTTACACTGGATGGACTTGTGTCTTTATTCAACCCAACCAACTATGTAACTGTTACGTTGCTTCTCTAAGCATAACCTGTAATCTGCTGAAAAGGGAAACAAAATAGCCTTTTATATAATATACATATAAAAATATTGCATTTATTTCCAATATATTATTATCCTCAGTAGTACACTTTTTTAAATGAAATGTCTATCAATGGCTCTATTAGTTTTAAATCTGGATGGAAAAGTTTGCTTTTTGTTTTCCCAGTGCTTCTGTGGACATCTTCTACCTGCAATACCTCCAAAATAAAGTCACTGGACAAAGCAGGCCATTTTATTTAGTGAGAGGTGCTTTGATTGGCAGAGCGCTTTAACTACCTCCCGCCCGCTGTATAGACAAATGATGGCGGGCGGGGTGCTCCGTTGTTCTGGGATGGTCACCCCAGTCTCACCGCGCTTGGTACACGGCACAACTCCGATCTCGGTTCTTTACCCATGTGATCGACTGTGTCCAATCACAGTTAATCACATGTAAACAAGGAAATGCTGGTTATCGGCTTTCCTCTCTTTACACTGACAGCATATGGGGAGAGCCGATCAGCGGCATTTCCTCACAGGGGAGACCTGTACAGATAATCAGGGCACTGATTATATGTGCAGCCCCAACAGTGCCCAGAAGTGACGCCAATCTGTGCCCATCAGGGACGCCAATCTGTGCCCATCAGGGACGCCAATCTGTGCCCATCAGTGATGGCCCGCACTGTACATTGTCCTGGGAGGGACAAACAACCTTTTCACCTTTTTCTGAGGTATATGTCCATGGTGCAGCACAGGGATACCGTTGAGCCATTTTGGATGGTGACCACTTTTCGCCCGTAGAACTAGAGAGCCCAGCCATTTTTACAAGCGCTTATGACTTCCGTCATGGGAGTCATATATATCTGGTAGCGCTGCATGATTAATCGTTAAGAATCGAAATGGCGATCTTTTTCCCTTCCCGATCTTCAAAAAGTTCTCACAGCTGGAAAAAAAAAAATCCAGGCAGCCTGCCAAGTTTTATCACAACACGCGAATAAGTAGAAACAAAGTATCTTTTCGTTCTTTCATCAAAGGAAAGAACTCAGGCGTGTAAATGAGGGAGGTTTAACCATCTAAAGACCAAACCTTTTCTGACATTTGTTGCTTACAAGTAAAAATCATTATTTTCTGTTAGAAAATTACTTGGAACACCCAAACATGATATATATTATATTTTAGCAGAGACCCTAGAGAATAAAATGGTGGTTGTTGCAATATTTTATGTCACACCGTATTTGCGCAGCGGCCTTTTTGAAGAAATACACTTTAATGAATAAAAATAAAAAAAAATAAAGTAAAATTAGCCCAATTTTTTTTGTATAATGTGAAAGATAATGTTACACCGCGAGAATTGTGAGAGAATCGCGATCTTTATTCTAAGCAAAAATTAGCTAATTTTAGCCAAAATCGTGCAGCTCTAATATCTGGTGAGTGAGGGCACATAGAGGGGAGTACGGATCGCACAGATTGTGTTTTTTTCAGCACTTTGCACTTTATATTGCACTATTGAAAATTTGAAGCTGCATATTTATAAAGTTTTGAAAGATTTATGAACTTATGGACTTTTGTTAATTATATTTATAGATTGCTATTATTATTGCACTGTGATAATGACGTGTTAGCATTAACATTGGGTAGCACGCTTATATTTTGATTCACATTTAAAGGCGCTAGCACTTTGAAAGCAGCAACCTATCTATTATTTAATTTGTTCACAATTTATAATTCATTATACTTTAGCACAGGAGTATATATTGGTGTAAAAGTTTGCATCTATATACCCACTAACAGTGATGCCAATCTGTTCCCATCAGTAATGCAAGTCAGTTCTGCCTTTCAGTGCCGCCTATCATTGCCCATAAGTACCACCTATCAGTGCTGCCTATCATTGCCCATAAGTACCACCTATCAGTACCGCTCATCAGTGCCACCTATCATTGTCCATAAGGACCACCTCTCCGTGCCCATCAGTGCTGCCTATCATTGCCCATAAGTACCACCTATCAGTGCCCATCAGTGCTGCCTATCATTTCCCATAAGTACCACCTATCAGTGCCCATCAGTGCTGCCTATCATTGCCCATAAGTACCACCTATCAGAGCCCATCAGTGCTGCCTATCAGTGCTGCATATTAGTGCCTCCTCATCAGTGCCACCTCACGAGTGCACATCAGTGAAGGAGAAAAATTACTTATTTACAACATTTTCTGACAGAAACTAAGAAAAACGTTTTTTCCCCCAAATTTTTGGTCTTTTTTCATTATTTTTTATTTTTTGCAAAAAATAAAAAACCCAGCGGTGATTAAATACCACCAAAAGAAAGGGCTATTTGTGTAAAAAAAATGACAACGAATTAATTTAGGTACAGCGTTACATGATAGCTCAATTGTCATTCAAAGTGTGACAGCGCTGAAAGCTGAAAATTAGCCTGGGCAGGAAGGGAGTAAAAGTTCACGGTTAAAAAAAAGCGTGTCCAATGCCACATTTTGAAGCAAGTGTACACATGCCCTTTGTATTTTACCATTAGAGGTACAGTAAAACCTTGGTTTGAGAGTAACTTGGTTTGAGAGCGTTCTGCAAGACAAGCAACATTTTTAAATATATTTGGACTTGATATACAAGCGATGTCTTGATATAAGAGTAGCGTCAAGTCACAACTGAGTATAAAAGAGAAGAGAGGCGCCTCTAAGTGTAGCAATATGGTTACATTTAATGAAGGTACAACATTTAGCAACTCACATGGTTCATGATTAAAGCAGCCACATCTAAGTATGCAGGAATCCGGGGTAAAGCTGTCCACATAGACCGTCCTCCTCACCGCCATCAATGTCGTCCCTTCCACACTGCGCTCCATGAGCAGTTCAAGCCTCGCTTTCAGATCGCGCTACTGCAGGGTAGTCTTCCCGGTCACAATTGCAGACTGACAGTGAGAGCCGACGGTGAGGACGACGGTCTATGTGGACAGCTTTACCCCGGATGCCTGCATACTTAGATGTGCCCGTTTTAATCATCAACCATGTGAGTTGCTAAATGTTGTACCTTCATTAAATGTAACCATATTGCTACACTTAGAGGCACCTCTCTTCTCTTTTATACAGTGGAACCTTGGATTACGAGCATAATCCGTTCCAGGAGAATGCTTGTAATCCAAAGCACTCGCATATCAAAGCGAGTTTCCTCATAGAACGCACTTTAACCGTGTTACCCGCAATCTGAGGTTTCGCTGTACTCTGTAGCTCCTGCTGGATTTTGTTTCCAATCCCCCTGTGGATGGGACATTTTATGGTTACACAACCTGGTCACATTGCTATAATCTTTTAATATAGACAATAAACTGAAGGACTTATAAATAAATGGTTGTGAAACGAATCATTTGAGTTTCCATTATTTCTTATGGGGAAATTTGCTTTGATATACAAGTGCTTTGGATTACAAGCATGTTTCCGGAGCGAATTATGCTTGCAAGCCAAGATTTTACTGTATAATTTAAAGTCCCAATATACAATTTTCTCTTCTTCATTATGTTGGAATAGGGATGATAGTGACGGCGTGATATTATTATAAACACCCTTCCCCCATACACATTACGGAATCACCTTCTAATAAATAAATATGTGTTGGAAATTCTGACTCTTTCCCATTCAATGTAAATGTAGCAGGCATCAACATTTAGGGGGAGTATCTGGGCGGTAGCATGGCCCAGATACACTAATTATTAGGGATTTATGGCCAATTTGGTTTGTGGAGGATAATGATGGTGTCCTGTTCCCTGCGGCCCCTGGGTGGCGCTGTCGCCTGGGGCCGGGGTTGAACCACCATTGTAGGGCCGTGCCCTTTATGTCCTCTCGCGGAAGTAGTACAGCGGGGCGGGGAACCCGCTGTGCCTGCTGGAAGGGGATATAAAGGGGGCGGACATCTTGCGCACGAGGTCCGAGCCCCAGGCACCTTCAGCCTGGGGGCTGCTGTTCTGTTCATCCGCGCCCAGGTGCCCTCGGCCTGGGTGCGGGGGAGTTCGAGTTCCATCCCAGGCACCTTAAGCCTGGGGTGAGGTACTAGCCGAGGCCTGGGGCCCAGTACCTTCGACTGGGTCCCGTATGGGAGAAGATACCTAGGGGGCCCACCGAGTGAGGGGACCCGAGTCTCGGGCGAGGAGAACCAGGGAGGTGACCTGGCCTGAAGATCCAGCGCAGCATTGGCTGGTGACAGTGCAGGCCTCTGGGGACCGTCCGGGATGGATCATCTCCCTAACAGGGGTCGTCATTAGAAGGTAGTTCATGTTCTATGGTCTTTGCAGAGACCCAGCTACATCAGGTCGGTGGCAGAGGCCTATCTAAAGGTCTGTGGCAGAGGCCTCATCATTCACCCGGTCTGTGGCAGGAACCAACCTCACGGTCGGTGGCAGCGACCGTGCAACAAAAGTTGTTGTGAACTCCTAACAGTTTCTCTGATCCGAAAGGATTGTGCCTGAACCCTCTCCCCACCAAGTTCGTGTTTGTATCAACCTGTCTGCTTGCAAAGAGGCATATTTATCTCTGCGGAAATAAATATAGATGTTGTACTGTCACCTGGTGTGGGCTTACTTTTCTGGGAGCAAAGTGTTCTACATTCACCTATCTACCGGTCATATTTGAAGTGGAATCTCTGGACAGGGACACAGACCCGAAGGTAAAGATCTTAGCTCAAACCTCTGCACACATAAGAGGGGCGAGCTGGTGGCAGCATCTCACCCCTCCCCCTGGTCCCCCCCCTAGACGAGTAAACCAGCCGAGAAAAAGAAGGGAGAGAGCGGGTGAGGCCGCTACATAAAATTAAAAAAATAAAATAAAAATGTACCCTTTAACCACTTGCCGACCGCCGTACGACGATGTACGTCGACAGAATGGCACGGGCAGGCATATTGGCGTACAGGTACTTCCCTTTCAATTTGCCGCCCAGCGGGCACACGCGCCCGCCGCGTGCCTCGTGAGTTCGGCCGCGGGTCCTGGGAACTCTATGTTCCCGGGCGGCCCGCGATTGCGATCGGCAAGGGCAGAACAGGGGAATGCCTTTGTAAACAAGGCATTCCCCTATTCTGTCTAGTGACACTGTCACTGATGACCGTTCCCCGTGATCAGGAACGGTCCATCAGTGACGTGTCACGTGTAGCCACGCCCCCTAACAGTAAGAATCACTCCCTAGTACTGACTTAACCCCTACAGTGCCACCTAGTGGTTAACCCCTTCACTGCCAGTGTAATTTTTACAGTAATCAGTGCATTTTTATAGCACCGATTACTGTAAAAATTACAATGGTCCCAAAATGGTGTCAAAAGTGTCCGATGTGTCCGCCATAATGTCGTAGTCACGATAAAAATCGCTGATCGCCGCCATTACTAGTAAAAAAAATAAATTAATAAAAATGCCATAAAACAGTCCCCTATTTTGTAGACGCTATAACTTTTGCGCAAACCAATCAAGCGCTTATTGCGATTTTTTTTACCATAACTATGTAAAAGAATACATATCGGACTAAACTGTGGAATTTTTTTTTTTTTAGATATATTTTTTGGGGATATTTATTATAGCAAAAATTAAAAAATATTGCATTTTTTTCAAAATTGTCGCTCTTTTTTTGTTTATAGCGCAAAAAATAAAAACTGCAGAGATGATCAAATACCACCAAAAGAAAGCTCTATTTGTGGGGAAAAAAGGACGTCAATTTTGTTTGGGAGCCACGTCGCATGACCGGGCAATTGTCAGTTAAAGCGACGCAGTGCCGAATCGCAAAAAGTGGCCTGGACTTTTAGCTGCAAAATGGTCCGGGGCTGAAGCGGTTAAACCGATGCGCTGCTTTTCTATAATCAGCTCGGCCTTCCCTTTTATTCAGCAGGGCGCGATTCACAATTAGGTTTTGTGTGTTCATTAGAGCCGTTATCATCCCCTCTGTGTTCTATACTGTTCTGTATTCTATACTGCTCATATATTATGCAGTCTTCAATCAGCCGACTTCACATTAAGAATTAAGCAGCTCTCCGCTGTGTGGCATCAATCAGGACTTGGGCGTTCGATGTGGAGGTGACTGCGTGTATTCCAACCACAACCAGAGGGATGAGGGATCCTACCCAGAAGCAATAAAAATATAGTGAGAATCAAACTGGGCATACACTACACCGAGAACCACCAGAGACGCAGACTCCAGCTCTTCATAAAATCTGGATTACACGGCCGCGTTAAAAGTAGAATGTGCGGATGGCAATATATTACAGGTCTAATCTTCTAACATTATTACAGCATAAAAAAAAATAAAAAGGAAAAAAAAATATGTAGCATCTTTGAGGCCCCTTTCACACCTATGCGTATTGGTTGCGGCTTACACCGCATCCAATTCGCATAACATTATAAAATACATTGATTCCAATGAGGCTGGTTCACATAGGTGCGATGCATTCGCACTGCGCATTGCCCAAAAAACGTGTGCGTTTTCTAGGCATTGCGGTGCGGCTCAGGTGCGAATTCAGGCCCATTATCTTCTATGGGCACGCATCTGATTCGCAGATGTGTTCAGTTCTCAACAGGATTTCTCTCCCTGCTCACTACACTCCCCCCCCCCCTCTCCCAGGTCACCAAATTCGCAGCTACAACAGAGATGATCTGCTGAACAGCTCTCTTATCTCTTTGCAGAGATAAGAGAGCTGGAATTCGCACAAGTGTGAACCCAGCCTAAAGGGAACGTGTCAGAAAAATCAAATGAACATAAAGATTCCTATAAAGCGCAATTGGACTTTTAGTGTAAATTCACTAATTATATTCCAGGTGTGCAAAGTCTAATGCCCGGTACACACGATGAGATTATCGGACGAATGGTTTTTTTGCATGCTAATCTCAGATCGAATCTGATAAGTTTGCGCACGACAGAATAAAAATTTGGAAGTGATGTCATGTGTTCAATTGCATTTTCGAATGACGGCTGTACTGATTAAATGAAAATAGTACGATCTGGCATCGTACGAAAAAAAAATTTGTGCATGTCCGATTAAATAATATTGGATGAACTGTCCTGATTCGGTCTCTCGAAAGCTCTGTACGAACAATCGTACGTTCACTCCCTAATCGGTATTTTTTTTTTTTATTTCTGATCGTGTGTACCGGGCATTAAAATTGGTTTTCTTTAACCACTTCAGCCCCTGAAGGTTTTACCCCACTTCATGACCAGGCCATTTTTTTGCAACACAGCACTGCGTTATTTTAACGGACTGTTGCGCGGTCGTGTGACACTGAACCCAAATAAAATTTATATCCCTCTTTTTCACAAATAGATCTTTATTTTAGTGGCATCTGATCACTGCAGATTAAATTTTTTGCGCAAAAAAAAAAAACAACACCATTTTGAAAGAAAAAAACAATTAAAAAAATTGTAAAAAATCATATTTCTTCATCAATTTAGGCCAATATGTATTCTGCTACATATTTTTGGTAAAAAAAAAATACCAACAAGGCCCCTTTCACAATGGGGCGTGTCGGCGGAAAAGCACCGCTATTTTTAGCGGCGGTTTACTGTCGTATTTGCAGAGGTATTCAGCCGCTAGCGCGGTGCTTTTAACCCCTTCTAGCGGCCGAAAAAGGGTTAAAACCACCCGCAAAGCGCTGCTGCAGCAGCACTTCGTCGGCGGTATAGCCGCGCTGCTGCAGCAGCGCTTTGCCGGCGGTGTAGCCACGCTGCTCATTCATTTCAATGGGCAGGAGCATGAGGAGTGGTATACACACCGCTCCTTCACCGCTCCAAAGATGCGGCTAGCAGGACTTTTTTTTACCGTCCTGCCAGCGCACTGCTTCAGTGTGAAAGCCCTCGGGGCTTTCACATTGGAGAGACAGGAGCGGCTCTTTCGGGGCGCTTTGCAGGCGCTATTTTTAGCGCTGTAGAGCCTGCAAAGCGCCCCAGTGTGAAAGGGGTCTTAGTGTATATTGATTGGTTTGCACAAAAGTTATAGCGTCTACAAACGATGGGAAATTTTTATGGCATTTTTATTTATTTAATTTTTTTACTAGTATTGGCGGGGATCAGTGATTTTTAGCGCAGGACCCGCTGATTGGCTCCCCCTTTGTCCAATCAGCGCACGATCACGCCTCCGGTGCCGCGCGTGCCCCCCCAGTGTCTATTGCACAAAATTACCTACATGTACGTGATTTCACGCAATAGAGCCGACCTGCCGCAGTACAAGTACGTTCGGCAGTCGGCAAGTGGTTAAAAAGCAGCCCTATTCCGAGTAGAAAAGCCTATCCCCTGCCAGTATGCTGCTGTATGGAAGCAGTGGTCTCTCTGCAGAGGTCTAGCACACTCCTTGTTGAGTCAGAGCTCTCCAATCAGAGGGGAGTAGGGGCATTGCGGATTATAGAGCCATACGTCTAACCCAGCCGGAGTCATGTTGGATCTGTGAGGAGTGACCACTGCTTCCACGCAGGGAGAAACTGTACTACTCTGCAGCTCCTGGCAAGGGACAGGCTTTTTCACTCAGGTAGGCAGAAAATAAATTGTAAGACAGGGAACACATCTTGTTGGTCTGGCGATGTCAATGGGGCCCAGCTTCAGCCTTCAATCTACTGCAATATAAAGGGGGCGCTACTGATCAAAACTGTGCACCTGCCTGACACTTCATAGGAATGGACGTACTTGTGGAACATTGGTGTGTGGCAATGCCAGGAAAGTCAATGCAAATGGAGCTCTGTGTCAATCACAAGGATGGGGGGGATGGGGGGAGACAAAGGAGTCAGTTCACTTAAGCCCTGGAAATCCGATGAAGCTGACTTCCATCAGTCTTGTCTACACACCATCAGTCAAAAATCTGACCGTCCCAAACGCTGTGACGTAAAACACTCCGAAAAGCCGGGAGAAATTAATTTCAATGTATCTGAGCATGCGTCGACTTGATTCTGAGCATGCGTGGGAGTTCCACAGACGATCGGAATTTGCTATCGCTTTTTTTTCCCCCATCGGATAAATTTAAAACATCTTCTATATTTTCTCACCGATGGAAAAAAGACTGATGGGGCCCATACACGATCGGTTTGTCCATTGGACTGTTTTCATCGGTAAAACCGATCGTGTGTACACGACATAAGAGTTAACCACTTAACGACCACCCACTGTAAATATACGTTGGCAGAATGGCACGGACAGGCACAATCACGTGCCTGACTTCGTATGGGTGGGGGGTCCGATCGGACCCCCTCCGGTACAGTGGGCGGCCGGGATCGCTTCGGGAGCGATCCGTGATGAGGGGGCAGCCATTCGATTCTGGCCACCCCCTCGCGATCGCTCCCGGCGAATCAAATGCTTCCTCTGCCTGTGAAATGTTTACACAGGCAGGAGGAAGTGATGTCATCCCTCAAGCGGCGCTCACATATACCGAGCGCCGCATGAGAGAAGACACACAGGTTAGTGAACAAACACTACACTAACACCAGCACACATAGGTACATAAATCGCCCCCCCCCAGATCACCCCCCCAGCCCCCAGTGTCACTGATTGCAGTGACCATTTATTTAGTGATCACTGCAATCAGTGACATTTGTGACTGTAAAAGTGACAGGGCAGTTAGTTTTAGGTCCAGTGTAGCCCCCTAACCCCGCCTAATAAAGGTTTAATCCCTTGATCGCCCCCCAGGTAACCCTTTCACCCCCTAGCACCGCCGTCACTAAGCAATCGTTTTTCTGATCGCTGTTTAGTGTCGGTGATGCCGATAGGTAGCCAGTTATTTTTTTTAGGTTCGCCACAGGTTTTTATAGCGTCGGGTACCCCCATATATTACCTAATAATGGTTTAACCCCTTGATCGCCCCCCCCCAGGT
Source organism: Rana muscosa (assembly GCA_029206835.1). Taxonomy (NCBI): domain Eukaryota; kingdom Metazoa; phylum Chordata; class Amphibia; order Anura; family Ranidae; genus Rana; species Rana muscosa. Next base: position 53,340,165 of record CM055124.1, on the reverse strand, counting down.
AACCCTTTCACCCCATTTTGCCAGTGTCACTAAGCGATCGTTTTTCTGATCGCTGTCTTAGTGTCGGTGATGCCGATAGGTAGCCAGTTATTTTTTTTAGGTTCGCCGCAGGTTTTTATAGCGTCGGGTACCCCCATATATTACCTAATAAAGGTTTAACACCTTGATCGCCCCCCCAGGTAACCCTTTCACCCCATTTTGCCAGTGTCACCAAGCGATCGTTTTTCTGATCGCTGTCTTAGTGTCGGTGATGCCGATAGGTAGCCAGTTATTTTTTTTAGGTTCGCCGCAGGTTTTTATAGCGTCGGGTACCCCCATATATTATCTAATAAAGGTTTAACCCCCTGATTGCCCCTAGTTAACCCTTTCACCAGTGATCACCATATAAGTGTTACGGGTGACGCTGGTTAGTTAGTTTGCTTTTTATAGTGTCAGGGCACCCGCCGTATATATAACCCAATAAAGGTTTAACCCCCTGATCGCCCGGCGGGTGATATCAATTAGGTTTTAGTGTCAGAGAGGGTCTGCGTCACACCCCAGGCAGCGTCAGGTTAGTGCCAGTAACGCTAACACCCACGCGTGAAGCATACACCTCCCTTAGTGGTATAGTATCTGAACAGATCAATATCTGATCTGATCAGATCTATACTAGCGTCCCCAGCAGTTTGGGGTTCCCAAAAACGCAGTGTTAGCGGGATCAGCCCAGATACCTGCTAGCACCTGCGTTTTGCCCCTCCGTCCAGCCCAGGCCACCCAAGTGCAGTATCGATCGATCACTGTCACTTACAAAACACAACACACATAACTGCAGCGTTCGCAGAGACAGGCCTGATCCCTGCGACTCCAGTGCTGTAGGAGGTGATTTCACCACCACAGTTAAAAAAAAAAAGCAAATATGCCGAAGCATTGGGGCAGCAGGGGCGGAGATGCGGAGGAGCGATTTTGCTCCTAATGCCGCATACATGCGGTCGAAATTCCGACGGAGGCTTGCCCGTGGAAAAGTCCGACCATGTGTGTGCGGCATAATTTTCGCGGGAGGATGCCCCAATGCTTCGGCATATATAAATGGTGCATGTATGCCCATCATTAGAAGTGGGTGGATGAAGGGCGGTATTCTAATGGTGGGCATACCCACCGATCAATCTCTTTTTTCGTTCAGCCAACAGGCTGCATGAAAAAAAAGATTACAATACATGTCCAACAAGGACCAGCAACGTACTGGTATGTTGCTGGACTTTGAATGGTTATACCAGATTGATGCCTGCGGGTTTAGATATTCTTTTCAGCCAGTGGCCGGCTTTCATGTGAAAGCAATCCTAGTGGCTAATTAGCCTCTGGACTGCTTTTACAAGCAGTGGGAGGGAATGTCCCCCCCCCGGATATAAAAAGTGCCATTGGGAAATTGGGAAACCATTTTATCACACCGATCTTGGTGTGGTCAGATGTAGGGTTGAGCGAACCCGAACTGTAAAGTTCGGGTCCGTACCGAACTTTAGCTTTTTCCCGAACCCAGACTTTGCGCGAAAGTCCGGGTTCGGGTTCGGCAATCTAATGGCGCAGTTAGAAATGCTTCAGGGGCCAGCCAATCACCTTTTGATTAGCTGGTGTGCCCTTAGAAGCCATCATAGCCATGCCTACTAATGGCATGGCTGTGATTGGTCAGTGCAACATGTGACCCAGCTTCTATATAAGCTAGAGGCACACAGCACACACGTCACTCTGCTTCAGAATAGATAGGGAGAGGATCTCGTCTGCTGCTGCTGCTTTTAGGGAGAGATTGAAAAATACATGAGTTAGTCCTGATTCTGGAATCTGAGGGAAAAGATAGAGACACAGTGTAGTGTAGGGCCAGGTTCCTGTTGGTGCTTTCAGGGAGAGAGATATATTATATAGGAATAGGAGTCCAGATTCAGAGATATAACTCAGCGATCTGCATAGGTTTACCTGTTTGTGTTGCAGTGCAGTCTTTTTACACTGCCATGAGCCCAGTGTCAGAGAAAATCTACCTTTTATCTGCAAGCTCAGTGCACCAGCACTGCATATATTACGTTGAGAGATACACCGTTTCCATACTGTGGGTGTATTCTGCTCTTGGAAAAAGATCCATTTAGGGCAAAAAAAAAAAAAGGCACTTTATTGTGCTCTTTTCCAAAAGACCCATTAAGGGCAAAAAAAAAAAAATTTGCATTTTATTTTGCTCGTGCAAAAAAAGACCCGTTTAGGGCAAAAAAAATAAAAAATTTGCACTTGTACTGTGGGTGTGTTGTGATCTTCCAAAAAACGCCATTTAGGGCCACGAAAAATATTTTGCAGTGTGTTATACATACGTGGAGGCGTGTGAAATAAACCATTTCTATATATTTGTCTTCTACTGTGCTATACTAAAAAAACAAACATTTTTTTGAATAGCATTTTCTGCAGTTCTGTAGCTGTGCGATTCAGCGGTTACGTACTGTGGGTGTGTTCTGCTCTTCCAAAAACACCCATTTAGGGCAAGATCCTAAATTTGGAAAATATGAGAAGGTCAAAGGGACGTGGTGGCCCCGGTCGTGGTGCTGCTGGTGGAGCTCCTGTTGCAGGGAGAGGACGTGGTGGATCTGTGCCAGATACACGCACAAGTGAAACACCTTCCTCAGGTGCGAGTAGGCGACCGAGCCTGCGGCGGTATTTTGTCGCGCCTAATGAGGCTGTACGAATGTTTAGGCCAGGACAAGTACAGGCGATAGTAGATTGGGTTGCTGACAGTGCCTCGGGTTCCTTCACATTGTCTCCCACCCACTCTTCTGATGAAAGATCAGAGTTGGCACCTGAAACCCATGTCCATCAGTCTTTCACCTCACCCCCTTGCAAATCAGCCAAGCAGTCTGAGCCCCAAATCATGCAGCAGTCTCTTCTGCTTTTCGATGACTCTGTTAGCAGGGTTTCCCAGGGCAATCCACCTAGCCCTGCCCCAGAAGTGGAAGAGATTGAGTGCACCGATGCCCAACCACTTATGTTTCATGATGAGTACATGGGAGGACCATCGCAGCACGTCTCAGATGATGACGAAACACAGGTGCCAACTGCTGCTGCTTTCGCAATTGTGCAGACAGACAAGGAGGGCAGGGGTGAAGACTGGGTGGAAGATGATGTGGAGGACGATGAGGTCCTCGACCCCACATGGAATCAACGTTATGCAGGTGACCAGTGTAGTTTGGAGGAAGAGGCGGTGGTCGCACAGAGCCACCAGCACAGCAGAAGAGGGAGCAGGGTGCAAAAGCGGAGCGTCCGTCCCCTAGATAGTATGTCTGCTACTGCCCAACGCAGCAAGGGACCGAGCACACCAAAGCCAAGTCCAAGGAGTTCCCTAGCGTGGCAGTTCTTCACACAATGTGCTGATGACAAGACACAAGTGGTTTGCACACTGTGCAATCAGAGCCTGAAGCGAGGCATAAACGTTCTCAACCTGAGCACAACCTGCATGACCAGGCATCTAAGTGCAAAGCACGAGCTGCAGTGGAGTAGACACCTCAAAAACCAAGAAAGGTCTCTGGCTCCTCCTGCTTCCTCTTCTGCTGCAGTCTCGGCCTCTTCATCCACCTCTGTAGTGACAGTGGCACCTGCCACCCCGCAAACAGAGGATCTGCCAGCAACACTACCACCTGGGTCACCAACCATCTCCACAATGTCCCATGGAAGCGTTCAGCTCTCTATCTCCCAAACATTGGAGCGGAAGAGGAAGTACCCCCCTAGCCACCCGCGATCCCTGGCCCTGAATGCCAGCATTTCAAAACTCCTGGCCTTTGAAATGCTGTCATTCCGTCTGGTGGAGACGCAGAGTTTTAAAAGCCTGATGGCATTGGCTGTCCCACAGTACGTCGTGCCCAGCCGCCACTACTTTTCCAGGCGAGCCATCCCTTCCCTGCACAACCAAGTGGCGGACAAAATCAGGTGTGCACTGCGCAACGCCATCTGTGACAAGGTCCACCTAACTATGGATGCGTGGACCAGTAAGCATGGTCAGGGACGTTATATCTCCCTAACAGCACACTGGGTAAATGCAGTGGCGGCTGGGCCTGAGGCAGATAGCAGTTTGGCGCATGTCCTTCCACCACCGAGGATTGCAGGGTGCTTCAGTTTGCCTCCTGTTGCTAACTCCTCCTACTCCGCTTCCTCATCCTCTACCGCCTCCTCATGCGGTCAGCGTAACACCTTCACCACCAACTTCAGCACAGCCAGGGGTAAACGACAGCAGGCAGTTTTAAAACTTTCCTGTTTGGGGGGAAAAAACCCACACCGTGCAGGAGTTGTGGAGGGATATGGAACAACAGACCAATGAGTGGTTGCTGTCAGTGAGCCTCAAGCCCGGCCTGGTGGTGTGCGATAATGGGCGAAATCTCGTAGCAGCTCTGGGCCTAGCCGGTTTGACGCACATCCCTTGCCTGGCGCATGTGCTGAACTTGGTGGTCCAGAGGTTCCTTAAAAATTACCCCAATATGCCAGAGCTGCTGCAGAAAGTGCGGGCTGTGTGTGCGCACTTTCGGCATTCTCACCCTGCTGCTGCTCGCCTGTCAGCGCTGCAGCGTAACTTCGGCCTTCCCGCTCACATGTGACGTGCCCACAAGGTGGAACTCCACCTTGCACATGCTGGCCAGACTGTGCGAGCAGCAGCAGGCGATAGTGGAGTTTCAGCTGCAGCAATCACGCGTGAGTCGCTCTGCGGAACAGCACCACTTCACCACCAATAACTGGGCCTCCATGCGAAACCTGTGTGCCTTTTTGCGCTGTTTCGAGTACTCCACCAACATGTCCAGTGCCAATGACGCCGTTCTTAGCGTTACTATCCCAGTTCTATGCCTCCTTGAAAAAACGCTTCGGGCGATGATGGAAGAGGATGTGGCATAGGAGGATGACGAGGAGGAGGAGGAAGCGGGATCATTTCAAAGGCTTTCAGGGCAGTCTTTCACAAGTGGCTACGAGGGTGGGTTCCTGCACCAACAAACGCCAGGTACACAATTGTCCGGCAGAAAGGGCACAGTTCTGGTGTCAGGATCACCTGTGGCCAGGTGACAGATGCACACCGTAGGGGGACAGGAGTGCACCGCGAGGTAGTGAACCCTATGGCTGGCTTCTGCGGATAGGAAACTGGGTGGTTGTGGAAAGCGGGACCAGAGGAGCACAACGGGATCCAAACGGAAGCTAGAGCCAAGATTCCCCAGGGCGCGGAGTCTAAGACCCAGCTGGTCTTCTCCAGGGCCTCTAGTGGTGAGGATGTTAGCTGCAGGCTGGGACCAGGTCGCGGCCCCTGGAGTTTCCTAGCTCACGCCCCGTAGGATAAGGGGAAAAGAGGGGAAGCAGCAGCAGCACACGATAAGAGAGAACCGAATAACAAGCTGAAGGTCAGGGGCCACAAGCAGACAAGGATAACGAAGAACGAGCCGAAGGTCAAGGGTCACGAGCAGACAGGGATAGTCGGGGACAAGCCAATAACGTAACAGAGAGACAGACGTAGCACACGGCAGGCAGGAACCCAAACACACAATGCCTAACAAACACGTTGATCAGCAAAGCAGGCTTGCAGTGCACAGGTCAATATAGTGTTCTGTGATAGGGCCTGGGGTGGAGTCAGGCTGGGAGGAGATTATAAAGGAAGCCAGGTGAAGGAGGTCTGGTCTCTAGATGAACACATGAGGAGGAAGGTAAGATGGCAGACAGACATTAATGCATATCCATGACAGTACCCTCCCTCTTACGAGGCCTCCCCCTTCCCCGCCTGGGCCCAGGTTTAGAGGGAAACTTCAGATGAAACTCCTTTAACAGACGAGGTGCAAAGACCTCAGATGCAGTGATCCAAGACCTCTCCTCAGGACCAAACCCTTTCCAATGAACGAGGTACTGAAGAACGCCTTTACAGAGTCGGGAGTCCAGAATTTGACTGATCTCGTACTCCTGATTATCCTCAGAGACAGGCGCCACGGTAGGGAGAGGACGAGAGAATTTATTGAGGACTAAAGGCTTTAGAAGAGCAACATGAAAGGAGTTAGTGATTTTAAGGCTCTTAGGAATCTGGAGTTTGAAACAAACCGGATTCAGTTTAGCAGTTACCGTGTGTGGACCGATGAATCGTGGAGCAAACTTCAGAGAAGGAACTCGGAGCTTGATGTTCCTGGTAGAGAGCCAGACTTTGTCCCCTGGCTGAAGAGAAGGCGGTTTACGCCTGCGGCGGTCGGCAAAGCCTTTGAATTTTTCAGCAGCTGCCCGGAGGGAATCATGAACGTGACCCCAAATGGAATTGAGAGACTCCTGAACCGAAGCCAAAGCTGGAATGTCTGGAGAACAGATCATGGGAAGAGGAAGTTGAGGGTGTTTTCCATAAACTGTGAAAAAGGGTGTCTTCTGCGAACTGGTATTCACATGATTGTTATGGGAGAATTCTGCCCACGGGAGTAGAGAGGACCAATCGTCATGGTGAGAAGACACAAAGGTGCGAAGAAAGACCTCTAACTCCTGATTAACCCTCTCAGTCTGTCCATTGGATTGGGGATGGTAAGAAGAAGAAAAATCCAAGACAATATTGAGGGATTTGCAAAAGGCTCTCCAAAAACGAGACGTGAATTGGACTCCCCTGTCGGAAACAATATGAGAAGGGACCCCATGTAGGTGGAGAATTTCCCGAATGAAAATGGGAACCAAGGCAGGGGCAGAAGGAAGACCAGGAAGAGGAACAAAATGAGCCATCTTGGAGAATCGATCGATTACCACCCAAATGACTGTATTATTCTCAGACAGTGGGAGATCGGTGATAAAATCCATGGCAATATGGGCCCAGGGTTCCTTAGGAATGGGCAAGGGCATGAGGAGACCAGCAGGAGCTTGTGTGGAGGATTTGGACTGAGCGCAGACATGACAAGCTTTAACGTAGTCTTTGACGTCTGAGCGGAGATTAGGCCACCAGTAGTGACGACTGATGAGTAGGAAGGAACGGAGGAATCCAGAAAGGCCTGCCACCTTGGAATCATGTCCCCAACGAAGGATCTTAGCTCTTAGCTCAGTGGGGACAAAGGTCTTACCAGGCGGAATTTTTGACTTCAGGGTGGTAGAGTGGGCAACAATGCATGAGGTGGGAATGATCGGCTCAGGTTCAGGGGCGGACTCCTCGTCCAAAGTGTCAAATGACCTAGAGAGCGCATCAGCCCGACCGTTGCAGGAACCAGGTTTGTAGGTAATCGTGAAATTAAAACGGGCAAAGAAGAGACTCCACCTGGCCTGTCTAGGATTCAGACGTTTAGCATTCTGTAGATACTGTAAATTCTTGTGATCGGTAAAGATCGTTATGGAGTGAGGGGAACCCTCCAAGAGATGACGCCACTCCTCTAACGCCAATTTAATTGCGAGAAGTTCCCGATCACCGATGGCATAATTCCTCTCTGCCTGAGAATTTTTTTTGGAGAAGAACGCACATGGTTGGCGTCTCTTCTCAAAGATTTGAAGAAGCACAGCTCCCACCCCCATTGAGAAAGCGTCCACTTCAATAAAAAATGCATTCCCAGGATTTGGTCTCCTCAAGAGGGGGCCAGAAACAAAGGCCTGTTTCAGGTTGTGAAATGCAGAGACAGCTTCGGGAGGCCAGTCTCTGGCATTCACACCCTTCTTGGTCAAAGCGATAATAGGCGCGGCAATGGAAGAGTAATTCCTTATGAACTGCCTATAATAATTAGTGAAGCCAAGAAAGCGCTGTGTGGCCTTGAGGCTAGCAGGAAGAGGCCACTTGGTGATAGCCAAGACCTTCCCAGGGTCCATACGAAGACCCGAACATGAGACGAAGCACCCCAAAAACAGGACCTCAGAACATTCAAAGGAACATTTCTCCAGCTTGGCATAGAGATTGTTCTCTCTAAGACGTTGAAGTACAGTGCGGACATGGTTTCTGTGGACGAGCAGATTTTCAGAAAAGATCAGAATGTCATCCAGATAGATGACAACAAACTGGTACAGCAGATCTCTGAAGATTTCATTGACAAAGTTTTGAAACACGGCTGGAGCATTACACAGACCAAAAGGCATCACCAGATATTCGTAATGCCCGTCTCTAGTGTTGAATGCAGTCTTCCATTCGTCACCCTCCCGTATTCGAATGAGATTGTACGCGCCTCTGAGATCCAACTTGGTGAAAATGGAGGCACCCTTCAACCTATCGAATAGCTCAGATATTAAGGGTAAGGGGTATCGATTTTTAATAGTAACCGCATTTAAACCCCGATAATCGATGCAGGGTCTTAAGGTACCATCCTTTTTGGCAACAAAAAAGAACCCTGCCCCTGCAGGCGATGAGGATTTCCGGATGAAACCTCTCTCCAGATTCTCTGCGACATACTCCGACATGGCCTGGGTCTCTGGGATGGACAGAGGGTAGGTACGACCCCTGGGTAGAGTTGCTCCGGGGACAAGATCAATAGCACAGTCAAAAGACCTGTGGGGAGGAAGCACCTCAGCTGATTTCTTACAGAACACATCCCGGTAATCGCTGTATGCAGCAGGAAGATCAGAAGAAACAGAAGTGGCAGAAACCGGAAGACTCTCCTTGGGGGTCACCTTGAGAAGACACGACGAGAAACATGAGGAACCCCAGGCCAGGATCTGCCCAGAGACCCAGTCCACATGTGGAGAGTGGAGCTGTAGCCAAGGGAGGCCCAATACAACAGGGGTAGAGGCCTTGGGTAGAATAAGAAAGGATATCCACTCCTGGTGGAGAATCCCTACCGACATCCTAATGGGTAGCGTCTGGAAGCGAATAGGGCCCCCTGGGAGAACAGTGCCATCAATTGCCGAGACTACCAATGGGGTAGTGAGAGGTGAAAGGGTAAGCTTCATAGAAGAAGCAGTTCTCCAATCCATAAAATTGCCGGCAGCCCCGGAATCCAGGTATGCAAGGGTTGACTGAGGAGAAGTGCCTACATGAAGGAACACCGGCAAGAGCAGGCGAGAAGGTGATGATTCTGGGTCCAATACTCCACCTTCCAAATGTATTGGACCCGAGCGTTTCCCGGACGAAGCGAGCAGGAGTCACGAAAATGACCCTTTCCCCCACAATAGAGGCACAAGCCCAGAGTTCTGCGCCTAGCACGTTCTGAGGGGGTTAGTCTGGTCCGGCCCAGCTGCATAGGTTCTTCAGCAGGTAGAGGATGCTCCACGGAATGAAGGGAGGGGAGCTCAGACTGGCTAGGACCCAGAGAGTGCTGGCGTCTTTTTTCTAAGGACCTCTCTTGAAAACGAATGTCGATCTGGTTGCATAATGAAATTACATCGTCCAGACCGACGGGAATGGCTCTTCCCGCTAATTCGTCTTTCACTCGGTCAGAGAGGCCATGTAAAAAGGTAGCGACCAGGGCCTCATTATTCCAGCTCAATTAAGCTGTGTGGATACGGAACTGAAGAGCATATTGCCCCACTGAACTAGATTCTTGGCGAAGACGTAAGACAGCACTAGCCGCTGAAGAAGCCCGAGCCGGCTCTTCGAAGATATTACGAAAGAGCTTCAAGAAATCGGACAGACTGGAAACCACCGGATCGTTCCTCTCCCACAGGGGGGCAGCCCAGGCCAAAGCTTCACCGGAGAGGAGGGAAATGATATAGGCTACCTTAGCCTGGTCAGACAGGAAGCTTTGAGGCTGAAGCTCAAAATGAATTGTGCATTGGCTGAGAAACCCCCTGCAGGCCTTGGAGTCCCCAGAGAAATGGGACGGAGCTGGCAATCCCAGTGAGTGTGAGGCTGCGACTGGTGCGATAGGTACAGCCGCTGGTTGTACTTGGGGTTGCGGATTCGGGGTTCCCAAGGAGACCTGAAGCTGCTTGAATCGAGAAGCCAGATCCTGGAGGAATCGCATCACCTGAGTCTGATTTGATTCCTGGGTCTCAAGTCTGCGAACTATGCCCTGCAATGGATCATCCGCGGGGAGCGGGATGTCAGCCGGGTTCATGGCTGATCAAACTGTCAGGATCACCTGTGGCCAGGTGACAGATGCACACCGTAGGGGGACAGGAGTGCACCGCGAGGTAGTGAACCCTATGGCTGGCTTCTGCGGATCGGAAACTGGGTGGTTGTGGAAAGCGGGACCAGAGGAGCACAACCGGGATCCAAACGGAAGCTAGAGCCAAGATTCCCCAGGGCGCGGAGTCTAAGACCCAGCTGGTCTTCTCCAGGGCCTCTAGTGGTGAGGATGTTAGCTGCAGGCTGGGACCAGGTCGCGGCCCCTGGAGTTTCCTAGCTCACGCCCCGTAGGATAAGGGGAAAAGAGGGGAAGCAGCAGCACACGATAAGAGAGAACCGAATAACAAGCTGAAGGTCAGGGGCCAAAAGCAGACAAGGATAACAAAGAACGAGCCGAAGGTCAAGGGTCACGAGCAGACAGGGATAGTCGGGGACAAGCCAATAACGTAACAGAGAGACAGACGTAGCACACGACAGGCAGGAACCCAAACACACAATGCCTAACAAACACGTTGATCAGCAAAGCAGGCTTGCAGTGCACAGGTTAATATAGTGTTCTGTCATAGGGCCTGGGGTGGAGTCAGGCTGGGAGGAGATTATAAAGGAAGCCAGGTGAAGGAGGTCTGGTCTCTAGATGAACACATGAGGAGGAAGGTAAGATGGCAGACAGACATTAATGCATATCCATGACATCTGGAGGATGACGAGGTGGAGGAGGAGATGGAGGAGGAGGAGGAGGAGCCATTTTCACAGCAGGGTGGCACCCAGACCAGCTCGTGGCCATCACTGGTGCGTGGCTGGGGGGATACAGAGGACACAGACGATACACCTCCCACAGAGGACAGCTTTTCTTTGCCTCTGGGCAGCCTGGCACACATGAGCGATTACATGCTGCAGTGTTTCCGCAATGACCGCCGAGTTGCCCACATTTTAACTGGTGCTGATTACTGGGTGGCCACCCTGCTGGATCCCCGTTACAAGGACAACGTACCGTCCTTAATTCCCTCACTGGAGCGGGATCGTAAGATGCGCGAGTACAAGCGCACGCTGGTAGACGCGCTGCTGGTGGCATTCCCACCTGAGAGCGGGCGTACGGTGGAAGCACAAGGCGAAGGCAGAGGAGGAGGAAGAGGTCGCCAACGCAGCCGGGGCACCGGCAGCACCTCAGAAGGCAGGGTTAGCATGGCTGAAATGTGGAAAAGCTTTGTCAGCACGCCACAACAACCAGCACCACCAGCTGAGATGGAACGTCTTAGCAGGAGGCAGCATTTCACCAACATGGTTGAGCAGTATGTGTCCACAGGCCTACACGTACTGGATGACGGGTCTGCCCCCTTTAACTTCTGGGTCTCCAAATTGGGCACATGGCCTGAGCTTGCCCTTTATGCCTTGGAGGTGCTGGCCTGCCCTGCAGCCAGTGTATTATCTGAACGTGTATTTAGCACGGCAGGGGGCGTTATCACAGACAAGCGCAGCCGCCTGTCCAGAGCCAATGTGGACAAGCTCACGGTAATTAAAATGAACCAGGCATGGATCCCACAGGACTTGTCCGTACCTTGTGCAGAATAGACATGTATACCGGTGTTGTGACAAAAACTGTCCGGCCATCGGATTGTGTCCGGCCCATACTGCGAAGGCGCAGCGCTTGCGCAGTACAGAGGACAAAGAGATTCACAAAATCTCCGAAGATGAACGGCGCCTGCGCAGTGAGTGCAGGTTCAAGCCCCACCATCCAAGTGGACATACGGTAGCACATAGTAACAGGGCCTCTCACGGGCTCGGTTCGATCGCCACGCTTCGGGCACGGCCTCACTTGGCTCGGCTTGAACCACGGATGGTGTGGCCTTCACCTGAACTCACCACGCAGGCGCCGTTCGTCTTGGGAGATTTTCGAAATCCCCTTGTCCTACATACTGAGCAAGTGCAGTACAGGGTGGACACTATTTGACGGGGAACAGAATTCGACACATCACCGGCCTTACCCAGCCATTGTTGTATTTTTGAACCAGTGTTGGCTACCTCGTCCTCCTCCACCGCCGCTTCCACCTACACAGCCACATCCACCGCCACCTCAACCTCCTACTCCATATGGACCTCGTCCTCCTAGGTCAAGATTATAATTTGTATTTTATTTTTTTGTAGCGCACAGATCCTTTCCCCCTTACCTGTCTTTATGTTGTTGGCTCCTCGCAGGAGGGAGAAAGGCACACCGCACTACCAGCCCGTACCCTCCTATATAAAGAGGTTGAGCGGTGTACTTGACGGGCCGTGTCCACAGCCGGAGTCAAAACTCCTCCAGAGGATGATTCTCACCTCTACTGTAGGTAGAGGCAAGTCCTTTAATTCCCAGTAAAGTCAATGTCCACACCAGCTGAAATTACAACTCTTATTCTCTCATGGCAAAATAAACTCTACTCGGATAGAAAAGGTTAGAGCAAAGAAACAGGACAGCTTAAGGTGTGGAGGAGGTCCAGGCACAAACGTAGCACATTCACTTCACTGCTTAGGTTTCTCAAACAGTTTTAGGTGCACGGTCTCTGCCACAGACCTTGAGGTTGGTCTCTGCCACAGACCGGGTGTACAAGGCCCCTGCCACGGACCTGGAGAACTTTGGTCTCTGCCACAGACCAGGGTTGATAAGGCCCCTGCCACGGGCCGGGTGAATAAGGCCTCTGATACAGTCAAGATGACCTTGAGCTTCTCCTTCTACGAACCTAGCCCATATCAAGGGGAAGACATCTCTCCAGGGAGTCAACAGACCCTTCCTTCACCGTGACTCCCGCATCGGTCCATCAGAATGATCCTCCCTTCCCTGGAACATGGTCCCCTACACGAGGCGGCACCCTAAGACTCCTCGACCCTTAGCGGACTCCAGACGAAGGCTCTGGACTCCAGGCTTTACTCCCGCACCTAGGCCTCCATACCCAGGGCAGCAGGAACTCCAGGATAGTACCTCACCCCGGGCTAAAGGTACCCGAGATGGAACAGGAACACATGCACCCAGGCCGAAGGCACCTGGGCGTGGACCCAACTGGACATCAGCCCCCAGGCCAAAGGTCTGCCCCTTTTATATGCTCTCCCGGCATGCACAGCAGGTTCCCCGCCCCGCTGTACTACTGCCAAGAGGGGACACAAAAGGCACAGCACTGTATCCGCGGTTCAACCCTAGCCTACCATGGGAGCGCCACCTGTAGGCCACAGGGAACTGCACACCAATACTGTCCCCCGAGGACAAAATGGTCCATGAATCCTACAGAATTAGGGTGTTTGAGCCTATTTACCACTCAAACACTTCCCTTAAATTTAGCACCCCGCTACATTTTTATTTCAAAGTATTTTATTTTCCCACTAGCTTATCCATTAAATTGAATAATTTATTCCAGAAAGGGCGTATTCTGGGGCATTCCCACCATATGTGTGGCATCGTGCCGTTGAGTTTCTGAGGTTCTTAATGACTTCCCGTACCTCTTCTGCTGAAAAGGGGGCCTCCAGCATATTTTTTTATTTTTTTTATGTTATTTTAAGTTATTTCCCTATCCACATTTGTTTGCAGAGCACTTGCCATGCTCTTAACAACATTTTGCTGCCATTTGCAGCCCTCTAGCCCTTTCCATTACTTTTTTAGAGCCTTTTTAGTCCTTAGTCCTTGACTTCAATGGGGTTCGGGTTCGGGTTAAAGTTCGGTCCCGAACCCGAACTTTTTTCTGAAGTGCAGCCGAACCCGAACATCCAGGTGTCCGCTCAACTCTAGTCAGATGCTTTGAGGGCAGAGGTAAGATCTAGGGTCTAATAGACCCCAGTTTTTTCAAAAAAAAGAGTACCTGTCACTACCTATTGCTATCATAGGGGATATTTACATTCCCTGAGATAACAATAAAAATGATAAAAAACAAAAAATATGGAAGGAACAGTTTAAAAATAAAATAAAAAAGCAAAAATAATAATAATAAAAAAAAAAAGCACCCCTGTCCTGCCCTGCTCTTGCGCAATGGCGAACGCAAGCGTCGGTCTGGCGTCATATGTAAACAGCAATTGCACCATGCATGTGAGGTTTCACCCCGAAGGTCAGATCGAGGGCAGTCATTTTAGCAGTAAATCTAACGTGGTAACCTGTAAAGGCTTTTAAAGGCTTTTAAAAATGTATGTAGTTTGTCGCCAATGCGCGTTTGTGCAAAATTTTAAAGCTTGTCGTGTTTGGTATCTATGTACTCGGCCTAAAATCATCTTTATTATTTCATCAAACATTTGGGCAATATAGTGTGTTTTAGTGCATTAAAATTTTAAAAAAATTATTTTTTCCCCAAAAAATGCGTTTGAAAAATCGCTGCGCAAATACTGTATGGAAAAAAAATGCAACACCCACCATTTTAATCTGTAGGGCCTTTGCTTTAAAAAAATATATAATGTTTGGGGGTTCAACATAATTTTCTTGCAAAAAAAAATGTTTTCATGTAAACAAAAAGTGTCAGAAAGGGCTTTGTCTTCAAGTGGTTAGAAGAGTGGATGTAAGCTTCCTAATGTTGTGTATAAAATGCCAGGACAGTTCAAAACCCCCCCAAATGACCCCATTTTGGAAAGTAGACACCCCAAGCTATATACTGAGAGGCATGTCGAGTCCATGGAATATTTTATATGTTGACACAAGTTGCGGAAAAAAGACAATTTTTTTTTTTTTTTTTTGCACAAAGTTGTCACTAAATGATATATTGCTCAAACATGCCATGGGCATATGTGGAATTACACCCCAAAATACATTCTGTTGCTTCTCCTGAGTACGGGGATACCACATGTGTGAGACTTTTTGGGAGCCTAGCTGCGTACGGGACCCCAAAAACCAAGCACCGCCTTCAGGCTTTCTAAGGGTGTAAATTTTTGATTTCACTCCTCACTGCCTATCACAGTTTCGGAGGCCATGGAATTCCCAGATGGCACAAACCCCCCCAAATGACCCCATTTTGGAAAATAGACACCCCAAGCTATTTGCGGAGAGGTATGGTGAGTATTTTGCAGATCTCGCTTTTTGTCACAAAGTTTTGAAAATTGAAAAAAAAAAATTTTTCTTTCTTCATTTTCATTTTCAAAAACGAATGAGAGCTGTAAAATACTCACCATGCCTCTCAGCAAATAGCTTGGGGTGTCTACTTTCCAAAATGGGGTCATTTGTGGGGGTTTTGTGCTATTTTGGCATTTTATGGCCTTCGAAACTGTGATAGGCAGTGAGGAGTGAAATCAAAAATTTGCGCCCTTAGAAATCCTGAAGGCGGTGCTTGGTTTTCGGGGGCCCGTACGCAGCTAGGCTCCTAAAAAGTCCCACACATGTGGTATCCCCGTACTCAGGAGAAGCAGCAAAATGTATTTTGGGGTGCAATTCCACATATAACCATGGCATGTGTGAGCAATATATCATTTAGTGACAACTTTTTGTAATTTTTAATTTTTTTTGTCATTATTCAATCACTTGAGACAAAAAAAAAAAAAAAAATATTCAATGGGCTCAACATGCCTCTCAGCAATTTCCTTGGGATGTCTACTTTCCAAAATGGGGTCATTTGGGGGGGTTTTGTACTGCCCTGCCATTTTAGCACCTCAAGAAATGAGATAGGCAGTCATACATTAAAAGCTGTGTAAATTCCAGAAAATGTACCCCAGTTTGTAGACGCTATAACTTTTGCGCAAATATACGCTTATTGACTTTTACTAAAGACATGTGGCTGAATGCATTTTGGCCTAAATGTATGACTAAAATTGAGTTTATTCGATTTTTCTTATACCAAAAAGTAGAAAATATCATTTTTTTTCAAAATTTTCAGTCTTTTTCCATTTATTTTGCAAAAAAAAAAAAATCGCAGAGGCAATCAAATACCATTAAAAGAAAGCTCTATTTGTGGGAAGAAAAGGAAGCAAATTTCGTTTGGGTACAACATTGCATGTCCGCACAATTTCCAGTTGAAGCAACACAGTGCCAAATTCTGAAAACACCTCTGGTCCTTTAGCTACAAAATGGTCCGGGGCTTAAGTGGTTAAAGAATGGCCAATACAATGCGGTAAAATAGCGCTTGCATTAAATCAATTTGGAAAGTGCAATTCACTAGGAGTTTTGCATTAAATAACGAATAATGCGTTGTTTGTTCGATTGAGCGGTAATTACCGGATTTTTTTCAAGCTGTAATTTATTGCATTGAGCTGGTTGCTAAGGGGCAGGCTGGGAAGCCTGCTGCCGCATCCTTAACAATGGATGACTCATCAAAAATTATGACAAAAAAAACATTGTGTGGTCCCCCCCCCCCCCCCAATGCATACCAGGCCCATAGGGTCTGGTACGAATTTTAGGGGGAACGCCACATCAAAATGAAAAAAAAAAAACGGCATGGGGTCCCCCCTAGATCCATATCAGACCAATCCCTTAACCAAGCATGCAACCCTCCCCCATCTTACTGAACCATACCTGGACCCCACACTTTAAAAAAAATAATTGATGGGGGATTTCCCTTAAAATCCATACCAGACCACCTCCTGAACAATACCTGGACCCTACGCCGTTTAAAAAAAAAATTGGTGTGGGGTTTCCCTCCAAATCCATACCAGACCCCAAGGGCCTGGTATGGACTGGGGGAGACCCCACGCTGTTTTTTGTTATAATTTTGTTATTGCTGCCATGTTTTTTTTTTTTACTTTCAGCTGTCAGCGGGGAACCTGTTGACAGCTGATGAGTCATCTGTTGAGAAGGACCAGGCGGCGGGCTTCCCGAGCCCGCCAGCAAAACCCTGGTGATAAATATTGCATGTTTTTTTATTCTCTGTTCTGTTTGTGATGTTTTTTTTTAATGCCATTTACTGGCACATTTTTCATTTTGCGGTAAATACTGCATAATCTTTATTTTTTGTGAATTGGACTTTACCACATGCAATAATTTATGCAAATTAGTCACGTGACCGGGTTATCGCATGCACGTTAGTGTATTGACCCCAAAGCTGCTACTTTGGCTAGGTTCCCATTCTACTTAACCACTCGCCGACCAGCCGCCATCATTGTACGTCAGCTCGGGAACTGTATTTTGTGGGCACGCGCGTTAGTGTCATTAGTACAATAACAGTGCATGTATTTAGCACTGATCACTGTAATAATGTCACTGGTTCCCAAAAAAGTGTCAAAAATGTCAGTTAGGTGTCTGATCTGTCTTCTGCAAAAATCGCAGATCACCACCATTACTAGCAAAAAAAAAAAAAAAA
Organism: Rana muscosa; assembly: GCA_029206835.1. Taxonomy (NCBI): domain Eukaryota; kingdom Metazoa; phylum Chordata; class Amphibia; order Anura; family Ranidae; genus Rana; species Rana muscosa. The sequence goes on along the minus strand of CM055124.1, from coordinate 53,322,969 downwards.
GCCATAAATCTTTTCCCTATTTTGTAGATGCGATAACTTTTGCGCAAACCAATCAATATACGCTCATTGCATTTTTCTTTTTTACTAAAATTTAAAAATACATATTGGCCTAAACTGATGAAGAAATTTTTTGGGGATATTTATTATAGCAAAAAGTAAAAAATATTGCTTTTTTTCTAAATTGTCGCTCTTTTTTTGTTTATAGCGCAAACAAATAAAAGCGCAGAGGTGATCAAAGAGCACCAAAAGAAAGCTCTATTTGTGGGAAAAAAAGGACATCAATTTTGTTTGAGTACAGCGTCGCACAACCGTGCAATTGTCAGTTAAAGCGACGCAGTGCCGTATTGCAAAAAATGGCCTGGTCATTAATGCCCTGTACACACGATCGGAATTTCCATTGGAATAAAATCCGATGGAATTTTCCGTCGGAATTCCGTTCAAGCTGTCTTGCATACACACTGTCAGACCAAATTCCGATCTTCAAGAATGCGGTGACGTACAACACTACGACAAGCCGAGATCAATGAAGTTCAATACTTCCGAGAAAGCGTTGACTTGATTCTGAGCATGCATGTTTTTTTCTCTGTCGGAGTTCCACACAGACGATCAGAATTTCCGATTTTTTTCCATTGAAAAAGTCCGATGGGGCCACACACAATCGGAATATCTGATGAAAAAAATTCCGTCAGACTTTTTTCATCGGACATTCCGATCGTGTGTACAAGGCATAAGGGGGTAAATCCTTCCGGTCCTTAGGTGGTTAAAGTAACTTTGCAAAAAAATATAAAAATAAATGGAAGACCCACCTCTCCTGCTGCCCCTGCATCTAATTGCTGCAGAAATAAAAAGAGAAACTGCCAGCTAAAGATCCTGACAAATTTGACACTTCTGGGAGTGTCGGATTCCTTGTCCCCCAATGAACTGGTTTATCAATACCGTTTTTATAATTACTATTATTTTCTAATGACAGCATTGCTATAGAGGACAATATATACAACCTTCTAACCTACGCTGGACGTTCCCTTGCTGCATTTAAACTCAACATTGGCATGTGCTTTTCTGTGGAGCTCTTCCACAATGTATTATAGATCTTTTTTAATGAATATATTCATTTAAAGTGGTTGTAAACCCTTTTATCTTTTTTTTTTTACTAACCTGCAAGACAAAGCTATAATGAGCTAGTATGACTAGCATACTAGCTCATTATGTACCACTTACCTTCGATCGGGGCCCCCAAAGTCGTCCGTGTCCCTCCTCTAGCCGCATCCATCGCTGCGGCGATAGCCGGAATGTTACTTCCGGGTATCGCCGCTGCAGCCAATCACAGCGCCGCTCCGGCGCTGTGATTGGCCGGAGCGGCGAAGACGTGACTCCGCGCATGCGCGCGTGAGCTGTCGAATTCGGCTACGTCGTCGAATGTTGCGACCTAGCCGAATTTGTGAATGGGGTGACGTCAGCGTCGCCGCATTTACATACAAATATCTCCTTAACTGTGTAGGTTAAGGAGATATTTCATGCACCTACAGGTAAGCCTTAATCTAGGCTTACCTGTAGGTCTTTGTTTAAAAAGTGGGTTTACAACCACTTTAATATTTAATATTTTACAGTTTTAATTCCAGGCAATAACATATGGTATAAACCAACAGAAAGTAGAATAGAATATTCTGCACTTAGTGTGAATCTCCCATAAAATATACCAATTAATTTCCAATTCAGACAGCCGCACTTACTGTATTACCCATAACAATACAAAACTAATGAAAAAAGGGAGTAGAGGGTTTTGCGCTATCATTTAAAGTGCATATGCCTTGTAATTCACGAATAGATCAAAGGATAATTAATCAAATAAATTATACAGCGGGTAAAATAAGTATTGAACACGTCACCATTTTTCTAGGTAAATATATTTCTAAAGGTGCTATTGACATGAAATTTTCCCCACACCTCAGTAACAACCCATGCAATCCATATATAGCGGCCCCATTGGCTTTGAGTAAATAACGAGAGGAGAGCTTCTGACGGGTGCAGTACTTTTATTTCCTTTGCCTCAAAGGTGTGCATTAACCACTTAAGCCCCGGACCATTTGGTAGCTAAAGGACCAGAGGTGAATTCAGAATTTTGCACTGCGCTGCTTTAACTGTAAATTGTGCGGACATGCAATGTTGTACCCAAACGAAATTTGCGTCCTTTTCTTCCCACAAATAGAGCTTTCTTTTAATGGTATTTGATTGCCCCTGCGATTTTTATTTTTTGCGATATAAACGGAAAAAGACCGAAAATTTTGAAAAAAAATGATATTTTCTACTTTTTGTTATAAGAAAAATCGAATACACTCAATTTTACTCATACATTTAGGCCAAAATGTATTCAGCCACATGTCTTTAGTAAAAAAAATGTCAATAAGCGTATATTTATTGGTTTGCGCAAAAGTTATAGCGTTTACAAACTAGGGTACATTTTCTGGAATTTACACAGCTTTAAATTTATGACTGCCTATCTCATTTCTTCAGGTGCTAAAATGACAGGGCAGTACAAAACCCCCACAAATGACCCCATTTTGGAAAGTAGACACCCCAAGGAAATTGCTGAGAGGCATGTTGAGCCCATTGAATATATTTTTTTTTTGTCCCAAGTGATTGAATAATGACAAAAAAAATAAAAAAATTACAAAAAGTTGTCACTAAATGATGTATTGCTCACACATGCCATGGTTATATGTGGAATTGCACCCCAAAATACATTCTGCTGCTTCTCCTGAGTACGGGGATACCACATGTGTGGGACTTTTTAGGAGCCTAGCCGCGTACGGGACCCCGGAAACCAAGCACTGCTTTCAGGATTTCTAAGGGCGCAAATTTTTGATTTCACTCCTCACTACCTATCACAGTTTTGAAGGCCATAAAATGCCAAAATAGCACAAAACCCCCCCAAATGACCCCATTTTAGAAAGTAGACACCCCAAGGAAATTGCTGAGAGGCCTGTTGAGCCCATTGAATATTTTTTTTTGTCCCAAGTGATTGAATAATGACAAAAAAAAAAAAAATTACAAAAAGTTGTCACTAAATGATATATTGCTCACACATGCCATGGTTATATGTGGAATTGCACCCCAAAATACATTTTGCTGCTTCTCCTGAGTATGGGGATACCACATGTGTGGGACTTTTTAGGAGCCTAGCCGCGTACGGGACCCCGAAAACCAATCACCGCCTTCAGGATTTCTAGGCACAAATTTTTGATTTGACTCCTCACTACCTATCACAGTTTCGAAGGCCATAAAATGCCAAAATAGCACAAAACCCCCCCAAATGACCCCATTTTGGAAAGTAGACACCCCAAGCTGTTTGCTGAGAGGCATGGTGAGTATTTTACAGCTCTCATTTGTTTTTGAAAATTAAGAAAGACATTTTTTTTTTCTTTTTTTTTTTTTATTTTCAAAACTTTGTGACAAAAAGCGAGATCTGAAAAATACTCACAATACCTCTCAGCAAATAGCTTGGGGTGTCTACTTTCCAAAATGGGGTCATTTGGAGGGGTTTGTGCCATCTGGGCATTCCATGGCCTCCGAAACTGTGATAGGTAGTGAGAAGTGAAATCAAAAATTTACACCCTTAGAAAGCCTGAAGGCGGTGCTTGGTTTTTGGGGTCCCGTACGCGGCTAGGCTCCCAAAAAGTCTCACACATGTGGTATCCCCGTACTCAGGAGAAGCAACAGAATGTATTTTGGGGTGTAATTCCACATATGCCCATGGCATGTTTGAGCAATATATCATTTAGTGACAACTTTGTGCAAAAAAAAAAAAAAAAAATTATTTTTTCCGCAACTTGTGTCAACATATAAAATATTCCATGGACTCGACATGCCTCTCAGTATATAGCTTGGGGTGTCTACTTTCCAAAATGGGGTCATTTGGGGGGGTTTTGAACTGTTCTGGCATTTTATACACAACATTAGGAGGCTTACATCCACTCTTCTAACCACTTAAAGGCAAAGCCCTTTTTCACACTTTTTGTTTACATGAAAACATTTTTTTTTAAAGCAAAGGCCCTACAGAATAAAATGGTGGGTGTTGCATTTTTTTTTCTACACAGTATTTGCGCAGCGATTTTTTAAACGCATTTTTTGGGGAAAAAATACACTTTTTTTAATTTTAATGCACTAAAACACACTATATTGCCCAAATGTTTGATGAAATAAAAAAGATGATCTTAGGCCGAGTACATAGATACCAAACACGACATGCTTTAAAATTTCGCACAAACGTGCATTGGCGACAAACTACATACATTTTTAAAAGCCTTTACAGGTTACCCCGTTAGATTTACAGAGGAGGTCTACTGCTAAAATTACTGCCCTCGATCTGACCTTCGCGGTGATACCTCACATGCATGGTGCAATTGATGTTTACATATGACGCCAGACCGACGCTTGCGTTCGCCATTGGGCAAGAGCAGGGCAGGACAGGGGTGTTTTTTTTTTTTTTTTTTATTAATTTTGCTTTTTTTTTTTTTTTTTTTAATTGTTCCTTCCATATTTTTTTTTTAAATCATTTTTATTGTTATCTCAGGAAATGTAAATATCCCCTATGATAGCAATAGGTAGTGACAGGTACTCTTTTTTTGAAAAAACTGGGGTCTAGACCCTAGATCTTTCCTCTGCCCTCAAAGCATCTGACCACACCAAGATCGGTGTGATAAAATGCTTTCCCAATTTCCCAATGGCGCTTTTTATATCCGGGGGGGGGGGGGACATTCCCTCCCACTGCTTGTAAAAGCAGTCCAGAGGCTAATTAGCCACTAGGATTGCTTTTACATGAAAGCCGGCCGATGGCTGAAAGAATGATACCAAGATGATACCTAAACCCGCAGGCATCAATCTGGTATAACCATTCAAAGTCCAGCAACATACCAGTACGTTGCTGGTCCTTGTTGGACATGTATTGTAATCTTTTTTTTTCATGCAGCCAGGTGGCTGAACGAAAAAAGAGATTGATCGGTGGGTATGCCCACCATTAGAATACCGCCCTTCATCCACCCACTTCTAATGATGGGCATACATGCACCATTTATATATGCCGAAGCATGGGGGCATCCTCCCGCAAAAGTTATGCCGCACACACATGGTCTGACTTTTCCACGGGCAAGCCTCCGTCGGAATTTCGACCGTATATACGCGGTATTAGGAGCAAAATCACTCCTCTGCCCCTGCTGCCCCAATGCTTCGGCATATTTGCTTTTTTTTTTAACTGTGGTGGTGAAATCACCTCCTACAGCACTGGAGTCGCAGGGATCAGGCCTGTCTCTGCGAACGCTGCAGTTATGTGTGTTGTGTTTTGTAAGTGACAGTGATCGATCGATACTGCACTTGGGTGGCCTGGGCTGGACGGAGGGGCAAAACGCAGGTGCTAGCAGGTATCTGGGCTGATCCCGCTAACACTGCATTTTTGGGAACCCTAGTATAGATCTGATCAAATCAGATATTGATCTGATCAGATACTATACCACTAAGGGGGGTGTATGCTTCACGCGTGGGTGTTAGCGTTACTGGCACTAACCTGACGCTGCCTGGGGTGTGACGCAGACCCTCTCTGACGCTAAAACCTAATTGATATCACCCGCCGGGCGATCAGGGGGTTAAACCTTTATTGGGTTATATACGGCGGGTGCCCTGACACTATAAAAAGCAAACTAACTAACCAGCGTCACCCGTAACACTTACATGATGATCACTGGTGAAAGGGTTAACTAGGGGCAATTAGGGGGTTAAAATCTTTATTAGATAATATATGGGGGTACCTGATGCTATAAAAACCTGCGGCGAACCTAAAAAAAATTACTGGCTACCGATCTGCATCACCGACGCTAAGACAGCGATCAGAAAAATGATCGCTTAGCGACAGTGGTGATGGGTGAAAGGGTTACCTGGGGGGCGATCAAGGGGGTTAAACCTTTATTAGATAATTTATGGGGGTACCTGAAGCTATAAAAACCTGCGGCAAACCTAAAAAAAATTACTGGCTACCGATCTGCATCACCGACGCTAAGACAGCGATCAGAAAAATGATCGCTTAGCGACAGTGGTGATAGGGGGTGACAGGGTTACCTGGGGGGCGATCAAGGGGGTTAAACCTTTATTAGATAATTTATGGGGGTACCCGACGCTATAAAAACCTGCGGCGAACCTACAAAAAATTACTGGGTACCGATCTGCATCACCGACGCTAAGACAGCGATCAGAAAAATGATCGCTTAGCGACGGCGGTGCTAGGGGGTGAAAGGGTTATCTGGGGGGTGATCAAGGGGTTAAACCTTTATTAGGGGGGGTTAGGGGGCTACACTGGACCTAAAACTAAATGTAGTGACACTTTTACAGTCACAAATGTCACTGATTGCAGTGATCAGTAAATAAAATGGTCACTGCAATCAGTGACACTGTGACTGGGGGCTGGGGGCTGATCTGGGGGGGCCTGGGGGGGGATTTGTGTGCCTATGTGTGCTGGTGTTAGTGTAGTGTTTGTGCACTGACCTGTGTGTCTTCTCTTGTACGGCGCTCGGTATATGTGAGCGCCGCACAGGAGATGACATCACTTCCTCCTGCTTTCTCTGTCTGTGTAAACATTACACAGACAGAGGGGGCATTTCTATTCGCCGGGAGCGATCGCGGGGGGGTGGCCGGAATCGAACGGCCTACCCCTCATGTCGGATCGCTCCCCAACGAATTCCGACCGCTCACTGTACAGAAGGGGGGTACGATTGGACCCCCCAACTGTACAAAGGCAATCACGTACACTCTACGTGATTGTGCCTGTCGGTGCCATTTTGCCGACGTATATATACAGTGAGCGGTCGTTTAGTGGTTAAGGTTGAACACCACAGAGGTTAATCTTTTAACTCCTTAAAGCGGAGTTCCACTTAAAAGTGGAACTTCTGCTATAAGCACTCCTCACCCATGGCATGTCATTTTTTTGGGGGGGGGAGTGGGGCCTTCAGTAGGAGTGGGACTTCCTGTCCCACTTCCTCCTTCCGCCCAGAGACCGCCGCAGCGACTCCTCCTGTCGCCTTAGGTGGCCCCTCCCTCTAGACCAGGGATATGCAATTAGCGGACCTCCAGCTGTTGCCAAACTACAAGTCCCATGAGGCATAGCGAGACTGACAGCATCAAGCATCACACCCAGAGGCAGAGGCTTGATGGGACTTGTAGTTTGGCAACAGCTGGAGGTCCGCTAATTGCATATCCCTGCTCTAGACGATCTCCTGGGACACGTGACAGGTCCCAGGAGATCGCCTGTCCACTCGGGGAGCGCAGCACCGCTCGCGCAAGTGCAGTGCGTGCCCGGCCGTGAAGCCGAAAGCTGTCGCGGCCGGGTGCCCACAGAGTGAATGGAGGCAGAGGGGGGGTGGGGAGAGGAGCGACGTTTCGGGCCATCTGCTAGCTAGCTTGCCTCTGAGTGAATGCTGGAACAAATGAGGGCCTTCTTTTCTCTCCAACTAGAAGGAGGAAGTGTCTGGTGATTAAAAGATTCCCCAGGGGAACAAAAGTAATGCAATAAAGGTTCCACCTGCCAGTCAGTGCTGAACAAAAATTTAAAGTGACAGGCGGACAGTTACACCATATATACAAAGACACCAAAACAATTAAGTTCAGAAATGAAGTTATGTATAATAAAATGGAATGACACAGAGAAAAAGTATTGAACACGCTAACTGAAATGTATTTAATACTTGGTACAAAATCCTTTGTTGGTAATGACGGCTTCAAGTCACCTCCTGTATGGAGAAACGAGTCACATGCGTTGCTCAGGTGTGATTTTGGCCCATTCTTCCACACAAAGTCTTCAAATCTTGAAGGTTCCGTGGGCCTCTTCTATGAACTCTGACCTTTAGTTCTTCCCATAGATTTTCTATTGGATTCCAGTCAGGTGATTGGCTGAGCCATTCTAGCAGCTTTATTTTCTTTCTTTGAGTCCAATTGGGAGTTTCCTTGGCTTCATCTTTGGGATCATTGCTATGCTGAAATGTCCTCCCTCGTTTCCTCTTCATCATCCTGGTAGATGGCAGCAGATTTTTATGGAGAATGTCTTGGTACATTTTTCCATTCATCCTTCCTTCAATGATATGAAGTTTGCCAGTACCGTATGCAGAAAAACAACCCCACACCATGATGTTCCCATCTCCAAACTTCAGTGTTGGTGTGGGGGGTGTTTTGGGGCGATGTGCCATTTGACCTCCAAATATGGTGTGTATTATGACATCCAAAGAGTTCCATTTTGGTCTCATCTGACCAGACTATATTCTCCCAGTATTTCACAGGCTTGTCTAAATGTTGTGCAGCAAACTTTAACCAATTGCCGACCCCGTTATAGCCGAATGACGGCCACAGTGTGGCCGGCTAGTTCTGGGAGGCTTTTGGAAAGCAGGGGGAGCAGTCAAACCTGCAACCTGTGAGATCAAGAAAAGCCAAAATCAAATCAACAAACCCCCCCCCCCCAGCTATGCCACAGCTGGGACCTCGACGAATAATCCTCAGGAATCAGGAGCTGCTGCAGATGGGGGTAGCCACTCCCCACCGGAACGGGTGAATTCCCTACAAGAGGTATGTAGCGGGTACTTGAATTTAGGGGAAGCATCTGGGTGGTAGTGTAACCCAGAGGTCTTGATTGTTAGGAAATTCAAGGTTCCCTTTCTGAATCTTGGAGGACTCTGGTGGTGTGAAGTTTCCGCCGGCCTTTAGGTGGCGTTGTTGCCTTGGACCGGGGCTGAACTCACACCGCAAGACTGTACCTTTTTGTCCTCCCCTGGAGCTGGTACAGCGGGGCGGGGAACCCGCTGTGGCGTGAAGGGAGAGGTCATAAAAGGGGTGGACACCCTGATCACGGGGTTAGAGTCCGGAGTCAGAAGATGCGGCCGCACCCAGGCACCTTCAGCCTAGGTGCTGGCGTTCCGGTGTTCCAGGCCTAGGTGCCCTTGATCTAGCCGGAGCGGAGATGGAGTCCATCTCAGGCACCTTTAGCCTGGGGTGAGGTACTATGGCGGATGCCTGGGGCTCAGTACCTTCGACTGAGTTCCGCGAGGGTGGAGGAATCCGAGGGGGCCCTAACTCCTTGGGTGCCCGTGTCTGAGTTCGTGAGGACTGGTGTGCAGTAACTTCTCTGAAGAGTCCGGCGCAGCATCGCTGGTGACGGAGAGGCCTCCATTTCTCCCTTGGACGGATTTCTTCCTCTGACAGGGGCAGAGCGAGCGAAGGTAATTCACGTTCTACATCACCTAATCAGTGGCAGTGACTATCCACCACTGGTGACAGCACAGTGGGCAGCAGTAAGAAGGGAAAGGATTGTGCCTCGATCTGTCCCCATTTTCCAAAGTAAAGAAGCTGTTTTATTGCTTGGCAAGAAGAATAAAACTGAGTTGGACCTATTCACTGTGTGGAACTCTGGTTACTAGAAGCAAAGGAGTCAGGAACGAAGTACTGGACTTGACTCTGGGACACCTACACAAAACCCAATTTGCTGGCCTTCACCTCTTAGCTATGGAGGACATGGGCTGTGGTGTGTATCATCTCTCTCTCCCAGATACCCCTAGACAACAGCCATATAACCGATGAAGATAGAGAGAGGGGTGAGCCCCGCTACAGGTAGAAAAGCCCTGCTGCTCTAAATCTGAAACTATTTATATGTCTCTTCTGCCACCTTCTGGGCACACCTCCCTAGGGATTGGCTGGAGCACAATAAATATTCACATTGTCCATTTGCCTCGCTCAACCCGCTATGTTCCAGAAGCCTCTGGAATGCAGGGGGAGCAATCAAACCTGCAACCTGTGAGATCCAGAACAGCCAAAAGCAATCAATAACTGCTCCCCTGAACAAAAGGAGCCAAAAAGAACCAAACCCACCCAATATCCTATAAACCTAACTAGGAGGGTGCTATACAAAAAAAACATGCTAACAGGAGGAAAGAGGAGAGTGATGACCTGATCAGTCTGTTGCTGCTCCTTCACTGTCCAATCACCAGACAGGCTGGTAACTTGCAGTCACCAGCCTATCTGTGCTTTGTAGCAGAGCTGTGTCAATGTCAAGAGTGTATAGACAGAAATACAAACCCTTTAGCAGGTAAAACGGCTCCCATATATATTCCAATTGTGTATTTAGCTAGAGCTCAGCTTTAGTAGTTTGGGGTGTATGACAATGTACAAAGACTGTCCTCAGGGTTGAAATAAATGGATGAATCTGGTATAATGGTAATGGAATTTTTTTTTGTGCCTATTTTGTGGTTTCGTTTTTTAATCTGCCTTTTGAAGAAGACACTGCAGGCGGTGTGGACATTTTGCTCTAGTTTTAGATCAGCCCCTCCAATTTCATAAAAAAAAGGGGTTTCGTTTGTGTATTTCCCAATTTCCGTGGAAAAGAGGTCAGTTTTCCTCCAGGGAGGGGGTTAGTGCTCCGGCGGAGAGAGGGAGGAGGGGCTGTTTAGAGTGTATGTCGGATTACTAGATACAAGCTAATTATTTTAATTTGTGGATATTGGAACTATTAGCCCCCTAGCGCTTACAGCACTGGCACACTGCGAATGTAATATTCTCTGTTACATTACTTTCTGCCTTAACCCTTCTGCCAACACATCTCCATGAAATACTGGCAGAAGAGATCCTGGGGGGAAACCTCGGCTTTAAGGGCCACTCCGTCTTGTAATTTATGGTTGATGATAGTTGGGTTTTTATATACCCCTTTCCATGACTGGCACCTCCACCCATATCCAACCCTTACTGGGCAAAACCCTTGCCTACAGCACACATTTTGAAATAATTTCCAGGAAAACTGCAGCTTAACCATAACATGCACAGGTATTTAAGGGATGGATTTGCATAGCTGTTCATCCATCGAATCTGCATGTAAGTTCCCTCTGCAAACGGGGCAAAATTAATTGTTCTCAAACTATATTCTTTGAAGGTCGAATGTTTGAATGAGTAATATACCACATTATGGCCACTAGATGGAGCTGAGGAGCATATGCATTTCTTATGATATTCAACGCCAACTAGTGGCCATAATGTAATTAGGTGGAGCTGAGGAGCATATGTATTTTCCTAAGATAGTCAACACCATCTAGTGGCCATAATGTACTGAATGGAGCTGAGGAGCTTTCGTATTTTCCTACGATAGTTAACGTCATCTAGTGGCCATAATATACTGGATGGAGATAAGGAGCATTTATATTTTCCTACGATAGTCAACGTCATCTAGTGGCCATAATATACTGGATGGAGATAAGGAGCATTTATATTTTCCTACGATAGTTAACGTCATCTAGTGGCCATAATATACTGGATGGAGATAAGGAGCATTCATATTTTCCTACGATAGTCAACGTCATCTAGTGGCCATAATGTACTGAATGAATATCCAAACAAAATAACTCGCTGCTCCAGGTGAGACAGGAAGCCTAATGATATCCCGGGTGCCTGCCTCGGCTCGCCTCCGCATACGATCAACACTGAAGAAATGGCTGCACTCCAAGATCCATCAAAATTCTTATTTAATAGACGAACATCCCAAGTGTTACAAACGGTTCAAATGGTAGACGCGTTTCACACTCTAACAGGTGTGCTTATTACACCTGTTAGTGTGTGAAACGCGTCTACCATTTGAACTGTTTGTAACACTTGGGATGTTCGTCTATTAAATAAGAATTTTGATGGATCTTGGAGTGCAGCCATTTCTTCAGTGTTGATGTACTAAATGGAGCATACGTATTTTCCTATGATAGTCATCGCCATCTAGTGGCCATAATGTACTGGATGGAGCTGAGACACATATGTATTTTCTTGTGATAGTCAGCGCCGTTTAGTGGTCAAAATGTATTGGATGGAGCTGAGGAGCATATGTATTTCCCTATGATAGTCAACGCCATCTAGTGGCCATAGAGTACTGGATGGAGCTGAGACACATATGTATTTTCTTGTGATAGTCAGTGCTATCTAGTGGCCAAAATTTATTAGATGGAGCTGAAGAGCATATGTTTTTTCTTATGGTAGTCAATGCCATCTAGTGGTCAAAAATTATTAGATGGAGCTGAGGAGCATATGTATTTTCCTATGGTAGTCAACGCCATCTAGTGGCCATAGAATACTGGATGAAGCTGAGGCACATATGTATTTTCTTGTGATAGTCAGTGCTATCTAGTGGCCAAAATTTATTAGATGGAGCTGAAGAGCATACGTTTTTTCTTATGGTAGTCAACGGCATCTAGTGGCCATAATGTACTGGATGGAGTGGAGGAGCATACATATTTTCTCATGCTAGTCAGCGCCATCTAGTGGCCATAATATATTAGATGGAGCGGAAAAGCATATGCATTTTCCTATGATAGTCAATGCCATCTAGTGGCCAAAAAGCTGAGGAACATACATGTTTTCTTATGATAGTCATTATTATCTAGTGGCCATATTGTATTAGATGGAGCTAAGAAGCCTATGTATTAGATGAAGCCAAGAAGCCTATGTATTATGATAGCGCCATCTAGTGGCCATAATGTATTCGATGATGCCAAGAAGCCTATGTATTATGATAGCGCCATCTAGTGGTCATAATGTATTAGATGGAGCCAAGGAGCATATGTATTATGATATCGCCATCTAGTGGCCATAATGTATTTCCCTATTCACTTGCAATCTGCAGAGAATATAGCCTGAGAACATTGGATTTGCTGCATTCAAATACAAAGAATGAATTTACATGCATTTTTGGCGGACAAACAGCTAAGTAAATTTTTGTATAAATACACCCCCAAGTGTCAGTGCTCCCAATATTGCTTATCCATTCTTTGGTGGATGATGGAGAGTCCCTTGTGAACCAATTACTGTACTAAGGGATCATTGTCATAGAACAATTTAGTGGCAATTCTTTGGCATCAAGTCCGTTAATAATGCACGTTATCAGAACTTCTAAAAATACATTCGTTCCCATATGTCTTTATTACCCTCCCTCTCAATATCCCCTCTAAAAACACATTAAAGGGCAGGTAAATGGCGGTGCACGGCAGGCGTCCAACAAAACGAGCGCATTTATTAGGATAATTATAGGAAGCTGGCAGCTTTAGTATAAGCAAAAACTGCTGGGAATAATCCTGTTAATAATTATTTTATCAATGTAAGCCCACGTCTCTAATTTTTCACAATGGCTTACAGGCATTTCTCTTGGTCTCTGCGTGACCGGCCCGCAGTTACCTGAAGGGCGCACTTACAACTAGGCCCCGAACACGCCTGCTTACATGTGGACTCTAATGACTAATCTGATGAATCAATCGACCTGCGGGTCAAGTAGATGCGTGGAATGGTGATCACGGGGCTTGTTCTGCGCTTCAAATGCAGCAGAGACAGAAGTGATGAGATGATTGTTTCTCTACAGCTGCACTCGTGTCAAATATGGAAATTTTGCCATTTAAAGGGAAACTATAACTTACAGTAAGCATGTATTTTGATTGCAATTTTGATCTTAAAGCTGAACTCCGGGACGATATAAAAGACGCAAATTGCTGCAGATCTCTATTTATTATTACATGATTATGTTATTAAACAGAACTAAAATTGCATCTCACCCCCAGCCTTCCCTTTAGTCTTGCACAGTTGTAGCGGCTCCTCTCCTCTACTGAAATGGCTTCCTCTGATTTCACTGCACACTGTGAGTTTCTCACAAAGGGCATTCCAAACTGCAGCAAGTCAGATAGAGCCTGCCTCATTTCCTGGCTGGAGGACGTAAAACTCCTCCGCCAGATCCTGTGCTTCTCTGTACAACTGTGGAGAGGCTCGTTTCTCCCCCCCCCCCCCCCATCCCAGCAGTTGGCAGCTGAGAGGACAGAACTCCTCCACCAGATCCTGTACTTCTCCGTGCAGCCATGAAGAGGCTGGTTTATGCCCCCTCCATCTCAGCAGTCGGCAGCAGAGAACAGAACTCCTCCGCCAGATCCTGTGCTTCCCTGTGCAACTGTAGAGAGGCTCGTTCCTGCCCCCCCATCTCAGCAGTCAGCAGCAGAGAGGACAGAACTCCTCCGCCAGATCCTGTGCTTCTCTGTGCAACTGTGGAAAAGGCTTGTTTCTGCCCCCCCCCATCTTAGCAGTCAGCAGCATAGAGGACAGAAATCCTCTGCCAGATCCTGTGCTCCTCCGTGCAGCTGTAGAGAGGCTCGTTTCTGCCTACCTTCTCCATCATAGCAGTTGGCAGCAGAGAGGCGGACAGAACTCCTTCTACAGATCCTGCACCTCGCTAGAGCATCCCATTGTCTCAGCATTCAGCAGACTCAAGCAACTGACTCCAGCACTCTTCTGGTCCTCCTCCAGACCTTGCAGTGGCCTCCCCCAGCTTCTTCCCAGCAGCAGCACATGGTAAGGGTGGGGGGGGGTGCAATGTGATGTGATATAAGGGAGTGTGGGGGGCTCTGGGGATTTGACATTTGATGTAAGGAAGGAGGGGGGGTGCTCTGTGGACATCTAGGCTTACAGATAAAAACGGCCCTTTGAGGGCTACAGTAATGCTGATGTGGCCCTCAGTGAAACTGACACCCCTGATCTAACATTACCTAGGGTGATCTGCATGCAATGCAGTCTGGCATCTGACATCCACCCATCAAGGCTTTCTGATACAGTAAAAGCTTGGATTGCGAGTAACACGGTTTACGAGAATTTTGCAATACAAGCTTTTTTCTTTTTAAAATTCTGACTTGATTTGCGAGTGTTGTTTTGCAAAACGAGCAGGATTCAAGCCACTGGGGTGTGCAGTACTGCGTTTGGCCAGAGGTGTGGGGGCGATGGTGACACTCTGAGACGCTTGGAGACACTCGGTTCCGGAGTGTCTCAGAGTGTCTCTGGCGCCCCGCACCTCTGGCCACATGCGGTACTGCATACACAGGCGTCCCCACACCTCTGGTCACATACAGTACTTCATACACCAGCAGTCACTGTGGAACAAATTATCTGAGTTTCTATTGATTCCTATGGGGAAACTCGCTTTGATATGTGAGTGCTTTGGATTACAAGCATTCTTCTGGAACGGATTATGCTCGTAATCCAAGGTACTACTGTATTTGCATAACTTTTATTAGGGCTGAGGGTTCTATGGAGAAGTACTGAGGCAGAGTGCTGTCATGTTTTCAGGACGCAAAGTACAGCACCCTGTTGGCTCCTCCCACCAGTCATGATGTGCCAACATTGCATAGGGAAGCTCAGAGCTCCAGTGATGATGTCACTGGGTCTAAAATAAGGTATTGAATGAAAAAAAAATGCTTTATTTAAATCAGAACCTCAGTTCTCCTTGGGTGCAACCGTTATGGTGCATACGCAGCTGTGCCCATGACCTCTGCCCAGACTTCGGGTCCTAGCAATGCCCACTGGCACATCTGAAAACCCACAAGTGATTTTCTGTGCATGCGCAAAGACAGGGAGGAGTTTGGACTTCCCTGGTGGCAGTCTTTGCTCATGCATGGGAACCCCCGCACATGTGCAGATGGCCAAGAATATGGTCCATGCGCAGATGTGGCACAGAGCTCTCTGGGGGCTCTCTCTCACACTGGGGGTGGGGAGAAAGCACAAATAAAGCACTTAAATTTAAAAATAAATAAATAATTATTTTATATATATATATATATACACACATACACACACATATTATACAGTTGTGCTCATAACTTTACAAAGCCTGGCAGAATTTATGGTTTCTTGGTAATTTTTCAGAGAATATGAATGATAACACAAAAACTTTTCTTTCACTCATGGTTAGTGTTTAGCTGAAGCCATTTATTATCAATCAACTGTGTTTACCCTTTTTAACTCATAATGGCAACAGAATGACCCGGATCAAAAGTTTACATACCCCAGTTCTTAACCACTTAAGCCCCGGACCATTTTGCAGCTAAAGGACCAGGCCCCTTTTTGCGATTCGGCACTGCAACACTTTAACTGACAATTGCGCGGTCGTGCGACGTGGCTTCCAAACAAAATTGACGTCCTTTTTTTCCCACAAATAGAGCTTTCTTTTGGTAGCATCTGATCACCTCTGTGGTTTTTATTTTTTGCGCAATAAACAAAAATAGAGCGACAATTTTGAAAAAAATGCAATATTTTTAACTTTTTGCTATAATAAATATCCCCCAAAAATATTTTAATTTTTTTTTTTCCTCAGTTTAGGCCGATACGTATTCTTCTACATATTTTTGGTAAAAAAAAAATCACAATAAGCGTTTATTGATTGGTTTGCGCAAATATTATAGCGTCTACAAAATAGGTGATAGTTTTTGCCATTTTTTTTTACTAGTAATGGCGGCGATCAGCGATTTTTATCGTGATTGCGACATTATGGCGGACACACCGGACACTTTTAACACCATTTTGGGACCATTGTAATTTTTACAGCGATCAGTGCTATAAAAATGCACTGATTACTGTGAAAATGACACTGGCAGTGAAGGGTTGTAGGGGGCGCTGAAGGGGTTAAGTGTTTCCTAGGGAGTGATTATTACTGTGTGGGGGCGTGGCTTGGTGTGTGAAGTCACTGATCGTCGTTCCCTATGACAGGGAAGAGACGATCAGTGACACTCACACTAGGAAGCACGGGGAGAGGTTTGTTTACACTTACCTCTCCCCGTTCTTTAGCTCTGTGACCCGATCGCGGAACACCGGCGGCGATCGGGTACGTGGGTCCCGCGGGCGCGGTCACGGAGCTCAGGACCAGGTCATGAGCACGCCCCGCGCGGCCCACCGCTGGGCTTCTTAAAGAGGACGTACCTGTACGTGCTTGTGCCCAGCCGTGCCATTCTGCCAACGTATATCGGCGTGAGGCGGTCCTTAAGTGGTTAATATCGTGTATTGCCCCCTTTAACATCAATGACAGCTGGAAGTCTTTTGTGGTATTTGTGGATGAGGCTCTTTATCTTCTCAGATGGTAAAGCTGCCCATTTATCTTGGCAAAAAGCCTCCAGTTCCTGTAAATTCTTGGGCTGTCTTGCATGAACGGCACGTATGAGATCTCCCCAGAGTGGCTCAATGATATTGAGGTCAGGAGACTGAGATGGCCACTCCAGAACCTTCACTTTATTCTGCTGTAGCCAATGACAGGTCAACTTGGCTTTGTGTTTTGGATCATTGTCATGTTGGAATGTCCAAGTAGGTCCCATGTGCAGCTTCCTGGCTGATGAATGGAAATGTTCCCCCAGTATTTTTTGATAACATACTGCATTCATCTTGCCATCAATTTTGACCAAATTTCCTGTGCCTTTGTAGCTCACACATCCCCAAAACATCAGCAATCCACCTCCGTGTTTCACAGTAGGAATGGTGTACCTTTCATCATAGGGCTTGTTGACTCCTCTCCAAATGAAGCGTTTATGGTTGTGGCCAAAAAGCTCAATTTTGGTCTCATCACTCCAAATGACTTTGTGCCAGAAGGTCTGAGGCTTGTCTCTGTGCTCGTTGGCGTATTGTAAGCGGGATACTTTGTGGCATTTGCGTAGTAATGGTTTTCTTCTGGCGACTCGACCATGCAGCCCATCTTTCTTCAAGTGCCTCCTTATTGTGCATCTTGAAACAGCCACACCACATGTTTTCAGAGAGTCCTGTATTTCACCTGAAGTTATTTGTGGGTTTTTCTTTGCATCCCAAACAATTTTCCTGGCAGTTGTGGCTGAAATTTTAGTTGGTCTACCTGACCGTGGTTTGGTTTCACCAGAACCCCTCATTTTCCACTTCTTGATTAGAGTTTGAACACTGCTGATTGGCATTCTCAATTCCTTGGATATCTTTTTATATCCCTTTCCTGTTTTATATGTAGCGGGTATGTACTTTCCCGGGTGTAAATTTGAATTTGGAAGTGACCAGGGTTGCCAACTTTCAGTAAATATACAGTTTGTAAAATCTGTACTTTTTGCATCTGTCCTTGAATGTCCATTGCGGACATGTAGGCTGCATGTGCGTAACTGACATTCATGGACAGATGAAACAATTATGGATTTTACAAACTGTTTGTAAATTTACTGAAAGTTGGCAACCCTGGAAGTGACACCAGTGATGTGTGATTCACTCCGGCCCATTGGGTGGCGCTGTCGCCCTGGGTTGGGTTATCGCTGTGTGCCGTCCTCCTTTTTGTCCTCCCTCGGCAGCGGTATGGTGGGGCGGGGAGCCCGCCGTGCTTGCTGGGGGAGGGTATGGAGGGGGCCGGCCGTCTTGTTCGTGGGGTCGAAGTCCCAGGCACCTTCAGCTTGCGGACGGTAGGTCGTGTCGCTCCTCTGGGTGGCCTAGGCCCAGAGGACAGCGGAGGTCGAGTTCCATCCCAGGCACCTTTAGCCTGGGGTGAGGTACTTGGATGGAGGTCTGGAGCTCAGTGCCCAACACTGGGTTCCGCGAGGGAAGGAGATCCTAGGGTGCCCAGGGATTGGGTACCCGAATCCGGAAGGCGCAATGGACCAGGGGGAGCTCCTCATTTGAAGACCCGGTGCAGCATATTGCTGGTGACAAGTGAGTCTCTCGTCGGAGACGGCCTGGAAGGAAATCTACCCTCGTGTGAGACCAGGACACACTTCTAGGAAGGGAAGTGGCAGCTTACATTGTGTCTGGGCCTGTTCGCATCCACACCTCCTTTTCTGTTCTGTTCTATCAAGGGAGTTCAACTGTTTGTGTTCAGACAAAGAGAATAAAGGAGTGTTGAACTTTAATGGTGTGGAGCTCATTTTCTGACAGACATGGTTCGCGGTGACTCTTGGAGGGAGGATCCAGGTGCACAGCACTGACCCGAAGTTAATATAGAACCGTTGCTTATACAGCACTAACATCTGTGGTGGAAGCCAGGCATAGTGTCCATGCTCCCTCCCCTCTAAGATACCCCTAGACAAGAGAAAGACGAGACAAAGAGGGGAGTGAGGTAGGCGCTACATATACAGTTCAACTACCATTTCCCGCAGACCCTTTGACACTTTCCCCATGATTCAGAAGCCAGAAACGTCAGTGCAGCACTGGATGAAAGATGCAAGGGTCTGTCAGGAGTCCAGAAACTCATTGACCTTTTATACACACACACTAATTACAAGCAAGCAGATCACAGGTGAGGACGGTTACCTTTTAATAGCCATTCAAACCCCTTTGTGTCAACTTGTGTGTATGTTTTCAGGCCAAAATCACCAGGGTATGTAAACTTTTGACCAGGGTCATTTGGGTAGTTTCTGTTGTCATTATGATTTAAAAAGAGTAGACACAGTTGATTGATAATAAATGGCTTCAGCCAAACACTAACCATGAGTGAAAGAAAAGTTTTTTGTTATCATTCATATTCTCTGAAAAATGGCCAAGAAATCATAAATTCTGCCCGGGTATGTAAACTTATGAGCACAACTGTGTATGTGCATGTTTGGAGGACAGGACTTAAAGTGATACTAAAGGCTATTATTTTTTTTTAACTAAAGAAGTGGTTATACTACTCTACTTTGAGGGGTGCTATGTGCCTAAATTTAGGGGTTGGTCTGAGCTCGTAGCCAGGCTCAGACCGCTTTTATTGATAGGTTCTGTTATTTTGCTCTTCAGGTGTTGTACTGGTGTGCAGTTCCCTGTGGCCTGTAGGTGGCACTGCCATGACAGGTCAGGGTCGAACCACTGGTGACAGTGCTGTGCCTTAGGGTGTCCTCTCTCGGCAGCAGTACAGTGGGCGCGGTCAACCTGCTGTGTATGCCGGGAGAGGGTACATAAGGCCAGACTCTGCCTGGAGTTGGGAGTTCTGGAATTCGGGTCGCATGACCTGGCCCTCCAGGCCAGGGGTGCGCGCTGCATCGGTCCCAGGCACCTTAAGCTGGGGCTCATCTTTAAAAGGAGGAATCCCAGGGTGCCCCTGAGAGGGGACCCGCTCTAAGAAGAAGAGACCGGGGGAGGACCTTTCTGAGGGACCGGTGAGAGTTTCACGGTGAAAGAGAGGCCCGGTAAACTTCTGGAGGGATTCCATTATTCATCTAAGGCCTTGTAATGTGCAGCAACTTGCACCTGTTCTTTAATTACAAGCGCTGAGAGGTTCGGGGCTCAGAGATTCTGTGGCCTAGAACCTCCCGATCGTATCTCCAAGGAAAACTTAATTGAAGTAAAGTTTGTGCATTGCTCCGGCTGCTAGGCCTGTAGCTGGCCAGCTAAGACCTGTCCTAGGTTGCTAATGTGGCTTACATGCATATATACAGCTAGACCTGCTAATAATGTTAAAACAGTGCATATGCTCATTTGTGAGAAAGAAGAGCAGAGTTGTTTACTGTGACTTTGTATGTGGATGTCATATGGCAGTTGTGTATTGTGTTCACAGAAGCAAAAGAAAAAATATGCCTTAAGATTATTATATACTATGCAGAAAAGAAAGCTTAATAACACAGCAGAATTGCAACCAGAAAGCATAGAGTTAAGCTTTTGTGACTCATCAGGAGTTTTAGCCAATCACAACCAATCTCACTGAGCAAATGTCTCTGGCCAATCATAGCCAGCATTTCACTCATGTTCTGTCTAGGAAATCTCATATCACATGTCTAGAATTTTATTTTACATCCGAGTGTGGAGCTGAACAGTTCAGATCCATCCAGAGTCCGGTTTTATGGAAGCAAGTGGCCAAAATAGGTATTTAATACAGTTATATAAGTTCCTATTGTTAATAATGTAATTAGAACTGTATACTGAAACTAGTTATGTGTTCACTTGTAGTTCCACCAAACCAGGTTTGCAAACAATCAAACCAGCAATCAAACCAGGAATCAAACCAGATTCAAACCAAGTTTCAGAGCAAACATCAGAGCAAACAGCATTATAGAGCAAGTCCCAGATAGATCATAAAGTGTCTAAAGTATTTTAAAGTGAAAGTACAGATACTGAAGAGAGAAATATATCTACCATTTTATGTAGAATTACAAGATTGAACAGTTGAACCGACATTTGTTATACTTTATTCAACACGTGTTTGTACATGGACTTCCTGCTGCTAAATTGTCAGTGTTATATAAGAAGAAAAGCTGAAGTGAATAAAGAAGTTATCTTAAAGGTTTGGTGTGCTCTTTAAACCTACTGCTTCCATAGAACGGCGCTAGAGGAATTAGAGTAACAGATAGTCTTGTGTGGACTAAAAGATCAGAGGAATCAAATTCTTCTAATGCCACAGCGCATAAAGGCACTTCATAGTGCTGCGCCTGCCACAGTGGAACTATTAGCCCAAAGTGGAACTATTAGCCCATTGAGGGTGAAGCGATAGTTCATCTCAACTTGCACAGTAAAGAGTGCATTTGAGCAGCGGAGCTACCATAGAGGCTATAGGACATGTGTTTTAGTCAAACTGCAGCCGACTCTTAAAGTGGCAGAACGGCAAAGGCAAGATAGTCACAGAGAGAGCGCCAACCCTCCTGCGATCCCTAGAGAGAGAAAAAGACGCATGGTGGGAGGCCAAAGTCCAGAGTTAGAGTGCCTGCACCGCTACCCACAAAGAGGCCACGTACTGCAGCCAGCTATTTCCCCGCCACTAGGCCCAAAGCCTGCAGCACAAAGCATCGCACGTCAGCGAAAAGCATCGCAAGTCAGCGCAGAGCATCGCAAGACAGCACAAAGCATCGCACGTCAGCGCAAAGCATCGCACGTCAGCGCAAAGCATCGCACGTCAGCGCAGAGCATCGCAAGACAGCGCAAAGCATCGCACGTCAGCGCAAAGCATCGCACGTCAGAATAGAGCATCAGATCAAAAAAGACAAGTCTCCTTTAAGACTATTTGTTCCAGCAACCTTCAGATCACAGTATCCTGCTCTTCAGAATAAGGTCAGAACTTTCCTTTATTACTATCATTGCACATAGGCTTGACAAGAAAGAGACATTTTCGTGTTCAGGAGTAAAAGGACTGTAAGTAAAGAACAAGGGACAGTTGTAGTACACGAACTCTAAAGTATTTTAAAGTGAAAGACATTTTTACTGCCTGCACCTATTGCTATTGCATTTAAAGTGAAAGTCTTCTTAATATTCATATTAATTGTTATAGCACTTAAAGTAAAATGTCTAAGCCTAGTATTTCTATGCCACTGTTTGAGGATACAAAGATAGATAAGATAGAAGGTGAAGAGCAAGTGAACCTGTTTGAGGTAGAAGAGTCTGATGCAGCATTAGTCTTGCCCCAAACAGATGAACTAAGACGTTCAGAACGTATCAGAAAACCGACCCTAAAGATGCTGGAAAATTTGGAGCAAGAAGCAGTATTGAAAGGAAAAAAGTTCACCAGAATGTATGATAAGTGGAAATCCTACATTAAAGATGTTCGTAGAAAGCTAAAGCAAGAAAGTATGAAGGGAAACTTGAGTGATATGATAGAGACAGTAGAAGAATCTGAAGCAGAGCTTATGGCAGCATATGTCAACCTGCGGTCTTCTACAACACCTCCCCAGGATATTGTAAGGAACATGGACACATGTACTGAAGTCACTAAAGGTTTAGTAAAGCTCATGAGAGAACTATCATCTGAAGCCAACTATGATGAAGTTAAGGCAAGAAAGAGAATGAATGAGCTTTTTATGAGAGACTATGCTAGGTCCTTAGGAGGAACCACAATCACAAGTAGGACTTCTTCCACTAGTAGAAGTGCCAGTAACATATCAGAGTCCTCAAGTACTTTAATAGCCAAAAGAAAGGAACTTGTCGAACAACTTGCTGTCAAGAGAGCAGAAATTGAGATGGAATCTGCAATCGAGGCGCAGCATCTACGAGTAGCAGAAATGGAAAGGCTGAAGGAAGTCAAGATTATAGAAGCCAGACTAAGAGTACACGAAGGGGACATGAATAGTAATCATAAGTCCAAATCTGTACTAAGTGAAGATGCAGACTCCTACTTCCTTTCATACGCCCAGGAGAATGGAAGGAAATCTCCAGTATGTAATGAAGCAAAAAGTCATTGCCCTTCCATCCCTGCTCAGAAAGACGAAAAGAGAGACTCACCCAATTCAGAACTAAGTGAGAAAATAAAACAGGATAATTCTGTTCCTAGATGTCACTGCAATGATCAGGAGAATGTTGCAACTATTGTCCCAGCAAGACGACAGAGAACAGTCCCAGCAAGACTTCCCGTTCCAGAACCTACTGTATTTTCAGGAGACATACTGAAGTTCATAGAGTGGAAGGCAAGTTTTGAAATGATCATTGAGCATCATTGCTCCAGGCCAGTTGACAAGTTATTCTACCTTCAGAAATATGTTGGTGGAGAAGCGAAGAAAGCTCTTGAAGGTAACTTCTATAGAACAGATGAAGAAGCCTACAAGCAAGCTTGGGAAAAGTTAAACGCAAGATATGGTCATCCTTTCTTAGTACAAAGAGCCTTTAGGGAGAAATTGAATAACTGGCCTAAAATAGGTCCTAAAGAACATTTCAAACTTCAAGAGTATGGGGACTTCCTGCAAGCATGCAGCAATGCCATCCCACATGTACGAGGACTAGAAGTACTGAACGACTATCTAGAAAACCACAGGATGCTAGCTAAGCTACCTGAAGAAGTGGCTTCTAGATGTAATCGCTATGTGACTGAACAGTTAGATCTAAGTAAGGACTTCCCAAGTTTTGAAAAGTTCTCTGAGTTCGTTAATAAGGAAGCATGAATAGTATGTAATCCAGTAACAGGATCTTACACCTTAAAGTCCGTAGATGAAAGGCCTGCGAGAGATATAAGAAGTGCAAGAGCAACTAGCTTTGCAACCGACACAACAGAGAAAGGTATAGATACCTACGAGAGCAAGTTCAAAGTTACTACTGGGATCAGTAGAGTGACAGAACCGACAAATCCTCAGATTACTTTTAAGTGTATGTTCTGTGGAGAGAACCACTCTATACACAAGTGCCAACAATTGAAGGAGAAATCCCCAAATGAAAAGAAAAAGTTTGTACTTGTTAACCAACTGTGTTTTGGGTGCCTAAGGAAAGGCCATATTACTAAGGAGTGTAAGAAAAGGGCCACATGCAGCGTTTGCAAAGGACGCCATCCTACACCACTACATGAAGAACGTCCAATGAAGGATAAATCCTCAATACCTAAAGATGCTGAGGAAGAAAAGAAAGCATCGGTATTTTCTTGCAGAGTGAGGGAAAGCAACGGCACATCAATGGTTGTACCAGTGTGCATTTCCAATCCTAAAAGGAAGAATAAGAAGGTATATGCCTATGCACTACTGGATGCCCAAAGCGATGTCACCTTCATCGATCAAGAAATCTGCAAGAAATTACAAGTGGCTACAGAACCAGTGAAGCTCAAACTCACCACAATGACAGGTAGAGACACATTAGTGAACAGTCAAAGGGTCAATGGATTGAGAGTTAAAGGACTTCATTCAAACCTCACATTGGATCTACCTCCAGCTTATACGAAAGACGATATACCTCTAGATCGAGATCGCATACCTACCTGTGAAACAGCCAATAAATGGGAGCACCTATCTGTCATATCTCATGAAATGTCCCCGCTGAAGGAGTTTGGTGTTGGACTGTTGATAGGTTATGATTGTCCCGAAGCTTTGGTACCACGAAGGGTAATCACAGGAGGAAAGGGTGAACCCTACGCTGTTCAAACTGATCTAGGATGGGGCGTTGTTGGAGGAAAACAGCAGATTGCAAACTCAAGACAGGTGACAGGATTGTGTCATCGAATATCTGTCCAAGAGTTACCAGCTGTAAGTTCAGCGGCAGTAATCAAGATCCTTGAATCTGACTTTGCAGACATAAGTTCTAAAGAAAAGAGTGTATCCCAAGAAGACATAAAGTTCGTACACATTCTAGAGGAAAGTATTCAACAGAATCAACAAGGTTATCTTGAAATGCCCTTACCCTTTAGAGAACGACCTCGTCTGCCAAATAACAAAAATCTTGCCCTAGCGAGATTGAAATGTTTGAAGAAAAGGATGGGAAGAGATCTCAAATTCAAGCAGGATTATTTGAAATTCATGGAAGGCATCCTTGAAGAAGGACATGCAGAAAAAGTAAATAACCAACCTAAAGAAGGAGAAGTGTGGTACATCCCACATCAAGGTGTTTACCACCCAAAGAAACCAAATAAGATTAGAGTAGTATTTGATTGCTCAGCAAAGTATGATGGTGTTGCATTGAACGATCATCTACTAAAAGGACCAGATCTTACAAACACTCTGCCTGGAGTACTCTGTAGATTCAGAAAGTATCCCGTAGCGGTCATGTGTGACGTTGAAAAGATGTTCCACCAGTTTCATGTGAAGAATGAAGATAGAGACTTCCTGAGATTCCTATGGTGGAAGGACGGAGATACAGATACAGAGCCAGCAGAATACAGAATGAAAGTACGCTTGTTTGGAGCAGCGTCGTCTCCAGGTTGCGCCAATTATGGTATGAAGTACCTGGCCAATAAAAATGAAAAGGTTTGTCCATCAGCAGCGAATTTTCTTAAGAAAAACTTTTACGTAGATGATGGTCTTATAAGTTCACAGTCCTCAGAATCTGCAATCAAACTAGTGAAAGAAAGCCAAGAGTTATGCGCAAGAGGAAACCTGTGCCTTCACAAATTCATCTCAAACAACAGAGAGGTACTGGAATCCATCAGTGACTCTGAACGTGCATCAACAATGAAGAA
Organism: Rana muscosa; assembly: GCA_029206835.1. Taxonomy (NCBI): domain Eukaryota; kingdom Metazoa; phylum Chordata; class Amphibia; order Anura; family Ranidae; genus Rana; species Rana muscosa. The sequence goes on along the minus strand of CM055124.1, from coordinate 53,297,363 downwards.
TGTAGATCTCAATTATGATCATCTTCCAGTTCAGAATGTACTTGGATTGGGATGGAATGTAGAGAATGACGAGTTCTTCTTTGAAACATCCTTGAAAGAAAAAGTTGCAACTAGACGTACCAAACTTTCCGCAGTGGCTTCTATATATGATCCATTGGGATTCTTGGCACCAGTAATCCTCAAAGCAAAAGAAATACTACAAGAATTATGTAGACGGAAGTTGGGATGGGATGAACCCATACCTGAAGATTTGAGGTCAAGGTGGGAGGCTTGGATAAAAGACTTGTAAAATTTGAGAGAAGTTCGGATACCTAGATGTTTTGTACCTCATGATTTCGGAGAGTACAAGAAAATAGAACTTCATCACTTTTCAGACGCCAGTAGTTATGGTTATGGACAGTGCTCCTACATCAGAGTGATAGGAGAAGGAAAAATACACTGTGCCCTGGTTATGGGAAAGACCAGAGTTGCACCCACCAGTATTCAGACAATACCAAGACTTGAACTGACAGCAGCTGTTGTTTCAGCATCAGTAAGCAAGTTTCTGAGAGAAGAATTAGAGTTAAAAATAGATGAAGAATACTTTTGGACAGACTCGCGAGTTGTCCTAGGATACATAAACAACGAAGCTCGAAGATTCCATGTCTTTGACGCCAACAGAGTTCAGAAAATTCGGGAAATAACAAATCCGGAACATTGGCATCACATTGATACAAAGCATAACCCAGCAGATCATGCTTCAAAAGGCCTAAATGTAACAGAATTGAAAAATTCAAACTGGTTCACCGGTCCAGAGTTCCTTTGGGAAAAGGAAATCATACCCAGTGAAGGTTACACAGAATTGTCTATGGGTGATCCAGAAGTAAAAGTTGTACAAACATTGAGCACTGCTGCCAAGTGTCAAGATGACATACTTGAAAGTGATAAAAGACACTTGGAAGTTGAGAACCTGATGGAAAATTCCCCAAATTTATGTTCAAATCCTACTATAGAGAACATAGAATTATAGGTAATTTGGTGGGAGTGTAGCTGGCCAGCTAAGACCTGTCCTAGGTTGCTAATGTGGCTTACATGCATGTATAGCTAGACCTGCTAGTAATGTTAAAACGGTGCATATGCTCATTTGTGAGAAAGAAGAGCAGAGTTGTTTACTGTGACTTTGTATGTGGATGTCATATGGCAGTTGTGTATTGTGTTCACAGAAGCAAAAGAAAAAATATGCCTTAAGATTATTATATACTATGCAGAAAAGTAAGCTTAATAACACAGCAGAATTGCAATCAGAAAGCATAGAGTTAAGCTTTTGTGACTCATCAGGAGTTTTAGCCAATCACAACCAATCTCACTGAGCAAATGTCTCTGGCCAATCATAGCCAGCATTTCACTCATGTTCTGTCTAGGAAATCTCATATCACATGTCTAGAATTTCATTTTACATCAGAGTGTGGAGCTGAACAGTTCAGATCCATCCAGAGTCCGGTTTTATGGAAGCAAGTGGCCAAAATAGGTATTTAATACAGTTATATAAGTTTCTATTGTTAATAATGTAATTAGAACTGTATACTGAAACTAGTTATGTGTTCACTTGTAGTTCCACCAAACAAGGTTTGCAAACAATCAAACCAGCAATCAAACCAGGAATCAAACCAGATTCAAACCAAGTTTCAGAGCAAACATCAGAGCAAACAGCATTATAGAGCAAGTCCCAGATAGATCATAAAGTGTCTAAAGTATTTTAAAGTGAAAGTACAGATACTGAAGAGAGAAATATATCTACCATTTTATGTAGAATTACAAGATTGAACAGTTGAACCGACATTTGTTATACTTTATCCAACACGTGTTTGTACATGGACTTCCTGCTGCTAAATTGTCAGTGTTATATAAGAAGAAAAGCTGAAGTGAATAAAGAAGTTATCTTAAAGGTTTGGTGTGCTCTTTAAACCTACTGCTTCCATAGAACGGCGCTAGAGGAATTAGAGTAACAGATAGTCTTGTGTGGACTAAAAGATCAGAGAAATCAAATTCTTCTAATGCCACAGCGCATAAAGGCACTTCATAGTGCTGCGCCTGCCACAAGGCCCGTGAGAGGGGACTATCCGGGTAAGCAGAGTCCACTTGTGATTGAGTGGTGATATTAAGTGCCTGAACCTACCTCCCTGTTCCTTTATTCTTCAACTCCAACTTTCCTATCCAGTTTTCAGCAAAATAGAAAATAAACCTTCCTTCCTTATGGTTTAACCTTGTCTGGACAATGGCCTTATTGGTGCACCTACAACAGACTCTTCCCTACACTCTAGGGGTGAGAACCAGCCAAGGGAAGGTAACTCGCTGCGGGACCCAACAAATTCTGAACACCGCTCACCCTCTTATTCAAAAAGGAACCTGGGCATTGTGGTACGGTGTGTCCCGCCTTGAGGAGGTAAGGCCAGGGATCTGTGTGCTACAGTTACTACCTGCTCTGTGCATCAATATTGCACAGAAAGGTCAGTTCCCTGCTATTCTGGCAGTCTTCCCTTCTTGGGGTGCCACCTGTAGCAAGACAAGTGCTTGCCATGCGAGTGCACTTCTGTGACGGGCTGTGTGTGTCTATAGACACACACCACACTGGTAAGCCACACCCCTGTAGCTCGACTGACAGCTCTTGCCGATGTCAGTGTCTCCTGTAAAAGCAAGAAGTGAGGGGAGAGGTGCTGAAGCTAAAACGGTGCTGGTGCAGGGACATGGAGCCAGGTAAGTATCTAGGGAGGAAAGAGGGGGGGGGATGGGACAGGTAATGGGGCATTTTTACCTATTTGCAGAGATGCATTAAAGTAAAAAATAAATAGATTTTAGTACCACTTTAAAACCAATCAGGAGTGCTACATGCAAATTTGTTATCAAGGAATAGGAGTAATGATTATAGTGAGCAAAGAGATGATCACATCACATCATTTTTTATATATTTTTTTTATATAAAGTATATTTTCCCATATTGTCTTTAGAGCTGTTGGAAGGAGTTGTTACTAAATTGCTGTTATCTTTTAACAGAGCAATTTCTCATTTTAAATTATTTAATTAGAACAAGCTTCTCTTTTAATTTGTTTTCCTTCTTTCAGTATCTGATATGAAAAGCTACACACAGCTGCACCTTTTAATATTTTTGTCCTATAAAAGGTATTGAACCATCTTCTATGGCACAGGGAATTATCATAAGATGGGTAGAGACACCCGCTGCACACCCTTGAATCGCAAGAACAGACTTTCTCAACCTTTTTACCCCAAAAGTATTCTTTATGATAAATTACAGATCCTGAAGAATCACTGCTGAAACCAATTCATTGGGGGTCACCAAGAGGAATGCCCCTTACATTGGTGATCAGTGGGAAGAATGCCCCTTACATTGGAGGTCAGTGGGAAGAATGCCCCTTACATTGGAGGTCAGTGGGAAGAATGCCCCTTAAATTGGTGGACAGTGGGAAGAATGGCGACATTTGGGATCATTGGGAAGAATGTTCCTCGTATTGGAGGTCAGTGGGATGAAAGCTGCTTAGATTTGTGATCAATGGGAAGAATGTTCCTTACATTGGTGGTCAGTAGGAAGAATGTTCCTTACATTGGAGGCCAGTGGGAAGAATGTTCCTTACATTGGAGGTCAGTGGGAAGAATGTTCCTTACATTGGAGGCCAGTGGGAAGAATGTTCCTTACATTGTAGGCCAGTGGGAAGACTGTTCCTTACATTGTAGGCCAGTGGGAAGAATGTTCCTTACATTGGAGGTCAGTGGGAAAAATGTTCCTTACATTGGAGGTCAGTGGGAAGAATGTTCCTTACATTGGAGGTCAGTGGAAAGAATGTTCCTTAAATTGGAGGTCAGTGGAAAGTATTTTCCTCACATTGGTGGTCATTGGTAAAAATGTTCATTGTATTGGAGGTCAGGGTATGCAAGCGGTTTAGATGGGAAGAATGTTCCTTACATTGGGAGTCAGTGGAAAGAATGTTCCTTACATTGGTGAACAGTGGGAAGAATGTTCCTTACATTGGAGGTCAATGGGAAGAATGTTCCTTACATTGGTGGTCAGTGGGAAGAATGTTCCTTACATTGGAGGATAGTGGGAAGAATGTTCCTTACATTGGAGGTCAGTGGGAAGAATGTTCCTTACATTGGAGGTCAGTCGGAAGAATGTTCCTGTGACAGGGGGGTCACTTTGGACACAGGGTGAGCCAGGAAATAATGGACATTAAGAATTATATCCTGGACTACCTAAAATGGGTCTGTAATATTTATCCACCATATACCCAAGGATATCTGTAAAGGACTATTTACTGATTCTGAACTCAACAGGTTAATTGAGAGATACGGATGTGTTCAGCCTCAATCACCTGTCTGCCTAGTGTAATGCTAATGAATCGCAGCTTCTAAAAGACCTGTTAATTGTTTGTGGTGATGTGGATTGGGGAAATTAAGTCTGTCCTTGTGTGTATTGTAAAGTAACAGACAGTCTGGTGAATATAAAGGTCATGCATAGTTATTTAAACATAAAGGGATTAGCTGTTGCCATCTAAGAGATGGGTATTGGGAGACAAAAGCTAGTCTACTTTTAAAATGTGTATTGGGTCTTGTTATGTTGTGGGTTGAGCTGGACCATTGTTCATTTTAGATTAATGCAGTATTGGATGTGTATAAAAGTTACAATGTTTTTGGCAATAAAGTCAGTCTATCCAGAGAAAGATACAGAGTGCGTCTCGTTCTTTCAGAAGGATTAATTCCTATGGGAAGTGGTCGTCTGGCTGTGGAGGATCGACAGTGAATTTGTGCCCAGGAGAGGGAAGAGATCTAAACGGCGTTCCCCCCCTTTCATTGGCAGCTGTGGGATTTTCTCTCCGGTTCCTGGGACACTCCAAACCACCACAGTGAATGACCAGCTATGCAGCCTGCAGGAAAGCCACGCTGAAAGACCTACTTGAGAGCCGAGAAGGGACCAGTGGGACAAAGAACAAGGCCACCTTGATCAGGGAGCTAGCCGAGATGGACCAGACTTGTTTCAGCAACGAGTTTGACAGCGCTTGGTATTATATGGTGCTAACCCATCAGAGACCGCCATACAGGAAGCCATTAGAGGCATCCAGCTGCAGGATGCGCGACAAAAGAGAGAACTAGAGCGACAAAAGAGAGAACTAGAGTGGCAACATGAGCGGAGAACGGCGGAGATACGGCAATCGGAGATCGCCTACAGACAGCTGCTAGAATATGCTCAGCAGCAGGGTGGTGCTACCTTTGCCTGGGACTATCAGGAAATACCAGTGGACAACTCTGAAATCCTGGCTGAAGAATCGGCAGTGGAAAAATCTGAAGATTGCCATCCCTAAAGCCGAAGTGGATGATATGGAGTTCCAGGGAGCTAGCCTGGCTGAAGAATCGGCAGTGGAAAATCTGAAGATTGCCATCCCTAAAGCCGAAGTGGATGATATGGAGTTCCAAGGAGCTAGCCTGGCTGAAGAATCGGCAGTGGAAAATCTGAAGATTGCCATCCCTAAAGCCGAAGTGGATGATATGGAGTTCCAGGGAGCTAGCCTGGCTGAAGAATCAGCAGTGGAAAATCTAAAGATTGCCATCCCTAAAGCCGAAGTGGATGATATGGAGTTCCAGGGAGCTAGGGCAGTTGGCTCATCTCCCCAGCCACAGATTACAGAAGGTATGGACTTAAGGGACTGTTCAGAGGATGTTATGGATTATGCATCACCTGCTCAAGTACTGGCAGCAGGACAGAGTGCTACAGACCCCTGCTCTACACCCGTGGCAGTTTTGGAGGCCCGAGGTGAGAAGGTGATGGTTCCTCTTTTCCAGGGGATTTCAGAGATGCAGGGAGGAGAAGCAGCCCTTTTCCCTCCCCAACAGTTATCCAGAGCAGATGGTGTGGAGTCCCCAGCAGAAGTGCTGGCAACAGGGCAGAGTGATAGCAACCTCTGCCCAGCACCGGAAACAACTGTGGAGTTTCAGGGAGCCGGGGCAGTTGGCCCCTCTCTCCAGCAACAAGCTGAGGTGGTAAAGCTTTTACCCCCAGCTGAATCACTGGCAGCAGGGCAGAATGCTACTGGCCTCTGCACACAACTGCAACTTGAGCTGATATCGGTGGATGGGACTGCGGTCTCCACTCACAGCAACCCAGCAGAAGAGCTGGCAACAGAGCAGAGTGCCGCGGGCCTCTGCTCTCAACTAACAGAAGAGGGAGTTCCTGTGGTACTGGATGGGACTTCGGTCTTCACTGACCCAACCCCAGAAAATGGTGAGACACTGAGACAGGAGGATGTCAGCCTTGCTTTGCAAGCACTGGGGGATTTTCACCTACCACAAGTGGATGGGACTTCAGTCTCCACTTGTATACCCCAGGGATGCTGGGCAGTCGGCCCAGATCCCCAACAGCATGACGGACTGAGCCCAGTCACCCTGTCTTCTCCCCAGCGGCGGGTATGTTCTCTGAGAGAGGCAGAGGTTGGCTGGGTAAGTAATGCTCTGTTTGGAGCAATTTATTTGGGGTACTGTGTGGATACCGGCATTAGAAGAATGGACCTATGGACTAACTTCGGAAGTCAACACGTCTGGGGTCACCTCCTGTGTTAGTCTCCTGCCGAAAGGGGAGATGTGTGACAGGGGGGTCACTTTGGACACAGGGTGAGCCAGGAAATAATGGACATTAAGAAATATATCTTGGACTACCTAAAATGGGTCTGTAATATTTATCCACCATATTCCCAAGGATATCTGTAAAGGACTATTTACTGATTCTGAACTCAACAGGTTAATTGAGAGATACGGATGTGTCCAGCCTCAATCACCTGTCTGCCTAGTGTAATGCTAATGAATCGCAGCTTCTAAAAGACCTGTTCATTGTTTGTGGTGATGTGGATTGGGGAAATTAAGTCTGTCCTTGTGTGTATTGTAAAGTAACAGACAGTCTGGTGAATATAAAGGTCATGCATAGTTATTTAAACATAAAGGGATTAGCTGTTGCCTTCTAAGAGATGGGTATTGGGAGACAAAAGCTAGCCTACTGTCAAATGTGTATTGGGTCTTGTTATGTTGTGGGTGGAGCTGGACCATTGTTCATTTTAGATTAATGCAGTATTGGAAGTGTATAAAAGTTACAATGTTTTTGGCAATAAAGTCAGTCTATCCAGAGAAAGATACAGAGTGCGTCTCGTTCTTTCAGAAGGATTAATTCCTATGGGAAGTGGTCGTCTGGCTGTGGAGGATCGACAGTGAATTTGTGTCCAGGAAAAGGGAAGAGATCTAAACGGCGTTCCCCCCTTTCGTATTTGGGGGTGTCGTTACAGTTCCTTACATTGGAGGCCAGTGGAAAGTATTTTCCTCATATTGGTAATCATTGGTAAAAATGTTCATTGTATTGGAGGCCAGTGGGAAGAATGTTCCTTACATTGGTGAATAGTGGGAAGAATGTTCCTTACATTGAAGGCCAGTGGGAAGAATGTTCCTTACATTGAAGGCCAGTGGGAAGAATGTTCCTTACATTGGAGGCCAGTGGGAAGAATGTTCCTTACATTGGAGGCCAGTGGGAAGAATGTTCCTTACATTGGAGGCCAGTGGGAAGAATGTCCCTTACATTGGAGGCCAGTGAGAAGAATGTTCCTTACATTGGAGGCCAGTGGGAAGAATGTTCCTTACATTGGAGATCAGTGGAAAGTATTTTCCTCACATTTGTGATCATTGGTAAAAATGTTCATTGTATTGGAGGCCAGTGGGAAGAATGTCCTTTACATTGGTGAATAGTGGGAAGAATGTTCCTTACATTGAAGGCCAGTGGGAAGAATGTTCCTTACATTGGAGGCCAGTGGGAAGAATGTTCCTTACATTGGAGGCCAGTGGGAAGAATGTCCCTTACATTGGAGGCCAGTGGGAAGAATGTTCCTTACATTGGAGGCCAGTGGGAAGAATGTTCCTTACATTGGTGATCAGTGGAAAGTATTTTCCTCACATTTGTGATCATTGGTAAAAATGTTCATTGTATTGGAGGCCAGTGGGAAGAATGTTCCTTACATTGGTGAATAGTGGGAAGAATGTTCCTTACATTTAAGGCCAGTGGGAAGAATGTTCCTTACATTGGAGGCCAGTGGGAAGAATGTTCCTTACATTGGAGGCCAGTGGGAAGAATGTTCCTTACATTGGGAAGTATTTTCCTCACATTTGTGATCATTGGTAAAAATGTTCATTGTATTGGAGGTCAGTAGGATGCAAGCTGCTTAGATTTGTGATCAATGGGAAGAATGTTCTTTACACTGGTGGTCCAGTGGAATGTCCCCTTAAAGTGGTGGTTAGTGTACAGCATGCCACCCTTACAAATAGCTAAAAAGATTATTGGTGACCTGCCGCTGGCTCTGTCAAATGATATTGGCCCCAGAACTATGCAGGCATCATCAAGCACCAAAAGATTGGAGGTCAATCAGCGACAGCTCAAGGAACCTCTTAGCAACCTCTAGAGGAACCATGATTGAGAATGGTGGTCTAGAGGCCCACAGACTGCAGTTTGACAAGCACCACACTTGAGGGAGCCCTTGGGAGATCATTTTTTTCACCTTAATGCACCCTCTCTCAAGAGCTCCCCCTAGTGGTATCAAACACAAGCTGTGCATCTGCAGGCCTCAGTGGGAAGGACACAATGATCTTTTAAAATCAAATATAGCATCCCATTTGATCTAAAATGCAGCCTACATGGGGAAGAAGCTGCACTGCAAGCATAGTTATCCTTTAAAAGAACTGCTCATTTTAAAACTTTTCAATTAGAACCAGCTTCTCCTTCAATCTGTCCTGCCTCTATTATTAGTATTGCTTAGCATCCGACATGGCAGGCCACACACAGTCTTCATTGACACAGTGGCGGCTTGTAATATTATTTTGTCCTGTAAAAGGGAATGAATTGTCTCCAGTGACACAGGGAATTACCATAATGAAACAAGTTGGCCACAAATAATAGGAGACCTATGAGAAAGCTTCCAGACAGAGTACGAGTGTCAGGCCGGCGCGCAGAGACAATGAAAGGAGACTGAGGCGGGGGAAGCGGACTCTGAAGCAGAACCTCAGACGCAATACAAGGCTCCAGTCTATGAAATTGTACAGTCAATGTAGACAGATAGGATTGTCGGAGACAGGCAGATCACTGTAGCGGATGGAGAGAAGAGAATTACATGCGGTAACTGAAAATGCACATGAAATGGAAGTGATCAGAGGTGCTCAGTGAGCTGGGGAGCAGACTGGAGAATTAGGAAACTTCAGTTTGGTAGCTGCAGCCGGACTAGAGTCGCCCAATCACAAAGTTTGGCCATTAACCACTTCAGCCCCGGAAGAATTGGCTACTGAATCATACCTCCCAACATTTTGAGATGGGAATGAGGGACACCTACTAACAAATGTATGTAGGCATAGGACATGCCCCGTGCCACACCCCCTTATGCCCCATACACACGATCGTTTTTCATGCCGTTAAAAATGCCATTTTAAAAAATGGCCATTAAAAATGATCGTGTGTAGGCTCCAGAGCATTTTTAACGACGTGAAAAACGGCCATTAAAAATTCCGGACATGCTCTCTTTTTTCACGTCGTTTTTCATGTCGTTTTTTTTAACGACGTGAAAAACGATAGTGTGTATGCTTTCACGACGTGAAAAAAAAACGCGCATGCTCAGAAGCAACTATGAGACGGGAGCGCTCGTTTTGGTAAAGCTAATGTTGGAAATGGAGATGGCACATTCGTCACGGTGGAATTAATAGCATCGTTTTAATGCTGCGCATTCCGTTCTTCTTTTGATAATGCTTTAAAATTACCCTCTTTTGATAATGACATTGAGAGTTATGCCAAACTTGTTTCTAAAGTAATTCCAAATTGCTCTAATGATTATAAAATATTATTTATAAGCCGCACCTCCCTCCTAAATAATACTAATAATAATAAAATAATGTAATTCTCCTTTTTTCTTTAAATTTTATTTTACTATTGTTTTTTTTTTTGTGGCCTTTTTTTGATTATTTTGGCTTAAATTATTCTTGTGTAAAGTTACCACAACAACCTTCCAAATGTGTCTCATTTGGCCTCAGGGAGGTTTGTGTCCCCTGATAATAACAATAATATAATTTGAGATGTCCCTGCCTGCTCCCTAGCAAGCTCTCTTTTGAAATACAAATCACATAGTCAAGTATTTTAAGGGCACTAAAATTATTTTTATTTCAGAACATTAACAAATTAAAGTGGAAGGCAGCACTGGAGAGCCTGCTTGCATTTGTGCATCCCTTTGACCCCACAACAACCATCCAAGATGTCCAAACCAAAATAGAGATTAGATCCCCCAAAAAAATGAGCCCAATCTTGTCTTGAGCTCCCAGAGGTCAGGAGCCACAGCAGATAAGTCCCATATGTCCCCAGTCTGTGGTACTACAGCAGGCATTATTTTCTCCTCTTCCTTGTAGCCTTCTCTCCAGCCTTCTCTGCAGCCTTGGTTGGTTTCTTCCTTGGAGGCTGGGGATCAGGAGGAGAGGTTGTGGCAGGAGGAGTAGTAGGAGGAGGAGGAGGAGGTGGAGGAGTAGGGACAACCTCCGTTATGTCCGTGTACCTAGTGAGTTCACCCAGCACGCCCTTATTGATGACTTTCAATAGCAGGGTCTCACTGAAATTTTTTTGCTGCAACTCCATTTGCCCTAGTTTGTGGGCGAGGACTGCGGCAAATCCCTCATCAACAGAGGGTGCCTCTCTGAGGGCCGCTGTTGCCTCTCTGAGGAAGGCCCTGGTTTCCTCCTCCACCTGCCTACCTCTCCTTGGCCCTCGTGGTTTAACTACCAGGGGAGGCATCTGGGCTCTTGTGCTGGGCCAAGCCTCCTCCTGGGTGCCACTGGGCCCAGCCTCCTCCTGGGTGCCACTGGGCCCAGCCTCCTCCTGGGTGCCACTGGGCCCTGCCTCCTCCTGGGTGCCACTGGGCCCTGCCTCCTCCTGATCCCCAACATCACCCTCTTCCTGGCTCTGCTCTGGCTGTAAAAAAAGAAAGGGACATTATTTATTTTGCCACATCATCATTCACAGACATTGTTCACCTCTAGACATTGTTGAAATCAATGCCAAAAGTTATGTCATTTTCATTGATTCCGCATCCTGGTTTTGTTGTCTTGTGCACATAAAATTAGGCCACTACTGTATCTTGCTCTTCACAAACTTTATTGGTAGAAGTGTACATACCTTTAACAATACTAACATCTATTTAAATTCTACAATTTTGTACGATATACAGTGCCTTGCGAAAGTATTCGGCCCCCTTGAACTTTTCATCCTTTTGCCACATTTCAGGCTTCAAACATAAAGATATAAAATTTAAATTTTTTGTGAAGAATCACCAACAAGTGGGACACAATTGTGAAGTGGAACGAAATCTATTGGATATTTTAAACTTTTTTAGCAAATAAAAAACTGAAAAGTGGTGCGTGCAAAATTATTCGGCCCCTTTACTTTCAGTGCAGCAAACGCACTCCAGAAGTTCAGCGAGGATCTCTTAATGATCCAATGTTGTCCTAAATGACTGATGGTGATAAATAGAATCCACCTGTGTGTAATCAAGTCTCTGTATAAATGCACCTGCTCTGTGATAGTCTCAGGGTTCTGTTGAAAGCGCAGAGAGCATCATGAAGACCAAGGAACACACCAGGCAGGTCCGTAATACTGTTGTGGAGAAGTTTAAAGCCGGATTTGGATACAAAAAGATTTCCCAAGCTTTAAACATCCCAAGGAGCACTGTGCAAGCGATCATTTTGAAATGGAAGGAGTATCAGACTACTGCAAATCTACCAAGACCTGGCTGTCCCTCTAAACTTTCAGCTCAGACAAGGAGAAGACTGATCAGAGATGCAGCCAAGAGGCCCATGATCACTCTGGATGAACTGCAGAGAACTACAGCTGAGGTGGGAGAGTCTGTCCACAGGACAACAATCAGTCGTACACTGCACAAATCTGGCCTTTATGGAAGAGTGGCAAGAAGAAAGCCATTTCTCAAAGATATCCATAAAAAGTCTCGTCTAAAGTTTGCCACAAGCCACCTGGGAGACACACCAAACATGTGGAAGAAGGTGCTCTGGTCCGATGAAACCAAAATCAAACTTTTTGGCCACAATGCAAAACGATATGTTTGGCGTAAAAGCAACACAGCTCATCACCCTCAACACACCATCCCCACTGTCAAACATGGTGGTGGCAGCATCATGGTTTGGGCCTGCTTTTCTTCAGCAGGGACAGGGAAGATGGTTAAAATTTAGGGGAAGATGGATGCAGCCAAATACTGGACCATTCTGGATGAAAACCTGTTGGAGTCTGCAAAAGACCTGAGACTGGGACGGAGATTTATCTTCCAACAAGACAATGATCCCAAACATACAGCAAAATCTACAAAGGAATGGTTCACAAATAAACGTATCCAGGTGTTAGAATGGCCAAGTCCAAGTCCAGACCTGAATCCAATCGAGAATCTATGGAAAGAGCTGAAAACTGCTGTTCACAAACGCTCTCCATCCAACCTCACTGAGCTCGAGCTGTTTTGCAAGGAAGAATGGGCAAGAATTTCAGTCTCTCGATGTGCAAAACTGATAGAGACATACCCCAAGCGACTTGCAGCTGTAATCGCAGCAATAGGTGGCTCTACAAAGTATTAACGCAAGGGGGCCGAATAATTTTGCACGCCCCACTTTTCATTTTTTTCTTAGTTAAAAAAGTTTCAAAAATCCAATAGATTTCGTTCCACTTCACAATTGTGTCCCACTTGTTGGTGATTCTTCACAAAAAATTAAAATTTTATATCTTTATGTTTGAAGCCTGAAATGTGGCAAAAGAATGAAAAGTTCAAGGGGGCCGAATACTTTCGCAAGGCACTGTAAATATAGATATCAATACTTTACCTGGCTCCATATCTCCAAATCTGCCTCCTCAAGGCCCTGATCTTGATCCTCAGAGGAAGCCAGAGCAGGGTTGACAGGAAGGCTGGAGGACTAGCTGCAGGGAAGGCTGGAGGGTTGGGTACAAGGAAGGCTGGATTGACCTCTGGGGGGAAGGGTGGAGAGAGATTCCCGCACTTCCAGCTGATCATCCAGAAAAGCAAGCTTACTGTAGTACCACAGACTGGGTTTATAAACCTTATCTGCTGGTGCACCTGACCTCTGGGACCTCAGGACCATAGTCCTCTGGGTCCTGTATGTCCCTCTGATGGTCGCAATTTTGTTTTTGACATCTTGGAGAGTTGTTGTGGGTATCTTTGTTTGCACAAATGCAAGCAGGCTCTCCAGTGCTGCTTTCCTGGCGTCTTTATTTTTATTACCGCCACTTTTTGTTTGCCATAATATAGGGAGCTCTTGCCATTTGTCGATGAGCTCCCCCATGAAGTCTGGGTTTTTAAAAGTATTCATGATATCTGTAAAAGCGAGAAACCAAAAAATATATATGTTTCAGGCAACATTCCTCAACTGTGCATTGTCTACATATTTTGAGCACACAAATCTCCTCGTCTGATGAACCTCAAAAAGTAAAATTGTTAGGTACCTTGGTCACGACATTCGTTGCTAACTCCCTCTCCCGACAAATGAACGTATTTCCCAGACATGGATCTTCACTTGATATACACAGCGCATGCGTGAAACTCCGCACACTTTCCCCGCCCCTGACGTTCGATATTGTACTTTCCCCGCCCCTTCTCGCTCGTAGTGCTGAACAAAACATGGCGGAGACACAGGTGGCTGAGATTACCTCTACAGAGGATGAAATTCCAGAGGAGCCCAAATCAAGACCCAGGAGATATAAGGCATCCAACATGTCATTCGAGGAAATGGTGGAGATGGTCGCCATTTTAAAGAAGGAGGATTATGATGCCAAGCATGGTCCGTATAAAAGGCCTAATCTGGTCAAGTCCAGAATTATGGGCAAAGTGGTCAAAAGTCTCCACAAAAAATTCGGGGTGTGCAGAACGAAGGAACAGCTCAGAAAACGATGGTCAGATCTGAAGTTGCGGGAGGCCGACCAATATAAAAGAATCAAGAAAGTTATATTAAAAAGTAAGTTTTTTTTTTGGAGTTTCCATGGTACATATTATTTTCTTGTATTCTGTCGTGTATTTTTAACTTTCATATAGTACACTGAAAGATACCATCTTTCAGGTTCGTCCGCACAGTAAACGGACGTATTAAACCTCTTTCTCCGTACAGTTCCTCAAACGATGTTTTAGGATCATCCAGTGTGAACACCCATGTATTTTGGTTTATTTGGGGGAGTAAATTTGGGCCTCACTTATTTTTGGTGTGCTAATCCAAAGGACATTTGTTTGTTTGAAAAAACGATATGCATGGTAATGTTAATAAGGGAGTGAATGCTCAGCAGCTGATGAAACATCTGAACGCAGTAGTACAAGTGTGGGCCTAAAGCCAAAAAGCTTGAGGGAGTCACACACAGGTGATCCAGTGTAGATACTTTGGGGTGTTACAATGTTTCAAATTTGTGTTCAAAATGTATATTGCTCTGGTTTGGGCTATGTATCCAATCATTTGTCCCGGTTGGCACAGGGGGTAAAATTTAAAATGGAGCATGCTTCAAAATAATGATTACAAAGTTTTTTTTCATGTTTCTTATTTTAGCAAAATTGAGTCGCTAATAATGAAACTATTCCTTTTATTTCAATCTCCCTAGGGATTCGAAAAGCTACCTCAGATGAGACGAGAATTGCAATACCTACAACAATACCCCCAGAACCCCAGGATGGAGAGGAATGTGATGTTGTGGAAGTGGAAAGTGGCACCACCACAGGTCAGAGAGAAACCAGACACATGCATGTTAAATAGATGTAGGCCTACATATTCTATCCTACATATTTCTTTTTACATTTAGGTGCAGTTCTGGCCGAAGACCCCAATAAGTTGACACATCACAGTGCCCAGATCCTGATCCAATACCTGATGGTCTGCTGTCGTGACCTCGAAAAAATTAAGGGAGACTTGCTAGAGATCAGGGCAAATACAAAGCGGGTGGAGGAAAGGCTCCAAAATATCATGGCTGTGCTTGGGCGTGTCTAATGTTTTTACACCAAATAACGTTTTACTTGCAGAGTTTTCTATGTTTTTTGGTTATTTTACCCTTTAATGACTAGCACATGTTTAGCTTTTTCAAAATTTTGACAAATATAGTTTGTTTATGCATGGCTGGTCATGCGTTTTAATACACCCGAAATTAAGGGAACATCCACATTTCTAAGGAAGTTGCCCACCTAAACAAAAAAAATAAAGGTATTTTTACATAACAAATCATTGTGGCTTCATTATGTAAATGTGGTGCTGAGTGAACTAATCAATGTTTGGTGTTTACACTGACAATGAAGGCTAATTAAAAGATTGTTTAATCCACATGGCAAAACAAGTGCACTAGGTAAACCTACCAGAAACATCAAACATTATACAATAAAAAATACAAACCAATCTTTACTCAAGAAAAAGTTTTTTTTTTTTGGTCCAAAATTATTATAGATTGTCTGGCATTTCAATGGCCCCCCTACCCATAAAATAGTCCACATATTGGTTACGGACCTCACGTCCGGTTGGGGGGGCCAAGCCAGGACGGCCAGGTTCCAGGGCCACCAAAGTTTCTGCATTGATTAAAGTGGCCTCAGGCCCACTCAAAGATATATAACTCGTTGAATGCACCCTTAGGAAATTATGCAGCACACAGCACGCCATAACCACATGGTTCCATTTGTATGGGGCAAGGTGGATGGAGGTAAGGAAGAGGCGAAATCGGCTGGCCATGATCCCAAACGCATTTTCCACCACCCTTCTGGCTCTGGCCAGCCGATAATTGAAAACCCTCCTCTCAGGGGTGAGGGTGCGTTGCGGGAATGGCCTCATCAAATGGGGTCCCAGGCCAAATGCCTCATCCGCCACAAACACAAAAGGTAGTCCCTCCACATTCTGCTCCGCTGGTGGCAAGGCCAGCAGATCCAAAAGGAGCCGTTCTCCAAACTCCGTCTGGGCAAAAACTCCTCCATCAGACATCCTGCCATTCTTGCCAACGTCCACATAGAGGAACTCGTAGGTGGCCGACACCACTGCCATCATCACGACGCTGTGGAACCCCTTATAATTATAATAAAAGGATCCCGAATGGGGTGGTGGGACGACCCGAACATGTTTGCCGTTGATGGCTCCTCCACAGTTCGGAAAGTTCCATCGCTGGGCAAACTCGGAAGCCACATTCTGCCATTCATGTGGCGAAGAAGGGAATTGTGGAATTAAAGAAATAACAAATTAATACTTGGAGCCAGAAACCTTGAAAGCTGATTTCATACACACATTCATGGCCAACATTGGTAGAAACTGTTCAAAACATAAAAAATTGGAAGCAAGAAAAAAACAAAAAAAACAAAACATTATGGGGGGGGGGGTTGAAGATGAGTTGGGAATATCACACATGAAGGCTGTAGCACTCTGTATTGAAGTTAACAAAAATGAAACATTCCTAGGCAAAATTTAGGGTGCGTTTTGGGTAAAGCACTACGATGGAACATATAATAAAAAACATGGAAATGATTAGGCAAGGTAGGTATGGCCCCAGGATAGCATGCTGGAGAGGTTAGGTAAGCCAAATTTACAGGTAGGCCTCAAACCCCAAACTTTAAATAATAAAACATGGGGAGAAAGGGGACATTCCCTGCAGCTAAGAATCATGTGAATTAGGGACTGCAAATAAAGCAAATTAAAAATATCCAAAAATAAAAACCATACAATGTGAATTTTTGAAGAAGAACACTTACCTTAATATAGTCCTCCTGCAAAACTTGAAGGATGGCAGAACAAGTCTCTGGTATAATAATCCCCAGAGCCTGGGGGGATATGCCTGTGGAGAACTTAAGGTCCTGCAGGCTTCTCCCAGTAGCCAGGTATCGCAACGTGGCGATGAGCCTCTGCTCAGCACTGATGGCTTCCCGCATAACGGTGTCCTGCCTGGTAATATAGGGGGACACCAAAGCCAACAGCTGCTGAAATACGGGGTCAGACATCCTGAGGAAATTCCTGAAATCATCAGGATTATTCTCCCTGATCTCCCGCAACAAAGGCATGTGACAGAATTGGTGCCGCTGGAGCAACCAATTCTTGGTCCATGAACTGCTCCTGACCCTGCTCATGGCATGGAGTCGGGATACAGCATGAACCCCTGCACCAACTACAGCACGAACTCTACGACGAGTACGTAGTCGCAACATGGCTAGATAACGGTCGGCTGAACAGAACGAACTAGAAGAACGCACGGAAGAACAGCAAGGCCTATGAAGAACAAGCTGAAAAACACGAACGTGCAGAGCAGGCCGCACTGAATAAACAGATACGAACTGACTACAAGCAGTGCTAAACAGATACGAACCCACAGGCGCAAACTGAACTCCCGAAAACGATCTTCAAAGCACGAAGACTGAAAAGCGCGAATCATCTCTCACCAAACTTTTACTAACACGCGGTAACACGGAATTAGCAAAAGCGTCCCAAAGGGTGGCGTCATTCGAACGGAACTTCCCCTTTATAGTGCCGTCGTACGTGTTGAACGTCACTGCGCTTTGCTTGATCGTTTTTTTTAATGATGGTGTGTACGCAAGGCAGGCTTGAGAGGAAACATGAAAAAAAACGAGGAGAAAAACGTTGGTTTAAAAAATGACATTAAAAACGATCGTGTGTACGGGGCATTAAAGGAGAATTAACCCCAAAAAAACGGTTAATTAAATCCACAAGTGCTTTTTTTACCACTACTATACCTTTATATTGGCTTTAAAATGTAAAAATGCAGCAATTTAGAAATTGTATAAATGGTTTAGCACTTTTGAAAGATACTACCGTATATACTCGAGTATAAGCCATGTTTTTCAGCACATTTTTTTGTGCTGAAAATGCCCCCCTCGGCTTATACTCGAGTCACCTTTTTGCGCCTGATCTCCCAGACTTTGGGGACCCGGTACCGGCCATCAGTAGGTCCCCTGGACTCCAAACTTAGCACACATGTAGCCCCACTCTTCCTCTACAAGGGTGCAAAGTTTGTTGTCCAGGGAACCTATTTTTCAAATCCGGGCACCCCTTCCATAGACTCCCATGTTAAACGGTAATTTCTCAGGTGAATTTGGGGACCCAGTACTGGCCGGTCGTAGGTCCCCTGGACCCGAAACTTAGCACGCATGTAGCCCCATTTCTCCTCTACAAGTGTGCAAAGTTTGTTGTCTGGGAGACCTATGGCCGGGGAGCACAAATTTTTCAAACCCGTGCACCCCTTCCATTGACTCCCATGTTAAACGTCAGTCTAGTCATGGACACAGTGAGGCATGGACACAGTGAGGCATGGACACAGTGAGGCACAGTGAGGCATGCACATGGACACCCTAGGCTTATACTCGAGTCAATACATTTTCCCAGTTTCATGTGGTAAAATTAGGTGCCTCGGCTTATATTCGGGTCGGCTTATACGCGAGTATATACGGTATATGGATCAGACCAAAATGAGGGACGAATGAGGGACAGAGGGACATTGGTCCAAATCGGGGACAGTCCCTCAAAATCAGGGACAGTTGGGAGCTATGGCTGAATGACCAGGCCATTTTTTGCGATTCGGCACTGTGTAGCTTTAACGGACAATTGCGCGGTCGTGCGACGTTGTAACCAAACATAATTGACGTCCTTTTTTTCCACAAATAGAGCTTTCTTTTGGTGGTATTTGATCACCTCTGCGGTTTTTATCTTTTGCACTATTAACAAAAAAATAACGATAATTTTGAAAAAAACAAAAAAAACAAGGTTTTTAACTTATTGCTATAATAAATATAAATATCCCCCAAAAAAATATAAAAAAACACATTTTTTCCTCGGTTTAGGTCGATACGTATTCTTCTACATATTTTTGGTAAAAAAAAAAAAAAGATTATATTGATTGGTTTGCACAAAAGTTATAGCGTCTACAAAATAGGGGACAGTTTTATGGCATTATTATTATAAAACATTTTTTTACTAATAATGGCGGCGATCTGCGTGACTGCGACATTATGGCGGACACATCAGATACTTTTGCCGCTATTTTGGGACCATTGTCATTTATACAGCAATCAGTGCTATAAAAATGCACTGATTACTGTGTAAATGACACTGGCAGTGAAGGGGTTAACCAGTAGGGGCGATGAAGGGGTTAAGTGTGTCCTAGGGAGTGATTCTAACTGTGGGGGGGGGATGGGCTACAAGTGACACGACATTGATCGCTGCTCCCGATTACAGGGAGCAGATGATCAGTGTCCTCTCACAAGGCAGAACAGGGAAATGCCTTGTTTACAAAGGCATCCCCCCGTTCTGCCTCTCCGTGACACAATCGCGGGACACCGGCGGACATCGAGTCCGCGGGTCCCGTGGGCACGGTCACAGAGACCGCGGCGGGTGCGCCCGGTAGGCGGCAGATTTAAAGCAACGCACATGCACGTTGCTTTGCCTGCCCGTGCCATTCTGCCGACGTATATCTACGTGAGACGCTCGGCAAGCGGTTAAAGGGACCTTGGTAAATTGGGACTATTTCCTCCATTCAGAACACGCACAGCCACGCACGTGCTATTTTCGTCATTCTTCCACTGGTTCAAGAATAAATCTAGGGCAGTGGTCTCCAAACTGCGGCCCATGGGCCGAATGTGGCCCTTTGCTTGCCTTTATCCAGCCCGAGGCACTATTCCTCCCACTGACACCAACGATAGGGCATTAATTCCTGTACTGACATCAACAATGGGACACTATTCTTTTCACTGACACCAGTAATGGGAAAACTATTCCTCCCACCGACACCAATGATGGGGCACGATTTTTCCCATTGGCACCAATGATGGAGCACTATTTTTTCCACTGACACCAACAATGGGGCATTATGCTTAAAACTGACACCAATGATGAGGCACTATTCCTCCCACTGACATCAATGATGTGAAAACTATTCCCCCCACTGACATTTACGATGGGGCACTATTCCTCTCACTGACACCAATAATGGGGCACTATTATTCCCACTGACACCAATGATGGGGCACTATTATTCCCACTGAAACCAATGATGGGGCACTATTATTCCCACTATAATAAATCCCCTAATACCAAAAATGGGACATTGTTTACTCCCACTGATGCTGAGACATTTTCTATTCTCAATGGCCACAATCGGGCCCCCTTAAAATCTGAAGCACAGCAAACTGGCCCTTTGTTTAGAAAGTTTGGAGAACCCTGGTCTAGGGGTTTATTTTTAGGGTTTTTATTGGACAGGAACTTGGATATCCTGCATGAGATATCTCAAACTGTAGAAGTTGAGGACTGCTAGGTTTTTGGCTGCTCCATACAAATTGCAAGGTGTATGCACTAGGCTGCATTGTACTTTCTCCTGGTCATTTATGAACTCATGGCCGTCTTGCAGGGCTCCTGGCTACACTAAGCACTTTAACAATATGGCATGCTCCTGGTGGTCTTGTACAGCTCCTGGCTGCACCAAGCGCTGGATTGCAAGAGGAATCACCCAACAGTTACTTCTCCACTGTGTAGCAGATCAAGTACTCAGTCCCAGAATAGCACAGCTCCTATGCATTATCTATCATCTTATCCAGACTCTGACCCATGTCTCTCTCTCTCTCTGGTAGGGCCTCCAGCTAAACCTAGCTGGGACCCTGATGTCTTTCAACAGTAAGGACTCCTGTCCTGAGGCTTCTCTGCCCCATGGGGAGGGCTGGACCCTGGAACTCTGCACACTGCTGCCAGACTTGACTTACAGGATCTCCAGCCACCTACTGGACAACCCTCTCCAGGGATTGGCCGGAGATCCATAAATATTAAGGCTGCCTGTTCTGCTCTCCCTCCAACTATACTTCCAGCTAGACATGTGCGATTCGTTGCATTCTGAGTCAAAATTCGGACACATTTTTCATTATTTGTAAATTTGGATATATCAGAATTTCCAAATTACAATAGTAACGAATTTAAATGGATCCGAAATAACGAATCAAAATTTCAGACAAAATTTGAATTCAAATAGTTTTCTATTCAAATTTAAATGGTTTTCGAATCGAAGAAAATAAAATAGAATATAAAATAAAGGAATAGAATAGAAAAGAATAGACTAAAAAAAATTGAATATAAAAACTGAATAGAATAGAAAATAAAAGAATACAATAAAAAAAGAACAAAATAGAAAATAAAAGAAGAGAATAGAATAGGAAATAAAGGAATGGAATAGAATAAAAAATAGAATAGAAGAACACAATAGAATAGAAAGAATATAACCATCTTCTGAAATTCCTATTTCAAATAGAATAAATTTGAATTTCAATAGAATAAAATAAATAATAGAAAAGAAAGGATTGGGTAGAAAGAATATAACCGTTTCCCGAGATTCGAATTTCAAATAGAATACATTTGAATAGAATAGAAAAAAAGATAGATAAAAGACAATAGAATAGAATGGAATGGAATAGAAAGAAAATAACCATCTTCCAAAATTAGAATTTAAAATAGAACAAATTTGATTTAAAATGGAATTCAAAAAAGTCTAAATCAATTAAAATTCAAATAAATTAAACGAATTCCGAAAACGAATTAAACTAAAAGAATTCATGTAAATAACGAATCAAAATGAAACAATTTTTTTTAGTTCTGCACACGTCTACTTCCAGAACTCTCCAGAAGACAGGGGGAAGAAGCAGAGCAGCAGCCTGTGAGACACTGAACAGGCACAAGCAATCAACCCCTGCTCCACTGATTACAGAGGAGCTAACTAAATTTCTTGTGCGAAAATTGTACGAAAACGGTAATCGTTCGTTCTGTTCCCATACGAGACAAATTTTGGAGTTTGTCTCTTTGGGAATTTTCGTACAAAAATTCGGAATCGGCTGTAGAAAGTTGTGTACACACTATACGAAAATCCTACGAAAATTCTTTGGATGAAAATGTTCGCCTGATTTTCTTATAGTGTGTACCAGCCTTTACTATGGGGACACTGAAATGCTCTGATGAGAGCATGTAACAAAAATAGTAAAAAATATTTTTTGTTTTTATAAAAGGGTTTCAAAAATTTAATAAAAAATGATTTAAAGTATAACTAAAGGCAAAGCGTTTGCCTTTAGTTTTGGTCAGACAGTTTTATTTTGCTGTCTGTGCCCGTTAGGGAGATTCACCCTCTATTTGTCCTGTTTACCGTTATCATTGAAAGTGAAAGTAAAAGTAAAAGAAAATCCAAAGTTTTGGGTTGTCCCCAGAAAAGTAATAGAGGGGAAATCTTCCAAGTGGAACTGATGGCCTGGGGGTCCCCAAGGGATTCCCTTAATTCCTTCATTTGCAGGGATTTCCTCTCACTTCCTGTGTTGGTTATGGGACAGGAAGTGAAGATAAATCTCCCTGATGGAGCACAGACCGCAAACAATAAACCAACAGGGGTTATAACCCTTCCTTTTAAATGTATTTTTTTTTAGCTGGGGCCCATCCCCGAAAGAGGAATCCCAGGGTGCCCTTGCGAGGGAACCTGCTCTAAGAAGAGGAGGCCAGGGGAGGACCTTTCCGAGGGACCGGTGAGAGTTCACGGTGAAGGAGAGGCCCGGATACCTTCTGTCGCCGGCACCTGTCCTTGTGTTGCATGTGCTGAGAGGTTTGGGACTTAAAGATTCTGTGGCAGAGGATCTCCCGATCGTATCTCTAGGAAAACTCAAGTAAACGTTCGAGCATCACTCCGGCTGCTAGGGTCCGCTGTTACAGGGAACTATCCGGGTGAGCTAAACCCACTCAGGATCGAGTGGCGACTACAATATTGATTGCTGTCCTTTCTCTCATCCATCTTTACTGTCTACTGAACTTTGCTTATAAAAATAAACTCAACAATGGAGTTTGAAGTGGTGTGGACATTGGCCTTCCGGGGGAAAAATAGAGACTTGTCCCTACAAACTAGGAGATGAGAACCAACTGAAGAAGAACCCTGCTGCAGGACCCAAAAATCTGTTAACACCGCTCGACCTCTTAGACAGAGGATACGGGCATATAGCGCAGTGTGCCTTGACCTGCAAGCGAGCCAAAGGCAAGGAAAAGTTCCGTGTGCTCCAAAAGTATAACAAAATGGCGGTTCAACTGTTCAATCTTGTCATTCTACATAAAATTGCAGATATATTTCTCTCTTCAGTATCTGTACTTTCACTTTAAATACTCTAGACACTTTATGATCTCTCTGAAAGGTATATCTGAGGCTTAAAGCGGAGCTCCCCTGAAAAGAAAAATATTAAAAGCCAGCAGCTACAAATACTGCAGCTGCTGACTTTTAATATTAGGACACTTTCCTGTCCTGGAGTCCAGCGACGTCGGCAGCAGAAGACGAGCGATTGCTCGTCACTCTGCTGCCCCCACCGCCAACCTCGCCAGCCTTGCGGCTTCACTGCCCGGTTCCCTACGGCGCATGCGCAAGTCGCGCTGCGCCGTTCTCACTGGTCCCTGTTGTGTTCCGGGAGCCGTGTGTTTCCCAGAACACAGCGGGTATTCTGCGGGAAGTGACGTACTACCCGCAGAGAGGACTCCCGGAAGTGGGTGCAAATACCTGTCTTAGACAGGTATCTGCACCCCCCTCCCCCTGAAAGGTGCCAAATGTGACACCGGAGGGGGGGGGGAGGGTTCGGATGAGCGGAAGTTCCACTTTAGGGTGGAGCTCCGCTTTAAGCAATAGTTTTACTTGTTTGATATTGCAGTTTGCATGCTTGTTTAAACGTTTGCTATGATGTTTGGTGGAACTTAAAGTGAACACATAACTAGTTCAGTATACAGTTCTAATCACATTATTAACAATAGTAACATATATAACTGTATTAAATACCTGTTTTGGCCACTTGCTTCCATAAAACTGAACTCTGACTGGATCTGTAACTGTTCAGCTCCACTCTCTCTGGTGTAATGAGTTCTAGCACTGTGCTGGGGAATTTCCAGACAAAAATGGGTGTAAGGCTGGCTGTGATTGGCCAAGACTCTTGCTCAGTGTGAGATTGGCTGCGATTGGCCAAAACTCCTGATGAGTCACAAAGGCTTAAAGCGGCGCTCCGCCGGAAAAAAAAATATTAAAAGCGAGCAGCTACAGCTACAGCAGCTGCTGGCTTTTAATATTTGGACACTTACCTGTCCTGGAGTCCAGCGACGTCCGCAGCAGAGGACGAGCGACCGCTCATCGCTCTGCTGCTCCCTCCGCCATCCTCGCTGAGGGAACCAGGAAGTGAAGCCCTGCGGCTTCATGCCCGGTTCCCTACGGCGCATGCGCGAGTCGCGCTGCGCCGTTCTGATTCGTCCTCCTGTGTTCTGGGAGCCGAGTGTCTCCCAGAACACTACGGGAAGTCTGGGGGAAGTGACGTAACTCCCGCAGATTCCCGGAGAGAGGACTCCCGGATGTGGGTGAAAATACCTGTCTTAGACAAGTATCTTCACCCCCCTCCCCCCTGAAAGGTGTCAATTGTGACACCGGAGGGGGGGAGGAATCCGATCAGCACCAGTCAAAATTTAGGGTGGAGCTCCACTTTAACTCTATGCTTTCTGGTTTCAATTCTGCGGTGTCATTGAGCTTACCTTTACTGTCATATAAATTAATCTTAAAATTTGCTTCTGTGAACAGAATTATACTACTGTTATTTGACATCCATATATAATGTCACAGTAAATAACTCTGCTTTTATCTCTCACATGTGAGCATATGAACTGTATTAAGGTTATTAGCAGGTCTAGCTGTATATGCATGTAAGTCACATTAGCAACCTAGGACAGGTCTTAGCTGGCCAGCTACACCTTATGCGGCGTACACACGATCGTTTTTCATGCCATTTTTTAAACCAACGTTTTTCTCGTCGTTTTTTTTCATGTTTCCTCTCAAGCCTGTCTTGCGTACACACGATCATTTTAAAAAACGTTCAAGCAAAGCGCAGTGACGTCCAACACGTACGATGGCGCTATAAAGGGGAAGTTCCGTTCGGATGGCGCCACCCTTCATGTTAGTAAAGTTTGTTGAGCGACGATTTGCGCTTTTCAGCCTCGTGCTCTTCAGTCCGTTACAGCGTGACGAATGTGCCATCTCCATTACGAACGCTAGTTTTACCAGAACGAGCGCTCCCGTCTCATACTTGATTCTGAGCATGCGTGTTTTTTTCACCTCGTAAAAGCATACACACTATCGTTTTTCACGTCGTTAAAAAAAACGTCATGAAAAACAACGTGAAAAAATAGAGCATGTTCGAAATTTTTAATGGACGTTTTTCACGTCGTTAAAAATGCTCTGGAGCATACACACGATCGGTTTAATGCCCATTTTTAAAAATTGCATTTTTAACGGCATGAAAAACGATCGTGTGTATGGGGCATAAGACCGAGGGAACCCACCCGCAACGGGAGTAAATTAGTGAAAGATAAATTCTAAAGGACTAATTTTATAAGTTATGAGGTACGAGGGGTGGAGAGTAGGGGGAGGGTAGGGAGGGGGAGGGTAGGGAGGGGGAGGGGGAGGGCGGGGTGAGGGAGGGATGGGGATTTCTGGTTGGAAAACCCAGAAGTAAATAGGGCACAAGGGTTGCAACAGGGTGTATAGTACCTTTTTTCTATATATACATGTTTGTATGTTTGCATTTTTGATAAAAAAAAAAAAAAAAAAACTTCTGGAGGTCAAGTGTTTAAAAACAAGAGGTGGACATTTGTACTAAACTATGACCTTCTACAATAATAAAAATTGTTTGTAATAAAAAAAAAAAAAGAGGTGGTACATACATAAAATAATAATAATAAAAAAATTAAAAAAAGTTGGCTAAAATTCTTGAGATCTATATCAAACGTAACCACTTCAGCCCCGGAAGATTTGGCTGCTCAGTGACCAGGCCATTTTTTGCGATACGGCACTGCGTCGCTTTAACTGACAACTGCGCAGTCGTGCGACATTGCACCCAAACAAAATTTGCGCATTTTTTTCCCACAGGTAGAGATTTCTTTTGGTGGTATTTGATCATCTCTGCGGTTTTTAGTTTTTGCGCTATAAACAAAAAAAAGAGCAACAATTTAAAAAAAAAACAAAAAAAAAACACAATATTTTGTACTTTTTGCTATAATAAATATCCCAATTTTTTTTTAAAAAAAAGCTTTTTTTTTTCTCAGTTTAGGTCGATGTGTATTCTTCTACATATTTTTGGTCCAAAAAATTGCAATAAGCGTATGTTGATTGGTTTGCGTAAAAGTTATAGCGTCTACAAAATAGGGGATAGATTTATGGCATTTTTATTATTATTTTTATTTTTTGCTAGTAATGGCGGCGATCTGCAATTTTTATTGGGACTGCGACATTATGGCGAACAGATCGGACACTTTTGACATATTTTTGGGACCATTGGCATTTATACAGCGATCAGTGCTATAAAAATGCACTGATTACTGTGTAAATGTCACTGGCAGGGTAGGGGATAACACTAGGGGGTCATCAAGGGGTTAACTGTGTTCTCTAATATGTGTTCTAACTGTGGGGGAGGGGGGACTGACTATAGGAGATGACAGATCGTGGTTCCCAGCTCCTACAAACTCACAATCTCTCTCTCCTCTCCTCACAGAGCTGGGATGTGTATGTTTACACACACACACGTCCCTGTTCTGCCACTCATGCCCGCGATCGTGCGTGGCCGGCGATCATCACGACCGTCGGCCACGAGCATCGGCACCCACGCTGTGCAGCGGGCGCGCGCGCCTACTATCCCGCTTAAAGGTGCCGACGTACAGCTACGACGGCTCGCGGGATCGTACCGATTTGCCGCAGTAATGACAGCGGCTGGTCGGTAAGTGGTTAAAGGGAGTTTTTAATGTCGGAATCTCATTTTAAAGGGTCAATGCATAAGACTGCAGTGTAAAGTTCAAAGCTAAGTGACTCATGGGACACCATAAGACAAATGCAAATGTAAAAAAAAAATCCCTGTATCTCTTTTGTCTGAATGAATCTCCGAATCGCTCAGTAACGGAGTGGTAGCCGCGAGCAATATAAAAACGTCTAAAGGAACCCCGTCGTTCCGTAGTCTCTGCTCAGTTTACATATTTTTAAGGCTTGACAGATTCCTTGTGAATAGCTGCATGGAAAATGTTTGAATATCTGAATATTTAAGCAAACGGAGCGAGCCGCTGGAGGGGCACAGTCCTGTTTGTATTTGAATTGGGATATCTTTATTAGATAAATAAGCTAACAGTGCAGACCCATTTTACTCAGTTACCATCAAAATCAAAGTCGGAATATGTAAGTAGGGTAGACCCGGCTAATCCTTGCAATGGGGACAGAAGTCCTTACAAATACTTAGGGCCCGTCACCGGGGGGCCAGGACATTTCAAAAATCCTATTACAAAGGACTCTCTCTTCTCCGCTTGGATACGCAGCGATTTAAAAAGTAACCTATACTGTAGTCTTTATAATAATATCTGAATCTTATTTTATAATATGCTCAGCCTTACCTTTAACCACTTCCCGCCCCGTCAATAGCAGATTGACATCTGGGAAGTGGTTCAGTTATCCACACTGGACGTCATATGACGTCCTGCGGGATAACAGCCGCCGCGCGCCCGGGGGGGCGCGCATCGCGGCGATCGGTGGGTCAGTCTGACACACCGCTACACTGATCTCGGTAAAAAGCCTCCGTCGGAGGCTTTTTACCACGTGATCAGCCGTGTCGAATCACGGCTGATCACAATGTAAACAGGAAGAGCCGTTGATCGGCTCTTCCTCACTCGCGTCTGACAGACGCGAGTAGAGGAGAGCCGATCGGCGGCTCTCCTGACAGAGGGGGTTTGCGCTGATTGTTTATCAGCGCAGCCCCCCCTCGGATACCCACACTAGACCACCAGGGAAGCCCCCCAGGACCACCAGGGAAGCCCCAATCATGTGGATGGCCCCCATGGCCATCCACATGTAGTAAAAATAAATAAATAAAATAAAAACATTAAAAAAATATGCCAATCAGTGCCCACAAATGAGCACTGACTGGCACTTTCACAATGTGTGGTGGCTGGCATTGCTGGGCACCAGTGCCACCAATGCCACCTACTAGTGTCCATCAGTGCCACCTATCAGTGCCCATCCGTGCCAATCTGTGCCCACCTATCAGTGCGCGTCCATGCCACCTATCAGTGCCGCCTATGAGTGCCCATCAGTGCCGCCTATGAGTGCCCATCAGTGCCGCCTATGAGTGCCAATCAGTGCCACCTATGAGTGCCAGTGCCACCTATGAGTGCCCATCAGTGCCGCATACCAGTGCCACATATCAGTGCCCATCAGTGCCGCCTATCAGTGCCCATCATCAGTGCCACCTCATCAGTGCCACCTCATCGGTGCCCATCAGCGTCGCCTTATCAGTGCCCTTCAGTGCCGCCTTATCAGTGCCCGTCATTGAAGTAGAAAAGGTACTTATTTACCAAAAAAATTAACAGAAACCAAGAAAAACTTAGTTTTTTTTTTAATTTTCGCTCTTTTTTTATTTGTTGTGCAAAAAATAAAAATCGCAGAGGCGATCAAATACCACCGAAAGAAAGCTCTATTTGTGGGAACAAAATGATAAAAAATTTGTTTGGGTACAGTGTAGCATGACCGCGCAATTGTCATTCAAATTGCGACAGTGCTGAAAGCTCGAAATTGGCTTGGGCAGGAAGCTGTATAAGTGCATGGTATTGAAGTGGTTAACCAATTACAGACCGCATTACTTACATCTACAGCGGCAAAGTGGCACTGCTGCGCCGGATGACATACCTAGTACGTAATCTGACATTTCGGGGTCCGGGGCGCACATGCATGTGGCCCGCGACCCGCTGTGATTATGCACAGTGAGAGCTGATCGGCGTGTACTGTGAACTCGATGTTTACCGGCACCCACCAATCCTTCAGTACAGAGGGAGAATGGCGGTCTGCCTATGTAAACAAGGCAAATCATTGTTCTGTCAGTAGGGAAGGCATGGATCCTGTGTTCCTGCAAAGCATGCCTTCCCTTAGTAAAAGCACCTCCCCCACTGTAGTACACTGGTTAGGCACACAGTTAACCTTTTAATCCCCCCTGTTAACCCCTTCCCCAGCCAGTGTCATTAGTACAGTGACAGTGTATATTTTTTTAGTAGACATGTGCACTGCCGAAAAAAATTGGTTTGTTTCCGTTTCATTCGTTTTTTTTCGTTTTTTGGGTCATTTGTTATGATCGCAATTCGTAATTTTGAAAATTTGAAAAAGTATATATATGTGAAAAATAAAAAGGAAAATCCGAAAGAGCGAAAATTCTAAATAATAACTAAAAATAACTTACTATTAAATTATAAGTATTGGAATTTCCTTTCGAATTTGGCTGTTAGTGAACGTAACGAATACGAATTTAACTGAAGTTACAAATTATCCGAAATAACGAATGCCGCATCTAAACGAATGGAACGGAACTAATTAATAATAAATAATAATACGTTTTTCCTATTATTATTGTTATTATTATTATTATTAATTCGTTACGTTCCTTACGTTTTTTATTGGATATGTTTTATGACAGAAAGTAAAAAAATTTGTTGGTCTTTTTTTGTTTATAGCGCAAAATACGGCATTCGTTATTTTGGATAATTCATAACTTCGGATAAATTTGTATTCGTTACATTAACCAACAGGCAAATTTGAAAGGAAATTCCAATACCTATAATTTAATAGTTGGTTATTATTTCAGATTTTCGAATTTTCGGGTTTTCAGATTTTCTAAATTAAGATTTACAAATTCTCAATTTCGAATATTCGGAAAACTTTGTTAAACGGGTTTTCGTTTATTCTGATTCTTCCGAATTAACGAATTTGTCGAAATTCGTTAAAACCCGAATTCGGAACTAAACTAATTGCACATGTCTATTTTTTAGCACTGATTAGAGTCACTGGTCCTCAAAAAGTGTAAATTAGTGTCCGGCTGTCTGCCGCAGTATCACAGTCCCGCTAGAAGTCGCTGATCGCAGCCATTACTAGTGTAGCGGTACCCTCAGTTTAAGAGGGCTGCTTGTTTGTTTTGGGCCCTGTAGTGCACCGCTATCAACCCCTGGCAATCGGCTCTAACCTCTCGTGACACAGTTAGAAAAGGGGAAGGATGGCACAACTGCAATATCTTTATCTTGTTATATGGTACAATCCTCTTTCGGTATCCCAGCACAGTAATTGACAGTGACCACCAAATTACTTAACTATAACTTTTTACTATTGGTAAAAGTATAAAAGGTAATTTGCATACAATATCTCATGCAGATCCCTGCAATATAGGTGCACTGCACACATTAAAAGAGTATAACATTCAATGATGCAGCAACAATATTGTATCCCCGCTGCAGCTAGCCTCCCTCGTGAGCAAAAAAAAAAATGGCGCCTAGCAATGTCCTATTCTACCCAGTCAGGCCTGACTATAACTTGGGGTATAGTTCGTAGAAGAATCTTTGCTAGCAACTTTCAGTGGTGCACATAAAGAAACAAACACTGTAATCCGATAGGGGTAGCAAATGATCGCTAACTTGGTGAAGCTGGAGAGACTGATAAACTCAGTTCAGCAGACAGTCTCTCCAAAGTATCACTGTGGTCAATGGTGGGCCTAGGCAAAGTTAATAAGCAACAAAGTTACTTAGATGTGGTTCTGAGCTGGCGCTCTCTCACCCAGTCCGGACCGACTCCTGTCCGGTATCTCCGCTACTGTGAGTGACTTCACAGTGCCCACGATGCACCGGGTCTTCGGTCCTCCAGAAGATGGTGGCACCTCAGGTGGATCGGATGCTCCGCAGGCTCCTCAGGGGAACGGAAGACTCTCTGGAACAAAGTGCGAGGCCCAGGCTTCAGGCCTTACACGCGCAGCAGGTGAGTGCAGGGATCCTCTTGCAAGGAGGGCGGCATTCCAAGAGAGAGAGCGAGGCCCCTCCTCTCCCTTTTAAAGTCCACCCCAGCAGTCCTTGCGGCGGGGAAATGCACCCTGGGTGCCTCAAAGCGTGCTGGGAACTGTAGTCTTGCGGGTGAAAACGATACCCTGCTACACTAGTAAAAAAATAAATAATATCCCATCATTTGTAGACGCTTGTAGATTATGTATATAGCGATACCCCCAGTTAAGAGGGCTGCCTTGATTGTTTCGGGCCCTGTAGTGCACCGCTGTCAACCCCTGGCAATCGGCTCTAACCTCTCGTGGCACAGTTAGTAAAGGGGATGATAGAATTGCAATCACTGTGGTGGCCCTGAATACAGTCAGTGGGCCTAAAGATACTGTGGTGTAGTTCTGAGCAGGTGCTCGCTCACCCAACCGGACTAGTCCTTGTCCGTTACTTCCATTGCTGTGACTTGATTCACAGTGTCCACGACACCCGGGTCTTCGATCCTCCTGGTAACAGCACTCAGCAACAGGATCAGACGCTCCGCAGGTTCCTCGTGGAGCGGAAGGCTCTTTGGAAAAAAACACACAGCAGATCAGCACAGGGATCCTCTTGCTGGGAGGGCGGTGTCCAAAGAGACAGAACTGGGGCTCGCCTCCCTCTTATAAAGTCCACCCCAGCAGTCCTTGCACGGGGCAATGCACCCTGGGTGCCTCAAGGTATACTGGGTACTGTAGTCTCTGGGGAATTAAAGGTCAATACCCCGCTACATGTATGTGTTATAGATTTACATAGATGTGTGAGGACCTGGAGGTGGGAACAGGAAGTAGGAAGTTAGGAAGTGAAACTAAAAAAGGTTTACATGTGGCTCACTGCTGGCTGGAATTAAACAAGTTCTTTACAAGGTTCGATTCAACTTTTGTGCAAACCAATCGATATACCCTTATTGGGATTTTTTTTACCCACAATATGTAGCAGGATACATATTGACCTAAATTGATGAAAAAATTTAATTATTTACAATTTTTTGATTAGATATGTTTTATAGCAGAAAGTTTTCAAAATTGTCAGTCTTTTTTTTTTTTTTTATAGTGCAAAAGAAAAAATGCAGAGGTGATCAAATACCACCAAAAGAAAACTCTATTTGTGGGGGGAAAAAAAGGACAAAAATTGTATTTGTGTACAGCATTGCAAGACCGCACGATTGTCAGTTAAAGTAACGCAGTACCGTATCGCAAAAAATGTCCTGGTCATGAAGGGGGTAAATCTCCTGGGGGGCAAGTGGTTAAAGATTTCCCTTATACTGAGAAAAATTGAATTGCATTCCAGATTCCTTAAAGTGGGCCTGAACCCAAAAGCGAGGATTTACTGTTATAGGGCGCAAGTATTAATTGTCCCTATGCAGTACCCTACTGTGGGCTTAGAAACTGCAGCAAGTAATAGAGTCTGCCTGCCGACTTCCAGCATCATCTAGGATGGTGATGCCGAACCTTGGCACCCCAGATGTTTTGGTACTACATTTCCCATGATGCTCATGCACTCTGCAGTGTAGTTCAGCATCGTGGGATATGTAGTTCCAAAACATCTGGGGTCCACGGTTTACCATCACTGATCTAGGTCTTCCCTCCACAGCCTGGCTGTCTTCTTGCCCACCCCCTTTCATCCATTGAATTTCACTTATTTTAATCATGGAGGATCAGCATCACCTAGGATGGTCTGCATGCAAATGCCTCGAAACGCCCACTCCTCCAGACTGACATCCATCCATCAAGGTGTGACTCAAAGACTGTGTACTGGATCAGTGAATGAAAAGCAGCCTTTGCTCCTCCCAGGCCACACACCCCTGATGCAGTTCGCCCCACCTACAGGGCTTAGTCATAGACCTCTTTGACTTAGCCCTGACTAAGTCCTGTGCATGGGGTGAAATGCATCAGCCTTTGCTCCTCCCAGGCCACATACCCCTGATGCAGTTCACCCCACCTACAGGTCTTAGTCAGACCTCTATGACTAAGCCCTGAGGATGGGGCAAAACAAGTCAACTGATGCTTCTTCCAGGCCACACCCCTTAATGCAGTTTGCCCCACACACAAGGCTTAGTCATAGATCTCTATTATACTGCGGCAGGTCATAATGTTTCACTGTAGCTGTACGTCGGCCCTTTAAACAGCTCTAGCAGGCACGCTCACGCCCGCTGCACGGCGGGGGACACAATGCGTGTGGCCGGCGGCCGCAATATCCGCCGGCCACGCACAATCGAGGGCACGAGAGCCCCATTCTGTCAGGAGAGACAGATCATCTGTTCCTACCAAGTAGGAACAGCGATATGTCTTCTCCTCTAGTCAGTCCCATTCCCCCCCCAGTTAGAAACACCTTCCAGGAAACACATTTAACCCCTTGATCGCCCCCCCGTGTTAATCCCTTCCCTACCAGTGACATTTACACAGTAATCTGTACATGTTTATAGCATTGATTGCTGCATAAATGTCACTGGTCCCAAAAATGTGTCAAAAGTGTCCGATCTGTCCACCGCAATGTCGCAGTCCCGCTACCGCCACCATTACTAGTAAAAAAATAAAAATGCCATAAATGTATCCACTATTTTGTAGACGCTATAACTTATGTGCAAACCAATCAATTTACGCTTATTGTTATTTTTTTTTTACAAAAATATGTAGAAGAATACATATCGGCCTAAACTCATGAAGAAATTTATTTTTTTAGATTTTTTGGGGGGATATTTATTATACAAAAAAGGATAAAATATATATATATATATATATATATATATATATATATATATATATATAATTTTTTTTAATTGTTGCTCTTTTTTTGGTTTATAGCGCAAAAAATAAAAACCGCAGAGGTGATAAAATACCATCAAAAGAAAGCTCTATTTGTGGGAAAAAAAGGACGTCAATTTTGTTTGTGTACAACGTCGCACGACCGCACAATTGTCAGTTAAAGCGACGCAGTGCCGTATCGCAAAAAATGACCTAGTCATTAAGGGGGAAATTCTTCCGGGGCTGAAGTGGTTAATGTGTGTTTGAGCTTTCGGGGGCACACCCTAATGCAATAGGTTGCGCACACCTATATGTGCAGATATTGTACGAAAACTGTGAAAGTATTGGTAAAACGAACAGAAATTTGCTTCAATTTACTCCAGAAACGGACTAGTAAAGTCAGGCCGGAGCGATAAATTATATAATTTTCCTTGGCTGGCCCAGCGTTTCATTGCAGATTTTATAAGGCATGGCGGAGATTTCTGAACACACAAGACTAGTTCTGGAGAAAATAACTTTTTCTGGGAGTCAGGCTTGGCAGAGTCGGGCGTTTGATCAGCCTCAGAGACGGTACGATTTGCTTACTTCTGAGTAACACTTAGCATATTTACTAAGACGTGTCAGTCGGTGCCGTTTGCCAGAATAAAAAGCCTGCAGCTTTCGGGCTCAGGAAAAACAAGCACAGAAGCCAGCTGTCCCGAGTTTTTGGGAGCGTTCGCGGGTTTTTAGTCTTTTTTAGCTGAACACATGTTTTACTGCGACACGTTCGGGTGTCATCGCAGTCAACTGACAATCTGAAGCATCTGGAAGGTGAAAGGAAGGCAAACTAAATATATCGTGAGATTTCTTACCAATTGTCGGGTTGACTTGAGACGTCACATGACCTGACCCATACCTTGCTTCTGCGCCTTCCCCAGGGAGTCGAAGTTGGAGGGTACTGGTGTGTATAACAAGCCTAAAAAAATAGGATTTTTATAACAGCTTACCTGTAAAATCCTTTTCTTGGAGTACATCACGGGACACAGAGCGACATAGTCATTACTAATGGGTTATATAGTTACCGTCAGGTGCTGGCACTGGCAACTTCCAAAACCGGAAGTACCCTCCCCTATATAAGCCCCTCCCATCCGGGAGCACCTCAGTTTTGTAGCAAAGCAATAAGTGTCCCCAAAGAGGGGCGGGAGCTCTGTGTCCCGTGATGTACTCCAAGAAAAGGATTTTACAGGTAAGCTGTTATAAAAATCCTATTTTCTTTCTCGTACATCACGGGACACAGAGCGACATAGTCATTACTAATGGGATGTCCTAAAGCAATGCCAAATGAGGGGGGGGATACACCATATATAAGCTGAGCGCTATCAGACATGAGGATCTTTTGCGGCCTGCAACACACTGCGCCCAAAGGCGACATCCTCCTGACTTCTAACGTCCACCTGGTAGAACCTAGTAAACGTGTGTACTGAAGACCATGTTGCGGCCTTACAGACTTGAGCCAGGGAGGCCTGGTGATGCACTGCCCATGAAGTTCCAACTGCTCTCGTGGAGTGCGCCCTAACTTTGAACGGAGGCGGTCTACTTCTCAAGCTATAGGCTTGTATTATGACCTGTCGAATCCACTTGGCTAAAGTAGATTTTGACGCTGCCTGACCCTTTCTGGGGCCTTCCGGCAGAATAAACAAAGTATCCGTTCTGCGAATCTGAGCAGTGGCTTTTAGATAAGCTTTAACTGCTCTTACTACATCCAAAGAATGCAATAACTTTTCCTCTACCGAAGTAGGCTTGGGGAAAAAAGAAGGAAGAACCACATCTTGGTTCAAATGAAAACTCGATACCACCTTAGGAAGAAAGGCTGGATGAGGACGTAACACTACTCTGTCCTTATGGATAACCAGATATGGCTCCTTACAGGACATAGCTGCTAATTCCGATACTCTTTTAGCCGAACAAATGGCTACTAGAAAAATCAATTTCCTGGTGAGAAGCACCAAGGAAATATGCTGTAATGGTTCAAATGGTTGTTTCTGTAGAACCGACAGAACCAAGTTTAGATCCCATGGACATATGGGAATATTAACCGGAGGACTAATACGCATCACTCCTTGTATAAAGGCTTTGACTAGTGAATGCGAAGCCAAGGGCCTTTGAAAAAATATTGACAAGGCCGAAATCTGACCCTTGATAGTACTCAAGGCAAGCTTCCTATCTACAGCCCACTGTAGGAAGTCCAGAATCCTACCTATTACGTACTTATGTGGATGCCATTTCTTGGCCTCACACCACGCGATGTACGCCTTCCAGATTCTATAGTAGATCTGCCTGGATACCGGCTTCCTGGCATTGATCATGGTAGATACCACAGCATTAGAGAGCCCTCTCTTTTTTAGAATGTGGGCTTCAATAGCCAGGCCGTCAAACCTAGGGCTGGTAAGGAAGGGTGGTATATCGGTCCTTGCGAAAGCCGGACGACGTGGGAGAGTCCAAGGACTCCCCACTGAAATTTTACAATCTCCGCGTACCACGCTCTTCGGGGCCACGCTGGAGCCACCGGAATCACCGGTTTCTTTTCTACCCTGATTCTGCGGAGTAATCGAGGTAACCATTGTGGCGGTGTGAATGCATATATCAGCTTGAACTGATCCCAAGGGAACACTAGGGCATCCGAGCTGCAAGCTAGGGGATCCCTTGTCCGAGAGACAAACCTGTCC
Organism: Rana muscosa; assembly: GCA_029206835.1. NCBI lineage: Eukaryota > Metazoa > Chordata > Amphibia > Anura > Ranidae > Rana > Rana muscosa. The sequence goes on along the minus strand of CM055124.1, from coordinate 53,260,960 downwards.
CCCTTTGCGTTGAATCTGGATGCTAGAAGATCTACATCCGATGTTCCCCACCGCTGACATATTGTCCAGAAAACCTCGGGGTGAAGGGACCCTTCCTCTGGGCCTAATTGCTGGCGACTTAGAAAGTCCGCCTTCCAATTCTCCACTCCTGGAATGAATACCGCAGATATGGCTGGGACATATTTTTCTGCCCATTTCAGGATGTAATTTACTTCCCTCTGGGCTGCACGACTCCTGGTGCCCCCCTGATGATTGATATATGCCACTGCTGTGGCATTGTCTGATTGCATTCTGACAGGGGACCCTTGGAGTTTGGATGTCCATGCTACTAGGGCATACCGGGCTGCTCGTATCTCTAAGAGATTGATGGGCAGGGCCTTTTCTGCATCCGACCATCTGCCCTGTAGAGACTATTGCTCCAGTACTGCTCCCCAGCCTATAAGGCTGGCATCTGTAGTGACCACCTTCCAAGAAATCGGACTGAAGGATTTCCTTTTTTCCAGATTCTGGGGAACCAACCACCAACGGAGGCTCTTGCGAACGGAAGGGGACAAGGACATTATAAGTCTAGGGCCTGAACTTTTTTGTTCCAGGCTGACAGTATGGCCCCTTGCAAATTCCTTGAATGGAATTGACCGTAGGGTACTGCTTCGAATGATGCCACCATTTTTCCCAGCAGCCTCATATACAGGCGTATGGACGGCTGTCTTTTTTGTACCCACTAAGTGGATCAAATCTTTCAAAGACAACACCTTTCCTCGAGGCAAGAATATTTTTCTCTGGCCTGAATCCAACCTTAGCCCCAAGTATTCCAGACTTTTGACTGGTTTTTAGGGCTGACTTGTCTCGGTTGATAATCCAACCGTGAGATTCCAGATACTTGATCGTCTTGTGAACGACCACGTCTAGTTTTTTCACTGAGTGGTCTATCAGCAACAAGTCATCCAGATATGCCATTATCATTACACCTTGTGTTCTTAGATTGGCCAATAAAGGGCCAGAATTTTTGTAAACACTCGTGGTGCTGTGGCCAAACCGAAGGGTAAGGCTCTGAACTGAAAATGGCGCCCTTCTACTGCAAAGCGTAGAAATTTTTGGTGGACTGGAAAGATGGGAATGTGCAAATAAGCATCTTTGATGTCGATCGTGGCTAACCAATCCTCCCCTTGTAGGGCAGTGGCCACCGATCGGATCGACTCCATCGGAAAGTCCTGATATACAGGAATTTGTATAGCCCTTTTAGAATTAATATGGGCCTCCCGTCCGCGTTTGCTTCGGGACTGTAAAGAGGTTTGAGTAAAACCCGAACCCTCATTCTTCCAGGGGAACCTCCATAATTACTCCTTGGAGCAATAGTTGTTCTAGTGCCAACAGGAGGGACTCTCTCTTCCGGGGATCCCTTGGCACGTTTGACCTCAAAAATGGGAAGGAGGAGAGTCTTTTAACTCCAAACTGTATCCCAAACCTACTGCGGAGAGCACCTATCTGTCTTGATCGTGTCCCGCCAGGTCTCTTGCGAACAACTGGAGTCCTCCCCCCACCCGACTGAGTGGGGGCTTCATGAATTTAACTTTGGGGGAGGTTTTGTACCTCCCCTGACCCAGGGTTTCTCATTACCCTGCTACTGTCCCTGTTTTTTACCCCCGGGATTTGACCGAGGAGGCCGTCGGAACTGTTACACAGCCGATGCCCCAGGGACTGGAGAAGCAGGCCTCTTAAAGAGGGACCTCTAACTCTGCTTTTAACCGGCAAGAGCGTATTTTTACCGCTGGAAATTTTCTGGATATTTGTCCAGGTTTTCCCTGAATAAGCGTTCACCATGAAATGGGACGCTAACCAGCCATTCTTTACAGGGAGCTTCAGCAGACCAGTTTTTGAGCCATAGGAGCCTACGCATATGTACTATAGACAGCGTAAGGCGGGAGGCCTGATGGACTGAATCCTCTATGGCGTCAACCGCAAAGCCTAAGGCTCTAGGTAGATCAGCTAGGGCAAAGCCTGCTGATCTGTCAAGTCCCTCAAGACCTGTTTCAACTGATCCTTCACTGCTTAGCAGACCCCAATAGCTGCTACTGCTGGTTGTATCACCAAGCAGATTTTCATAAGGACTCCAATCTTTTATCTATTGGGTTCTTGAACATTTGGACATTATCCACTGGACATGTCAGTGATTTATACATACAAGAGATGGCTGCGTCCACTGTAGGGACCTTCCATTTTTTTTTTTTTTGATGAACTTATCCTCCATGGGATAGACCACCGGAAATCTCTTGGGGGAATAAATATTTTCTCAGGACGTTCCCAATCCTGGTAAATGAGCCCTTTCAGTAAAGGGTGAAGTGGAAAAGAACAAACAGTCTGGGGGCTTCTAGCGACCCCAACGAGGATACAGTAGTGGTTGATGGTTCCGCAAGGTGCATTTTTAAATGCTGATCGGACCATGTTAGTCAGAGACTGAACCCATAATCTTTCAGCTTGAGATGCTGAGAAAGGGTTCCCCCACTGTTGATTCCTCTATAACAGAATCAACCTTATCCTGATCCCCTTCAGGCAGGTCGATCCCTGTATGGGACTGTTGCTCTGCTAACAGGCACTCTGAAGGAGGAGACGGAGATCGGGCGTGCTTTCCCTGACAGGGAGGCAGCGATAAATTTTGACAATCTCTCTCTAATCCTCCCAGAGCTGAGGAAAAAACCTCCTCTGTTACATACACAGGAGCAGGTGACTGAGGACAGCCACAGTACCAAGTACCCCTGCGGGGTCTCTACGGTCACTTACCTCTGAACTTCAGGGGAGACTGGTGCAGCAGGAGTATGCCCAAGATCCTCAGAGCCCGATGAGACCCCCTTCGCTTCCTGGAAGATTCAGTTCCGGAGCTACTGGACGGCATATTCCTAAGCCTAAAGCTGAGGTATTCCAGCCGTAATACACCTCTTTTACTGAGAATAGTCTAGCACAATTGCTGCTATATCACAGTTGGTGTCTACTAATGTGCCTTTCTAGGGGATGCCTGTATCAACCGCTTGCTGTATGCCTTTAAATGTTGCCAGCTCTGTCTCTGTACTTCATAGCCAGCTTACTGCAATAATGTGGCTTTTTAAAAACCTGCTGGGACGCCCGCACATGCGCAGAAGCGCTGCGGCGCGCACAGAGCGTCATCCCCCAGGCCCCGCCCCTTTTTCCGGCCACCTCTATATATAGAGGCGCGTGCACGCGCACGCGCGCGGCCACGTGCGCCTCGGCGCTATTTTCAAACATGGAAACCAGGGACAGGAGCCAGGGCCCCCTTTGCCGCAGGCCGGGGGATAGACGAACACTGCAACATGGCAGAGGAAACAGTTTCCTATAGGAGAACTCACCAGCTGCCTGGACTTTGCTCTCTGAGAAGAAACTAGTCCATATGACAAGAAAAACATTCCACAGCGGCCTCTAGTGGACAAACACAGGTACCGCAGTTTAATATACTAAACATATATAAAAAAACATTCTTTTTTTTTTTTTTTTTCTTGACCACCATTAAAAATGATTACATTTTTTTAGTAGTTACAGGCATGCACAGATATTAGCGGGAATACCGTTAGGTAACAGACAGAAAGACAAATTAGGCTTGGGGGTCCCCCAATAGAACCAAGTTCCTGGGGGCCCCCACTTACCTGTTCCCCGCCGCAGGACTTTGTTTGGTCCACAAAAGCCCAAACTTCACCTATCACGGCAGGCATTGTAATCAAACCTTCAGGGACCGGGTTCCCAAGGATTCCACTCCCCTGGACCTGTATAGCACCCTGCACAGAAAACATCTTGGTCGTGGGTATGACCAGAGCTCTGGATCCCAGGGTCCAGCTCTCCTAAGAGAAGCATTACAGGCAGAACCTTGCTCTTCTCTGCAAGGCCCGGGTACCGACCGTTTAGCTATGAAGCTTTTTTGGTCGGATCCGGAATAGCTTACTGAGGCCCAAAAGAACCTGTACGCAAGCTCAGTGAAAAACACGTTTCTTCTTGGCCAACACCTTAGACACTGGCAAAAAACTGAGGTGCTCCCGGATGGGAGGGGCTTATATAGGGGAGGGTACTTCCGGTTTTGGAAGTTGCCAGTGCCAGCACCTGACGGTAACTATATAACCCATTAGTAATGACTATGTCGCTCTGTGTCCCGTGATGTACGAGAAAGAAAAAGTCACAATGATTAAATCTTGAATAAATAGGAGTCTCGATTGGTAAAACAGTTGTGGCACATTACAGGGACACCAATAAGGGGGAGGGGGGGTTTAGGGCAGTCCCACCTCCACCGATCCTTGGCCCGGACCCCATCAGTTCAGCATGACACCTGGGTGCAGAGAGGGGACTCTTCAAAAACATTTGGCCACATGCAAATTAATCTCACAGGCTGTGGCTCCCAACAATTAAATAATAGTTCCCCGGGCCCCATCAGTTTAGTGTGGGGGGCAGCTAGGGAGAGAGAAGGGACCATTAACTCATTTTCAGGAGTAGGCAGCGTAATCGTCCATGCCGCGGCTCCCATCAATTCCATTAGAGTTCTGCCTCTTCTTCTAGATCAATGCATTGGTGCAGGCTAGAACTTTAATAAATTAATTGGGAGCACCGGCAAGGAAGATTGCTCCGTCTGATCCGGAAAATAAGTAAATAGTCCCCTTTCTATCCTGGCACTGCGGCTGAACTGATGAGGTCCAGGAAATTTATATTTAAAATGGTTGTAAACAGTGGCGGCTGGTGCTCAAAATTTTTGGGGGGGCGCAAACAAACTGAAAAATAAAAAAAAACATTAATTGCCACCACTGTGCCCATTAAACGCCCAAATACAGCCAGTTTGTCCCCAAATGCAGCCAGGTTGTCCCCCAATACAGCCAGTTTGTCCACAAATACAGCCAGTTTGTCCACAAATGCAGCCAGTTTGTCCACAAATGCAGCCAGTTTGTCCACAAATGCAGCCAGTTTGTCCCCAAATGCAGCTAGTTTGTCCCCAGCCGCACTGACCTTCCTCAGGTCAGCGCCGTCCTCCTCCACACTCCCTCATGTCTTCTTCCGTCCTCAATGTCTTCTCCCGCCCTCAATGACGCTTCAGCCAATCAGGTTACCGGTAATCAGATCGGGTCAACCTGATTGGCTGAGATGCGTGTCAGTCCAAACAAAGGAACGCACCCCCCATGCCCCACTTAATTAGCTATTCGGAAGCCGATTAGAGCCCTCAGGCTGTAATCGGGAAGCCTATCAGAGCCAGCGGATAGACACTTCCACAGCCAACCAGCTGCCGTTATTCAGATGGCCAGCGCGACAATACATAGGTTCATGCAATGCATGAACCTATGTATTGTTTTTCAGTGGCGGTGCAGGAGCGAAAGTGGGCGGCGCTCCGGCTCCCTCTATGGACGCACTGCCACTGGTTGTAAACCTCATGCATGAAATCTGAGCAAAGCCTATCCCTCTATAGCAGGGGTCTCCAAACTGCGGCCCGGGAGTTAGATGTGGCCCTTCACTTGCCTTTATCCGTCCCTTGGGGCATTATTCCTCCCACTGATACCATACACTATTCTGCCAACTGATATCACTATTCCTGCCCCTAATACCAATGATGGGGCACCATTTCTCCCCCTAATACCAATGATGGGGCACTAATCCTCCCCCTATATACCAATGATGGGGCACTAATCCTCCCCCTAATACCAATGACGGGGCACTATTTTTCTCCCTAATACCAATTATGGGGCACTAATCCTTCCCCTAATAACAATGAGGCACTCTTTCTACCCATAATACAAATGATGGGGCACTATTCCACCGCCTAATACCAATTGTAGCACCCTCTACCATAGGTAGGTGTTAGAGGTGAGGATTCTTGTGATAGCTGCCAGGTAGGTAAATTTAGGCAGGCCTATGCTGCATGCTAAGCCTGCTTGTTTTTGATCTGGGGGGCAGGGAGTGGTTAGTGCAGCAGTGGGTGTGACCACCTGTCCTTCAGTTCTTCAGCGCCTCCTTCGGCGCCTCCCTTGCTTCCAGGGAGAATGTTCTGGAAGAGGGGCAGGGCTGGAAATTGGAGTGACAGGGAGCTCATGTGAGGAGCGCTGACCAATCCCCAATCCCCAACTGGAATTGGCAGGGGGCAGGCCTCCTTCATAAGCTCAGGTCCAGCCCACTGGAGGGGAGTTTTCGGCTGGGTGAAGTAAAGAATGGAGTGTTAGACTGCAGGAGGAGGCCCAACCCCATCTGGGGGGGGGGGGTTGCGTGCCTCGCGGAGGAGCTCGGAAGCTGGGAGGGAGCCTCATCCTTACACGGTCATGGAGGAGGTGTCCCGGAACAGAGGAGCTGGAGAAGCAGTCGGTACGCATGTCCGGGTAAATTTTTCATCAAGGACACAGGGCAGGAGAAGGTCGCTGAGTGATGCACTGTAGATATCCGGAGGAGGCATGCCAGGGGAGCTGGGTGCAAGGCCAGAGGATAGACTGTGGGGTTTTGTGTCAAATCGATGTGGTCTGCGGGCACAGGATTTGCAAGTCAGGCTAGCTGGGATCAGTAGTCCACCAACTAACTAAAGCTGCTAAACTACTAGGCCGCCAAGAAGGGGTACTGCAGGCCCCTGGCCTATCAGCGTTCAGCCAGTCAAATAACCACCTGGGATTATTCAGAGTGATCCCAAGTGCAATGATGGGGCGGAGTACCAACATGCTACATTGAAGTTTGTGCAGGAGGAGGGGAGTTCTGGGAGTGACAGTCTGCAGGAGTAGGTGCAGAGGAGAGACTGTGAATGTTAGAGTCCATCATTTACTCAATGCTATTAATTAACCAATTCTTTAACAATGATGGCAAAGTGATCTGTTCTATGGGCATCCCATACCCCCTTTCCCCCAACCAAGTTATATCCCCCAAACAAAAACAAAAGCAAATGACTGTTCATTGTCTCTGAGAGTGATAAATGGAGGTGTAGCGCTACCCCCAGTTAAGAGAGCCGCTGGTTTTGTTTTGGGCCCTGTAGTGCACCGCTGTCAACCCCTGGCAATCGGCTCTACCCTCCCGTGGCACAGCTAGTAAGGGGAGATAGGACCGCGTGACCGCAACTCTAGGTGACGCAGTCCTATGGCAAACACACACAGTGATATACTTTAAAACTTCTATTAAAGTAAGTGAAACTGACACCAATGTACTTGACCCAGATATTTTACTGAGGCTAATGGGCAAGTAATAAACAACAGTATAACAAGTTGCAGATCCCTGCAATAAACAGTAATAAAGATAAACAGAGTAATCAGAATAATAAAGTATTGCTATGCAACTCTAGCGCTGCCCTTTTGCAGCTACTTCCCCTCATGGGTAGACTAACACCCAGCATTGTCTACCTATGCAGTCAGGCCTGACTGATCTAAATGGAAGTTCAGTGAAACAATATTTGCTAGCAATCTTTCAGGGGTGCACTTGAAGAACAACTTTGTAATCCCAACGAATAGTAAAGATAAAAGTATCTGTCTTTAAACAGCTCTCACCACCCGGACAAGTCCAAGTCCGTTTCCTCCGCCGATTCGTCTGGGAACAGGAATCCACCGACATCCAAGTCTTCAATCCTTCTGGTGTACTGCAGCAAGGAGGAGAAGATGTCTCTAAGGCTCTGCTAGGCTGGCAGAGGGCTCCTTGGAAAAGAGCACAAGGCCCAGGCTTCAGGCCTTGTGCATACAGCAGTTCAGCACAGAGATCCTCTTGCTAGGAGAGGGGGTGTCCAAAAGAGGCAGAACAAACTCCACCTCCCCTTTATAAAGTCTGCCCCAGCAGTCTCTGTTCCGGAGCAATGCACCCTGGGTGCTGCAAGATGTACTGGGAGATGTAGTCTCTCTGTATTAAAGGGGAATACCCCGCCACAGAGGTCTGGAAAAAATATAGCTGTGCTGCAATCGATCAGAAAATGTAGTGAAAACATAATAGTAATAAAATCTTAAAGTGTCCAATATTGCAATGATTGAAAAGTGAAAAATGATCAAAGTTGTGATAAGTCCTCATATGTCCAAAAGGTAGCTAAAAGCAACATGAAATCAGCAATTAAGCCCCTTCATATGTCCTTATCACTGCCTTCAATGTATGAAGAAAAACGATGAGTTGCCCTCCAAAGGTAACACAGTTCTGATGGCAATCCTTCAATATGTCAATCAAACTTCAAACAAATACACCCAAGAAGAAGTGACGAGATGTTAAAGAAAGGAATCCTCCACCTCTTATATCAGATCTGCTTACCGGCGACTACATAGATCTCTTATCTGGAGATCACAACAGCCTGTGGCTCATTACCCCAGCCGTGGGTCTCTGAATGGTAAACCGCAAGACTTTCTGTCTCCTCCACGTTTAGAATCCTCAGTATTTCTCCCAGGTAAATGATCCCCATGGAAATATAAAAACTACCATAGTGTAATACTGTACGGATATTTATTAGGTAAAACAAAGATGTACACTTACAATTAGGTGGTAGTTTAAAAGCATGCAATAAAATTTCAAGCCGGCCAGCTCTTTCTATCCGCCCGTCCTTCCAAAACTGTAGCGCTGTATCGCGGTGACGTCAGCACGCCGATCCTGCCTATGCCGTTTTGTCACAGATTACGTCGTCCAGGGGCACAAGCGGCGTGCTGACTCACCGCTATTTATTCTACACAGTGTGGGAAACGCCCAGCTCAGAGCTCCGGGAATCCCCAACACTACGCCACCATTTTGAAATGGGGCAATTTTACCAATACTAGATAAAACATTTAGCTGCAATACAATAGCACGAGAGGGATAAAAGAGCTCCAGTCTGTGTTTAAAATAAGACTTTGATTTGAAAGAGCCATTGTCCTTCATTATTGTGAGATACAAAAAATTAATTGTTTCCCGACTGGCCTTGTGGAAAAACCGAATGCCTCGCTCGTTGTTTTTGAGAGAGGAAATTGCTGTTTGGTGCCACCCCATAAGAGGAGGAAGTCATCAATGTACTCGTTGGCGGCTGCGGGTATGGGCAATACCAATCTTATCCAACCAGTCTAATGTGCATTCCTTTATTATTATTTATTATCATCTGAATGATGCTTGGCTAGGGTCGCTGGGCAGGTGGGGCCCCCTGTCATGGATATGCATTAATGTCTGTCTGCCATCTTACCTTCCTCCTCATGTGTTCATCTAGAGACCAGACCTCCTTCACCTGGCTTCCTTTATAATCTCCTCCCAGCCTGACTCCACCCCAGGCCCTATCACTGAACACTATATTAACCTGTGCACTGCAAGCCTGCTTTGCTGATCAACGTGTTTGTTAGGCATTGTGTGTTTGGGTTCCTGCCTGCCGTGTGCTACGTCTGTCTCTCTGTTACGTTATTGGCTTGTCCCCGACCATCCCTGTCTGCTCGTGACCCTTGACCTTCGGCTCGTTCTTCGTTATCCTTGTCTGCTTGTGGCCCCTGACCTTCGGCTTGTTATTCGGTTCTCTCTATCGTGTGCTGCTGCTTCCCCTTATCCTACGGGGCGTGAGCTAGGAAACTCCAGGGGCCGCGACCTGGTCCCAGCCTGCAGCGTAACATCCTCACCACTAGAGGCCCTGGAGAAGACCAGCTGGGTCTTAGACTCCGCGCCCTGGGGAATCTTGGCTCTCGCTTCCGTTGGGATCCCGGTTGTGCTCCTCTGGTCCCGCTTTCCACAACCACCCAGTTTCCTATCCACAGAAGCCAGCCATAGGGTTCACTACCTCGCGGTGCACTCCTGTCCCCCTACGGTGTGCATCTGTCACCTGGCCACAGGTGACCCTGACAGTTTGATCAGCCATGAACCCGGCTGACATCCCGCTTCCCGCGGATGATCCATTGCAGGGCATAGTTCGCAGACTTGAGACCCAGGAATCAAATCAGACCCAGGTGATGCGATTCCTCCAGGATCTGGCTTCTCGATTCGAGCAGCTTCAGGTCTCCTTGGGAACCCCGAATCCGCAACCCCAAGTACAACCAGCGGCTGTACCTATCGCACCAGTCGCAGCCTCACACTCACTAAGATTGCCAGCTCCGTTCCGTTTCTCTGGGGACTCCAAGGCCTGCAGGGGGTTTCTCAGCCAATGCACTATTCATTTTGAGCTTCAGCCTCAAAGCTTCCTATCTGACCGGGCTAAGGTAGCCTATATCATTTCCCTCCTCTCCGGTGAAGCTTTGGCCTGGGCTGCCCCCCTGTGGGAGAGGAACGATCCGGTGGTTTCCAGTCTGTCCGAATTCTTGAAGCTCTTTCGTAATATCTTCGAAGAGCCGGCTCGGGCTTCTTCAGCGGCTAGTGCTGTCTTACGTCTTCGCCAAGAATCTAGTTCAGTGGGGCAATATGCTCTTCAGTTCCGTATCCACACAGCTGAATTGAGCTGGAATAATGAGGCCCTGGTCGCTACCTTTTTACATGGCCTCTCTGACCGAGTGAAAGACGAATTAGCGGGAAGAGCCATTCCCGTCGGTCTGGACGATGTAATTTCATTATGCAACCAGATCGACATTCGTTTTCAAGAGAGGTCCTTAGAAAAAAGACGCCAGCACTCTCTGGGTCCTAGCCAGTCTGAGCTCCCCTCCCTTCATTCCGTGGAGCATCCTCTACCTGCTGAAGAACCTATGCAGCTGGGCCGGACCAGACTAACCCCCGAAGAACGTGCTAGGCGCAGAACTCTGGGCTTGTGCCTCTATTGTGGGGGCAAGGGTCATTTTCGTGACTCCTGCTCGCTTCGTCCGGGAAACGCTCGGGTCTAATACATTTGGAAGGTGGAGTATTGGACCCAGAAACATCACCTTCTCGCCTGCTCTTGCCGGTGTCCCTTCATGTAGGCACTTCTCCTCAGTCAACCCTTGCATACCTGGATTCCGGGGCTGCCGGCAATTTCATGGATTGGAGAACTGCTTCTTCTATGAAGCTTACCCTTTCACCTCTCACTACCCCATTGGTAGTCTCGGCAATTGATGGCACTGTTCTCCCAGGGGGCCCTATTCGCTTCCAGACGCTACCCATTAGGATGTCGGTAGGGATTCTCCACCAGGAGTGGATATCCTTTCTTATTCTACCCAAGGCCTCTACCCCAGTTGTATTGGGCCTCCCTTGGCTACAGCTCCACTCTCCACATGTGGACTGGGTCTCTGGGCAGATCCTGGCCTGGGGTTCCTCATGTTTCTCGTCGTGTCTTCTCAAGGTGACCCCCAAGGAGAGTCTTCCGGTTGCTGCCACTTCTGTTTCTTCTGATCTTCCCGCCGCATACAGCGATTACCGGGATGTGTTCTGTAAAAAATCAGCTGAGGTGCTTCCTCCCCACAGGTCTTTTGACTGTGCTATTGATCTTGTCCCCGGAGCAACTCTACCCAGGGGTCGTACCTACCCTCTGTCCATCCCAGAGACCCAGGCCATGTCGGAGTATGTAGCAGAGAATCTGGAGAGAGGGTTCATCCGGAAATCCTCATCGCCTGCAGGGGCAGGGTTCTTTTTTGTTGCCAAAAAGGATGGTACCTTAAGACCCTGCATCGATTATCGGGGTTTAAATGCGGTTACTATTAAAAATCGATACCCCTTACCCTTAATATCTGAGCTATTCGATAGGTTGAAGGGTGCCTCCATTTTCACCAAGTTGGATCTCAGAGGCGCGTACAATCTCATTCGAATACGGGAGGGTGACGAATGGAAGACTGCATTTAACACTAGAGACGGGCATTACGAATATCTGGTGATGCCTTTTGGTCTGTGTAATGCTCCAGCCGTGTTTCAAAACTTTGTCAATGAAATCTTCAGAGATCTGCTGTACCAGTTTGTTGTCATCTATCTGGATGACATTCTGATCTTTTCTGAAAATCTGCTCGTCCACAGAAACCATGTCCGCACTGTACTTCAACGTCTTAGAGAGAACAATCTCTATGCCAAGCTGGAGAAATGTTCCTTTGAATGTTCTGAGGTCCTGTTTTTGGGGTGCTTTGTCTCATGTTCGGGGCTTCGTATGGACCCTGGGAAGGTCTTGGCTATCACCAACTGGCCTCTTCCTGCTAGCCTCAAGGCCACACAGCGCTTTCTTGGCTTCACTAATTATTATAGGCAGTTCATAAGGAATTACTCTTCCATTGCCGCGCCTATTATCGCTTTGACCAAGAAGGGTGTGAATGCCAGAGACTGGCCTCCCGAAGCTGTCTCTGCATTTCACAACCTGAAACAGGCCTTTGTTTCTGGCCCCCTCTTGAGGAGACCAAATCCTGGGAATGCATTTTTTATTGAAGTGGACGCTTCCTCAATGGGGGTGGGAGCTGTGCTTCTTCAAATCTTTGAGAAGAGACGCCAACCATGTGCGTTCTTCTCCAAAAAATTTTCTCAGGCAGAGAGGAATTATGCCATCGGTGATCGGGAACTTCTCGCAATTAAATTGGCGTTAGAGGAGTGGCGTCATCTCTTGGAGGGTTCCCCTCACTCCATAACGATCTTTACCGATCACAAGAATTTACAGTATCTACAGAATGCTAAACGTCTGAATCCTAGACAGGCCAGGTGGAGTCTCTTCTTTGCCCGTTTTAATTTCACGATTACCTACAAACCTGGTTCCTGCAACGGTCGGGCTGATGCGCTCTCTAGGTCATTTGACACTTTGGACGAGGAGTCCGCCCCTGAACCTGAGCCGATCATTCCCACCTCATGCATTGTTGCCCACTCTACCACCCTGAAGTCTAAAATTCCGCCTGGTAAGACCTTTGTCCCCACTGAGCTAAGAGCTAAGATCCTTCGTTGGGGACATGATTCCAAGGTGGCAGGGCATTCTGGATTCCTCCGATCCTTCCTACTCATCAGTCGTCACTACTGGTGGCCTAATCTCCGCTCAGACGTCAAAGACTACGTTAAAGCTTGTCATGTCTGTGCTCAGTCCAAATCCTCCACACAAGCTCCTGCTGGTCTCCTCATGCCCTTGCCTATTCCTAAGGAACCCTGGGCCCATATTGCCATGGATTTTATCACCGATCTCCCACTGTCTGAGAATAATACAGTCATTTGGGTGGTAATCGATCGATTCTCCAAGATGGCTCATTTTGTTCCTCTTCCTGGTCTTCCTTCTGCCCCTGCCTTGGTTCCCATTTTCATTCGAGAAATTCTCCGCCTACATGGGGTCCCTTCTCATATTGTTTCCGACAGGGGAGTCCAATTCACGTCTCGTTTTTGGAGAGCCTTTTGCAAATCCCTCAATATTGTCTTGGATTTTTCTTCTTCTTACCATCCCCAATCCAATGGACAGACTGAGAGGGTTAATCAGGAGTTAGAGGTCTTTCTTCGCACCTTTGTGTCTTCTCACCATGACGATTGGTCCTCTCTACTCCCGTGGGCAGAATTCTCCCATAACAATCATGTGAATACCAGTTCGCAGAAGACACCCTTTTTCACAGTTTATGGAAAACACCCTCAACTTCCTCTTCCTATGATCTGTTCTCCAGACATTCCAGCTTTGGCTTCGGTTCAGGAGTCTCTCAATTCCGTTTGGGGTCACGTTCATGATTCCCTCCGGGCAGCTGCTGAAAAATTCAAAGGCTTTGCCGACCGCCGCAGGCGTAAACCGCCTTCTCTTCAGCCAGGGGACAAAGTCTGGCTCTCTACCAGGAACATCAAGCTCCGAGTTCCTTCTCTGAAGTTTGCTCCACGATTCATCGGTCCATACACGGTAACTGCTAAACTGAATCCGGTTTGTTTCAAACTCCAGATTCCTAAGAGCCTTAAAATCACTAACTCCTTTCATGTTGCTCTTCTAAAGCCTTTAGTCCTCAATAAATTCTCTCGTCCTCTTCCTACCGTGGCGCCTGTCTCGGAGGATAATCAGGAGTACGAGATCAGTCAAATTCTGGACTCCCGACTCTGTAAAGGCGTTCTTCAGTACCTCGTTCATTGGAAAGGGTTTGGTCCTGAGGAGAGGTCTTGGATCACTGCATCTGAGGTCTTTGCACCTCGTCTGTTAAAGGAGTTTCATCTGAAGTTTCCCTCTAAACCTGGGCCCAGGCGGGGAAGGGGGAGGCCTCGTAAGAGGGAGGGTACTGTCATGGATATGCATTAATGTCTGTCTGCCATCTTACCTTCCTCCTCATGTGTTCATCTAGAGACCAGACCTCCTTCACCTGGCTTCCTTTATAATCTCCTCCCAGCCTGACTCCACCCCAGGCCCTATCACTGAACACTATATTAACCTGTGCACTGCAAGCCTGCTTTGCTGATCAACGTGTTTGTTAGGCATTGTGTGTTTGGGTTCCTGCCTGCCGTGTGCTACGTCTGTCTCTCTGTTACGTTATTGGCTTGTCCCCGACCATCCCTGTCTGCTCGTGACCCTTGACCTTCGGCTCGTTCTTCGTTATCCTTGTCTGCTTGTGGCCCCTGACCTTCGGCTTGTTATTCGGTTCTCTCTATCGTGTGCTGCTGCTTCCCCTTATCCTACGGGGCGTGAGCTAGGAAACTCCAGGGGCCGCGACCTGGTCCCAGCCTGCAGCGTAACATCCTCACCACTAGAGGCCCTGGAGAAGACCAGCTGGGTCTTAGACTCCGCGCCCTGGGGAATCTTGGCTCTCGCTTCCGTTGGGATCCCGGTTGTGCTCCTCTGGTCCCGCTTTCCACAACCACCCAGTTTCCTATCCACAGAAGCCAGCCATAGGGTTCACTACCTCGCGGTGCACTCCTGTCCCCCTACGGTGTGCATCTGTCACCTGGCCACAGGTGACCCTGACACCCCCCAGGCAAGTGGGTCCCCGGGCAACGGCCCAGCGTGCCCATGCGAAAAGATGGCCCTGGGCAGGAGTTGATGGTAAAAGCTTTAACTTTCTCTAATCCGTTAACTTCCTTATATAGCACCCTCCTATAATATAGGCTGTTAGCTAAATTTAGCCAGCTCCTCTGCAATCAGTAGAGCAGGGGTTGATTGTACACAAAGGCCTGCTCAGTGTCTCACAGGCTGCTGCTCTGATTACTTCACCTGTATTCTAGAGAATCATAGAATTACAGTGGGAGGAAGAACAGAGTAAGCAGACTAAATATTTATGGGTCTCCAAGCAATGCCTGAGGAGGTGTGCCCAGAAGGTGGTGGAAAAGCTCATAAAAAGTCTGGGGCCTGAGGCAGTGTTCATGGGTCCAGTTCTGCTGGATGAGACCCCTGTACAGGATCCCTGTCTCTGGGGCAGGATTGCTGAAGGTATCATCTAGAAGACATTGAGGTCCCAACTGAGGCTTCAGCTGGGGGGCCTACTAGCAAAAGTTTAGTCCTGGAGTTCGTTTGAGTCTAGAGAAGCTCATGGAGAGTACCAGGAAGAAGTTGGGGGAAGAGAGTCTAGCTGTACTATGATGGTGCGAGTTTGTTTCTCCTCCACTTGGGAGTGCCTGTTGATTTGGGGAGGAGACAACCAATGATCCTGTGGCTGCATGAGTAAATGACCCAGTGTTGCAGGTTAGTAACTGTGTACAGTTTTGGTCCTTTGGGAAAAGTCTTAATCACCTATCAGCATTGGAGACTCTGTGGGCCATTTTTGTGTAGCTGAGCAAGCTAGAAAAGAGTCCTCAAAGTGTTCAGTTCTTCAGTTTTTTTAAAATTTTAGATTCATACTTACCTAGGTGGATGCAGTATCAGTCCGATGCTACATCCGTCCCCCGCCAGCTCTAAGACTGAGAACCGTTTAATCAAACCCCCGCCGATCGCTTGGTTCTTAGAGCTCGCTGAGCAGAGAGCTGGGGAATGTCAGTTACCGACTCTCTGCTCTTCCACGCCCTGCTCACTGGAGCGCTGGGTTGTGGAGGGGGCAGGAACGTGCGACTCAGGCTCTTAGCGGCTTGCCACAGGATCATCGGTTGCCTCCTTTCGATATCAACAGGCACTCCCAAGTGGAAGAGAATCTGACTCATACCATCCTAGGACAGCTGGACTCTCATCCCCCAACTTCCTCCTGGTACTCTCCAGTGAGCTTCTCCAGACTCAAGCAAACTCCAGGACTAAACTTTTGCTAGTAGGCCCCCCAGCTGAAGCCTCAGTTGGGACCTTAATGTCTTCTATATGACACCTTCAGCGGCTCGCTGAGAGCCTGAGCCGGGTGTCGGTCCAGGAATGTGGGCTGGACCTGCTCTGTGAGGTCAGCTGACAGTGGGCTGGAGTGCAGAGCAAACTGCACTCCCTTGATCCACAGGAGAAGTACAGCCAAATAAGCTTTGGCTGTACTTCTCCTTTAACAATAATTGTGTTTTTTTATTATGATTAAAGAAGTCCCAACACATAAAATAATAAAATAAAGTTATAATAGTTATTTTAGAGAAATAAATCTATAAGCATGTTTCTAAGCCTTTCATAAATTGCAGACGAGCGGGTCTGACAGTCCGTGTGCAGAGTGAGGCAGCGGCTATCCCAGCGGGCTTTGCACACACGCCCGACTCTGGGAAAAAGGAGCTGTGATCACTCTGACAAGGTAATCCTTCCTGAGGAGCACAGACGGGCCCCGCCGGATGAACGTGGTGTAAAGTCATCTGAAGATCAAATTCCTTTAGAAGGTTACATAAAATCAGAGCTGACTGCAAAAAGTTTGCGGAGAACGGGTCTCGTCAGACAGCTGCTGATGGCTACTGAGCGATTTTTCATTCCACAAGCCGAATCTGTGTTTTGACGATTTGTTCTTGATGACATTTTGGCCTCTGGAAATGTCCTAAAATTTGATCTTTGGCCAACTAAAAATGTGATTCTTCTCTTACTGCACAACATAATTGAAATTTTCTTTTCTTTTTTTTCTTTTTTCTTTTTTTAGGCTGGGGCTTGAATTCTGATATTGATAAGAGACCAGTAAATGCTAATATCGATCATGAGGCCAGCCATTTAATTACAAAAGTATTTTATAAAACAGTTCAGGAAACATTATATTGGCAAAGGCAATGGCCTGCCATTTACCAAGACAATAATGGATGGGCTTGGATGAGATTTACTGGTTCACAAGGAAGAGGTCTCTAAATAGAGACCCTTTTGACACTGGGGCCGCGGCCGTTTTTGTGGTGTTTAAGCTGTGCTTTTCGGCTGCTTTTAACCCCAAAGAAGGGGGTGTTGCGGCGCTTCCGATAGTTTTTTTTTATTTTTTTTAGGAGCTTTGAAAGTGCGACAGGTGGGTCCTCCATCTATGGTAAGAGTACCCAACCTTATCATCTGTGCCTTGTATTGCGAATCCCACCATTATCTTTGGGGTCCTTTCGCCAGTTTATGCTGTGGTGGTGGTGTCCATGAAAAGACATCCATTCCAATTCTACACATATTGTTTTGGACTTTCTCTGTTCATTCATCACAGTTTTGTATAACTGCCAGGGGTTACACCTTCTAACTCCCATGGAGAACAGCTCATATGTGAGACCATCCATTGGAGTTGACTATTTATGAACTCTATTCACTGGTTTACTAGCACATAGTGTATATCAGTTATCCACGTGTTTTTGTGTTGCTTTCAGTAGCAATTCTAGAATTATTTTTCACATTCATAGCGCTGCACTATTTTGTTTATATTTGAAAGTGCTGCCCATTCATTTCAATGGGAAGGGCGTTTTGGGAGCGCTAAATACAGCACTCTCAAACCGCCCCAAAGAGGTGCTTTACAGGCGGTATTTCTAGCGCTAGAACGCCTGAAAACCGCTTCAGTGTGAAAGGGGTCTAAAAGCAGCATTTTGTTTTTTTAGTATTGGATATAGTGGAGAGGGATTAGAACACACCTGTCAGGTTTTTATTGCTGTGTCCCAGTTAGGGAGAGTCACACTCTATTAATCCTTGTGACTATTATCACCAAAAGTGAAAGAAAATCCTGAATTTTAATTGGTCCTGTGTTAAAGTCGAGTTATTACTGTATTAATAATCTATATTCAATAATTCATATTGATGAGGAAAGTTCCAAGAAAATCCATTTAGTGCTCGTGTAAAAAATTCAAACATTGATTTAATATTAAAATGGAGAGAAAGAACAATATCAAAATGTAGAATATAAAAAAAGCATCAATAATGTGATTATTCATAAAATGAAGATTAAATCAAATGTATGTCTTTGTGTGTGTGAAGCTGAATCGGCTTCTTTCTATGTCTCCCGTGTGTCAGCAACTGCTCCAAAACTTCTGACTAGCTTTTCACGCCTAAAATTTGACCCCCACCTTATCTTTAAAAGGGCTGTATATGGAACATGAGCAGATGTCAGCATGTGAAATATAAATCTAAAGGCACCACCATCCCTGTGTAAACATATAACAAAGAGGTAGAATATGGGACTTTGAAGGTGCTTACGACAATTGAAAAACAAATTCCAAAACAGGAAAGATTTTTATAAAAAATAGAAAAAGTATTTATTACAATATACATAAAAAACTGATACATATACACGCCTGTGACCATCACAGGTATACACCTAATACCAATATCAAGATGGTCACGCAGATATATACAGTTGAAGTGAAGCCATCATGCCTTGATGGGATCATCTGGGGATGTATGTACGGCCTCTATTTTCACTACAAATTCAAATGAGAATAGGAGAAATCCACAGGTAACTCCCATTCCGGTACGTAAATCTAGCCAGCCTTTAAATCAGTAGGTCCCGACTCTATTAATTCTAGCAGTCGGGATTCATTGGACATCATTCATTTATCTTCCTATCCTCTTTCTACGGATGAAACCGAGGTCCTGAGGCTAGGACTTACGTTCTGTCCGGATGAAAATGAGGACAAATTTGTGCTAGTTAAAGATCTTCATCTATTTGCGAGACGCCTCATGTACAAGGTACTCTTTGACAAAGATACTAATATTATCCAAAGTAAAGAGTCACTGCATCCCATAATTCAATCGGTCACGTTTGAGGACCTCAGGGCCTTACAGGACCTGTTGGATTTATGGGACAAAAGTAACCCGGAAGAGGAGGGGTGAGTATTCAATCCATCAGGAACAAATGATGGGACGGTTCCATCTCAATCCCTTGTTCCTCCCACCCCCGGCTCATCTGCTTCCGGTGTCATCTTTGGTGCCCCTAAATCATACAAGCCCCATTCCAGATCCTTCCCGGTCCTACAGGGTAATTCCAACATATGGGCCTTTGTAATTCAGGTCACTAAAGAGATAGAAGCTATCAACTGGAAAACTGGACCGCAGAACAATCTGTCCCCATGCCTAAAGAAAGCTATTAAAACTCTTAGATGCAATAAATCTATAGTGATCAAGCCATCTGATAAAGGTGGGAATCTGGTGGTTATGGACGTGGGCCAATATGAGGACATGTGTTACGATATCATCCGCAACCGCGAATGGTATCGTCTGGTCCCTGGGTCCCACGTCCAGTACTATTCCAGAAAATATAAGGATATCATCCTTAGGGCACAACATACTGGCACCATAGATCAGAACACCTACAAATATCTGGTTATGGAAAACTTCACAGTACCTACCTTTTATGCACTTCCGAAAGTGCACAAAAGCCTAATAAAACCTCCAGGCAGACCGATTATTTTGGGATGTGGATCACTAACGGAACATGCTAGTGAATTAATTGATGAATATCTATATCCCCATGTTAAGGGTCTTTTTTCTCATGTGAGGGATACAATAGAACTATTGAAAGTCATTGATGGTCTACAAATACCCCCTGGGGCATGGCTTGTAGCCATTGATATTGAGGGCCTGTACAACTCTATACCCCACGCCAGGGGTGTAGAGGTTGTACAGGGATTCCTTGGAGAACGGGAATTAGATTCCCGCCAAATATAATGACTTTGTTGTTGAACTATTACATTTTGTATTGACACATAACATCTTTGTGTTTGGAGGTTCCCACTACCTCCAGATGCAGGAGGTCGCTATGGGCGCCAAGTGCGCACCATCATATGTGAACCTGTATCTGGGGGGGTGGGAACGTGACCTCTTCGCCGATGATTCCAAACAAATTGACATAGGCAACATAATATCATGGCATCGTTACATTGACGATGTGTTTATGGTTTGGGTGGGATCTAGAAGCGATTTGATTAGTTTTCTGGAAGGTTTGCAAGTGAACACATATAATTTGAAATTCACGTACACGTTCGATTTGTCCAAAATTACCTTTCTGGACGTGGAAATTTTCACTAATGAAAAGGGAGAACTATGTTCCACTCTTTACAGGAAACCATCGGCAGGCAATAGTTTATTGCACGCTGTTAGTTCTCATCCTGAACCATTAAAGCGAAGCATACCATGTAGTCAATTCCTAAGAATCAAACGGAATTGTACTTTGGATGCAGACTTTCAATGAGAATCTGACTCTCTAAATATGCGTCTTCAAGCCAGAGGCTATAGCAAAACTTGCTTAAAAAAAGCATTTAACAGAGTTAAATGTCTTAACAGACAATCATTAATTTACAAATCTAGACAGATCAAGTCGTGTTCGTCAACTAGAATTATTACAAAATTTAAATCGACAGCATTTGAAGGTCCGGAATGTTTACAACAAATTCTGGTACCTACTTATGGCAGACCAGAGAATAGCGAGATTCATTAAACCTTTCCCGGAAATCACTTATAGGAGATCACAGTCACTAAGGGATATTTTGGTTTCTAGTCACCATACCCAAAATGTTATAGCTCAAAAATCAGTCCCAGGTACATATCCCTGTGGGAAATGCAATTACTGCACTTTTATCTTGACGGGTAAAACCGTAGCTCTTCCCAATGACACTATTTGAACACCCAAGCACAGGTGTAACTGCCAATCAATTGGGGCCGTTTACATCATGAAATGTCTATGCGGCGCCTTTTATGTGGGCAAAACGAAGCAACCATTCTTTTGTCGCATTAGGGACCATGTGTCCCTTATTGCTAAACATAAAATGGAGACACCAATCAGCCGCCATGTAGGCTTATACCATATTTTTGATCTAAAATTTATAAAGTTCTTTGCTTTAGAACATATACCACAACATGAAAGAGGGGGAGAAATTGACCAAAAGCTTCTCCAGCTTGAGAGTAGGTGGATTTATCTCTTACAAGCCACCCGACTTCCTGGCCTGAATGAAGGAATCAGCTTTAAACCATTCTTATGATGACCTTTGTTCAGACGCAGGACTATTCAGCTCCTGTTCTGATTTGCCTATTTATATAATCTATGGGCACCAGGTACTGATATGCCCCCAAAATCGTTATCCCCTATTGTGCTTTATTCCATCGTTTGAGGTTAGGGGTATCACCTATGGGTGGGGGGGAGGAAGGGTATCACATTACCCAGGAGCGGACTCCACAAACCATTTGCCAACATAATTTCCTTCATTAATTTTGAAGGTTTAAATATATAATAGGTTTTTATTTATTAATTTATGTTGCTTTATACTTTACAGTGTTACTTTGTATCTTCATTCTGTTTAGGCAAGATGTATGTAATTGCCTACATAATTTATAGATGTAATTATCTTACATATATTTTTTGTTTTCTTGGATTCATTTGGGCGTGGCGCACGGATGCATTAAAACATACTTTTTTCTATCTTTTGTTGTTGTCCCATAGGTGCACGTCAGAGCAGACAATCAGGGAGGGTGTTCAGCCTCTGTTTTTTATTTTTCTTCTCTTTCCCCCTTCTCTATGGTTCCCTTCACCTGCGTTTGTCCATGGATTTGTCATTGGTTTGGTTAACTTTGTCCCGGCCGACTTTCACCCCGTACGGACACTCAAGGGTGTAAACTAGGCTGGATGAGTCCAGCCTGGCTTCCGCCCACATTGAATGCTCTTTGTTACATGGCATTCTTTGCGATTTACCATCTAGAGACTCTTTAGATATGACACGCCCATCAGCTTTGGCGAGGTTAGGCAGTGTCAGCACAGAATGTATCTGTGCTCGATCTCTCACAGGAAGTGATGTCACTTCCTGTTAAGCGGATGTCAGTCCATGCATCTGCGCGTTCTCTTCTGTTGTCCGTGAGCCGATCATTCGCGGCGAGGCGCCGCATGCGGTGTGACGTCACATGCCGCGTTTTGGTGGGTCGGGGGAGGATATAAAAACTCCAGACAGTCTCATTGAGCTGTCTGGAACATTGGTGGAGGCTCAGGCTGGCGGCATAGGATATGGAAGGTAAACTCTTTTCACGCCATTTATGGCATATAAGGAGAGGTGTTACATTGAACTTATGGTTACTATTCTATTCATATAGTATCTGGCGGTTAATTCTGGTTTGGAAGAAACTTTACCAATGTTGAATGTTCACCTCAGATCTCTCTACATTAATGCAAGAGTGGATTCTGCCTCTACGTTCAACTGGGAGGTTTTTGAATCTGTAACTCTGCAATCTTTTGGAAACCCTTCTTTAACTTTAGTTTTATTGTTGGTGAGTAATTTTGGATATTGTAATTTTTATTTTGAATTTATGGGTCCCTGTAGATAATATTGGTTGCTCTCTTTTTCCTTTTAGACGGGTCTCTATTTGAAACTTGTCTTCCTGAGAGCCAGTTACTTCTATTGCCGCCATATATGAGCTTCCGCAGCTAGGTTAGTTGGTTAATGGACAGTGGGGAGGTGAGTGTGGCCCTTTTGGTAACAGGACCATGGTATACTTTCACTACTGTCCATACCATATATTAAAGTATGATTTTTCTCTCAATGTCTATAGATACCTACTGAAAATGTATGATATTTTGAAATTTCAAAATTTGTCCTCCCTTACGGGATTGTGATCGCTGGAGGCGGGATTGGTTGGCTTTTTCTTCGGCAATCCATGATGGTGGTCTGGACCATTCTTTGACCAATTCAAGCGGAGGTATGAAGGGTTGTGGGGATCCCCTGGCTGTCTGCTCCATATGTGACCTGCATTTGTCATATTGGGGAATGCATTGAATGTTCTCAAGTGTTTATTTTGTTTTTTTGTATTTTATTAATATGTTTTTCTTTTCTTATACCTAATAGCCTGTTTCAAGTCTGTTAAAATTGTTTGGGTGTCTATTCCTGATGAAGCCTAATAGGCGAAACTGTAGAAAATCTATGGACGCTTAACTTCAACTGTATATATCTGCGTGACCATCTTGATATTGGTATTAGGTGTATACCTGTGATGGTCACAGGCGTGTATATGTATCAGTTTTTTATGTATATTGTAATAAATACTTTTTCTATTTTTTATAAAAATCTTTAAAAGGGCTGGTTTAAGTCCATTATTTGCCTTGCAGTTCTAAAGAAAGCCTGCAATGTAAGAAGCTGTGACAAGAATCACTTAACTTGTACGATATACGTTTCCTTTAACATCTAAATCAAATACTACATACAGTAAATCAGTATGTATATTATATTCATTGAAAACCGAATGTTCTTATTAATATCCTAATCAAGAAGTATTGTAATATTAACCACTTCACATCCCGCCCATAGTCATATGATGCCCACAAGAGGGATATCCCATCCTGGGTGTGCGTCATATGATGTCCTGGGCTTCCCGGCCGTCTAGGGGGCGTGCGCGCCCACTGCATTGCTCGGGACCCGGTACGCGTGCCAGGCGGCCGCGATGTCCGCCGGGCACCCTCGATTGCCCGCAATCAGGGCAGGACCGTGGATCTGTGTGCAGGGCCGTTTGAAGGAATTTGGGGGGGGGGGGGTGTGCTGCCGCGGCACATTGGACACCAGGGCACCAGGTTGTTCAGCGGGGGGGTGCTACCGCGGGACTTGGACGACAAGTTGTTGATCGTGGGGGGGGGGGACTATCGCGGAGGGGCGCCCGCTCGCGGGAGGGGGGCGCCGATCGTGGATATGCAGGGGGGGAATGTCTTGTCTCCTCCTCCCGTGCTGCCTCCTCGAGTTCTCTGGCTCCTCTTTCTGCTGTGCTACCCTCTGCTGGGGCCCCAGGACAGCTCGAGCCTCAAGCAGCTGCTTGGTTTGCCTGTCCTGTTCCGACGGCCCTGTCTGTGTGTGTAAACACACAGATCCACCTCCTGTCAGAGGAGAGGAGACCGATGTGTGTTCCCAGTACAGAGAAACACAGATCGGTCTCCTCCTCTTGTGATTCCCCTCCCCCTACAGTTAGAATCACTCCCTAGGGAACAAATTTAACCCCTTGATCGCCCCCTAGTGTTAACCCCTTCCCTGCCAGTCACATTTACACAATAATCAGTGCAGTTTTATAGCACTAATCGCTGTATAAACGTGAATGGTCCCAAAAATGTGTCAAAAGTGACCGATGTGTCCATCGCAATGTCACGGTCACAATAAAAATTGCAGATCGCCGCCATTACTAGTAAAAAAATAAAAAATAAATAAAAATACAATAAATGTATCCCCTATTTTGTAGACGCTATAACTTTTGCGCAAACCAATAAATATACGCTTATTGCGATTTTTTTTTACCAAAAATATGTAGAAGAACACATATCGGCTTAAACTGTGAATTTTTTTTTTATTTTTTTATCGATTTTTTGGGGATATTTATTATAGCAAAATGTAAAAAAAAATTTTTTTTTTTTCAAAATTGACGCTCTATTTTTGTTTATAGCGCAAAAAATAAAAACCGCAGAGGTGATCAAATACCACCAAAGGAAAGCTATATTTGTGGGAAAAAAAGGACGTCAATTTTGTTTGGGAGTCACGTCGCACGACCGCGTAATTGTCAGTTAAAACGACGCAGTGCCGAATCGCAAAAAGTGCTCTGGTAAGGAAGGGGGTAAATTCTTCCGGGGCTGAAGTGGTTAAAGAATTTATAATCTAAACTAAAACAAACTTTTGTATCTTTGAAAATAATGTAACCTTATCGATTTCATTTGCCATGGGGGGGAAGGTGAGACTAACTCAAGTTTCCTAATTACTAAAACATGTTTGAGCTCTTTAGAAAAGCATATAAAGCTTATAACAAAATGTATACTTTCACAAGTATAAAAGTCTATATATCTTTTCACTTTTTCCATATTTAGAAGACATAACAATATATACAAGTCAATTATTGTCAGAGACTCAATCCATTCATTCATTTGTTAATATTTGTCAATTGATGAATATTAAATTAAAGAAAACTCACCAACAGCCCCAGAATGGGAATAGAGGAGAAATAGAGGAGAAATCTTCAATGGAAGCACTAGTTCTGGTGACAGGAATTCCCTCATTTTGGAGGGATTTCCTCTCACTTCCTGTGTTGGCTATGGGACAGGAAGTGAAGGGAAATATCCCCAATGAGTAACATACAGGGGTTATAACTCTATCCAAAAATGAAAAAAGTGTTGCTTTTAGTTTTTATTTTAACCACCTTAACGACCTCAGCCCCGGAAGGTTTTACCCCCTTAATGACCAGGTAATTTTTTGCGATACGGCACTGCGTTACTTTAACTGACAATTGCGCGGTTGTTCGACATTGCACCCAAATGAAATTGATGTCCTTTTTTTCCCCACAAATATAGCTTTCTTCTGTCGGTATTTGATCGCCTCTGCGGATTTTATTTTTTGTGCTAGAAACAAAAAAAGACCGTCAATTTTGAAAAAAAATATTTCTATCTGCTATAAAACATATCCAATAAAAAAAAATCTATATTCTTCATAAATTTAGGCCAATCTGTATTCTGCTACGTATTTTTGGTAAAAAAAATCCCAATAAGTGTACATTGATTGCTTTTTGCAAAACGTATCGCGTCTACAAACAAAATATGGGCTATATTTGTATGACATTGCAATTTTTTATTTTTTTTTACTAGTAATGGCGGCGATCAGCGATTTTTAGGGCGACTGCGCGATTGCGGCGGACGAATAGGACACCTGACACTTTTTTGGGAACCAATGACATTATTACAGTGATCAGTGATAAAATTGTGATCTGTTATTGTACTAATGACACTGGCAGGGAAGGGCCTAACACCAGGGGCGAACAAAGGGTTAAGTGTGTCCCTAGGGGGTGCTTTCTGTGGGGGGGGGGACTGTCTCACTGGATGAACATAGATGCACTTACCAGGAACACAAGATCGCTGAGTTCATCCCTGTCAAAACGGCGATCTGCCTTGTTTACATTGGCAGACCGCTGTTCTTCCTCTCTTGGGAGCGATTGCGGGTGGCCGGCGGACATCGTGTCCGCCGGACCGCCTTATTGGCTCCACCTCTGGCAAATCAGCATGCACGCCCCCACTATCTATTGCACGTAATGACGTACAGGTACGTCATTTCACGCAATAGAGCCGACCTGCTGCAATATATGTACTGTGAATGGTCAGCAGCAAGTGGTTAATACAGGGCACTTTTTCTTTTTTTTGTTGGAAAATTCTTTGTTATTCGGGTTTTCATATCAATACAGAAAAAGAAAAACGCATGCACATGTAGCGGCCTCCCCGACTTCCAAGGGCCTGATGGTGACCCCCAGAGCCAGGGAGAACTGACATTCATCCTCAGGGTGCAGGTTACTAGGTATAGTCGGTGTGATGCAAGGTGGAATGATTGGGCGCCAGTCACTTTTTGTAAAAAGAAACAAAAAGTTTTATTTCTCTTAACAGGAACATTGGGAGAGAGGGTTTAGGGCACAGGACACCTTTATGCAAATGCAATAGCAATAGCAATGAAGGCAAACTTGGCACACAAAAATCGAACTAGGCAGACAGCAATACAGAAAAGGGGCCTTTAAGCTGAATGCAGCAATCTGTATCTTGTAGCAACCACTGTCTTCTATGGCAACAACTTCGCTCACAGTATCCCCTTGTAGATCTTCCAGTTTAACTCACAGTATCCACCTGTAGATCCTTAAGCTCAGCTCAGCGTCTCTCACTAGACTTCTTGGACTCTCCAGCCACCCGCTGGATTCCCCGAGCTTCACCCACAGCTAACCGCTGTACTTTATTTTCAAGCTTTACTTACAGCTACCCGCCGTACTCCTTCAAGCTTTACCTACAGCTACCGATTGCCTTCCTGGTTAAGTCTCTACTGAAGCTTTCCCATTTACTTCACCATCCCCGGCTAAAAAAGCATCTGCTCTGGTACTCCTTCAGAACAGTAACAGGAGTGGTTGTCCCTCTGGCAAGTGCTTCTCCTTTACCTCCAGCAAACGATCAGGCTCCCCTCAGGCCGAGCCTCTAACACATGCGGTTCCGACTCAGGCTTTGGGCTTAACCTTGGCTACTCCTCCTTTGTGGAACCCTGAACTATTGGATTGGCCTTAAGTGGACCTAGCAGCCAGCATGCCTCCTGGATAGGCTTCAGGCCTAGCAACCAGGAGCATCTCAACACACACCCACCCAGGCCGCAGCCTTGGGCGGGAAGAACCCAGATCACCTGACTCCTCCTAAATAGAAGAGAGAGGCTACACCAAACTCAGACTTAGGACAGGAATCATTGGTTTCCTGGGTCACTGGGGAAGCTATCTCATTGGATGCTGCCGCCTCATGTGACCCTAGTAGCCATCTCGGGTCAGGCATGAGCCCATTTAAGGCCATGGCTTCCAGGCTTGGCATGCATCTTGCGAGTGGGTAGAGTAGGGACAGGTACCCAGCCTGGTAGGGACAGAACTAGCAGCAGGGAAAGGTTCCTGATGAGGAGGGAAAGCATAGGGTTCACAACTTCTCTAGACATCTTCCCGTTTTAGCTTGAGAGACAGGCCACATTCTGCCCCTCTTCACAGGTGATGTCAATTCGGCTGACACCTGTTCTCTACAGGCTGCTGGACCTGTGAGTGTTCCTGGTTTGGTTGGCATCATACACGTGATGGCCCGCAGTTGAGGAACTGTCCCATTGACCGCAAGTTCGACAAAAGTCACTGCCTATCGAACTCTGCAAGCGGAGTTGAATTTACCGGAGGCCATGTCTGAAGCAAATCATCACAGCCACTTCACATGTACCACCTTGTCCAGCTGCAATGTTAGGATCTAGGTGGGGAATAGTGCCTGTTTTTACCGCCCCTTTGCTGCAAAATAACCCTAGGAGGAGGGGGAGGAAATAAGAGACAACTTATGAAACAAGGTTCACCCTTGTGCATCTGCATTTTTGTCTGCTTTTTTATGGGCTCCAAAATTCAAAGTGCACCCGTCCAGTTTGTACAGTGGGGATCAGTTTCCCACCCACGGCTCATGTGTAAGGTAAAGTCTACAGGCTTGGAAATATCAGTTTGTAACTGGATAGAAAACTGGAGCAGTGGTTAATGATTCTTACTCCGAATGGTCTAAGGTTATCAGTGGTGTACCCCAAGGTTCAGTGTTGAGACCCCTACTTTTTTTAACATCTTTATAAATTATATAGGATCTGGGATTAAAAGTACCATTTCAGTTTTTGTAGATGACACCAAGCTATGCAGTGGAATAACGTTCTTATAGGACGTCTCCAACAAGCTGACCCTGACCTCAATGCGCTGTCTATTTGAGCGACTATGTGGCAGATGAGGTTTAATGTTGATAAATGTAAAGTTATGCACTTGGGGGCTAAGAATATGCATGCATCATACATACTAGGGGGAGTACAACTGGAAGGATCCATAGTGGAGAAGGATGTGGGGGTTTTGGTAGATCAGAAGCTCAATAATGGTATGCAATGCCAAGCTGCGGTTTCCAAAGTGAGTAAAGTCCTTTCTTGTATTGAGAGGTATGGACTCCAGAGAGATATATAATTTTGCCCCTGTACAAATCATTAGCAAGACCTCATCTGGAATATGCAGTTCAGTTTTGGGCCCCAGTTCTCAAAAAGGATATCGGGGAACTGGAGAAAGTGCAGAGAAGGGGAACCAAACTGATAAGAGGCATGGAGGAGCTCAGCTATGAGGAAAGATTAGGAGGAATTGGATTTATTCACTCTTGAGAAGAGGAGAATATGGGGGATATGTGCAACATGTACAAATATATAAGGGGTCCATATAGTGAACTTGGTGTTGAGTTATTCACGTTACGGTCAACACAGAGGACACGGGGGCACTCTTTATGTCTAGAGGAAAAGAGATTTCATCTCCAAATACAGAAAGGTTTCTTCACAGTAATGCCGCGTACACACAACCATTTTTCTCGTCGGGGAAAAATTAAATTTTTTCTCTTTGACGAGAAAAACGACCGTGTGTGGGCTTTTGGTCATTTTCCCCGTCGAGAAAAACTGCATTAATCACGACGAGAAAAATTAGAACATGCTCTAATTTTTCTCGTCGTGATTCACAGCATTTTTTTCCATGGCAGTTTTCCCATAGGGAAACACTGCCGGGGAGCCTACACATGGACGTTTTTCTCGACCAAGAGAAAAAATGACGGGAAAAAACGGCCGCGTGTAGGGAAACAAGCCGTTCCTCGTTCTTCCCGTCTATTTTCTCGACGGTGTTTTCACCGTCGAGAAAATCGATCGTGTGTACACGACATAAGAGCTGTGAAAATTAGGAATAGACTCCCTCCAGAGGTGGTTCTGGCCAGCTCAGTCGATTGCTTTAAAAAAGACCTGGATTCTTTCCTAAATGTACATAATATAACTGGGTACTGACATTTATAGGTAAAATCGAACCAGGGAAAATCCGATTGCCTTTTGGGGGTCAGGAAGGAATTTTTTTCCCCTGCTGTAATAAATTGGATCATGCTCTGCTGGGGTTTTTCGCCTTCCTCTGGGTCAAATGTGGGTATAGGATTGGGTATATGGGATTGTTTGATATTTTTTATTATGGTTGAACTAGATGGACTTGTGTCTTTTTTCAACCTGACTATATAACTATGTATCAGCCAATACTAAACAGGATGGTGCGGGGTTTACTGGGACAGAAGCTGTGCCTACATATTTTGCAATTTTAAAATGTGGGGATTACACCTGTGAGATGTGTGGAAGCACATTAACTGTAGTTTACTTCGGGAAAGCGCACCCATGGATGACAACCATGTTCCTTTTAAGGGGATAGTGTCACCGGAGGATGAGGAAGTGAGGATGTGTCACATAATAGACAAGAAATTTGAGCAGACAAAATTCAATTAGTGGGAAATGGCAGGACAGTACAGAGAGCAAAACAGGAAATAATTTAGGAGGATTAAAAAAAAAAGTCTATCCTCTAGATATACGTTAACTTTCAATGTTTCCTAAAGCGTATCTAAACTGCATCTGAGCACCAGAAAATAAAAATGCAATTTAATTAATTTTTATTATTCAAAGCAAAGTCTCCCATCCATGTCTCCATGCCTTAATTTGTTGAGAATCCCTTTAAAACCCCCACCCCTAGCATTTCTAGCCACAGCCATCTTGAGTAAGGCCAGATGATTCATGTAGTATTTACTTCCTGGAAACCATCAGCCCTTAGCTCAGGCATGCAGGAGGATTTGCTCAGCTTAGCCGAGTCAGTCTCTTTTCAAAAAAACAAAAAACAAAAAAAAAAGGCCCATGAAGACTAGACGTGCGATTTCTTTCATTATGAATCAAAATTCGGACAACATTTTCATATTTGGAGATTCAAATTTATCTGAATCACAATAGTAACGAATTTCAACAAATACTAAATAAATTATACCAAAAACACAAAATTAATTTGTATTCATTCATCTCATTTGGATAACAGGATGCAATAGTTTGGGTCTTTTGTAATGTTAAAATAATGAAAGCTGCCGGGATATTGTTTCTTTCTCTTATCTTTGAGACTTTGGCTGCAACTTCAAAGAGTTTTTTTAAGTTCAATAACATGGGGGGGGGGGGGGGGATTTACCAAAAGTGGTGCACACAGAAGCTGGTGCAACTGTGCATGGTAACCAATCAGCTTCTAACTTCAGCTTGTTTAATTAAGCTTTGACAATAAATCCTGGAAGCTGATTGGTTACTATGCAGAACTGCACCACGTTTAGTAAATGTCCCGCTGTGTGTCACACTCTCTATTGTTATGATTGGCCAAAGTCAAAGTCTCAAAACATTGAAGTCGCAATGCAAAGTTACACTGGAAGTCACACAACTTTGGGGTTGCAGCAGTGTGAGCCAAGCCTTAGGTTTGAAGATCCTAAATAGCATAACAAATAAATCGAAATCTTCCGAAATAAATTCCAAAAATACAAATTTATTCGGAAAAACGCATACATAAAACAAATCTGAATGTATGAAACAAATTCCAAAAGAGAATCATTCTAACATAACGAATATGACAAAACAAAATTATTAACTGAACAAATTAATACGAAACAAAACAAAAGTTTTCGTCGTGTGCATCTCAAACGAAGACTCCTGGGATGTAGAACATAAAACCAGGAAGCAACTGAAGAAATGTAAAAAAATAAAAATGTAAAAACAAATTACATATAAAATATATCTCCCCATCTATTTACTAAGGCTAGCAGCACAACAATTTAAAATACAGTATATTGTCAAAACTATTGGGTTGCCACACGCACATGAACTTTAATGGTTGATGGTTGAAGCATCCCAGTCTTAGTCCATAGGGTTCAATATTGAGTTGCCCCCCCCCCCCCCCTTTGCAGATATAACAGCTTCAACTCTTCTGGGAAGGCTCTCGACAAGGGTTAGGAGTGTGTCTATGGGAATGTTTGACCATTTTTCCAGAAGCGCATTTGGGAGGTCAGGCACTGATGTGGGTGAGAAGGCCTGGCTCACAGTCTCCGCTCTAATTTATGCCAAAGGTGTTCTATCGCGTTGAGGTCAGGCCAGTCAAGTTCCTCCCACCCAAATTCGCTCATCCATGTCTTTATGGACCTTGCTTTGTGCACTGGTCCAAATCATTTGGTGGAGGAGGGATTATGGTGTGGGGTTGTTTTTCAGGGGTTGGGCTTGGCCCCTTCGTTCCAGTGAAAGGAACATTTAAGGCGTCAGCATACCAAGACATTTTGGACAATTTCAACATGACTGCACACCAGTGCACAAGGCAAGGTCCATAAAGGGAAAAAAAATTGCGCTAATGAGTCCAGGATAGGGATTTGGTGCTTATCCCACTATTATTGCTGCTTAGGAGAGTCTAGTATTCTTTTTCTAAACTAGCGCAGTTTTTTTCCCTTTTATTAAGGTCCATAAAGACATGGATGAGTGAGTTTGGGGGGGGAGGAACTTGACTGTCCTGCACAGAGTCCTGATCTCAACCCAATAGAACACCTTTGGGATGAATAAGAGCGGAGACTGCGAGCCAGGCCTTCACGTCCAACATCAGTGCCTGACCTCACAAATGTGCTTTGGGAGAAGGGTCAGAAATTCCCATAGACACACTCCTAAACCTTGTGGACAGCCTCCCCAGAGGAGTTGAAGCTGTTATAGCTGCAAAGGGTGGTCCAACTCAATATTGAACCCTACGGACTAAGACTGGGATGCCAGTAAAGTTCATGTGCATGTAAAGGCAGGCGTCCCGGGGCGTGGCCAAGACCGGCATGTGAGAAGACGTGTGTCTCACAGCTCCTCCACAGCACAGCTTACCGATCCTCTCCCGGCAGCGATCTGACGGCACCGAACGGCTTTCCAGCTGCATACCAACCCGCTCACCCTCCCGGTCCAACCGCCGGCTCTCTGCACACGCGGAATGGCAAAGAAAAAGGACGATTTCCCGGGGCCCGAAATCCAAGATGGCGCCGCCGCGGCCCAGATAAGCCCAGCAAAAAGGCACCGAAGGCTCAGGGTAAGGACTACCGAGGGACATGACTTACTATACCCAAAAACTAGGGGGTCCCCAGGATCAGACTGAGGGAGGGACCGCTGAGCACCCCCACACAGTAGCACAGACCTCACAGGAGCAGCCGGCTGGAGGGGCGGGGAGCCATGGAGGTCAGATCAGTACAGTGGAGCAGTCTGTCCCCCTGTACACAGACACGGAACCAGAGGACACTGAGCAGCCGACCCTGGCAGAGATACTCAGGGCGGTGCATGTCTGCACTGCCTCAGTGAGAGAGGATGTATCCCTACTGAGGCAGGATCTACAAAAGATCCGTGAACGCACCACGGCGGTGGAGAGCCGGATGAGTGAGATTGAAGATAGGCTGCCCCCGGTTGCTCGGGAGGCCCATGCTGCACATCAGCTAGCCAGAGAGGTTAATAACAGAGCTGATTATATGGAGAACCGCCTAAGGAGGAACAACGTACGCATAGTGGGTCTGCCGGAGAAAACTGAGGGCCGAGACCCTACCTCATTTGTTAAAGGGTGGCTGATAGAAATTTTCGGAAAGGAGACTTTTTCCCCATTTTTTACAGTTGAGAGAGCGCACCGCACACCGGGACGCCCACCACAACCCGGAGCCCCCCCTAGGCCCATCCTTGCTCGTCTCCTGCACTATAGGGACAGGGAGGCGGTGCTCCGCCAGGCCAGGGAGAAAGCCAATGTCCAGGTGAATGGAGTCCAAGTGTCCTTTTATCCGGACTTCTCTGCGGAGGTGCAGAGACGCCGGGCCAAGTTCTCTAAAGTTAAGAGGCGCCTACGTGCAATACAATTGCCGTATGCCATGTTGTACCCCGCTAAATTGAGAGTTACCGCCAATCGGCAAACTCACTTTTTCGAATCAGCACAAGATGCCGCACTATGGCTGGATCGTAATGAACAGGCCTTGCGACACCGAGACAGGGAGGAGGAAGGTGTCTGATCTCATGGCAGATACTGCAAGGCGCAGCACCGTTTTTTCTATTGCATTACCTGAATGATCTTTTATGGAAAGCTCACCGTGTTCATTTTCTACCCCCCTTCTTGTTCTGCTGGGAGACGTTATTTTTGTATGTGAACTTGAGCTATCTTGTAAAGTTGCAAGAAAAATGCGATTTCTCTGCGCAAGCCGTAGAACAAAAGTGCCTTATTGGTTTTTGCACCTTGTTGGAGTTATAGGGCCTGCTCTGTTGGCGGCCTGGATCTATGTTATTTCAAGACCAGTTTATTGTTTTTTGCTTCCAGATGACATATGTGGGACCGTCCTGTTGACGGTCTGGCTCTTTATTTTTTTTGCACTTAATATTCCTGTACCGAGATCTATGGTTACTTACTGCTACATTTTGGAACTGTAATTCTGCATTCCTGGACTACACCGGAGCTTCTGCTGTCCGCCCTAAATTTACACCCCTTGGGGGGGGGGCATGCCCTTGCTATTATGGCGTCCTGTGCACTTCTGCGGCGGGGGACCCCTGGGTCTGCCTACCCGCAGCCCCCCGGTTTTCCTGTACTTCTCTTTGGACGCTGTGAGGGTGTCCCACCCCCCATTAAGATTATGTTTACTCTGCCCTAATGGCTGAATTACTGATTGTTTCTTGGAACGTGAGGGGCTTAGGCTCCCCACTTAAGCGCATGATGGTATCCTCCTGTCTTAAGAAATATCACCCTATGATTTTATGTATGCAAGAAACGCATCTAACTACTGAAACGCAATGCTGTCTTAAATATTCATGGGTGAGTAAGGCCTACCATTCCACGCACACCTCGTACTCTAGGGGTGTGAGTGTTATAATACATGCCTCTGTTGATTTCCAGGAAATTGATGTATGTATAGATGCTGAGGGTCGCTTTATATTTTTACATTTCCGGGTGGGTAAGATGTACTGTATATTGGCCTGTGTGTATATACCCCCGCCGTTTACGGTGGCGGTGCTCCGGCAACTGCTGGCCTACTTGGAGGGCCGGCCGGATCTCCCGCTACGGATTGTGGGGGACTTTAATTGCTGGTTGAGTCCCTCTATCAACAGACACCCCTGTACTGGGGTCTCTGCCGCATCGAGGGAGTCTCCATTGCTGAGACTACTCAATGAGCTGGGTTGGATTGATATATGGAGGTACAGGTACCCTTTGGATAGACAGTTCTCCTGCTTCTCCAAAACCCATGGGACGCTATCCAGAATTGACCTGGCTGTTGGTAACCCTGCTGTGCTCCTGTATAAGCCCCGTAGTGTGCCAGGTCACTCACATCTAGTGATCACTTTGATTGTTTCCCCCCCTTCCACCCTTCTGAGGGCTCCGTGGAAGTTCAATGCCTTTTGGCTTAAACTATTTTTGACTCATGAGGGGATGGAGCAGAGCATGGGGGACTTTCTGGACGGCAGGGACTTTGCTGACTCTCCGGTGTCACAGTGGGATGCCTTTAAGGCATATCTGAGGGGGCTACATATCTCTGAAATTAATAAGGTAAAAAATAACTCTTCTGGGCTCAGAGAGGACCTTGAAAAACAGGTAGCAGCCCTAGAGGAGACATTTGTTCAAACCCCCACGGATTCTGCCAGGGAGGC
Organism: Rana muscosa; assembly: GCA_029206835.1. Lineage (NCBI taxonomy): Eukaryota > Metazoa > Chordata > Amphibia > Anura > Ranidae > Rana > Rana muscosa. The sequence goes on along the minus strand of CM055124.1, from coordinate 53,225,920 downwards.
ATGGCAGTCAGCTCAATCAGCTTATGAGCGGCTGTTGTCCTCCACGGCAGAAAAAAAACTGTTCTTTTCTAAGTTGGCTTTCTTTGAGGAGGGGGAGAGCACGGGGCTTCTATTGGCCAGGATAGCTAACTCTCAACAACGTGCCACCACTATTGGGGCTATCAGAACACCAGAGGGTGAGATTGTGAATTCTCCTGACCTAATCTTGGCAGAATTGGCCAGATTTTATGAAACCCTCTATCTCCCGACGGAACAGTTCACCCAGCAGGAACTTCTGACCTACTTACAGGGCATTGTTTTCCCACAACTTACGGCAGACCAGAGAAAGGCATTGGATGCTCCCTTTACCTTGGAGGAGTTGCAGATGGCGTTAGCTGCATTCCCCAACGGTAAGGCCCCAGGGGCGGATGGGCTTCCTGTGGAGGTGTACAGGAAATATGCTGGTATCCTCCTCCCGAAGCTACTGACAGTGTTTAACGTGGCCAGGGAACAACAGGTTCTGCCCTCTTCCATGGCCACGGCTAATATTGTTCTAATATTGAAACCCGGAAAGGACCCTATGCACCCAGGCTCTTACAGGCCAATATCTTTGCTACAGAGTGACATAAAACTACTGGCCAAAATGCTGGCGATTAGGCTGAATGGTGCCATTACTAGCGTCATTCACCCTGATCAAGCTGGCTTCATGCCTAATAAATCGACGGCTGTCAATTTGCGGAGGCTATATCTTAATATGCAATCCCCGGCGGATAATATGGGACAGAGGGCTTTGCTCTCATTGGACGCTATGAAGGCCTTTGATAGCGTTGAGTGGGAGTATTTGTGGGAAATTCTTAGGAGATTCGGCTTCGGGGACTCGTATATTTCCTGGGTTCGTCTGCTATACCATAACCCGAGGGCGGCCATCAGATCTTCTGGGGCTATGTCACACACTTTCAACTTGGGGAGGGGGACGCGACAGGGGTGCCCTTGTCACCCCTGCTTTTTGCATTGGCCATAGAACCCCTGGCGATTAAAGTTAGAGCCAACCCGGGGATTGTGGGATTTAAGTACAGGGACAAGCAGGAGAAAATAATGCTTTACGCTGATGACACTATGATGCTGCTTGGGGACGTAGAGGGCTCCCTTACAGAAGCTATGGCCACCGTGGGGGAATTTGGTAGATTCTCTGGGCTCCGGATAAACTGGACTAAATCCTCCCTGATGCTCATTGACGAGGGAGGGCCTCCCCCAGCCTCCATTACGGTGTCCCTGACTGGCTCATTCAAATACTTGGGTATCCAGGTGACGCCCAAGATCTGCGACTATGGTAGATTAAATGTGTCCCCGCTGCTACAAAAATTTCGAGACCGGATCAAGACGTGGAATTCGCTCTGCCTGTCTGTAGCAGGTAGAGTGAACCTGATCAAAATGATTCTTATGCCCCAATTGTTATATGTGCTCCATAACGCCCCAACGGTAGTGACCCTGAAGGTATTTAGAATGATCAATTCCCTGTTCCGTACGCTCATATGGAAGAACCGCACTCCCAGAATTAAACTTGAACACCTCCAACGCCCGAAGGATGAGGGGGGACTTGCCCTCCCTAATCCTTGGCTGTATTACATTGCTGCGCAATTGCAGCAACTGATAGGTACAATACGCACAGGTGCGGACAGAGGGGGAGGGAATGGTGGCTCCTCCGAACTAGTGATGCTACATACTGTACGGAGAGCTACGATACCGACAGCCCTGGAGTCACTGGCGTTTGGGAAACCGAATAAACAATACCCGACCTATAACCTTATTCAAAAAATCTGGAACAAAACTAGGTATCTACAGGGAGTGGTAGGGTACACGGACTATAGCCCTATATGGGCAAATGATTCATATCCTGAATTGGCTAAATTTCAGCATGGTGCGCTTTGGAGGAGATATGGGGTGATATACCTTAGTCAGATTATTTGCAATGGGAAACTACACTCATTTGAAGTATTACAGGGTCTTTTTGGTTTGCCGCAATCTATGAGGTTTTACTATATGCAATAACATGCTATTACTGCACAGGCCAAATCCTCGGATTGGATCCCTTCCCCAACCCCGTTGTTTAACCTGATAGCTAGAGCGGATAATACTAAGGGATTTATATGTTACAATATGCTTTTACAGAAGTTTCTGACTAAACATCCTTTGCGAATGCTGGACAGGTGGGAGGGGGAGGTGGGACCGATAGATGGTGATCAGTGGGAGGAAGCCCTACGGGCGGTACCCACTTGTTCCCTAAATGTTTCCCACAGAGTGTCGCAACTGTATTTGTTGCTGAGGGTGTACTATACCCCCCACAGGTTGTTCGCTATGGGCCTACGGTCCACTCCGTTATGCACCAGGTGTAAAAGGGATCATGGAGACTTGATCCACTATTGTGGAGGTGCCCAAAACTTCACCCATATTGGAGGGGGGTTGTGGACACTATAGACAGGGTATTTCAGGTCACGTTGCCTACAGACCCTAAACACTGTCTACTGCATATATTGGAGGAACTGGAATGGGAGGAATGTACTAGGGTGGGTGTCATTAGATCTCTGTTTATGGCATGTAAGCTTATAATGTCCCACTGGATATCGGAGGACCCCCCTACTCTTAAGGAATGGATTGCTGTAATGGGTAATATGCTTCGGAAGGAAAAGATTATATACCAACATAGGGGTAGCACGCAGAGGTTCGAGAAGCTGTGGGGACCGTGGCTGGATGTACCGGGCTTGGCCCCGGTGGACCTGGTCATGGGACGACTGCTGGCCATGGGTACTTGACAGGGTTTATGCTAAGGGACCGGGCCTTCTTTGAGGGTACTGGCTGTGCAACACAGTTTGGGGGGGGAGGCTCAGTTTGAATGGATGGGGAATATGTAGGATAACCATGTAGACCATGCAGACGGGTGATTTACATTGACTTTGATGTACTGGATTGTTGTGTGTAACCTTCATGTATGTCTTTTACATGTTCTTTAATAAACTTTTTTCTGGATAAAAAAAAAAGGCAGGCGTCCCAATACTTTTGTCACAGATAGTGTATTAAATGTTGATTGAGAGAGTTTAGTTCAGCTTTAACATTCTGTGAGATTTGGATAAATAAAAATAAAATTCCATGCATAGAAAAAAAAAATTCTATAAATGCATTCCCATGGTGTGAATATTGCAGTCTTCTGCGATTCTCTAAAATTTGTCAGCTCAGCAGCAAAACATCCTTTAACAGTACAATAAAATGTAAGCAACTTTGAACGGGCACACCAGCACAAAGGGATTGTCGTGGCTCTGAGTTGAAGATTCACTAGGCCCAGAAGACAGGCTTGTCTGGAGGAAACAACTCTATTGGGCCCGATTATTAGTCCGAAGCTGCCAATTACGATGGCTGCAGCTCTGCCGCAGAGAGTGTTGATGTTTTTTTGGACATATATTTAATCGTACCTCTAGGACACCTAGGAGCATTAAAGTAATGGAATACGTACATTTGGGTCTTCAATGACTAAAGAAGAATAACACAAGCATGAAACTGCTGGGTCTATGGGACTTCATAGACATTAGTCAATGGCCTCTACAGAGATCATAGTCAACTCACGGCCTTCGAAAAGCTAGGAGAACTATAGATTGGCTCCCAGCATGTATTGCTGCAAGCCAAGTGTTATAATTGGGACCCTTTTATTTACATAGCTCCCAATTGTTTCTCACTTGGATGAACTGACCCTCTTTGGAACCAAAACCATCCATCTCTTTTTCATCCCTCAGTTGTCTTCCTTTTTCGACTGAAGTGAACATCTCTATGAAAAATGCACTACATCTTTCTTCCAACCATTAAATTATTGCATTTTACGTTTACAAAAGCCTGCATAAAGGTAAAGTAATGGTTAAAAAAGAACTTGCGAGTTTAAAGAAGAATTTCAGATATGTATATTCTTACAGATGTAGCACCCTCTAGTTAAGTGTGCTAGTAGAGAAGGTAAATTGTTAGCTTGGCTGAGAGCCAGGCTAGGTTGAATCTGGGCCAGGGTGAGTGACTAAGGGAGGCTGGATGACTCAGCAGGCAGCACCTCTGGTATCTCCCCCTACTTGCTTACTTGCTGGAACCTTGGAGAAGTTTCCAGAAGAATGGGAGGAAGGTTAGGAGGAGCTGCCTGGAGAATTGATGAGGGCCCCAGCCTATCCCCGGCCATATAACCTGGCAGGGGGAGGGCATCTCTTAAATACTCTGGGTCAGGCCAGTAGGGGCAGTGGCGTTCGGGTGGAAGCTGGAGTGCTGAGGAGGATGTCGGTGACCCTTGAGGGTAACCCCTAGTCTGGTCGGGTGAGCACGGGCGTGTGGCTTGGGTGCTGGAAGGATCCTCTTACAACACACAGAGGAGTTTGTCGTGAGGCATAGGAGCAAGAGTGAGGACAGAAGGAGACAGCTAGCTTGTCTAGATCATCTCCAGAAGAAGTCAGCCGAGTGGCTGGTGAGTGTGCTGTTTGAGAGGACTGTGGGATGTAGCCAGGAGGGCTAGAAACAGGGGCTGCTGCAGCCAGGCGGGCTGGTATCAGTGACCACGGGAGTAAATGCAGTGAAAGTGCTAGTTGCGTTACCCCATCGTTTTCAAGTATAGGGGCCTGTGGTCTCTGCCTGTAAAGGGCCATTGCTACAAACTTTTTCTCAGGGGGACACCACTGAGGATCTGCAAGCACATTTGTGCAGGAGGCAGAGGAGGAGTGCATATGGACTGTATATAGTTGAAGTATCCCTAAAGAGTTCTTTGCTGATAAGTCAAGTGGGCATCCCTTTCCCATCCAAGTTTATTAACCCCTAAATAAAACACAAAAACACAAACACAAAGTTGCTGGACTGTTTCATGGCTCAAGTGTGCCTGTGGAAATTCAGTCTGCCTGGCTGTGCAGGGTGGGGGATCCGTATTCACCAACGGCTCCTATGTGGGGTGCAATACACAACGTTACATGGTCCAGCTTGGATCAATGTAACTATGTATATACCATACCTGTGAGATCCTTCTAAAAGCTGGAAATCACTGTATTAGACAACACTGCTCCAGTGATTTGCACTAGTTTCCGGGTCCTATGCTGAGCAGCTGCCCTGCTGCCTTGTGAACAAAGATGGTCACCCGCATGGCATGGGCACCATTTAGAGATCGCTTGGCATTACCTCAATGAATGCAAAGCGTTATCTAATTGGATGAGGCGGGGAGGTGATGTCACGCTCTTCACTTTGTCCAAATAGAGAATGCTTTGAATTCATTGAGAATGCTTTGAATTCATTGAGAAAATGCAAATAATTCTCTGAATGGTACCCACGCCAAGTGGGCAATCTGCTTTACATGGGATCCAGAAGCTAGTGGAGATCATAGCTAAATAGTTGGTAAGGTTGAATAATGACATCAGTCCATCTATTTCAACCCGCGTGTGTGTGTATGTCACTACCATTCTCCATATCCCTGTAAGGTAAACCGGATCTCCACCACTAAAAGGCCAGTGCGGATACATGCTCATGCTCGTGCACATTGCACTCGTGCTAATATTCTTAAGTAAAGGACCAACATAATTTCTGCAATGGCAGTTCATCGCGCACGGATATGTGCGCTTGCACACATCCATGCGTGAGCGAACACGTGCACATACCAATTAGCACTTGGCGCCCAGTGGCCTATTTAAACTGCTCTGTCACTGTAAACAGTTGCTGGATGATCTTCAGCTTATTCCTGACTTCCCAAGACCTAATCTGCTGCTCCTGTTTGTTCGTGTATGACCCGGCTCGCCTTTGGACTTCGCCTCTGCTTATTCCCTAACTCAAACACCTATTGTTTGAGAAAAAAAGCCCTGCTCATAGCTAAGCTCCTCCAGCCCCCTTATTGGTGGGTAGGAACAGTAAAGTAGATGAGTAGTGTAAACAGTTTTAGTGGTAGTAAACTGTAGAATTTTTTTTGTTTTGTTTTTTAATGGGCCCCCTGCAGGTTTGTGTTGGTATGTGCTGATTACTAAGAGCATTGGGTCCAACTCTGGTACCTAATAAACGGCAGATTTTTTGTACAACTGCTATGACTGGAACGTGTCGGGTAGACTAGGACAATTGAGGGTTGTTAGAACAAAATGTATCTGACTGCATATCTATTTTTAGGACTTCAATTGGGCTTTTAAAAATTATGAGTAAATTGAAATCTTTTTTTTTTTTTTTTCAGTTTTAACACACAGGAAAAACTTAAAAACAAGGGCTCTGTCTGTTTAAAATCTAATTAATTCAGCGGCTGGATGTGAGGAACGCAGCTCTTTGCAAGGCGTCAGAATAATTAGTCAGAACATGATACAATGCATTTTAAATCACAATGTCTTTATGTGTAATGGCTGCTGCTGGCCTTTATGTCACCATGATTTAAAATCTGTAAATTATATCCCGGATTATGATGTATTTCCTCCAAATGAAGATCTGCTCGCCGAGGCCTGGCCTGTGGCCAGACAAGATCTATGCCGGGGTCGTCACTCTTGTCTGCTGAAAGGACTGCATCACACGGATTCGGTGACCCCCTATAGCCATCTGTACAAGCTCATCTTTTTCAGCCACTGTGTAAAATGTCTCCCTGCCGTTTACATAAATTACTTCAAGTTTGCGTTTGATCATCAGCACTGCCCGCTTGATGACTCCGTAATGGGCCTTGTGGTCAAAAGTGGCCAAAAGAAGGAAAATGCTTGCTGCCTGGAGCAACTGGTCAGATTCTTCCTTTGAGGTTACTAGTGCAGCCTGATAGAGGTACGATTGGTTACCAGGAAAAAAGAAGCGGCCCTATTTAATCTCACAAGCTTCTATTATTGAAAACTGTATTGGAGCCCTTTTGGTTTTGGCTTGTGGGGACATCCTGATTGGAGGGAGTTGGGAATTTGGAGCCAACTCTATCCTGTTTTAGTCCTTTTACACCATTGTCCCATAATGGTTGTAACCCATGGTGAACATTTTATAGCTAACCCTAATAAAAACCATAATAAAAATTGTTTTGAAAGTAAAGATTGCCCAAGGGGCGCATGACTGAATGGTCTGACAGAAATGGAAGAGGAGAGTGTAGGGTATGGTAAAGAGGTACTGACGTGGCAGAAGAGGAGAGCGCGGTAGGGTTATGTGGGGCCAACAGAAAACAAGCGTGGATGAAAAATTGTCCCACCTTTTCTCACCCTTGAAGGTTAGGTTTTGGGCTGGCTGTATTGATGGTTGACTATTGGGATCATGGTTTGGTCACAGCTGTGACGAGTTATTGATGGCGTCAATGAAACTCACTTGTAAGGTTATATTTTAGGTGACAGGTTCTTGTATGCAACTGTCATAAACTTTGCCATATTGTGAGAGGTCTCTCTTAAACTGCCGTGAACTCAAGCAAAGTTTTGAAATATCTCAGTGTACCCACAAAAGTAGAGTACAGTGACTGGTGGCATGGTTGACCAACAGATCGTAATTTTGGGGGCTGCTGTACAGGACCGGCTTCTCTGGATTATGTCCTTGCTTTGATGGCATTTATTAATTTTATGATGTTAATGTTTTTGTGTCAATACTGGATCATGTTAACTTAATGTTTCACAATAAAAGCTGTGGCTAGTAAATATTCCTAAAAAAATAAAACTATGGAATATTGTGGGGGTGGTTGCAAGTGAGTTGAGTTTTGCTACCCATTTTTCTTTCAGTATTCAGCCCAATCCAAGTCAAGAGATGTCCAGCCACATCACCTTATTTTCCCATAGATATGTCTGCAGGTGGGCTGGAGAGTATTCTGCCTTCCCTAGATAGGACTGTTCACCATCAGGACCACTTCCTTCAATTCACCACCCTACTTGAGCAATAGTTCTTTGTACTCAACAAAAGATTGACGAAAATAAATACAAAAAAGCCAAACTCCAAGATTGAAGAAAATGACTCATGTTTACTCTCTTCCTTTTGGTAAGAGAGAAGTCATACCTGATCGCCAGCTGAGCTGTCTCCACGTCCTTCAAACCGGGGAGCTAGTGACTACTGTGCAGGTCATGTTACTGAGCTGTTGCCTCTCCTCTTAATGGTTAGTCAACGACCACTATGGCATGGGTCATGTGATGGCCAATATAATTCCTATAGATCCAAAATATGCACAGTAAAGGGTTGTTTTACAAAGCAAAAAACAGCTGTTCACTTCGCATGAGAAGTTGCATTTTGCAAGTGTAGCACACGGACCCTTTTTCCTGCTTACCTTCACTCGCAGGGTAAGGCACACCATGCCACATGCCCGTATCCTCCTGGTATAAGAGGTTGAGCGGTGTTCATACTATTTTTGGGTCCTGCAGTGAGTTACCCTCCTCCATTGGTTCTCGTCCCTAGAGTGTAGGGAAAAGTCTATTATTTTCTCCCAAAAGAAGGCCAATGTCCAGACTGTGCTTAAACTCCAACAGACAAATTTATTTTTCTTGCTTGGAAGAAATTGGGAAAAGGTTGAAGACAGAGATAGAGTTGGGTAGGGAGATAGGTTCAGGCACGCGGGCACCCAGTTACTCTTTTCTCCACTCAAGCCTGAGTGGGTATTGCTCACCCGGATAGATCCCTCTCACAGTTCTAGCAGCCGGAGTGAAGCACGAACAGTTACTTCAGATTTAGTCCCCTTCAAAGACTAGTTCAGGAGATCCTCTGCCACAGAATCCTCTAGTTCCTGAATCTAGAACTCTTTAACGCCTGCAACCTTTAGAGACCATAGGTGCCAATGGGGCACATCACAGGCGCTACTGTGCAACTCACAGAGTCCTTCCCTCTGATAGGCAACCAGGCCTCTCCTGAAACAGTGACTTCCTTCACCGAACATCCGGACAGGTCCTTCCCGTGGGTTTCCTCTCCTTCAGAACGGGCCACCCTCCCTCGGGTTCCCTGGAACTCCAGTGGTTTATCTGTAGACCCAGTTGAAGGTACTGGGCCTACCTGGAACACTACAGCCTCGGGCTAAAGGTGCCTGAGACTTCTCGACCAATTCGCGCACCCCTGGCCAGCAGGCCAATGGGCGCGACTCTCGCCACCAGGGGTCCCTCCTTGGAATCCCCCCAGCCAATCTCCCGGACACATGGCGTCTGTCATTTATGTAATGTACCCTCTCCCGGCATACACAGCGGGGAGATTACGCCCACTGTATGGCCGCCGAGAGAGGACAACCAATTAAGCCACAATGCCACCTGTGGTTCAACCCAAGACCTGAGCGACAGCGCCACCCACAGGTCAAGGGGAACTATACACCCACACACCCACAGCACCCACCCACCCACAGCAGAACAGAGTCCAATGCTAAGAATACAGAAAACCTGAGCCAAACTATCGCTCAGGCTGCCCCTAAATTTAAGGCATAGCGACCCCAATTTTGGGGGTCCGCTACACAAGGAAATTTGTTCCAGAGCTTAGTGAAGTGAAGCTCTGCTGACTTCCATCATTTAATCATGTGCAAGCAAAAATGCTGATTTTTAATTTTTATTGCATGTGATTGGATATTTTTTGCAAAGTAAAACTTCACCACATTCACCAAACTCTAGGGCAAGTGCAAGTCCCCTTGCAACGTGAACAGCCTTAAGTAAAATCAGTTTCCTAAATGTCCACAATGACAAGCTCCATCAGTTAATATGAAGAAGCTTATGTCTCACTAAGATACAATGATTTCCCTATTGCAAAGTGAACAGTAATATCCAGCGATCCTATGGGGGCACCACCAGGAGTAATTGTTTTTCTCAAGGAAAAAAAGCAAGGCGTAACCATTGCACTGTGATGCTGTGTGTTTGAGTGGCATTACTACACTATGTCACTGCACATGCTCAGTTCAGGATTAGAGTTGAGCGGACACCTGGATGTTCGGGTTCGACGGGTTCGGCCGAACTTCGGAAAAAAGTTCGAGTTCGGGACCGAACTTTCACCCGAACCCGGACCCGAACCTGAACCCCATTGAAGTCAATGGGGACCCGGACTTCTAAGGACTAAAAAGGCTCTAAAAAAGTAATGGAAAGGGCTAGAGGTCTGCAAATGGCAGCAAAATGTTGTTAAGAGCATGGCAAGTGCTCTGCAAACAAATGTGGATAGGGAAATAACTTAAAATAACATAAAAAAAATAAAAAAATATGCTGGAGGCCCCCTTTTCAGCAGAAGAGGTACGGGAAGTCATTAAGAACCTCAGAAACTCAACGGCACGATGCCACACATATGGTGGGAATGCCCCAGAATACGCCCTTTCTGGAATAAATTATTCAATTTAATGGATAAGCTAGTGGGAAAATAAAATACTTTGAAATAAAAATGTAGCGGGGTGCTAAATTTAAGGGAAGTGTTTGAGTGGTAAATAGGCTCAAACACCCTAATTCTGTAGGATTCATGGACCATTTTGTCCTCGGGGGACAGTATTGGTGTGCAGTTCCCTGCGGCCTACAGGTGGCGCTGCCATGGTAGGCTAGGGTTGAACCGCCGATACAGTGCTGTGCCTTTTGTGTCCCCTCTTGGCAGTAGTACAGCGGGGCGGGGAACCTGCTGTGCATGCCGGGAGAGCATATAAAAGGGGCAGACCTTTGGCCTGGGGGCTGATGTCCAGTGGGGTCCACGCCCAGGTGCCTTCGGCCTGGGTGCATGTGTTCCTGTTCCATCTCGGGTACCTTTAGCCCGGGGTGAGGTACTATCCTGGAGTTCCTGCTGCCCTGGGTATGGAGGCCTAGGTGCGGGAGTAAAGCCTGGAGTCCAGAGCCTTCGTCTGGAGTCCGCTAAGGGTCGAGGAGTCTTAGGGTGCCGCCTCGTGTAGGGGACCATGTTCCAGGGAAGGGAGGATCATTCTGATGGACCGATGCGGGAGTCACGGTGAAGGAAGGGTCTGTTGACTCCCTGGAGAGATGTCTTCCCCTTGATATGGGCTAGGTTTGTAGAAGGAGAAGCTCAAGGTCATCTTGACTGTATCAGAGGCCTTATTCACCCGGCCCGTGGCAGGGGCCTTATACACCCTGGTCTGTGGCAGAGACCAAAGTTCTCCAGGTCCGTGGCAGGGGCCTTGTACACCCGGTCTGTGGCAGAGACCAACCTCAAGGTCTGTGGCAGAGACCGTGCACCTAAAACTGTTTGAGAAACCTAAGCAGTGAAGTGAATGTGCTACGTTTGTGCCTGGACCTCCTCCACACCTTAAGCTGTCCTGTTTCTTTGCTCTAACCTTTTCTATCCGAGTAGAGTTTATTTTGCCATGAGAGAATAAGAGTTGTAATTTCAGCTGGTGTGGACATTGACTTTACTGGGAATTAAAGGACTTGCCTCTACCTACAGTAGAGGTGAGAATCCTCCTCTGGAGGAGTTTTGACTCCGGCTGTGGACACGGCCCGTCAAGTACACCGCTCAACCTCTTTATATAGGAGGGTACGGGCTGGTAGTGCGGTGTGCCTTTCTCCCTCCTGCGAGGAGCCAACAACATAAAGGCAGGTAAGGGGGAAAGGATCTGTGCGCTACAAAAAAATAAAATAAAAATTATAATCTTGACCTAGGAGGACGAGGTCCATATGGAGTAGGAGATTGAGGTGGCGGTGGATGTGGCTGTGTAGGTGGAAGCGGCGGTGGAGGAGGACGAGGTAGCCAACACTGGTTCAAAAATACAACAATGGCTGGGTAAGACTGGTGATGTGTCGAATTCTGTCCCCCGTCAAATAGTGTCCACCCTGTACTGCGCTTGCTCAGTATGTAGGACAAAGGGATTTCGAAAAACTCCCAAGACGAACGGCGCCTGCGTGGTGAGTTCAGGTGAAGGCCACACCATCCGTGGTTCAAGCCGAGCCAAGTGAGGCCGTGTCCGAAGTGTGGCGATCGAACCGAGCCCGTGAGGGGCCCTGTTACTATGTGCTACCGTATGTCCACTTGGATGGTGGGGCTTGAACCTGCACTCACAGCGCAGGCGCCGTTCATCTTCGGAGATTTTGTGAATCTCCTTGTCCTCTGTACTGCGCAAGCGCTGCGCCTTCGCAGTATGGGCCGGACACAATCCGATGGCCGGACAGTTTTTGTCACAACACCGGTATACATGTCTATTCTGCACAAGGTACGGACAAGTCCTGTGGGATCCATGCCTGGTTCATTTTAATGAATGTGAGCTTGTCCACATTGGCTCTGGACAGGCGGCTGCGCTTGTCTGTGATAACGCCCCCTGCCGTGCTAAATACACGTTCAGATAATACACTGGCTGCAGGGCAGGCCAGCACCTCCAAGGCATAAAGGGCAAGCTCAGGCCATGTGCCCAATTTGGAGACCCAGAAGTTAAAGGGGGCAGACCCGTCATCCAGTACGTGTAGGCCTGTGGACACATACTGCTCAACCATGTTGGTGAAATGCTGCCTCCTGCTAAGACGTTCCATCTCAGCTGGTGGTGCTGGTTGTTGTGGCGTGCTGACAAAGCTTTTCCACATTTCAGCCATGCTAACCCTGCCTTCTAAGGTGCTGCCGGTGCCCCGGCTGCGTTGGCGACCTCTTCCTCCTCCTCTGCCTTCGCCTTGTGCTGCCACCGTACGCCCGCTGTCAGGTGGGAATGCCACCAGCAGCGCGTCTACCAGCGTGCGCTTGTACTCGCGCATCTTACGATCCCGCCCCAGTGAGGGCATTAAGGACAGTACATTGTCCTTGTAACGGGGATCCAGCAGGGTGGCCACCCAGTAATCAGCACCAGTTAAAATGTGGGCAACTCGGCGGTCATTGCGGAAACACTGCAGCATGTAATCGCTCATGTGTGCCAGGCTGCCCAGAGGCAAAGAAAAGCTGTCCTCTGTGGGAGGTGTATCGTCTGTGTCCTCTGTATCCCCCCAGCCACGCACCAGTGATGGCCATGAGCTGGTCTGGGTGCCACCCTGCTGTGAAAATGGCTCCTCCTCCTCCTCCATCTCGTCATCCTCCAGAACTGTGCCCTTTCTGCCGGACAATTGTGTACCTGGCGTTTGTTGGTGCAGGAACCCACCCTCGTAGCCACTTGTGAAAGACTGCCCTGAAAGCCTTTGAAATGATCCCGCTTCCTCCTCCTCCTCCTCATCCTCCTGTGCCACATCCTCTTCCATCATTGCCCGAAGCGTTTTTTCAAGGAGGCATAGAACTGGGATAGTAACGCTAAGAACGGCGTCATTGGCACTGGACATGTTGGTGGAGTACTCGAAACAGCGCAACAAGGCACACAGGTCTCGCATGGAGGCCCAGTTATTGGTGGTGAAGTGGTGCTGTTCCGCAGAGCGACTCACGCGTGATTGCTGCAGCTGAAACTCCACTATCGCCTGCTGCTGCTCGCACAGTCTGGCCAGCATGTGCAAGGTGGAGTTCCACCTTGTGGGCACGTCACATATGAGGCGGTGAGCGGGAAGGCCGAAGTTACGCTGCAGCGCTGACAGGCGAGCAGCAGCAGGGTGAGAACGTCGAAAGTGCGCACACACAGCCCGCACTTTCTGCAGCAGCTCTGGCATATTGGGGTAATTTTTAAGGAACCTCTGGACCACCAAGTTCAGCACATGCGCCAGGCAAGGGATGTGCGTCAAACCGGCTAGGCCCAGAGCTGCTACGAGATTTCGCCCATTATCGCACACCACCAGGCCGGGCTTGAGGCTCACTGACAGCAACCACTCATTGGTCTGTTGTTCCATGTCCCTCCACAACTCCTGCGCGGTGTGGGGTTTTCCCCCCAAACAGGAAAGTTTTAAAACTGCCTGCTGTCGTTTACCCCTGGCTGTGCTGAAGTTGGTGGTGAAGGTGTTACGCTGACCGGATGAGGAGGCGGTAGAGGATGAGGAAGTGGAATAGGAGGAGTTAGCAACAGGAGGCAAACTGAAGCGCCCTGCAATCCTCGGTGGTGGAAGGACATGCGCCAAACTGCTATCTGCCTCAGGCCCAGCCGCCACTGCATTTACCCAGTGTGCTGTTAGGGAGATATAATGTCCCTGACCGTGCTTACTGGTCCACACATCCGTAGTTAGGTGGACCTTGCCACAGATGGCGTTGCGAAGTGCACACCTGATTTTGTCCCCCACTTGGTTGTGCAGGGAAGGGATGGCTCGCCTGGAAAAATAGTGGCGGCTGGGCACGATGTACTGTGGGACAGCCAATGCCATCAGGCTTTTAAAACTCTGCGTCTCCACCATACGGAATGACAGCATTTCAAAGGCCAGGAGTTTTGAAATGCTGGCATTCAGGGCCAGGGATCGCGGGTGGCTAGGGGGGTACTTCCTCTTCCGCTCCAATGTTTGGGAGATAGAGAGCTGAACGCTTCCATGGGACATTGTGGAGATGGTTGGTGACCCAGGTGGTAGTGTTGCTGGCAGATCCTCTGTTTGCGGGGTGGCAGGTGCCACTGTCACTACAGAGGTGGATGAAGAGGCCGAGACTGCAGCAGAAGAGGAAGCAGGAGGAGCCAGAGACCTTTCTTGGTTTTTGAGGTGTCTACTCCACTGCAGCTCGTGCTTTGCACTTAGATGCCAGGTCATGCAGGTTGTGCTCAGGTTGAGAACGTTTATGCCTCGCTTCAGGCTCTGATTGCACAGCGTGCAAACCACTCGTGTCTTTTCATCAGCACATTGTGTGAAGAACTGCCACGCTAGGGAACTCCTTGGACCTGGCTTTGGTGTGCTCGGTCCCTTGCTGCGTTGGGCAGTAGCAGACATACTGTCTAGGGGACGGACGCTTCCTTTTTGCACCCTGCTCCCTCTTCTGCTGTGCTGGTGGCTCTGTGCGACCACCGCCTCTTCCTCCAAACTACACTGGTCACCTGCATAACGTTGATTCCATGTGGGGTCGAGGACCTCATCGTCCTCCACATCATCTTCCACCCAGTCTTCACCCCTGCCCTCCTTGTCTGTCTGCACAATTGCGAAAGCAGCAGCAGTTGGCACCTGTGTTTCGTCATCATCCGAGACGTACTGCGATGGTCCTCCCATGTACTCATCATGAAACATAAGTGGTTGGGCATCTGTGCACTCAATCTCTTCCACTTCTGGGGCAGGGCTAGGTGGATGGCCCTGGGAAACCCTGCTAACAGAGTCATCGAAAAGCAGAACAGACTGCTGCATGATTTGGGGCTCAGACTGTTTGGCTGATTTGCAAGGGGGTGAGGTGAAAGACTGATGGACATGGGTTTCAGGTGCCAACTCTGATCTTTCATCAGAAGAGTGGGTGGGAGACAATGCGAAGGAACCCGAGGCACTGTCAGCAACCCAATCTACTATCGCCTGTACTGGTCCTGGCCTAAACATTCGTACAGCCTCATTAGGCGCGACAAAATACCGCCGCAGGCTCGGTCGCCTACTCGCACCTGAGGAAGGTGTTTCACTTGTGCGTGTATCTGGCACAGATCCACCACGTCCTCTCCCTGCAACAGGAGCTCCACCAGCAGCACCACGACCGGGGCCACCACGTCCCTTTGACCTTCTCCTCATATTTTCCAAATTTAGGATGTTGCCCTAAATGGGTGTTTTTGGAAGAGCAGAACACACCCACAGTACGTAACCGCTGAATCGCACAGCTACAGAACTGCAGAAAATGCTATTCAAAAAAAATGTTGTTTTTTTAGTATAGCACAGTAGGAGAAAACTATATAGAAATTGTTTAATTCACACACCTCCACATATGTATAACACACTGCAAACTATTTTTTGTGGCCCTGAATGGCTCTTTTTGCAAGCGTACATTAAAGTGCAAATTTTTTTTTATTTTTTTTTTGCCCTAAACGGGTCTTTTTTTGCACAAGCAAAATAAAATGCAAATTTTTTATTTTTTTTTGCCCTTTGGGTCTTTTGGAAAAGAGCACAATAAAGTGCCTTTTTTTTCCCCTAAAAGTTAGATTTTCTCTGACACTGGGCTCATGGCAGTGTAAAAAGACTGCACTGCAACACAAATAGGTAAACCTATGCAGATCGCTGATTTTAATCTCTGAATCTGGACTCCTATATAATATTCTCTCTCCCTGAAAGCACCAACAGGAACCTGGCCCTACACTACACTATCTCTCTATCTTTTCCCTCAGATTGCAGAATCAGGACTACCTCATGTATTTTTCTATCTCTCCCTAAAAGCAGCAGCAGCAGACTAGATCCTCTCCCTATCTATTCTGAAGCAGAGTGACGTGTGTGCTGTGTGCCTCTAGCTTATATAGAAGCTGGGTCACATGTTGCACTGACCAATCACAGCCATGCCATTAGTAGGCATGGCTATGATGGCCTCTAAGGGCACACCAGCTAATCAAAAGGTGATTGGCTGGCCCCTGAAGCATTTCTAAATGCGTAATTAGATTGCCGAACCCGAACCCACACCCAAACCCGGACTTTTGCGCAAAGTCCGGGTTCGGGAAAAAGCTAAAGTTCGGTACGGACCCGAACTTTACAGTTCGGGTTCGCTCAACACTATTCAGGATAGAGCATGCAAACAACATATTATTGAAGACTGAATGCAACGAAAACACCCCGACTCCTAAAACATTTCTCCAAACCCATATGCAGCTAATAAGGAAGGCTGATTATATATCAATTTCAAGCTATCACTAAAAAAAAGTGTGTTCAAATTCAGACTAAAGCCTCGTACACACGACCGGTTTTCTCTGCAATAAACGACAAGAAAACTGCTGGCAGCTTTTTTTGCCGAGAAAAC
Organism: Rana muscosa; assembly: GCA_029206835.1. Taxonomy (NCBI): domain Eukaryota; kingdom Metazoa; phylum Chordata; class Amphibia; order Anura; family Ranidae; genus Rana; species Rana muscosa. The sequence goes on along the minus strand of CM055124.1, from coordinate 53,209,306 downwards.
CGTTCGTGTGTATGGTTTCTCGGCGAGAAAACTGCCGGGAATCTCTACGAGAAAAATAGAGACCCTGCTCTCTATTTTCTCGTCAGGATTCTCGATTTTCTCGTCGGGATTCTCGTCGGCCTGTTTCCCGACGAGAAAACCGGTCGTGTGTATGCTTTTCCGAGTCTTAAAAAACCGTGCATGCTCAGAATCAAGTTTGAGACGGGAGCGCTCCTTCTGGTAAAAATAGCGTTCGTAATGGAGATAGCACATTCGTCACGCTGTAACGAACTGAAAGCACGAAGACTGAAAAGCGTGAATCGTCTCTCCCCAAACTTTTACTAACATGCAGTAACACTAGATCAGCAAAAGCAGTCCAAGGGGTGGCGCCATTGGAATCGAACTTTCCCTTTATACTGCCGTCGTACGTGTTGTATGTCACCGCGCTTTACAACGACGAGATTGTGTATGCAAGGAAAGCTTGACAAGAATCTCGTCGAGAAAACCAACGTTTTTTTTACGACGGGATTCTCGGCCGTGTGTACGAGGCTTAAGTATTGGGCCCGGCTGACCGTGCACTTTTATTATATTCAGTTACAATATGCAATTAGGGCCAAGCACTCATTGGTAAACCTGGCTATGTCTCCAATGCCTGTTTTTAATATGATGCAAAACCCTTCCTTCACCAAACGTTTCATATCTAGGTGTTATACCATGCTTTCAGTTGACTATTTGGAAACATTTCTCAATACTGCTATGCAACAATGGGAGAGGGATGTGGGTGACCTCTCGGGTGACCAGTGGGAGGAAGTCTTGGAGGCTGTGCATTTATGGTCTATGAATGAGTCTCATAGATTGACTCAACTATATGTAATACTAAGGGAGCATCATACTCCTACCAAATTGCGCACTATAGGATTATGCCCTGATCCAGCTTGCCCAAAGTGTTGTAGAGACAGAGGGGACCTTATCCATTTGCTCTGGCATTGCCCAAAACTTCACACATACTTGGAGTCTATCCTGGGGACAATTAATAATGCTTTTTCTATAGATAGACCTTTGGATCCCAAGCCTTGCCTCCTGGGCATCTTGGAAGATATAGCGCAGGATGCATTTCTTCGAGAGGCAGCTGGCAGGGCTCTGTTTCAGGCCGTAAGCTTATCCTAATACACTGGATCTCCCAGACCGTACCGACAATGCAGATGTGGGTTGATCAGATGGGCACCACACTGATTTACAAACACAGAGGTGTATAAATTGGAAGAAGTGTGGGGGAACTGGCTGGCCATTCCCTTGCCTGGCTCCAGTAGACTTAATTATGGATAGACTCTTACGCTAACATCCAAGGCTATCAAACATACTGACTGACTGACTGTTTTGGGTTACAGCTAAGCTGCAGCTAAGGGGCACAAATGAAGCTGGGACTAAGTACTATTTTATGCTACTGTTCATAGTGTTATAGTTCACGTGAGGAAAAACCTTTACCTATAGGTGACCATTCTTTGACATTTCCTTAGGTATGGAATCTCTGGAATGTTCTTGTATTTTTTTTTCTGTATGGTTTGGTGATCTCTCTCAATAAACTTTTTCCTAATTTAAAAAAAAAACAAGGGAGTAAGCAACCGATTTCTGCACATAGAGGAACAAAAAAAGTTCCCTATGGTGTGCAATGCTGGGACAAGGTTGTTTAGAGCCCAGGGCGAACATGCCAAACTGACGCCCACCCACCCCAAGATGTATAACAAGCATTATGTGTCAGCAAAATTTCCCTCCCTCCCAAAAAAAATCCAGCATGCTTACCCCCTAAGCATAAACTCCCCCTCCACCCAGTACAAATCTACCTCCCCCTGCTGAAATCCCGCCTCCTATATCAAATTCTCTCACTCCCCAAATCCCCCCAGCACAACTCTACCCCCCTAACCCCCCAAGAAAAAAAAAACTCTTCCTAGCACATATTCTCTACCTCAAAATTTCCCCTCCTAGCACAAATATCCCCCCAATTACCCCTACTAGCACAAATTTCCCCTACCAACACAAATCCCACAACCTAATCTCCTTATGGCCCCCCCCCCCACCTCACATGATACCACAGTGTCCAGGGCAGCCGTCCCTTCTGCCCACCCCTTGTCCCGGTCCTGATGGTGTGAACCATAAATGCAGCAATTAGTAACAACTACTGGCATACCTTCAGAGTATTGTGTGATCATTCGTGATTAGTTGTTCCTCCATGCTTCTTGTGGAGGATGCCAATTGCTCCATTTACGGTTTCTATAGGTCGGAAAAAAAAAACGCTCAGTGGTACGAATGGCAGAGGCACCCATTGTCAAGTGTCTAAGGATAGGTACTTAGATGTTCATTAAACTAGATGACTCTGACCTATCCTTAGACACTTCACAATGGGTGCCTCTGCCAATCTGACCAGCGATGAGTATTTTTAGACCTCTTTAAAAACGTACCTAGTTCAACCCATCACCTGAGAAACGCACAAGAGTATATAGCAGTGATGGCGAACCTTGACACCCCAGATGTTTTGGAACTACATTTCCCATGATGCTCATCTACACTGCAGAGTGCATGAGCATCATGGGAAATGTAGTTACAAAACATCTGGGGTGACAAGGTTCGCCATCACTGGTATATTTAATATATTTGGTGGCGGAACTACCGCCATAGCTACCCACGCGGGCGCTATGGGGCCCGCCAGGGCCACTGATAAGCCAGTACAATAGGCCCTGTTGTACCGGGCCCGGCCAGCAGGGGGGCCCGGGCAATCTAGGATGAAAGAATGCAGAAAAATAATATATATATTTTTTTTCTCACCAACAAGCAATCGCAACATCCAGCCACCCCGATCCCCCGCGCGCCCGCTCCGCTCCGACTTTTCAGCATTTTTTTTTAAAACGTACTGCTGGTTCCTTCTCTCTGTGTGTGGGTGGAACTATTTCTTGTATTTCGGGCGCATGCGCACATTGCGCCGCCGCTCAGTATGTCAGTGCTGGCTCAAGTCCCGGCCTGCAGATTGCCTTCCTCGGTGGAGTGATTTATCTCCTAGACTGATACTGGAGAAGAAGCAGTGGCGAACGGCGGCAGTGAAAGCAGAATAATCATTTCATCATCTGAGTGTAGGGCCAGGGAGCAGCAGGATCAGAGAGGAAGTGGCTGGTGGTGTGGGCTGACACAGGTGTGTGCTTAGTGCTTGCTTGGGGGTGATGCATTGTGCTTTGGGGGTGATGCATTGTGCTTGGGGGGTGATGATTGATAACACACTATCTGTCTCTGCAGTATCTACACATTATGGCATTATGGCATTGGCACTGCAGCATGGGTGGCTTTGTTTCTGCCTGCAGAGCCAGTGCCACCCATGCTGCCAATGCCATAATGCATGTGCTGCCTGCAGAGACAGTGCCACCCATGCTGCCAATGCCATAATGCATGTGCTGCCTGCAGAGACAGTGCCGCCAATGCAGCATGGGTGGCACTGGCTCTGCAGGCAGCACATGCATTATGCGTTATGGCATTGGCAGCATGGGTGGCACATTGGTCACTGCAGGCAGCACATACATTATGGAATTGGCATGGATGGCACTGTCTGCAGCACATAATGGCATTGGCATGTCCCACTGTCAAGTCGCTGATCACCACCATTACCTGCACTTTGTTTCAAGGCAGGGTCTGGGGAGGGACCAAGGGTGTGGCCAGGGGTGGGGCTGAAGGATGGGCCAGGGGTGGGGCTGAAGGGGGCCCCCGTCAGGTAGGCTGTACGGGGCCCCGTGATTTCTATCAGCGGCCCTGGGGCCTGCAGCCGAGTGGGGCCCGGTGAGTCGGTGAGCAAGTGACTGTAGCGCGGTGGGTGAGCAGACGGGAAGCTGCAAGCTGGGAGGCTCGGTGGGTGAACTGGCAAATCAGCGGGTGGCGGAGCAGAGAGATATCATCTCTCACCGCCCGGCGCCCGCCCTGCATCCCGGCAGTTCCGCCCTCACTCACTGTGCAGGCAGCAGAGAGATTACATCACCTCTCTGCTGCCTAACTCAGACTGGGACACAGCAAGTGACAATCCCCATTCCCCACCTTAGCAGGAAAGTGACAATCTGCAACTTGTGGCAGGTGACGTGGCAAGTGACAATCCGCAACTTGTGGCAGGTGACAATCCGCAACTTGTGGCAGGTGACAATCCGCAACTTGTGGCAAGTGACGTGGCAAGTGACAATCCGCAACTTGTGGCAGGTGACAATCCGCAACTTGTGGCAGGTGACAATCCGCAACTTGTGGCAAGTGACGTGGCAAGTGACAATCTGCATCTGGTGGCAGGCGACGGTGACAAGTGATACGCTCGGGGCTCCCACTGATTTAGCATTATGGTGAGTTGAATGATTTCATTTTATATTACAATGTAATAATATAAATAATGCGCTTCAATCATCCTGACACCATAACAACCATGGTGCCGGAATGATTGAAGCGCTAACACCAGCCTCGATAAATTGCTCACAAGTCGCAAAAAATCATATTTTCTGGCAGTGCCCCTCCCAAGACTAGACTCGGGATCCGCCCCTGCGGTGAGGATGAGGAATGTAAGTTTACTGTTAAGCCTCCCGGGCCCGGCGAGTCCGGCCGTGTCCCAACACATGCAGCCGCATACAGCAGGAGGCAGGAGCAGAGAGCAGAGTGGGCGGGGCAGAATGTTTGAGCGCGCCTGTGAAGGGACATCGTTTTTGGCACATCAGGAGGCTCTGGAGTCTGGACAGGAGGTAGGAAGGGAGTGGGAGACTGTCATCTGTTTTGCACTGTTATGCTATTTTTGTGAAGAAAATGTTTGCTATATTTTTTCATTAGGATAATTTCGACAGAAAGAGAGGGGGAGCAATGCCAGGTTCAAGGGTGCAGATGTTCCGAAGACCTTAACCACTTAACGACCATGCACTGTATATATATGTAGCGGGGTGGTCAATTTAGGGGGAGTCTCTGAGTGGTAATTAGGCTCAGACACCTTGATTTGTTAGTGGCTATGGACCATTTTTGTCTTCAGGGGATAATGCCGGTGATGAGTTCCCTGTGGCCTGCGGGTGGCGCTACCATTCTGGGCCGGGGTTGAACCACGAGCGTAGTGCTGTGCCTTTTGTGTCCCCTCTCGGCAGCCGTACGGTGTGGCGGGGAACCTGCTGTGCATGCCGGGAGAGGATATAAAGGGGCAGACATCTCCTGATCGGGGTCGACCCCCAGGCACCTTCAGCCTGGGAGTGAGTGCGGTTCATCTCCGGGTGCCCTAGGCCCGGAGGCTGTGTTCCTGTTCCATCTCAGGCACCTTTGTCCTGGGATGAGGTACTACCCTGCTGTCTTGTTCACCTGGGTATGAAGACCCAGGGGATGCGGAGAAGGCCCGGGGCCCAGCACTTTCGGCTGGGGTCCGCTAAGGATTGAGGAGTCCAGGGTGCCGCCTCGCGAGGGGACCCGCACTCTCGGAATGATCCTCCCTTCTCTGAAGGACCGATGCGGGAGTCACGGTGAAGGAAGGGTCTGTTGACTCTCTAGGGGGACATCTTCTCCTTGATAGGGGCCATGTTCTAAGAAGGAAGTTCATGTTCACCAGGTCAGTGGCAGTGGCCTTATTCACCGGGTCTGTGGCAGAGACCAAACTCACAGTCTGTGGCAGAGACTGTGCGCCTTGTATACTGCTTGAGAATCTGAGTAGTACAGTGAAGAGCTACGTTTGTGCCTGGACCTCCTCCACACCTTGAGCTGTTCTGTTTCCTTTGCTCCAACCTTTTTCCTATCCGATAGACTGTGTATTGTAAAGCGAGAATAAATCTTAAGTTGGAGCTTCAGCTGGTGTGGACATTCATGTTACTGGGGAAGTTAAGGACTTGCCTCTACTCACGGACGGTAGAGGTGAGAATCATTCTCAGGAGGATTTTGGCCCTGGCTGCAGACAAGACCCAACAATAACACCGCTCAACCTTTTACACAAGAGGGTACGGGCTGATAGTGTGGTGTGCCTTTCTCCCCCTGCGAGGAGCCGAGTTAAATGCAGGCTGGGGGATAGGTGGGTGCGCTAGATATACGTCGGCAGAATGGCTCGTACAGGCACAATCACGTACCTGTACGTCCCCTTTAACTGCCCAACACGCGCCGCCGGGGGCGGCACGCTCGCGACCCCCTGCCTTCTCCGTGAGTCGGACCGCGGGTCCCGCAAACTCGATCGCCGCGGGGATCCCCACGATCATCCCACAGAGGTATGGAGCGGGGAGATGCTTGTGTAAACAAGCATTTCCCTGCTCTGCCTAGTAACAATGACACCGATCTCGGCTCCATGTACACGGAGCCGAGATCGGTGTCATGTGACACATAGCCCGACCCCCTCAGTAAGGAAACACAAGCAGGGAACATTTAACCCCTACCGCGCCACCTAGTGGTTAACACCTTCACTGCCAGTGTCATTTTCACAGTAATCATTGCATTTTTATAGCACTGATTACTGTGAAAATGACAATGGTCCCAAAAATGTGTCAAAAGTGTCCGATGTGTCTGCCATAATGTCGCAAACACGATAAAAATCGCTGATCACCGCCATTACTAGTAAAAAATAAAATTATTATTAAAAATGCCATAAAACGATCCCCTATTCTGTAAACGCTATAACTTTTGCGCAAACCAATCAATAAACGCAGATTGTGATTTTTTTTTAACAAAAATATGTAGAAGAATACGTATCGGCCTAAACTGAGGAAAAAATTTTTTTTTTTATATATTTTTGGGGGATATTTATTATAGCAAAAAGTAAAAAATATTGAATTTTTTTCCAAATTGTCGCTTTATTTTTGTTTATAGCCCAAAAAATAAAAACTGCAGAGGTGATCAAATACCACCAAAAGAAAGCTCTATTTGTGGGGAAAAAAGGACGTCAATTTTGTTGGGAGCCACGTCGCACGACCGCGCAATTGTCAGTTAAAGCGACGCAGTGCCGAATCGCAAAAAGGGGCCTGGTCTTTATGCTGCGTATTGGTCCGGGGCTGATTGGCCGGAGCGGCGATGACGTCACTTCGCGAATGCGCGCGGGAGCCGTCAAAGCCGGCATTATCCATTCAGAAAACCGTCATTCTCAGTGCACCTGCGCCGATGTCTACGGCGCGCATGCGACGTAGACATCGGCGAATTCTTTTTGGCAAATATCTCCTAAACCGTGTAGGTCTCGGAGATATTGCAAACACCTACAGGTAAGCCTTAATGTAGGCTTACCTGTAGGTGAAAGTTGTTTAGGAGGGTTTAACTTCCATTTTAAGAATAAACTTGATCAAACTACCATTAGGGCCACTGTTCATCATTGCGGTCTTATTTCTCCCCTATTTGTCTTGTATTTACACAAAGGTTAATCAGAACAGAAATTGGTCAGCAATGTGTGTCCTTCAGGGGCTGCATACAGCATACTGCATACTTTGTTGTTCCAAATGAATATAAGCTGTTGCCTGGGTACTGTGCCACATGGGTGTTCAATGGCAGTAGTTAATTTTTTTTGTGGGGGGGGGGCTGTTTGCAGGAGGGGGCCCCATACAACATTTTGCTATGGGGCCCTGTGATTTCTAGTTACGCCCCTGGGTATATAGGATAGGGCCCCCTGTGGCATTGAAGAGCAATTACATTCATTCTGCGTGGAGACAGGGTTTACTCCACCTGCGCACGTGGAAGGTTTCATGTTCCAACCCCACAGGGTATCCACAACCTAAGAGATGCAAGTTCTTTTTTCTGCTTTTTTTTTTTTTTTCCTATTGATCCAACCTTTCGAGCTAATTGTCATTTTTTGGCCACCCTACCACACTATACCTTTAGGGACCCCTTGGACCTCCTTGTGACCACCACATCCTAAACCTCATTTGCTCCATCTGTGTACCAATCATTTGCTACTCCCATTTATTATTCTAATCACGTGTGGACTGGGAGTGCAGCTTAAAGCTGGAGGATAACAGGTGCACCTACTGGTATTCAGAAAGTGGGAGAAGGCATCAGGTGCCAATTCAGAATCATGAACATATGTGGGGTAAGATGCCGCTCAAGACCAACCCAATGCTTCAGATGTAGATATGGATGTGTGTGTATGGATGGCCTCAGCCGGGGCTGCTCCGGGCATGCCCCCTGACGTGTTTCGCCTCACCTACCTCCAGGGCTTGGTCAGAGAGATCACAGGCCTCTCTGACCAAGTCCGGGTAGGCGGGGCAAAACACATCAGGGGGTGTGGCTTGAGCAGCATTGGCTTAGGTCATACCCAGCCATATCTACCTCTGAAGCACCGGGTTGGTTTTGAGCCGCATTTTACCCCATTCCTATTCATTATTCACTATAAACTTTAATAGCATTATTAAGCTACCAAAAATATTCCATGTCACTATAGCCTGATAACATAAAACATTTTTTTATTTGCACTATATATTTACTAATTTATTTGATGAGTCACCATAAACTGGAACAGGGCCTTTGTGGCTCAAAATACATAAGAGACACATTTATAACAAAAAAACATTCCATTTTATAGACCTTATTTTCATTAGTTACCTGTCGGCAAGCTAAGGATAAAGAAAATAAGAGGAGCTCCCAGCTTCCACGCTCCATTCTGCCCACGTACGTGCCGCTGTTGCTATGCCATTCTCACGTAGACAGAGAATTAAACGGCCCCTCTGACACATTGCAACAGAAGCCATCACACTGGCGTTCTCATATATCATTGCACACCGCTGTTTTAATAGCATTACAAGTGTTCCCAAGCCTGGTCCTTGCGCACCCATAATCGTAGAGTATCCCCGTGCTAGTGATTGAGCTGACTGACATGAATTGCATACCTAATAACCGCTACTGGATGAACCTAATTTCTGAGCAGCTTTTGCCAGGTGTGGAAATTTTAACTTGACGAGGAGGAATACTAACATTTTTTTTTTTTTTTTAATACAGCAAAGAATTGGTTTTGTTTGTTTTTATACTCAAACATCTTTTAGGAATACACAGACCTTCACAAACAGGTCTACCTGCAATAAATTTAGTGTATTTTGTTTTGGATTGAGTGGTAAGGGGTTAGACCATTTGTCTGACTTTTATTGCTATGTATATCTATTTGCTGACCGGGCCTTTTTCTGACATTTGTTGCTTACAAAGTTAAAATCAGTATTTTTTGCTAGACAGTTACTTAGAACCCCCATACATTATATATATATATATATATATATATATATATATATATATATATATATATATATATATACATACATACATACATACATATACAGTGCAGATCCTGACCTCCCTAGGGCCCTAAGCAAAATTCTGCTAAGGGGCCCTCTACGGTGGCAAAAAATGGGTGTGGTTTACGCGGGATTGTGGGTGTGGCTTACGTGGGCGTGGCTCAGAGGGGGTGTGGTTAGAGTCTGAGATGAATGAGGGATGGAGGGAGAAAGAGAGAAAGATAGAGGGAGAGAAAGAAAGTGAAAGGAAGAAAGAGGGGTGGAGGGACAGCAGGCCCAGATCCTACACCACAATAGAAATGTGTGTATTCCATAAAGTTTAACAAATCAGCAGATAAAGATACTCCAAACACCTGGTGTTAGCGCTTCAATCATCCCGGCACCATGGTTGTTATGGTGTCAGGATGACTGAAGCGCATTATTTCTATTATTACATTGTAATATAGAATGAAATTATTCAACTCACCATAATGCAGAATCAGTGGAAGCCCTGAGTCTCTCCTTACACCAGGCATTCCCAGCGGAGTCCCCCTTACACCAGGCATTCCCAGTAGAGTTCCTCCTTATATCAGGCATTCCCAGTAGAGTCCCTCCTTACACCAGGCATTCCCAGTAGAGTCCCTCCTTACACCAGGCATTCCCAGTAGAGTCCCTCCTTACACCAGGCATTCCCAGCGGAGTCCCCCTTACACCAGGCATTCCCAGCGGAGGCCCCCCTTACACCAGGCCTCCCCAGCGGAGGCCTCCCTTACACCAGGCATTCCCAGCGGAGTCCCCCCTTACACCAGGCATTCCCAGTGGAGTCCCCCCTTACACCAGGCATTCCCAGTGGAGTCCCCCCTTACACCAGGCATTCCCAGCGGAGTCCCCCCTTACACCAGGCATTCCCAGCGGAGTCCCCCCTTACACCAGGCATTCCAAGCGGAGTCCCTCCTTACACCAGGCATTCCAAGCGGAGTCCCTCCTTACACCAGGCATTCCCAGCGGAGTCCCTCCTTACACCAGGCATTCCCAGCGGAGTCCCTCCTTATACCAGGCATTCCCAGCGGAGTCCCCCCTTACACCAGGCATTCCCAGCGGAGTCCCCCCTTACACCAGGCATTCCCAGCGGAGTCCCCCCTTACATCAGGCCTTACCAGCGGAGTCCCTCCTTACATCAGGCATTCCCAGCGGAGTCCCCCCTTACATCAGGCCTTCCCAGCGGAGTCCCCCCTTACATCAGGCCTTCCCAGCGGAGTCCCCCCTTACATCAGGCCTTACCAGCCAAGTCCCTCCTTACACTAGGCCTTCCCAGCGGAGTCCCCCCTTACACCAGGCATTCCCAGTAGAGTCCCCCCTTACACCAGGCATTCCCAGTAGAGTCCCCCCTTACACCAGGCATTCCCAGCGAAGGCCCCCCTCACACCAGGCCTTCCCAGCGGAGGCCCCCCTTACACCAGGCCTTCCCAGCGGAGGCCCCCCTTACACCAAGCCTTCCCAGCGGAGGCCCCCCTTACACCAAGCCTTCCCAGCGGAGGCCCCCCTTACACCAGGCCTTCCCAGCGGAGGCCCCCCTTACACCAGGCATTCCCAACGGAGCCCCCAGCTGTTGCGGAACTACATGTCCCGTGAGGCATTGTAAAACTCTGACATATACAGACATGACTATGCATGATGGAAATTGTAGATCCTGAACAACTGGAGGGCCATAGTTTGGAGACCTCTGCAATAAAACGGCGGTTGTTGAACTTTTTTATATCACACGGTTTTTGCGTAGCTGTTTTTTAAACGCAATTTTTTTGGGAAAAAAAATACATAATGTACACCCCAATTTTTTGGGGGAAATAATATGAAAGATGATGTTACGCCAAGTAAATAGATACCGCTTTAAAATTGCGTGCGCTTGTGGAATGGTGCCAAACTATGGTACTTAAAAATCTCCATAGGCGACGCTTTAACATTTTTTACAGGTTACTAGTTTAGCGTTAGAGGAGGTCTAGTGCTAGAATTATTGCTCTCGCTCACACGTTCATGGCGATACCTCACATATGTAGGCGTGACCTACGTATGAGTTTGCTACTGTGTGCGAGCACGCGGGGACGGGGGCGCTTTACATGTTTTTTTTGTATTATATTATTTATATGTGTAGCACCCCCCCCCCCAATATTTGGGGGAACTATATGGAAATTTAGGGGCCGTCTGATCCAGTAGTTAGGCTCAGACCAATTATAGTTCAAATTGTTTGCTCTGCTCTGGGTGTGATACTGCCCGGCAGTGTTATTCTCCTTTGCCTGCAGGTGACATTGTCACCGCCGGCACAGGCTGGATCAAGGGGGTATCACAGCACAGCACCTTGGGTGTCCTCTCTCGGCAGCCGTGCAGTGGGCGTGGTCTACCCGCTGTGCATGCTGGGAGAGGGTACAAAAGGGCAGACGCCATTTCGCGTGAGGCAATTCCAAGGGGACCCCAAGGTGTTCAGGGGGACCCCAAGGTGTTCAGGGGGACCTCTGGTCTAGTGAGCGTGCCTCGTGGCCCACATGGCACGAGGTGCGCGGGTGTGTTTAGGCCTCGGGCACCTTTAGCCCGAGGCTCTGCTGCTGCATTGTAGGCCCAGCTCTCCTAACAAGGGCCTACGCTTCGGAGAAGGACCCCAGGCTGCCCAGTTGTAGGGGGCCCATCTTTAGAAAAGGAGTTCCAGGGAAAGATCAGTCCCGGCGGAGATAACGACGGTACTGCTGTCTCTGGGAGAGGTCTGGAGGCCTGCCTAAAGGGAGATCCATCATCTCTGACATCCGTGCTCCATCCCGGCTGCTAGGACTGCTCTTATAGGGACTATCCGGGTGAGCAATACCCACTCAGGCTTGAGTGGCGACGAGTGTGTATATATTTGGGATCTAAGTGTTGCGTGCCTGAACCTTCCCCTACATCTTCAACTTTCCTGCCTTTGCCTTCTTCAAGTTGACTAAAAGAATAAAGCCTTGCTGATTAGGTTTTACTCGTGTGTGGACATTGGCCTTATTCCTGAATACACTGGTGTACCTAGACAACGGAGCTGAAGGATCCACTCGTGGGAGGCAACTCGTTGCAGACCCAAGGGTAATTAAACAGAGGATTTCATACTTAACCAAGTGTGGATCCGGCGTAGCCGCAGGGGAAGAGTAAAGAGGGAAACGCAAAACCCCCCCTGGGAGCTACACATTTTTACTCTGTCCCGTTAATAAAAAAAAAAAATTATCACAAGGAATGTAAACATCCCTTGCGATAACAATACAGAATGACAGACATTCAATGCATTTTGGGGTCCAAACAATCCCCCTTAAAGTGGAGCTCCACCCTAAATAGCAACTTTTGCTATTTGGAACCCTCCCCCCCTCCGGTGTCACAATTGACACCTTTCAGGGGGGAGGGGGGTGAAGATACCTGTCTAAGACAGGTATTTTCACCCACATCCGGGAGTCCTGTCTCCAGGAATCTGCGGGAGTTACGTCACTTCCCGCAGACTTCCCTTGGTGTTCTGGGAGACACTCGGCTCCCAGAACACAGGAGCACCAATCAGAACGGCGCAGCGCGACTCGCGCATGCGCCGTAGGGAACCGGGCATGAAGCCGCAGGGCTTCACTTCCTGGTTCCCTCAGCGAGGATGGCGGAGGGAGCAGCAGAGCGACGAGCGGTCGCTCTTCCTCTGCTGCGGACGTCGCTGGACTCCAGGACAGGTAAGTGTCCAAATATTAAAAGCCAGCAGCTGCTGTAGCTGTAGCTGCTGGCTTTTATTTATTTTTTTCCGGTGGAGCAACCCCTTTAAGTGACTTTGTGCTTAAAACAGTGTCTAATTGACTCAATGAAAAGATCCTGGATACATCTGTGAAAAGCAATGACAATATCCACTGTGAATATCTTTGTTGGTGGCAGAGCAGTCCATTAAACACTGTTTGAAGCGTTAAAGCGCTGATGAAGGGGGGGAGGGGAGTTTGTTTGAGCCCCAGAAACACATTGGAAACCTTTTGTTTTCCCTTTGGCCACTTGTGGAACCAAGTGGATTCTGAGAAATATCTTCTTCTGGTTCAAATATACATAAATCACTTTATTTGGGTGACCTCTGCCACTTGGGAGGGACCCCCATTTTTTGGAGAGCTGCCAAGCCTAACTCTGCTGAGCCAAGGAATTTTATTTGTATTGGTTGGAGATTCATGTCCAGCACCTCACCCCTAACTTCAATTTTTATTGCTGTCTGTGTTCAGCAAAAAGCAATCAATCAATATATGATGGAATGAGACATGTGAATACCTTCTGTTTTAAGAAGGTTTCATAACCTGCATGGTTATACTGTCCCATTGGATTGGTTTAAATAATATGTTTCCAGGGTAAATTCTGAAACCTACCACCCTAATTGGGTCTGTTAACATTGTCTGAAGGTATCGCAAAAGCCCCCGTCCCCCAAAGTCTACCATTGGCTGCCTAGTCAACTCCCTAATCCTATACAGGAGATACTACACTATATAGCCAAGGGTTTGTGGACACCATTCCAAAATATTGAGTGCATATGTGTTCAATGAAGGCTACTGTTAATGCTCCAGCATACAAAAGATATTTTGGACCAGACTTTCTTAACCTTTTCAAGAAAGAGGAACCCTTAAGCCCTGTACACATGATCAGATATCCTATGGATTCTAATCCGATGGTTTTGTCCATCGGAAATCTGATGAAGCTGACTTCCATCAGTCTTGCCTACACACCATCAGTCAAAAAACCGACCGTCCCAAACGCGGTGACGTAAAACACTCCGATGAGTCGAGAAAAAGGAAGTTCAATGCTTCTGAGCATGCATCGACTTGATTCTGAGCATGCGTGGGTTTTTTATCCGATGGACTTGCCCACAGACGATCGGAATTTGCTATCGGTTTTTTATCCATCGGATAATTTTAAAACATGTTCTATTTTTTAAAACCGATGGAAAAAAGACCGATGGGTCCCATACACGATCGGTTTGTCTGATGAAAACAATCCATCGGACGGTTTTCATCAGTTAAACCGATCGTGTGTACGTGGCTTCAAACTAACTTTCTCAGGAAAACCCTGCTAAAAAATATTCTAACTACAACTCTTGATACATTAGTGTGATGATCAGTGGGAAGAATGCTCCATACACTTGTAGTCATTGGGAAGAATTTCCCCCTTACAGATAGCCAAAAAAATAAAATTGGGGTCAGTGGAAACTCAGCTGGGGGGCAAAAATTCGTCATTGCTCAAGGAATCCCTAGCAACCTCTGGAAAAACTCTAGGTTTCCACGGAGCCCTGGTTGAAAAACCCTGTTTTAGACAGACATTCCAGACTTCCAGACCTATGGTACCATTTTGGGAAGGCCCATTTCTGTTCCAGCATAAAGCAATCGCCATAAAGACCAGGTTTGATGAGTTTGCTATTGTAGCGGCCTCACCCCGACCTCTTTAGCTAGGGGTATGTCGAGCGACAGAGTGAGGTGCGCTACGGCCCATGTCCTCCCCGTGCATGTGGGTGAGGTGAAGGCCAGTATCAATCTTTTTCCTCGGGCCAAATGTGTGCTGGTTATGAGGGTCAGTCCTCCCGTGCCGGAATCTCCCTTTGTTCCCATCAACAGAGTCCATACACCCATCAAAGTCCAAACTCAGGTTTATTGCGTATCTCCACATACAGTCAAATGCAACGGCATGATACGATGGGGAAGCAGGTCGAGGCACTGTACAGGTTCCTAGTCCCTACACTCCCTGTGCTATGACCAGGGGTTGCAGGAATCTTGATGAAAGCTCCTCCGCTGCGCTGTAGCCCATATCAGGGGAAGATGTCCTCCGAGGGAGTTACTGAAGGCCCATCCGTTACCGGGTTGACGCTACACCGGGTCTTCGGACGGGTGACCCCCCCAGCCTCCTCACCTCAGATGCGGGTCCCCTCGCAAGGGGCGCCCTGGAGCAACTTCACCCTCGCGGGACCCAGTCGGAGTCACCGGGTCCCAGGCCTCCTTAATAGTACCTCACCCCGGGCTGAAGGTGCCCGGGATGGACTCCATCTTCGTTCCGGCCAGGCCTTGGGTGCCTAGGCCGGAACCTTGAACCGCCCGCACCCAGGCCTAAGGTGCCTGGGTGCGTGAAGAGATGATCTCTCCCAAAAAAAGGACCTCGTGGCGAGGGCGTCTCCCCCTTTTATCTCCTCCCATCGACACCACGGCGGGTTCCCCGCCCCAGCTGTACCATCTCCAGGAAGGGACAAAGAAGGGTAGCACTGTGGTAGTGATTCTACCTCGAGCCAGTAGGTACACTGACACCCACTGGTCAAAGAGAATATTACACCACCCAATCCTCCACGAATAAGAAAAAGGGGTCTAATCCCTGACATAATTACACACCTGGGTCTCTCTACCCCCAGGTGTATCCCACTAACTTTGAAGACCCCGCTACACTATGAAGAAACTTGAATGGTCCAATACAAAGTCCTGACCTCAACCCTATTGGAAACCTTTGGATAAACTGGAAATGCATATTACAAGCCAGGTCTTCTCCGCCAACATAGGTACCTGACCTCACAAATACTCTTTTGGCTGAATGGGCACAAATTCCCACAGACACATTCTGAATTTGTGTGGAAAGCCTTCCCAGAAGAGTGGAGGCTGTTGTAGCCACAAAGAGATTGCCAACTCCATATTAATGGCTATAGTTTGGAATGAGATGTTCAAAATACCAATACAGCTGTGATGGTCAAATGTCAACAAACATTTGGCCATATAGTGTGCTTGAAACTGTAGAAATAATAATAAAAAAAAAAAAAACTATAAAAAAAATGCAACGACAAAAAAAAAAAAAAAAAAAGATAGTTAGACTGATCAGTATTCAAAGCAACACAGACAGAAAAGCTCTAAAACCAGGGGCCAGATCCTAGAAACCGGGACAGACGGCAACTAGGCCGACGTGTATTATGAAGATAACCTGTTCTACATAGCCGCGTGGAAAGCCTCCGTGTCTAATTATCCAGCTCACTGTACGATCTCATTGTGGTGAATTTATCTGGCTTTAAACAGCTCATCAGCTACAGAATAAACTGGCTGTCTAGCAGGCCCTGGATCTCATCTCAGATTAATCCAGATTCATTACACGCCCAATCTGCGTAGGTGATCAGTCGTAACGAGGGACTCACTAATGTCACGGGCCCCTTGTGCTGGCTGACGCTGGAGACGAGTCAGTGTCTTGCTTCACTTTTCCTCCCCGGTTTCGGCTCAGTGACAGCGTGAGCCTGGGGGATGAAGCGACTGCTTAACCTCATCTATACCAAGGGGAGATCATCTGTCATAGGCAAGTTCTGTAGAGAACACGAGAACAAAAGAACGCTAACACTTTTGTGCAATTACGGGGGTTGTGAAATTGAAAGCTCCTAATACTTAAAACCCACAAACACAACAAAACAGTATCAATTACATACAAACACAAATAGTTAGTTTAACAAAAGATAGTCACAAATATCTCAATCAATTAAATATCTCAATCAATTCAACGGAGTAAACTTCAGTGCAGGTCTACCAGATAGGCAGCCCAATGGCTAACTGAAGAAGCTGGCATGCTGCGGTGTTACGTCTTCATGTAAACTCCGTGTTGCCATCACCAAGAAAGGAGACTCAGTTATGCTAACCAAATGGGTATGAATTTCTAACTTCAAGAGTCATACAACGCTTTAAGATGCATACAGATCCACAGTCCCAGCCTCTAGACATCTCCCGCTACACGAGTGGTCCTCATTCTAGGGGATACCATCACAGGGCTCACTTTCTGGTCATTGGTGGGTGCATGCAGGAGCATGCCAATAAAGAGAGAACCAAAGGCTCCACATAGTGTGAAAACTGATTGACATTTATTAAAACTACTAAAATTGCAAGGAAAAATACCGGCAAACGTGATGATGTCACAACAGGCTCCTCCCTACATGTTTCGTCACAAATTACATTTGACAGGATCATATTTGTTTAGTAAGCATAATTGAGTCCACTTTCTTGGTGTTGGCAACACGGAGCAGGGTTTACGTGAAAATTGGATTCTTTTTTGCTAGCACCTTTCATAAAATAACTATATTGGACACTTTATTCCAATTTTCTTTATTTGGGCACTTATATGGCGTACTTAGCGCAGCACATCAATTGTATATATTGATTTGCTGTGAAGAATATCTCAGAGTGCTTGCAGCTTTAATTTTTACTTATTTTGTTCTGTATCCATGAACGCTGTTACTATTTTGGTCGAAAGCCCACTCCTTCTCCTGGAATATGCACACAACACTTCCCAGGAGCCTGTAGTTCCATTTAGCAGGGAAATCATGCGGGATTTCATTTCAGGGAAGCCACAGGAGATCTTGCTCCATGTAATCTGTACATCGTGACACCAGATCTTCGTCTGCAGGGGAAAACTGTAAGTGCCAAGAAGTGACGGCCGGCTCTCAGTGATGAAAAAAAAAAAAGATGGTGGAACAGGACTGAGCATGCACAAGAGTGGTGGATTAGAAAAGAACAACATGGGCTTTGGGCATGGAATGACATGGGGTGGTGGAAATTTCTCAGTAAGGCAAAATGCCAAACATCTTGAAAATTTATTTGGTGTTTACTTACATTTTAACTTAAAACAAATACTGTATCAAGGGTCAGTCAGTGATATATTGGTTTCAGGTGGAGCTTGGTGGGCAGAGTCAGCCTTTGTCTTCCTATGTAATGGGGAAATTAAATTAAAGCACCAATCACTGCTAAGAGGTCCAGATATAACTTTAATCCATTAAAGTCAGGGATACAATCCAAAAAGTAGCCAACATGTTTTGGGGCTCCAAGAGCGTCCTCTTTATCAGGGCTAGAGTGACAGTAATGTGAACAAACCAGAAGTGAACTGGACCTACAATGGTATTTTTTTCCAGTGTGAATTATAAGCAAAGGCCTATTCAGCAGCTTGTTTGGCAGCCGAACAAACTGCCGAAAAGGCCAGTGCTTATAATTTACACTGGAAAAAATACCATTGTAGGTCCAGTACACTTCTGGTTTGTTCACATTGTAGTCAGTCAAGTCCTGATGAAGGGGACGCCTCTTGAAGCCCAAAACATGTTGGCTACTTTTTAGATTTAGACCCCTGACTTTTAATGGAATAAAGTTGCATCTAGACCTCTCAGCAGTGGCGCTTCAATTTCAATTCTCGGTACATTACACTACAAGCCAAGAACACTGTGGAGATCTTCTGGGGTGTCGAAGGTGCCTGCCCAGGAACCAGATCATCTACACCAACATCACCCTTAGATAACAATACCAGCATGATAACCCTACGGGTCCGGCGATATCTTTCCACTTTCTTCAATTTCTCTTTTTATAGATCTTGGATACTCGAACAGTGGGATCCTACTGTCATAACTTATGATTGTTCCTGTCCACCTAGGAGTCCGGAGGTGTTCTGCCACATTTTGTGCATTCCAAGCTTCTCCTGTTATATTTTACATAAAATAAAATAAATAAAAATCCAGCAGGATTGGAGGGACCCCTCATTATTGACAAAAAGGTGTGCAGAAGAACGTAAAGCAAGGATTTCACCAACAGAGTTCCTGAGATCTCGAAAAAAACGATTTTTAGTAATCTGGGAACACCCATCACTGAGGTAGGGGATTGCAAAAACCAGGTGATCCCGCCCAATGGTTCTTTGCTGTCTCTCAGAGGCAAGAGAGTTGCACAATAAATCCATGCATGCCAACATGTTCATCCCAGTCCATGGGACACATGCACTCTCATCCACTGTCCACAGATAACACATCAGCCCTTTGGGTGGCCCCAACCAGATCACACCCACTTTCCAATTGGCCAACCTAGATCAATCCCACTTTCCAGACAGTCCCGTTTCTCATTATGTAGGGACTACTTACTACAGCTGTAATCCCAAACAAAATCGGCTGTTAACAAGATCTGTGCTTGTAATCACACTAAGACCATAAAAAGGTTCCCTTCACTTCTGGTCCATTTATATTGTTTTCAATCGCAAGCCCTAATGGAGGATGCAGTTTTGGACAACCGAAACACGTTGAATACCCTTTCCATTGTCCCCCTGAGCTTTATTGGAGACAAGTCGTATCTGGGCCTTTTAGCAGTGGTGTGGCCTTCAATAAAAACATTTTGCTACATTACACTACAAGTCAAGTAATCCTTGGAGATCCTCTGGGATGTGTAGAAGCCATTGCCCATGAATCAGATCACTTACATCAACTTCAATACTTTAAGACAAGATAGCAATACCAATAAGATAAACTTATTGGTTCAGAGCAATATAGCAATTATTTGGTTTCCTTAAAGTAGAACTCCATGATAAACTTAAATAGTCTTAAAACTGCTCCCTCCCTCTCTCAACACCTATTCTGACTAATCTGTGATCTGTATGCCTACCTATTTTCTGGCTGCTTCACTCCGATCGCGTGATCTCCCCCTGTGTCAGCCAGCGGTGGCTGCAGGGGGAGGAGAGAGCGCTCTGACATTGGCTGGTTATGATTGGAGCAGTGAAATTATCCATAGGCTCCCATGGCCCAACCATTGGCAGCACTCCTTCCTCTCGCCTGCAGCCACGCTGGCTAACACAGGTGAGCCAGATCACATGACCAGCAGCCAGAAAATAGGTAGTGTCACAGAAACCACCAAGTTGGGTCTCTTTAGTCATGGTTCCATAGTCAGTGGGAAGGAGCCTGGCCCCTCCAGGAGCCCAAGTCATGGTGGTTTCTGTGACATGTAGGTATATAGATCCATCTTACACAGGTTAGTCAGAATAGGTGTTAGCGGGAAGGGGACATTTGTAGGTCTAGTTAGGTGTTGCACATCGACAGAATGTCACTCCTGGGCAGAAGGATGTGTATATACGTCCCCTTTAAGAAAGCGGCATTGTGGATGCGCGCCCGCCGCAAGCTCTGTGAGCCCGACCGCGGGTCCCACGGACTCAATCGCCGCGGGGATACCCGCAATCGTCTCACGGTGAGGAAGAACAGGGAGATGCCGATGTAAACAAGCATCTCCCCGCTCTGCCTAGTGACAATGACACTCATCATCGCTTCCTGTAATCGGAAGCGGTGATCACTGTCTTGTCACACATAGCCCATCCCCCCTTACAGGTAGAAGCACTTCCCAGGTCACACTTAACCCCTACAGCGCCACATAGTGGTTAACCCCTTCACTGCCAGTGTAATTTTCACAGTAATCAGTGCATTTTTATAGCACTGATCGCTGTAAAAATGACAATGGTCCCAAAAATGTGTCAAAAGTGTCCGATGTGTTCGCCATAATGTCGCAGTCAATTCAATAAAAATAGCTGATCGCCGCCATTACTAGTAAAAAAAAAAAAATATAATAAAAATGCCATAAATCTATCCCCTATTTTGTAGACGCTATAACTTTTGCTCAAACCAATCAATATACGCTTATTGCGATTTTTCTTACCAAAAATATGTAGAAGAATACGTATCGGCCTAAACTGTGAAAAAAAATGTGTTTTTTATATATTTTTTGGGGATATTTATTATTATTTTTGTTCATAGCGCAAAAAGTAAAAACCGCAGAGGTGATCAAATACCACCAAAAGAAAGCTCTATTTGTGTGATAAAAAGGACGCCAATTTTGTCTGGGAGCCACGTCGCACAACCGCGCAATTGTCAGTTAAAGCGACACAGTGCCGAATCACAAAAAGTGCTCTGGTCATTTAGCAGCCAAATGGTCCGGGGCTTAAGTGGTTAAATGTCAGAAAGGTATAGCTGGAAACGCAGGTGTTAAAACTTACCATTAGAGATACACACTGATCAGCCATAACTTTATGACCACCCACTAATATTGCGTAGGTCCCCCCCCCCCCTTTTGCCACCAAAACAACCCTGACCTGTCAAGGCATGAAAGCCCACTAGACCTCTGAAAGTATGCTGTGGTATCTGGCATCAAGCCATCAGTAGCAGATCTTTTAAGTTTCGAGGTGGGGTCTCCATGGATAAGACTTGTTTTTCCAGCACATGCTACAGATGCTCAGTTGGATTGAGACCTGGATTGATCCTCAAACCATTCTTGAACCATTTTTTTGCAGTGTGGTAGGGTGCACTATCCTGTTGAAAGAGGCCACTGCCTTTGGGGAATAACATTTCCGTGAAGGGGTGTACTTGGTCAGCAACAACATTTAGGTAGGTGGTGCATGTCAAGTAACATCCACATGAATGGCGGGACCCAAGGTTTCCCATCAGAACATCACCCAAAGCATCACACTACCTGTGCCGGCTTGCCATTTTCCTATACTGCATCCTGGTCCCATCTCTTTCCCAGGTAAGCGACGCACATGCAACCGGCCCTTCACATGATGTAAAAAAAAAAAATAGGACTCATCAGACCAGACCACCTTCTTCAATTGTGGTCCAGTTCTGATGGATTCTGATGCCTCTGAAGATATTCTGCTGTATCTGGCACCAGGGCCGCCATCAGGGGGGTACAGGCAGTCCCCAGGGGCCCGGATGGCAACCCCCCTTTTTTTTATTTTTTTGTAAGGGGCCCAGAGGTCCCCAGGGCCCGGATGGCAACCCCCCTTTTTTTTTGTAAGGGGCCCAGAGGTCCCCAAAGGCCCGGAGGTCCCCAGGGCCCCGGATGGCAATCCCCCTTTTTTTTTGTTCTTTTGTTTTTGTTCGTCAGCACCCAAAGCCCCCCACCCCGACCTCAACAATTTGCGGCGGCAGCACCCCCCCGCTTCTCAATTCGCGGCAGCCACCCCGCTTCTCAATTTGCGGCGGCAGCACCTCCAGGGGGCCCATGCCTGAAGCTGTGTAAGGGACCCCAAAATTCCTGATGGCGGCCCTGTCTGGCACCAACAAGCCGTCAGTAGCAGATCCTTCAAGTCTTGTAAGTTGTGAGGTTGGGCCTCTATGGATTGGACTTGTTTTTCCAAAACATCCCACAGATGCTCAATTGGATTGAAATCTGGAGAATTTGGAAGCCAAGTCAACACCTCAAACATGTTGTCATGTTCCTCAAAACAATCCTGGATTCATCAGACCAGGCCACCTTCTTCCATTGCTTCGTGGTCCAGTTCCTATGCTTATGTGCCCACCGTAGACACTTTTGGCATGTGGACACAGGTCAGCATGGGGACCCTGACCAGTCTACAGCTACGCAGCCCCATACACAACAAACTGGGAAGCCTATTTTGTTTTGCTTTCAACACATCAACTTCAGGGACAACATGTTTATTTGCAGCTGAATATAACCCACGACTTTTAGATGCCATTGTAATGAGATAATCAATGTTATTCACCTGTCAGTAGTCATAAAGTTGTGGCTGATTGGTGTATAAAACAGGAAAGACATTTTTTTGAGTGAACTGACCCTTCAATTATGGCTACAATACAAAAAACATAAAAATAAAAAAAAATACACACCACACACACAAAGCATTTGGAAAACTTGGAAATATTTGATTTTCTATTGAACACTTGACTCTTTTTTTTTTTTTTTTTTTGCGTGTTAACATTACAAAAGGTCTGTTCAGAGCCAAGGCCATTTTCACTGGAACCTGATGTTGAAAAACATGAATAGTTGAGATCTAATCTTCCGCATTTCAAAAAAAAAAAAAAAAAATGTATATTTTTTTTAACTCTGATTATTTACATATTTTTATTATTTTAGCCAGCAAGTCATTCAACTGTGCCCCCTGGTGGTGCAAACTTGGAATTTGCACAGCTGCACTTCTGTGATGTTCATTTGTCTTGGCGTCTCCCCGGGGGGATTTGCAGTTGGAATCTTTATATTAAGCTCCGTGTTCTGTCTGCAAGGGCTCAGATACACTAATTTTCCCCAGACTGCCATTACAATAACGAACCATTTACACGATGACCTTTATCTAACATTTAGAAGACAAAGGGGGTGGCGGTGTCTTGGAAAAAAAAAAAAAATGAAAGTAAATGAGAAAATCTGAACAGGCGCTATTGACTTAAACATTTAGGAAGTTCACTCAGCCAGCCCTAAATAGACACGCTGGATGCTACAAACCATTTGTTATATTTCTGTTTACCTAGAAGGTCACCCAGAGCTGAAAAACAGCATCGACTGATAGTAGAGGTGGTGCATTGGATTCAAAATCAATATCAAGTTAAGAATAAAAAAATTAAAAAAAGTGTCTGACCCCTGACTTTCACCGAGCCCTTAACTCTCCCCTCCACCAAACCCTAAAATCAACCTTTGACACCAGCACTTGATCCCTAACCTCACCCTAACCTCAATCTAACACTTAAAATAAACCCTAATGCCCTGTACACACGATCGGATTTCCGATGGAATTTTCCGTCGGAATTCCGATGAAGCTGACTTTCATCAGTCTTGCCTACACACCATCAGACAAAATTCCTACCGTCCAAAACGCCGTGACGTACAACACATACGACGGCACTATAAATGGGAAGTTCAAATCCAATGGCGCCACCCTTTGGGCTGCTTTTGCTGATTTCGTGTTACCACGTGTTAGTAAAAGTTTGGTGAGAGACGATTCGTGCTTTTCATTCTCCGTGCTTTTCAGTCCGTTACAGCGTGACGAATGTGCAGTCTCCATTACGAACGCTAGTTTTACCAGAACGAGCGCTCCCGTCTGAGCATGCATGGATTTTTCTCCGATGGAGTTTCACACAGACGATCGGAATTTACTATCGTTTTTTTTCAGAAAAAATTTAAAACATGTTCCATTTTTTTAACACCAATGGAAAAAAGTCAGATGGGGCCCATAAACAATCGTTTTTTCCGATGAAAAAAAGTCCATCTGAATTTTTTCATCAGAAAAAACGACTGTGTGTACAGGGCATTAAAGGCCCTTAAAGTAAATGTCAAGGTGTCAGCCCTGCCCAGTTGTCTCTTTGCTAAACTACTTAAACCCTCTAACTTGCCCTTTCTCAAAATATAGATGTGAATTCTGTTGACTAAAATAAGAACTGGGAGGGCCAAGTAGACTCCTTGGGATAACATGAGAACTGTGCACAGGGCAGCTCTGAATTTCTAACATGGTCAACAGGTATTTTTTGCACTTATTGAACAGATACACCAATCCCCCATAACCTTATGACCACTGGCGAGTCTTCTCCTATCCCTTGTTTTTTCAACCACTTTTCCTTTCCTCCTCTTGGATCCGATATTATCCTTTCTGGTCCTCTCCATTGTGGGTCATTCCCCCACTCCTAGATACACTATATCACCAAAAGTATTGGGACACCTGCCTTTATACTTCAGCTATGAGTAAGCATCCCATGATGTGAAACGCGTTAGCTAACTTCTGTGTCATATTTTTTTGGGGTGTTTTTGTTGTATTCCATGGATTTTATTTAATAAACCAGCATCTTTTGCAGAGTGCGGCCGTCCAGAAAATCTTTTTTCCCTATCACCTGCCTTTACACACACATGAACTTTAACAGCATCCCAGACTTAGACCATAGGGTTCAATATTGAGTTGGCCCGCCCTTTGCAGCTATAACAGCTTTAACTCTTCTGGGAAGGCTGTCCACAAGGTTTAGGAGTGTGTCTATTGGAATGTTTGATCATTCTTCCAGAAGCACAGTTGTGAGGTCAGGCACTGATGTGGACATGAAGACCAGGCTCGCAGTCTCCGCTCTAATTCATCCCAAAGGTGTTTTATCGGGTTGAAGTCAGGACTCTGTGCAGGCCAGTCAAGTTCCTCCATCCCAAACTCGCTCATTCGTGTCTTTATGGACCTTTATGGACCTTTGTGCACTGGTCCAGATCATTTGATGGAGGGGGGATTATGTTGTGGGGTTGTTTTTCAGGGGTTGGGCTTGGCCCCTTAGTTCCAGTGAAGGGAACTCTTAAGGCGTCAGCATACCAAGACATCTTAGACAATTTCATGCTCCCAACTTTGTGGGAACAGTTTGGGGATGGCCCCTGTCATGAATCAGATGTGATCAGAACTGTGTGGACTGCACAAGTGAACCAGACGTATATAGGTGAAGAAAGTAATAATTTATGAATGAAATGTGAATAATATGTAACGCAACCACCTCCAATAACACACAGTGCACAACAAACCAATATTAGACCAGACCCCAAAATAACAATAATCAGACAAATAAATATAGCCAAAAGGGAATACCGTAATCATAGTCTAGCTAAGCCATGGTCATAACGGGAGATCAGCAAATGGGGGACAAGGAGCAATGGACAAGGAGAGGGTGGAAGGGATCAGACAGCAGGGCAGGGATACAGGACTAACGGGAACAGGTACAAATAGGTTAGGGATCAGGATCAGAGTCAGGTTTAGATAACAGGTTCAGGCAACAGGTTCAGGATCAAAGTTCCGATCAGGGCACAAGACGAAGCCAAGGCAAAGTGTGTTGAACTTGCCA
Organism: Rana muscosa; assembly: GCA_029206835.1. Classification (NCBI taxonomy): domain Eukaryota; kingdom Metazoa; phylum Chordata; class Amphibia; order Anura; family Ranidae; genus Rana; species Rana muscosa. The sequence continues at coordinate 53,183,746 of CM055124.1, read as the reverse complement.
GGATTTTATACCATTACCTGCGATCAGGTTCAGGCGATTCGAAATTGCAGGAGGAGATATCTGCTCCATCCTGCCAGGATCCACCCGCTGGTGGACGCCAGTACTGCGGCCCAAAGATCACATAACACCAGCAGGGAAAGGCTCTCCTGACAGTTCCAAACTGCCAGGAGACACCTGCTGGTGGACACCAGTACATCAGTACTGTGCGCCAAATATCAGATGGTATTACCAGCGAGTGGAACCTTTCCTGACAGCCCCTTCCTGTTCCAACATGACTGCTCACCAGTGCACAAAGCAAGGTCCATAAAGACATGGATGAGCGAGTTTGGGGTGGAGGAACTTGACTGGCCTGCATAGAGTCCTGACCTTAACCTGATAGAACACCTTTGGGATGAATTAGAGTGGAGACTGCGAGCCAGGCCTTTTCTTCCAACATCAGTGCCTGACCTCACAAATGCGCTTCTGGAAGAATGGTCAAACATTCCATAGACACACTCTTAAACCTTGGGGACAGCCTTCCCAGAAGATTTGAAGCTGTTATAGCTACAAAGGGTGGGCCAACTCAATATTGAACCCTATGGACTAAGACTGGGATGCCATTATAGTTTGCGTGTGTCTAAAGGCAGGTGTCCCAATACTTATGACAATCTAGTGATGTGCCTGGCCCATTCTACATCTTTGTACCATGCAAGGTTATAGATATCCCATCCATTCATTGAGTGAAGTTGCGCTATCAATTCAATTTTATAATGCCTTTATATTTTTTCATGACAGTGTCTGGTTAAGAGGCTCTATGTTGCTGCTCTAAAGGTTTATTCCTGTTGGTTCTGTATTTCTGATGTGAAAAATTGTTATGCGCAATGGCAGGTAAAGTGAAATTACATTGATTATCTTGTTACAATGGCATGTGAAATTGGGCGGGGTCTTTAGGTGACGCAACTTCTGCCAGTTGGAACGCACGCTGGCTCCGGGTCGGATCAGAGCAGTGGCGCTCCTAGCCAACAGGGTCGGCAAGTCATCCGGGTGCCGGGGGGGGGGGGGGGGGGGACAGAATTGGGAGTGCAATTATTTTATGTAGCTTGAAGGCATTTTAATTAAAGGGTACCACACTATATTACAGTCTTTGGTTCCTCCCTTTTTTAGATTTTAATCATTTTTATTGAAGTAACAAGATACTGTAGTGTATGTTACATCAATAGGGTTCATCCCTTTTTTAACTCTATTATGGGCCTGGGGTATTGGTGAACCATGAAGACTGAAAAGAGGATCAGTGATTGCTAGCGTGATTTGACTACCCTGGGTGTAGGCTCAGGGGGTCAATGGTATCCGTTAAGTGCATCTGCCAAGTGGGGCACTAACAGTGTGGCATGCAGGGCTGGATTTCCCACTAGGCACTGTAGGCATGTGCCGACAGGAACCCTTCCTAGAGGGGCATCCGTCTGCATGAGGTTTTCCATTTTTATTTTTAAATGTTTAACCCTTTCACTGCCAAGAACAGACCTGACAACAGGGAGTTTCCGTGGCTGCAACCACTGGGATTGTGTATAAAACTGTCAGCGACTGGAAGCGATTGCATCCACACACCCCCCGGTACCGGCGTGCCCCAACCATGTATTCTGGGCCAGTGGCAGCCGCTCCATGAGGGGCCCCATCCCCCTAATCCATGCGCCCGGTCCCTAATCTATATGTAGGGCACTGAATACATGGATTTCAATTGGCCAGAAGGAGAAGCAGCGAAACAGAGGAGATGGAGGGGGGAAGACACAGCTGCGACCTGGATGGGGTAAATGCCGATCGATCAGCGAGCGAACCAGCGACTGTGGGGGAGTTGGTGTGGGGTGGTGGGCTGGAGCGACTGGGGGGGGTAGATGTCTCAGGTTTGTTTGCTGCCCCCACGACTGATGATGCACCAGCCGCCACTATTGCAGGCTCCGTTGGCCCATCTGTGAGCCCAGGACCGACATGGCGGGTGCCGATGGTTGGAGGGGGAGACAGTCCGCAGTAGTCACAGTTAAAAGCACATGCAGCATCTTAACAATAATCTGCCTTCAGTCTCCCCTCTGCCCAGGGTCATCAGTACTCACAGGGCTGTGCTCTCTGTAGACACCTCTACATCTCTCCAAGGAACACTCCATGGAAGCAGCCTCACACAGGGATATCCAGCCTGGCCTAAAAGGCCTTTTGCAATCCACCCTAGCCCCGACCTCTATAAGGATCAGAATGACTGACTACAGATGGCTCCTCCTGCATACAGGTCCACTACCTCTGACTTCATGCCCTGTCCAGGGCCCAAGTATGCCGGGTTACGTCCTCATCTGCATGGGGTGTTTAGTCTCTGTGTCCACTTCCCCACCTTATATATGGGTGTCGACACTTTCCTCTGACATAACTTGAGGCTCTACCGAAAAGGGGCCCAACACCTACAGTAGTGTCACTACCTGTTGTACCAGACACTATTTCGGTACAGAGCCACCTAGTGGCAAAGTGTGTAACTGCACCTGCCTGCAGACACTTATGGCTCCCACTGCTCTGAGTCTCCTGTGAGATCAAAAAAGTGAGGGGAGCGGTGTTGGAGATGGGATAACATTAGGAGCGGTGACAGGAGCTAGGTAAGTTTAGGGATGGGGTGGGGTGGTAGGAAAGATAGTAGGGAGATTTTTACCCCAATGCAGAGAATGCATTAAGGTAAAAAAAAAATAGACTTTAGAACCACTTTGAGGATGCATACGGCAAGGGTTATTCGATATTGTTATGTGCACTGGAGATAAAGTGTGCCATCAGCATGAGATCAGAGAGTTGGACAAGGCAGTGAGGGTTTGATTTTAGATGGTCTATCATAGAGGTGTAACTAGAACCTCCAGGGCCCTGGTGCAAGAAACCATGAAGGGCCCCCAACCCCCGGCAGCAGGGCTTTTTTTCAGCAGGAACGCAGTTCTGGTACCTCCAGCACCGAATGTATGCAATGGCATGGGTAGTTGGGGTGTGCTATAGGATCTATTGTCACTGGAGAGGATCTATTTTTTCCAGGGGGGGGGTGCGGGGAATTTATTGAAAATTAGGTGGGTCTTCTGTTGCTGGGTGGGATCTACTGTTGAAGGGAGGGGACTATTGTTGCTGGCTGCTGGAGAGTCAATTAATGCTGTCTATTGTTGCAGGGAGGTGGGGGGGGGGCATTTTGCTGCAGGTGGTCCATTAGTGCTGGGGTGGGTCTCTTGTTTCTGGCTGCAGGGTATCTATTTTACTGCTTTTCTTGTCATCTTTAGCAAATTCCATACAAATGACCTAATACCACAAATGTTACTAGGTTCTATATTCTCTAAAAGGGGCAATACTGGGAGGTGTGCAGGGGGGGTGGAACCAAGGAATGATGCTTTGAGGTTGGGGTAGGGGGTGGAAGACAAGGGGACACACGGAAAGGGGGAGTTCCTGCACGTATTCTCCAAAGGAAAAAAAACCCCTGCCTGGCAGGGGCCTTTTCCTCAGAGCCTGGGGCTCTTCCCACTGATCCTGGGGCCCTTTACTCCCATCACGGAGCCCTTTATTACGGTCCCGCAGTGGATCCTGCTGCAGAACATGGGATTCCTGCCATCTTGCTCCCCCCAGTGGTGTAACGCCAGGGCTCGGTCGCAAACGTGACTTTTGTGACCCTGGTAGTTCCGCCACTGGCCTATTACCTCTGTAAGTAACACCCAACTAAATAAAGCTCAATACCAGGATAAAATATTCCATAAACTTGTAAAACTGTAGTAATAAAAAAAGCAGAATATGTAAATTTTTGCACAAGCCGTTGGCTGGTTCTCTTTAAGGCTTTAATATTACAAGTCTGTATAGTATGACTACTCCGTGTAAAATAATTATGTAATGGAACTGAACGAGTTGGGCAAAGGCTCTTCGGAGCTCAGGATCTCTTCAAAGGCACGCCGCAAGAATTGATATAAATGGACTATACGTGTTTTCAGGGTTTCGGCGAAGATGTAAGAGATGCACCAGTAATGGGACGGCTGATTTTACTTAATGACCTAAAGGGAGTGCCAAGACCAAGACTCTTTCGGCAGACCTCGGCGTAAATTATGCACAACCGGCTGGGTATCATTCTGTGGCAGTCCTACTTGAATAATCTGCAGGCTTGAGCAGGTAAATGGCAGAGGAGATTTAATTTAGATAAATGCAAGGTTATACATTTGTGCAGCAAGAATGAGCGCACTACATACATGGCAAATTGGTGAAAATGAGGTCAAGGCTTAATAGAGAAGGATTTTGCGGGGCTTGTAGACAGACAGGTTGACGGCGCTGACATAATGCGAAAGCATCAGGTGGGCACTGGATAGGCTAATGAGCACTAGGCTTGGTGTAAGCAGTAAATAACTATATGTCGTAATTACGAAGATCCCCATACAGAATACATTTTTTTTTTTTTAAACCCGACGACTGCTAGGCGTAAAACTACACTTCAAGGAATATATATGCTGCTATAACTAATCAAGGCTAGCTGCCAGGCAGTAATTCTAATCCTCTGGCTTCAGGGCCTTAAAGTGGTTGTAAACCCTTTCATACAGTGCCTTAAAGTACTCATACCCCTGGACATATCCCTTAACATGACAAAATTTTCCACATTTTGTCATGTTACAACGAAAATCGTAAATGTATTTTATTGGGATTTTATGTGATAGACCAACACAAAGTGACACATAATTGTGAAGTGGAAGGAAAATGATAAATGGTTTTAAATTATTTTTTACAAATAAATGTGAAAAGTGTGGGGTACATTTGTATTCAACCCCCCTGAGTCAATACTTTGTAGAACCCCCTTTCACTGCAATTACAGCTGTAAGTCTTTTTGGGGACGTCTCTACCAGCTTTGCACATCTAGAGAGGGACATTTTTGCCCATTCTTTGTAAAACAGCTCAAGCTCTGTCAGATTGGATGGAGAGCGTCTGTGAACAGCAATTTTCAAGTCTTGCCACAGATTTTTAAATGGATTTTTGACTGGGCCATTCTAACACATGAATATGCTTTGATCGAAACCATTCAATTGTAGCTCTGGCTGTATGTTTAGGGTCGCTGTCCTGCTGGAAGGTGAACCTCCACCCCAGTCTCAAGTCTTTTGCAGACTCTAAAAAGTTTTCTTCTAAGATTGCCCTGTATTTGGCTATATCCATCTTCCCATCAACTCTGACCAGCTTCCCTGTCCCTGCTGAATAAAAGTATCCCCACAACATGATGCTGCCACCACCAGGCCCAGATTTACTCCCTTTGCTGCCCCAAGGCCAGTTCCTTCAATGCCGCCCTGCCCAAAAAAAACTGAAAGCCCCCCAACCCGTGCCCATCATTGCCACCTCACCGTGCCCATCATTGCCGCCTCACCATCATTGCAGCCTTACCGTGCCCTCATTGCAGCCTCCCTCACCATCATTGCTGACTTACTGTGCCTTCATTGCAGCCCCCCTCACCATCATTACAGCCGCATCAGGCGCGCTGTGATAAAAGTCCCGCCCTCGTCTTAGACCAGCTTGTGTGATAGACCTAACACTGTCTCTATCACACGAGCTGGTCTAGGAGGGCGGGACTTTTATCACAGCGCGCCCAAACTTTTCACAGTGAGCTCCGTGACACAGCAGTCTCCCGAGTCCCACTGTGTGTTACAACCGGCGCCGCCCCTGCACCCACTGCCGCCCCGAGGCCTGGCCTCGGTGGCCTTGTCGGGAATCCTGGCCACCACCATGTTTCACGATGGGGATGGTGTGTTCAGGGTGATGTGCAGTGTTAGTTTTCCGCCACATAGCGTTTTACTTTTAGGCCAAAAAGTTCAATTTTGGTCTCATCTGACCAGAGCATCTTCTTTCACATTTGCGGTCTCCCCCACCTGTTTTCTCGCAAACTACAAACAGGACTTCTTATGGTTTTCTTCCTTCCCCTCTTCCATAAAGGCAAGTATGGTGGAGTGCATGACTAATAGTTGTCCCGTGGACAGATTTTGCCACCTGAGCTGTGGATCTCTGCAGCTCCCCCAGAGTTGCCACGGGCCTCTTGGCTGCTTCTCTGATTAATGCTCTCCTTGCCCAGCCTGTCAGTTTAGGTGGACAGCCATGTCTTGGTAGGTTCAAAGCTTGGGTTTTTTTTTTTTTTATAACCTAACCATACTTTAAACTTCTCTACAACTTTATCCCTGACCTGTCTGATGTGTTCCTTGGCCTTCATAATGCTGTTTGTTCACTAAGGTTCTCTAACAAACCTCTGAGGGCTTCACAGAACAGCTGTATTTATACTGAGATTAAATTACACACAGGTGGACTTTATTTACTAATTAGGTGACTTCTGAAGGCACTTGGTTCCACTACATTTTAGTTAGGGGTATCAGAGTAAAGGGGGCTGAATACAAATGCACGCCACACTTTTCAGATATTTGTAAAAAAAATTGAAAACTATTTATCATTTTCCTTCCACTTCACATTTATGTGCCACTTTGTGTTGGTCTATCACATAAAATCCCAATAAAATGCATTTACGTTTTTGGTTGTAATATGACAAAATGTGGAAAATTAAGGACACCTCTGTGTGTCGTGAAGAGGATCCCTTCCTCACCCGAGCCCAGTCCCGAGGTCACCCCCTCCTTCGGACAACCCTCAAGGGCCACAGACAGCCTAACACTATCTACCATCACCAGTTTTCCAGCTGGGCTGCCCCAGAGTATTTGAGGGGGCCCTGCCCCCTGCCAACCCATATGTTCGATATTGATCACGGCCCTCATGAATACTCCAGGAAGCTCCTCCAACTCCACTCCCATTCTTCTGGAAGTGTCCAGAAAGTTCCAGAAGTAGGGGGGAGGTCTCAGAGATGCTGCCTGCAAGTCATCCAGCCCTCCCTGAGTCACTCAACCCCTGACCCAGAAAAACACACAGTTTACCTACATTACACAAAAATCTATTCTAGCACACTAGAGCGGGGGGGTTGGAAACCTGTCAATCGCGGGCTACCTGTTGACCGCAGATAGGTGACAGGTAGACCGCAAACAGGTTCCTGCACCGCTGACCCCCGCAGGTACCGGACTGGTTCTCTCTCCACCATCAGCCATGCCTTCAGTTCTTCCCTCTCTCCACGACCCGCCACTGCCCCTGCCGCTGTCATCAGTGGACAGCAGGGAGCAAGAGCCAGCACACCTCAGGAAAGAGGGCAGGAGGAGGAGCTGGCCAAATTAACCCATAGGTGATTGGTTGCTTAGGACCTAGCAACCAATCACCAGCTTGTTAGGATGAAAAGTCACTCGGCCAGCTCCCGCCCCCTGTCCAGAACTGTGCTTTCTCCCAATATCCACTGTGTGCAGAGGTAGGATGCAATGGAATGAAACTATGGAACACTGCTATGGGAGGGAAGGGGTCCAGAGGTCACTGCTAAAGGAGGAAGAAGAGGACACTACCATGTGTGTGTGTGGGGGGAGCGGGTTTGATGTGAAGGGGCAGTAGAGACTGCTATGGGCAGGGCCACCCCCATAGCAGTGTCCTCTACCACCCTTCACATCACCCCCCTCCCCAACTCTGCATTCTGACTGCAACCAGTGTTGCCAACCCCCCCAAGTTAAATTTACTGACAAGATGCCTAAAAATTACGAACAACACCACCTTTTTTTTACTGACACTTACAAAAATAACTTAAAATGCCTGTTTTCAGTGCTAAACTGTGCAACTTTTAGTATTTAAACTATAAACATGTAGCCAAAGCTATTAGCAATGTGTTTAAGTTAAACAAAATTTAAAAACTGAACCATCATCCCCTGTCACCATCAGCCCCTGTCACCATCACCCCCTGCCTCCATCATCCCCTGCCTCCATCACCCCCTGTCACCCCCTGTCACCATCAGCCCCTGTCACCATCAGCCCCTGTCACCATCACCCCCTGCCTCCATCACCCCCTGCCTCCATCACCCCCTGCCTCCATCAGCCCCTGCCTCCATCCATCACCCCCTGTCACCATCATCATCCCCTGTCACCATCATCATCCCCTCCCCTGTCACCATCATCATCCCCTGTCACCATCATCATCCCCTGTCACCATCATCATCCCCTCCCCTGTCACCATCATCATCCCCTCCCCTGTCACCATCATCATCCCCTGTCGCCATCATCATCCCCTCCCCTGTCACCATCATCATCCCCTCCCCTGTCACCATCAACACCAACTGCCTCCAACACCTCCTGCTGCCTCGAGTCCATCCCCCTCTGCCACCATCATTCACCCCCCTCTGCGGCCTGCTACCATCACCTGCAGTCATCTGTCACCGTCGTTGGCTGGGCTGTCACTCCATGCCCGAAGCTGGATGCAGGGCTCCTCCGTTCCGCGTGCTGTAGTGCTTAGCCTTCTAGCTGCTCCAGTGCTCCTGGTTACAATTTTAAAAACTGGCGCTGTGGCGGGATGTGTTATTACATCACTCGCCTCGTCAGCATAGCGCGCCGCACAGCCCCTGTGAGATCCGCCCCCCTGCCGGGCCCGGCCGAATACAGGATCGGCTCGGCAAGCTCCGGAACTGCGCATGCGCAGTTCCAAGTCGGAACGGTCAGGGCTATTTTTTACTGGCACTTCCCCACTAGCACGGACAATTACGGACGGGTAAAAAAGTGCCCGTTTTTACGTAATGTCCGTAAAAATACGTACGGTTGGCAACACTGACTGCAACGCACTCCTAATCCCTGCATTCTGACCGCAACGCACTCATGATCCCTGCATTCTGACCCCAACACACTCCTGATCCCTGCATTCTGACCGCAACACACTCCTGATCCCTGCATTCTGACCGCAACACACTCCTGATCCCTGCATTCTGACCGCAACACACTCCTGATCCCTGCATTCTGACCGCAACACACTCCTGATCCCTGCATTCTGACCGCAACACACTCCTGATCCCTGCATTCTGACCGCAGAGTAGTGATGAGCCGAACACCCCCGGGTTCGGTTCGCACCAGAACCCGCGAACGGACCGGAAGTTCGAACGAACATTAGAACCCTATTAAATACAATGGATGCGAACGTTCGAATTCTAAAGTGCTAATTATAACAACTATTATGCATGTTATTGTCCTAAAAAGGGTTTGGGAACCCGGGTTCTGCACCAGGGGACATGTATCAATGCAAAAAGAAGTTTTAAAAACGGTCGTTTTTCGGGAGCAGTCATTTTAATGATGCATAAAGTGAAAAAAAAAAAGTCAAATATTCCTTTAAATATCGTACCTGGGGGGTGTCTAAAGTATGCCTGTGAAGTGCCACGTGTTTCCCGTGTTTAGAACTGTCCCTGCACAAAATGACACTTCTAAAGGAAAAAAAAGCCATTTAAAACTGCTTGCGGCTTTAATGTAATGTCTGGTCCCGGTAATATGGATGAAATTCTTTAAGAAAAATGGCATAGCTACCCCATGACCCCCCCCCCCCCCCTACCCCAGCCCATTACCAGCCCCTTTGGGTCTTGTATGGATATTAAGGGGAACCCCGCACATAAAATAAAAAAGGCCCTATATACTCTGAACAGCCGTATACAGGCGGTGCATACAAGACAGGGACTGTAGGTTTGTTCTTATGTAGAATCTGTTTGTAATTTTGAACAGGTACATTGTTGAAGTGTAGCTCCAGCCCAAAAATCTATTTTTAAACTTTTTGGAAAACATAGGTAAGGGTTATCACCCCTGTAACATTTGTTTTGCTGTCTGTGCCCCTGTTCAGAACATTTCACCTCACTTTCCGTCCCAATGACAACTGTTTTTGAAATGTGGTGTTTTTCTTGAAACAAGGATTGCTGATAAAGCATCAGTACAGAGGAGACACCTTTCTCCCATATTTATTCTTACAGGAGAGAATTTTCCTTCCTAGTGGTAGATTTCCTCTCACTTCCTGTTGTCTTCTTGCGTTTGCAAGTAGGAGTCGTTTGTAAGTTGGATGTTTGAAAGTAGGGACCTGCCGTATATACTCTGCAGAAATAGGCCCCTTAGTTGTTGGTGTTGGCACAACACTGTAAGCACTCACAGTTACTCTTGGTTGGTGCTGGAACGCCCTGCTGTCAACTATTATATCAGGAATTTTAATTACATATAATTGTTGAACAGTGGTAGTAAAAATTGGGCCTTTGATGGTGGTGCTGGTGCCACAACACTGTAAGCCCTGACAGTTACTCTTGGTGGGTGCAGCAATGGGCCCTGCTGTGAATTATTAGATCAAGAATTGTAATTACATGCCCCTGTTGAACAGGGGCTGAAAAATTGGGCCTTAGGCACTGGTGGCACAACACTGCAACCCCTCACAGATACTGTACTTGGAGCACAGCAATGAGCCCTGTTGCAAAGTATTGCTTCAAAAATTGTAATGACACGCCCCTGTTAAACAGGGGCTGAAAAATTGGGCCTTAGGCACTGGTGGCACAACACTGCAACTCCTCACAGATACTGTACTTGGAGCACAGCAATGAGCCCTGTTGCAAAGTATTGCTTCAAAAATTGTAATTACACGCCCCTGTTAAACAGGGGCTGAAAAATTGGGCGTTAGGCACTGGTGGCGGCACCCATAAACAAAAATGATCTTCCAAGCTATCATCATCAATCGTATCATTGAGGACTCGGAGGAGGAGGATAGCCAGTCAACATAACAGCACAGGCACTCAGCATCAGCATCAGTCTTGAAGGGATGTGACATTTTAAAATCAATTAGTCTGTTATATCAGCATCAGGTGTGTGGTAGCTGGTGGTGATCCAAGACTGGTTCATCTTGATGAAAGTCAGTCGATCAACCGAGTCGGTGGACAGGCGCACCCTGTGATCCGTGACAAATCCTCCAGCAGCACTGAATGTGCGTTCCGAAAGAACGCTGGATGCAGGACAGGCCAGTAGCTCAATTGCATACTGTGCAAGCTCTGGCCAGTGATCCATCCTCAAGACCCAGTAAGCCAGAGGATTTTCGGTGGGGAAGGTGTCCAAGTCTGACCTTGCCCCTAGATATTCCTGCACCATGTTTATCAGACGCTGGCGATGGTTGCTGGAACCAATCATACTTTGGGGCTGCGGACTAAAGAATTGTCTGAACGCATCGGTCAGACGGCCACCTTCCCCACCGCTCCTTCTTTGACTGGCCGAAGCCTCAGCAACTCGTTGTCCAGGACCAGGAGTTTGCAACCTCCCAGTCTCTGGGAACGCGTTGCACAGACCTTTCTGCAAGGCCTCCCGGAGTTGTCTCATCCTCTGCTCCCTCTGCGACGGTAACATAAGGTCCGCAACCTTACCCTTGTACCGTGGATCAAGGAGAGTGGCCAGCCAGTAATGGTCCCTCTCCTTGATCCGAAGAATACGAGGATCCTTCCGCAGACTTTGCAGGATCAGGGAGGCCATGCAGCGTAGGTTTGCTGAGGCATTCGCTCCGGAGTCCTCTGGGTCACTAAGGACGACATGATCCGCAGCCACCTCCTCCCAGCCACGTACAAGTCCACTGGTTTCTTGGGACTGTAAATCATCCCTAAAAGACTGCTGCTGATGATGCTGAGTGCCAGCCTCCACCTCCATGCTGACACAATCCTCCTCCTCCTCCTCCTCCTCCTCCTCTTCCTGTGCGATGGGTGGGACAGAAGGAACACTGTCTGGGTAAAGGGGGCCTTGAGAGGCAAGGAAGTCCTCCTCTTCCTGCCTCTGTTCTGCCTCAAGTGCCCTGTCCATTATTCCACGCAGCGTGTGCTCCAACAGGTGGACAAGAGGTACAGTGTCACTGATGCATGCACTGTCACTGCTCACCATCCTCGTGGCCTCCTCAAATGGTGCCAGGACAGTGCATGCATCCCTGATCATGCCCCACTGGCGTGGAGAAAAAAAACCAAGCTCCCCTGACCCTGTCCTGGTGCCGTAGTCGCACAGGTACTCATTGATGGCCCTCTGCTGCGTGTGCAGCCGCTGCAGCATGGCCAACGTTGAGTTCCACCTGGTGGGCATGTCACATATAAGGCGGTTCTTGGGCAGGTTCAACTCCTTTTGCAGCTCAGCCAGGCGAGCACTGGCATTATAAGATCTGCGGAAATGCACACAGACTTTCCTGGCCTGCCTCAGGACATCCTGTAAGCCCGGGTACCTGCCCAAGAACCGCTGCACCACCAGGTTAAGGACGTGAGCCACACAGGGCACATGGGTCAGTTGTCCCTGTCGGAGGGCGGAGAGGAGGTTGGTGCCATTGTCGCAAACCACCATTCCTGGCTTAAGCTGGCGTGGCGTCAACCACCTCTCGGCCTGGCCCTGCAGAGCAGACAGGACCTCTGCCCCAGTGTGGCTTCTGTCCCCCAAACACACCAGCGCAAGCACGGCATGGCATCTTTTTGCCTGCGTACTTGCGTAGCCCCGTGAACGGCTACGGAGCACCGCTGGTTCATAGGACAAACCACAGGAAGAGGCCATGGAGGAAGAAGAAGAGGAGGGGGTGGAGGAGAGAGGTGTGTCACAACCAGTAGTAGCATTTTGGAGGCGTGGCGGTGGGACAACCTCCAACACTACTGCACCTTGTCCTGAATCCTTCCCAGCTGCCAAAAGAGTGACCCAATGGGCCGTGAAAGAAAGGTAACGTCCCTGTCCATGCCTGCTGGACCATGAGTCAGCGGTAATATGCACCTTACCGCTGACCGCCCTGTCCAGCGAGGCCAAGACATTGCCTTCCACATGCCGGTAGAGAGCCGGAATAGCCTTCCGTGAGAAAAAGTGGCGTTTGGGAACCTGCCACTGAGGAACCGCACATTGCACAAACTCACGGAAGGGGGCCGAGTCTACCAACTGAAAAGGCAGCAGTTGAAGCGCTAGCAATTTAGCCAAGCTAGCATTCAACCGCTGGGCATGTGGATGGCTGGGAGTGAACTTCTTTCGACGGTCCAGCAGCTGGGGCAGGGAAATTTGCCTGCTAGAATCGGACGTCGGTGTACTGCTAGCAGAGTGGGCGCAAGTACTTGGCTGTGACACACCTAATTCTACACCTTCATTCCTCTCAGTGCATGTTTCAGAGAGGACTGAAGTTATAGTGGGGTTGGAGATCCCAGCTGATGCGGTGCAAGGAGAGGTCCGCTTTGTTCTTTGGTGTGGGTCTTTGAGGTAGGCTTGCCAACGAGCTGCATGGCAGGTCAACATATGTCTGGTCAGGCATGTGGTACCCAAGCGGCTGATGTTTTGGCCACGCGATATACGCTTGAGACATATGTTGCAAACAGCAGCTGTGCGATCTGATGCACTAGCCTCAAAAAAGGCCCACACCAAAGAACTTTTTGAATGACGGGCAGAGGCAGCGCCCTGCACAGGCGGAGCTCTGCGGTGTGATTCCGTCGGTGTACTGCCCTTACGCTGGCCACCAAAGGGCATCCTGCCTCGTTGGAGATGTGCCTCCTCCTCATCCTCCTCCTCCTCCTCTCTCCTATTAGGCACCCACGTGGAGTCATTGACCTCATCATCCCCTCCCTCCTCATCACTGGAGCCAATCTGGCAGTATGCTGCAGCTGCTGGAACATGACTGCCAGATTGGTGTCCTTCTTGAGCATCCCCTCTGTCTGCTCTCACGCTACTGCCTTCCTCTAGCTGGGTTTCATCATCAGACCCTTCGAAACGCTGGGCATCCTCCTGGAGCATGTACCCAACACTGTGCTGAAACAGTTCGGGGGACTCCTCAGGAGGAGGACATGGTGGGTCTAGGGAAGGAGTGACTGATGATTTGTCTGACATTGATACCAGGGAAGACGACGCTTTGGCAGCTGCTTTTCCAGTACCCTGAGCCTGGGTGAGAGAGGATGAGGAGGAGGAGGAGGGCTTGGTCATCCACTCTACCAAGTCTTCGGCATGATGTGGCTCAACATGTCCAGCTGCCGAAAAGAAGGACAAGCGTGTCCCATGGCCATGTGCTGATGACAATGCACCGCGTCCACGACCAGCACTGTTGCCCCCAGACACAGAGCCTGCTTGCCCTCTTTTATTGCCTCCTGACTGTCTGCCTCTCCTTGTTTGCCTTCCAGACATTCTAATAGATGGCCTGCAGGGAGATGGGAAAAAAGCAATAAGGGCTACCTTCAGGTGTCCTTCTCTGTCCCTGGAAACAAGGACTTGCAGAGTGAAAGAAAAAAAACACTCTCCCTACCTACAGTTTTCTGTCCCTAGAAAAAATGTTTTTTTTAATCACAATATAGCACAAGGAAAATTAACTCACTGTCCTTACAGGTCCCTGGAAACAAGGACTTGCAGAGTGAAAGAAAAAAAACACTCTCCCTACCTACAGTTTTCTGTCCCTAGAAAAAAATGTTTTTTTTAATCACAATATAGCAAAAGGACAATTCACTCACTGTCCTTCCAGGTCCCTGGAAACAAGGACTTGCAGAGTGAAAGAAAAAAAACACTCTCCCTACCTACAGTTTTCTGTCCCTAGAAAAAAATGTTTTTTTTAATCACAATATAGCAAAAGGACAATTCACTCACTGTCCTTCCAGGTCCCTGGAAACAAGGACTTGCAGAGTGAAAGAAACTGACACTGTCCCTACCTAGAGTTTTCTGTCCCTAGAATAAATGTTTTTTTTAATCACAATATAGCACAAGGAAAATTAACTCACTGTCCTTACAGGTCCCTGGAAACAAGGACTTGCAGAGTGAAAGAAAAAAAACACTCTCCCTACCTACAGTTTTCTGTCCCTAGAAAAAAATTTTTTTTTAATCACAATATAGCAAAAGGACAATTCACTCACTGTCCTTCCAGGTCCCTGGAAACAAGGACTTGCAGAGTGAAAGAAACTGACACTGTCCCTACCTAGAGTTTTCTGTCCCTGGAATAAATGTTTTTTTCAGCACAATATAGCACAAGGACAATTAACTCACTGTCCTTACAGGTCCCTGGAAACAAGGACTTGCAGAGTGAAAGAAAAAAAATACTCTCCCTACCTACAGTTTTCTGTCCCTAGAAAAAAATGTTTTTTTTAATCACAATATAGCAAAAGGACAATTCACTCACTGTCCTTCCAGGTCCCTGGAAACAAGGACTTGCAGAGTGAAAGAAACTGACACTGTCCCTACCTAGAGTTTTCTGTCCCTGGAATAAATGTTTTTTTCAGCACAATATAGCACAAGGACAATTAACTCACTGTCCTTACAGGTCCCTGGAAACAAGGACTTGCAGAGTGAAAGAAAAAAAATACTCTCCCTACCTACAGTTTTCTGTCCCTAGAAAAAAATGTTTTTTTTAATCACAATATAGCAAAAGGACAATTCACTCACTGTCCTTCCAGGTCCCTGGAAACAAGGACTTGCAGAGTGAAAGAAACTGGCACTGTCCCTACCTAGAGTTTTCTGTCCCTGGAATAAATGTTTTTTTCAGCACAATATAGCACAAGGACAATTAACTCACTGTCCTTACAGGTCCCTGGAAACAAGGACTTGCAGAGTGAAAGAAAAAAAAATACTCTCCCTACCTACAGTTTTCTGTCCCTAGAAAAAAATGTTTTTTTTAATCACAATATAGCAAAAGGACAATTCACTCACTGTCCTTCCAGGTCCCTGGAAACAAGGACTTGCAGAGTGAAAGAAACTGACACTGTCCCTACCTACAGTTTTCTGTCCCTAGAATAAATGTTTTTTTTAATCACAATATAGCAAAAGGACAATTCACTCACTGTCCTTCCAGGTCCCTGGAAACAAGGACTTGCAGAGTGAAAGAAACTGACACTGTCCCTACCTAGAGTTTTCTGTCCCTAGAATAAATGTTTTTTTTAATCACAATATAGCAAAAGGACAATTCACTCACTGTCCTTCCAGGTCCCTGGAAACAAGGACTTGCAGAGTGAAAGAAACTGACACTGTCCCTACCTAGAGTTTTCTGTCCCTAGAATAAATGTTTTTTTTAATCACAATATAGCAAAAGGACAATTCACTCACTGTCCTTCCAGGTCCCTGGAAACAAGGACTTGCAGAGTGAAAGAAACTGACACTGTCCCTACCTAGAGTTTTCTGTCCCTAGAATAAATGTTTTTTTTAATCACAATATAGCACAAGGAAAATTAACTCACTGTCCTTACAGGTCCCTGGAAACAAGGACTTGCAGAGTGAAAGAAAAAAAACACTCTCCCTACCTACAGTTTTCTGTCCCTAGAAAAAAATGTTTTTTTTAATCACAATATAGCAAAAGGACAATTCACTCACTGTCCTTCCAGGTCCCTGGAAACAAGGACTTGCAGAGTGAAAGAAACTGACACTGTCCCTACCTAGAGTTTTCTGTCCCTGGAATAAATGTTTTTTTCAGCACAATATAGCACAAGGACAATTAACTCACTGTCCTTACAGGTCCCTGGAAACAAGGACTTGCAGAGTGAAAGAAAAAAAATACTCTCCCTACCTACAGTTTTCTGTCCCTAGAAAAAAATGTTTTTTTTAATCACAATATAGCAAAAGGACAATTCACTCACTGTCCTTCCAGGTCCCTGGAAACAAGGACTTGCAGAGTGAAAGAAACTGACACTGTCCCTACCTAGAGTTTTCTGTCCCTAGAATAAATGTTTTTTTTAATCACAATATAGCAAAAGGACAATTCACTCACTGTCCTTCCAGGTCCCTGGAAACAAGGACTTGCAGAGTGAAAGAAACTGACACTGTCCCTACCTAGAGTTTTCTGTCCCTAGAATAAATGTTTTTTTTAATCACAATATAGCAAAAGGACAATTCACTCACTGTCCTTCCAGGTCCCTGGAAACAAGGACTTGCAGAGTGAAAGAAACTGACACTGTCCCTACCTAGAGTTTTCTGTCCCTAGAATAAATGTTTTTTTTAATCACAATATAGCAAAAGGACAATTCACTCACTGTCCTTCCAGGTCCCTGGAAACAAGGACTTGCAGAGTGAAAGAAACTGACACTGTCCCTACCTAGAGTTTTCTGTCCCTAGAATAAATGTTTTTTTTTAAGCACACTATAGCAGAAGCACAAAACACACTGACACTCTCCCTACCTATCCTTCTCTTTCCCTAAACTAAAGGAATCCAGGTTAAGCAAGAAAGAAATAACAGTCACTGTCCCTGCCTATGCTACTCTATCCCTGCTCCGGAACACACTACACTAGGCCGCCGTGCTGGCGGCCTTTTATAGTGTGGGGCGTGTACTAAACACCCTCAGCAATAATTGGCCACAGGCATCCTGCCTGTGGCCAATCATTGCTCTCCTCGCTGCCGGCGCTGTGATTGGCCAAGCATGCGGGGTCACAGTGCATGCTTGGCCAATCACAGCGCCTGGATGACACTGCGATGGCGTAGTGCATTGTGGGCCGTTCGCGTCACTCGAATTTGGCGCGAACGGCCCAAATCGTTCGATCTTCGTCGAACGATCGAACAGCCAATGTTCGAGTCGAACGTATGTTCGACTCGAACACGAAGCTCATCCCTACCGCAGAGCACTTAACCCTGCATTCTGAGAATAACGCACTCATGAACCCTGCATTCTGAGTGTAATGCACTCATGCACTTTCTTGTAATACTTTTTTTTTATTTTTTTTGTGCTCACATACGCGGTTAACAATGTATTATCACAGGCAGTAGATCACAAAGGCAGTGCGTTTTAAACACGGTGCAGAAAACACACATGGAACATGCCTTTCTGGCACTGCGTTCTGGTGTAAACCGGCCCTAACAACAGGACACTATGCCCGGTGTTCTTTGACTTCATCAGTGTTGTTCAAGTAGATATTCATCTCTCGAAGGTTACCTACCCCTGCACTAGAGGGTGCTACAGTAGGGAGGAGCAATCCCTAGAGCAGGGATATGCAATTAGCGGACCTCCAGCTGTTGCCAAACTACAAGTCCCATGAGGCATAGCGAGACTGACAGCAGCAAGCATGACAACCAGAGGCAGAGGCATGATGGGACATGTAGTTTTGCAACAGCTGGAGGTCCGCTAATTGCATATCCCTGCCCTAGAGGGATCCAGGCTTAACTCTACTTGCCTACATACATGGCTTGAGAAGTTAATTTGCAAACAAACCTCCAACCTGTATGGGCCCACCATGATTGACTGGCAGCCTGGTCACAGAACTAGGATCATGCACAGCTGCGACCAGCTAGTTCACTACCGGTGAAAAGAAACATGTAAAATTCTTTCTACATGAGTAATTGAGGTCTTGAAAGGACTTAAAGAGCAGCTAAGCAGTGGTCTGCTTGGACAAACCCCATTATATAGCTTTGCTGTAAAATGAAACCGCAATCTACTCATTACGCAGAGAAAGGGTGGTCTTACTGTAGGTCTTAATGATATACAATATATTAATTAGTAGCTCTGTTGAGCCTCGGGTCACCAATTTCTGTATTCTGAGAACATTCTGCAGCCCTTCCCATTCACTACCCTCTCGGGAACACCTACAACCAAGGCTGCTCTAGAATATACAGTGGCGTATTAAGATCATTACAATACCCAATGAATCATCACCAGCTAATTAAGCTCCACAGTGATCCCTAACCCAGAACGTTACAGCACAGACACCAGTAATAAATTAAACTTCACAATGCCTGCTCTTGTAAAATGACCCAGCAATAAAACAACACTGGATTCAGCTTCAGAATACATCTGTTTTCCAAGCCTCTGAGCAAGAAATTGCTAGCAGGCTGACATAATGGGGCTTATTTATAAACTGGTTGAATGGCTGATCTCTCTTCGGGTTTGGTCATTTTGACGTTGAGTCCTTTGCAAAAGCTTGTTTGACAGTTGAATATTTGAAAGTGTAACGATTGTGAAAACTTTTTTGAGATAGAATATATATTAACCACTTAAGGACCGGAAGGATTTAGCCCCTTAATGACTACCGAAACAAAATTGGCGTCCTTTTGTTCCCACAAATCGAGCTTTCTTTTGGTCGTATTTGATTACCTCTGCGGTTTTACATTTTTGCGCTATAAACAAAAAAATACAAACAATATTTTTAACATTTTGCTATAATAAATATCCCCCCAAAAATATATATAAAAATAGGATTTTTGTACTCACCGTAAAATCCATTTCTCTGACATCCATGGACCGACACGGCGTCTCTTACACTTTACACGTGCAGGAGAAGACCTAGGCAGAATGTTAAATGTTAAAACATTCCAGAACAAACCAGAGCTGAACAGCCCCGCCCAGGGGGGCGGTCCCTCCGATCATTACCCTCACACCTGCAGCTAGCAGACCTCAGTTCGTAACAAAGCAGCACAAACTTAAAGGAAGGGTGGGTGCCGTGTCGGTCCATGGATGTCAGAGAAATGGATTTTACGGTGAGTACAAAAATCCTATTTTCTCTTAACATCCATGGACCGACACGGCGTCTCTTACACTTTACACGTGGGATGTCCCAAAGCAGTGTCAAGAGGGATGGGAGCAGTATTAATGGAAAAACCAAAAAACTTCACTCCAAACAAGGCAGAGCTCCTCAACGGAGGAGTTGCCACTTTAAACAGCGGCCTGCAACACCTTGCGGCCGAAGGAAGCAGCCGGAGATGCAGCCACATCAACCCTATAAAACATAGAAAGGGTATGAACAGACGACCAGGTCGCCGCCTTGCACACTTGTGCAACCGACGCTTGATGTCGGAAAACCCAGGAAGCACCAATTGCCCTGGTGGAATGCACCGTAACCGGGAAGGGAGGCGCCCGCCCCATGAGAGCATAGGCTTGAAAGCTGGTTTGTCCGATCCACCTAGAAAAAGGTGGCAGACGTAGCCGCTTGACTCTGTATCTGACCAGAGACAGTCAACAGAGAGTAGACTTCCGAATAGAAGCAGCAGACAGGCACACCCGCAAGGCTCGTACCACATTCAAAGTGTGCCGCGTGCACTCTCTGGGATGCGATGGGCGAGGACACTAGGACGGGAGGACAATGTCCTGATTTTTGGTGAAAGGTCGCGATCACCCTTGACAAAAGAGAAAGTCGCGGATGCAACACCGCCTTATCCTTATGGATGACTAAATATGGCGACTTGCAGTACAAGGTCGCCAATTCAGATACTCGTCTAACAGAAGTGATTGCCACTAAAAAGGGCCACCCTCTGAGACAAGTGAAGAGGGGAATATCCCTGATATTCTCAAAAGGAGGTTCCTGGAGAACCGAGAGTACCAATCCCGATCCCACGGGGGGAGAGGAGACATGACAGGAGGGAGCCCATGGCGAACCCCATGCACAAGGGTGCCAACCAAGGAATGACCCGCTAGTGGTCACCGAAAGAAGACGGCCAAGGCCGAAACTGACCCTTAAATGATACTCAAAGCGAGCCTTTGGGCCACACCATGCTGTAGGAAACGCAGGATTCTAAGGACGGAATACGTCCGAGGATGTCAGTCCAGCTCTTCGCACATGGCGATGTAAGCTTTTCCAGGTACAGAGATAGTTCTGGAGGAAGACTTCCGTGTCCTTGATATGGACGAAATGACCGAGTCCGAGAGCCTCGGTCCCTCAACACCTGGCTTATAACAGCCATGCCGTTAAGGCCAGAGACTGTAAAGGCAGGATGAAATATATGACTTTGAGACAGAAAGTCCTCCCTTATTGGCAACCATCAGGGAACGGCCGCGACGAGACGTACCAGATCGGCGTACCAGTGAAGCCGAGGTCAATCCGGAGCAATGAGGATCACCTGAATTCCCTCGGTCGCCACCCTGCGCAGCAGGCGAGGAAGCAACTGCAGCGGAGGATAAACGTGTATCAGGTGATCATGACCCCATGGGCCACTGACGCCTCTGAGGCATCCGCCCAAGGATCCCTGGATCTGGCCACAAATCTCGACAACTTATGATTGAGTCAAGAGGCCATCGGGTCCACCTCCGGCGTGCCCCACCGTTTGTGTGGCAAAGGAGTTGAAATACCTCCGGGTGCAAGGACCACTCTCCCCGGTCCAGCGTCTGGCGACTCAATAGTCCGCCAGTTCTATGCCCGGAATGTAAATGGCTGACAGAGCCGGCACGCTTCTTTTAGCCCACTTCAGGGTACGGGGGACCTCGGAAGCCTCAGCTGAGCTCCGAGTCCCCCCTTGATGGTCGACATACGCCACCACCGTGACTTGTACGACAGGATCCTAATGGAACGATCCTGCAATCTCTCAGACCACGAGGAGAGGCACAGTCTGATGGCCCGTATTTCCAGAACATTGATCGGCAAACGGGCTTTGTCCGGAGTCCAAGCCCTTGGGCCAACAGGACTCCCCAGATTACACCCCAGCCCTTCAGGCTGGCGTCCGTAGTGAACACCGTCCATTGGACGGGGAGGAACGACTTCCCGGACCGAAGAGCCGGGGACCCAAACTCCATGTCAGGGACGCCCTGACCAGGTGGCTCACCTGGATCGGAAAATCCAAAGACAACGGGGATTTGTCCCAAGGGAACAAGATCTCCTTCTGCAATGCCCTGGTGTGTGATTGGGCATACGGAATGGCCTCGAAAGAGGTCACCATGAGTCCCAGGACTCCCATGCAAAAACGGATTGACGACCATTTTTTGGGATGTCAGCATCCGTACTGCAGACTGAAGTGTCAGTAGCTTCCCCGGAGGTAGGAATACCTTTTGCCTCCAAGGAGTCCAGAATCAGACCGAGATACTCCAAATCTCGAGTCGGGACCCGGACTGACTCCTGAATGTTTAGGAGCCACCCGAAGTCCCTGAGGGTCTGACTGACGATAGTCACACTGTCTTCTAATAAAAATGTGTATATCCAGGGCGCTCCAAGCATTTGAATCCTGACAGATAAGGTCTGTGTTGGAGAGGGTAGCAAATCTTCACACACTTTAGGCAGCACTCAGGGAGACAAGCAATCTCTAATGGAAACAGAAAAACAAACAAGGCGCCTCTAAGTGCAGAAGTATAAAACTTTTAATATCCCCTAAAAGGGTTAAAAACACTTACAAGATAGTGGATGAAACAGGCATGTAGTAGGTAAGTGCGTCCAGGAGATGTTCCAGTGGCAGGGCAGTCCCAGTCTCTGATGTTAAAGCTTCCAGGAAAGTCCACGATAACAGCTGATTGTGCTGTGAATGTTCAGAGGACACAGTAACGCTGGAGCCTGGGGATGATGTCAGAGGAAGCGAGACAGAAACCAGCATGGAACACGAACAGGAAGTGGACAGGAAGTGTGTCATGGAGGCGGGGCGCGTTTCGGAACAGCTCATTGGTTCCTTCTTCAGCCAGTGACGATGGTTCCATAAGGGCTAGACTTCTTATAGTCTATGTGTTGTAATGGGGGCGGGACTAGTGGACGTCAATCAAATAAAAAGCAACACAGTGTTTTAGCAGCAGAACGCTGCCAAATGACTATACACTGTTTACACACACACAAATAAAAATAATAATAAAATAATAATAATAAAAATAAAAACAACAATAGGAGGAGGACCATAGCTGGACAGCATAATAGGACAAAATCTGCATACTACTTATTGCTCAGTTTGCATACAAATTTTTTGTTGGGGGGAAAAAATAAAAAATAAAAAAAAATGATGTATGACATAAATATTTAAACATATAACATAATCTATTTTTGACGATATTAAAATCCATATAAATTACAGTTAAAACAGGGGAATTATTATCAGGGAGAATAAGGATATGCATACACATATGTATGTATACATAAAAAACGCATGAAAAACACATAATACACCAGACATAAAGGGAGTTAAAAACGGGTGAATTATTATCAGGGAGATAAGAATATGTATACACACATATATATATATATACACATACACACATATACATATATATATATATATATATAATAAAAAATAAAAAAATATAAACGCATGAGAAACGCATAGTACACCAGACATAGAAGAGGATGAACAATATAGAGGATTGCTTTATACAATGGCACTAATTTCAAAATCCTCATTTAACCCACCAGGGGCCAAAACACTTAAAGAAAAAATCCAAAACATTTCCCTACGACAAAGCTTGCGAAAGCGCTCAGCTGATGGTAGGTCTCTGGGCATTGCCTCAATCACCCAAACCGAAAGACCTTCAGTAGATTTTTGGTGATGTTCAAGGTAGTGCCTAGGGACACTATGATTGTCTAAACCATCGGTAATAAAACGGCGGTGTTCACCAAACCGTTTGCGCAGTGGTCTAATGGTTCGCCCTACATAGAACAAACCACAAGGACATGTCAAGCAATATACTACATGGTCAGAGGAACAAGTCTGGAAACCTTTGATGGGGTAAGTTTTTCCTTTTACACTGAAGTCCTTCTGGCCATGCTTGACAAACCTACAGGTCTTACAAAGGGGTTTTCGGCACTGATACATGCCTGAAATAGCTAAAAATGTAGGGATAGAATACCCTGGCGGTAAGGGTTTTTCTTTTAACTTACTTGGTGCCACTTTACCTTTTATGTTAGGGGCCTTTCTATAGACAAATTTTGGCTTTTTTGATAAAGCAGGGACAAGGTGTTCATCCTGCAACAATAAGGGCCAATGTTTCCGCACGATGCCCTCCATCTGTCTGTGGCGGGAGTGAAATTGAGTGATAAACCGTATATCATTTTTATTGTTAGTGCTAGTGTCGGCTTGGATCTTAGGACGTGATGAAATCGACGTATCTTTATAAAAGGAATAGGCTGTTTTTACAATATCGGCAGGGAATTCTTTATCAAGAAATTTTCCCTCCAAGATCTTACTTTGAGTCTCATAATCGGTATCCCTAGTGCAGTTCTTTTTCAATCTGCAATACTGGCTTTTAGGTATATTGTTAAGCCACTGAGGGTGATGGCAACTTTTATAATTAAGAAATGAATTACCCGCCGTAGGCTTAGTAAAATTCCTGGCATGGATGTC
The DNA here is from genome assembly GCA_029206835.1 of Rana muscosa. NCBI lineage: Eukaryota > Metazoa > Chordata > Amphibia > Anura > Ranidae > Rana > Rana muscosa. Next base: position 53,159,952 of record CM055124.1, on the reverse strand, counting down.
CTTCCCAATAAAGAAGAGCTCCAGATCAAGAAAGGCCAACTGATGTTCGTCTATGACTGAAGTGAAATTGAGACCCATATTATTGTTGTTACAGTGAGCAACAAAATCAGAGACTGAGGATACACTGCCATCCCAGATAATGATCACGTCATCTATATATCTTCCATAAAACACGATGTGAGATGAAAAGGGGTTGTTATGCCAAATGTAGGAAGATTCCCAGTATCCCATAGTAATATTTGCATATGATGGCGCAAAATTAGCTCCCATCGCAGTCCCGTTTACCTGCAGAAAGAAGTCTTTTTCAAATTGAAAGTAATTATGAGTGAGGCAAAAAGCAGTTGCCTCTAAAATAAAGGATGCTTGCCTGGAATTCAATAAGGGATCCTGACATAAAAAGGATTGGACAGCACGCAATCCCACATCGTGTGGTATGGAGGTGTACAGAGACTGGACATCAAGTGAAACCCACAGGTAAGTGGGCTCCCAAGAATAAGGAGAGAGGAGTTGTAACAAGTGAGTACCATCTCTAATATAAGACTGCATTGATTGAGCAAGTGGCTGGAGGAACTGGTCAACATATTGTGAGAAGCCACTGGTAATACTTCCCATTGCTGCCACTATAGGTCGTCCGGGGGGATTAGTTTGATTTTTATGCACCTTGGGTAGGTGATAAAAATATGGGGTAAAATGAACGGTCCCAACTAAAAAAGAAGCTTCATATTTAGTAATAACAGCATCACGGAGTGCATCCTTGACAAGGGAAGCAGCTTCTATAGTAAAACGAGGCAAGGGGTCAGTCTGCAATTTCATGTATGTGTTACTGTCTGACAAGAGTCTATTTGCCTCTGTGACATAATCTAATCTATTCTGGACGACTATACCCCCTCCCTTGTCAGCAGATTTAATTGTTAAATTAAAATTATTGGTAAGGGCCTCAAGAGCCTTCTTTTCAGACTGAGTGAGATTATGGGCAGTCTTATTTTTACCTGAGATACACATCTCTTGAATCTCTGCGTGTACTATACGGTAAAAGGCATCAATACAGGAACCTTTAGACTTTGTGGGATAAAAGACGGAGACAGGTCTGAATTTGGTATTCTGAATTGGTGGCGAGGTCATAAGATACTGGGTATACTGTATTTGGTCATTCACTGAACTATCAAACAAAGAGGCCCTGGCAGAATGCTCATAGTCAGGTTCAGTATTAGGACAATAAAGGTCTTCTAAGAGAGCTAAACAGACATGATCATCATGAGTCATATTGTCATTACACAGGGGACTGGCTGGAATAGGGTAAACCTCAGATTGATTAGGCATGTGGTGGGTAGACTTTATATTAAAAAATCGTTTTAAAGTAAGACGACGTATAAACTTATTTAAATCAGTAAATAAAAGAAAGGGGTTTGGTTGAGCAGAAGGTGCAAAATTAAGGCCCCGACTGAGTAAAGAGATTTCGTCACTAGACAGCTGGTGTGTCGAGAGATTGAAGATTTTTACTGTACTCTCTTTTTCCTGTGGTCTGGACTTGGATCTACTTCCTCTACCCCGGCATCCTCTGCTTCGTGCTTTCTTTTTAAAGGTTTGGTCCGGGGGAGGTCTAATACTAAAAAAGAGACCGGAGGGGATTCAAAAGATTGGGCTCCACTAGTAGTGGGTACATATAAGGAATTTGGACCAAAGGTTATAGGTAAGTTAGATGATGTTTGGTCAACAGATAAAGTAGGCATTGAAGTGATAATGTTAGTGTCATTTATATGAATAGGCATCGTGGTACTCGTATTAATTTCATCTGTATGAAAAGAGGGAGGAGAAGATATCCTGTGATTGGAACTAGAAATTACCTGTGTATGGCTAGGTGGTAGGTCAACACCAGGTATGGATGAATGTAATACTGGGGGTACCTTTTTGGTGTCCTTTCTCTGTAGGTTAGGTAGTGATAGAGATGTAGGAGACTTGAGGGGCACTCTATCGTGTGCTATAGTTTTCGGATGCTGGTTAACTATAGGGGCATATGGGTTAATATCCATAAGAGATGGAATATTACAATTAGATGTACGTTTCCATGAGAATATATTGTTTTTATTATAATCACCCAAATCTCTCCGGAATTTTCCAAGTTTAAATTTAGTGAGGAGGTCTTCTCTCTTATTGATTTTTTTAGTGATGGTAGATAGCCAATAGGTAGGTAAGTGAGAGGTCAATTCCATGATTTGAGAGATCAGGATCTGTATCTGGTGTACCACTTGTTCATATTTAATGTGTCTCTGTATTATAATAATACTGATCCACTTATTAGTACAAAATTCAGAGATAGAGGACCATTCTTTCTGTTGTGCCGTATCTAAAAAGGAACATGTTTTTAAAATCCTAAGGCCTCTAGGAGTAATATGAGCAGATATATATTTTTGAAGAAAAAATTCATCCCACCATTGTTGATTGGCAGAGGTGAGCAATTTCTCCAATCTTTGAAACGAATGGCATAAAGCACCATATTGTGCGTGACTAAATTGGGGGAGCGGTTTAAAAAAATCATTCGGAAAAATGACAAGAAGTTCCTGGACTCTAGTGTGTTTAAGTGAGTCAATCTCTGATAAAAGTTCCATAATATCAGCAAGAAATACAAGGGAACAAGGGAGGATAAAAAAAAAAAAAAAAAAAGGGATCAAACACAATAAATATTAAGGAAGGAATGGGGCCAATCTCAGTCAAAAGATTAATTGTTCAAATGACACAATCTGCCAGGGGACAGTCCAAATATAAGGTGCAGCAGCCTAAAAAGTTTGCTTAAAACAATAGATCCAGAAAAATGTGTATATCCAGGGCGCTCCAAGCATTTGAATCCTGACAGATAAGGTCTGTGTTGGAGAGGGTAGCAAATCTTCACACACTTTAGGCAGCACTCAGGGAGACAAGCAATCTCTAATGGAAACAGAAAAACAAACAAGGCGCCTCTAAGTGCAGAAGTATAAAACTTTTAATATCCCCTAAAAGGGTTAAAAACACTTACAAGATAGTGGATGAAACAGGCATGTAGTAGGTAAGTGCGTCCAGGAGATGTTCCAGTGGCAGGGCAGTCCCAGTCTCTGATGTTAAAGCTTCCAGGAAAGTCCACGATAACAGCTGATTGTGCTGTGAATGTTCAGAGGACACAGTAACGCTGGAGCCTGGGGATGATGTCAGAGGAAGCGAGACAGAAACCAGCATGGAACACGAACAGGAAGTGGACAGGAAGTGTGTCATGGAGGCGGGACGCGTTTCGGAACAGCTCATTGGTTCCTTCTTCAGCCAGTGACGATGGTTCCATAAGGGCTAGACTTCTTATAGTCTATGTGTTGTAATGGGGGCGGGACTAGTGGACGTCAATCAAATAAAAAGCAACACAGTGTTTTAGCAGCAGAACGCTGCCAAATGACTATACACTGTTTACACACACACAAATAAAAATAATAATAAAATAATAATAATAAAAATAAAAACAACAATAGGAGGAGGACCATAGCTGGACAGCATAATAGGACAAAATCTGCATACTACTTATTGCTCAGTTTGCATACAAATTTTTTGTTGGGGGGAAAAAATAAAAAATAAAAAAAAAATGATGTATGACATAAATATTTAAACATATAACATAATCTATTTTTGACGATATTAAAATCCATATAAATTACAGTTAAAACAGGGGAATTATTATCAGGGAGAATAAGGATATGCATACACATATGTATGTATACATAAAAAACGCATGAAAAACACATAATACACCAGACATAAAGGGAGTTAAAAACGGGTGAATTATTATCAGGGAGATAAGAATATGTATACACACATATATATATATATATACACATACACACATATACATATATATATATATATAATAAAAAATAAAAAAATATAAACGCATGAGAAACGCATAGTACACCAGACATAGAAGAGGATGAACAATATAGAGGATTGCTTTATACAATGGCACTAATTTCAAAATCCTCATTTAACCCACCAGGGGCCAAAACACTTAAAGAAAAAATCCAAAACATTTCCCTACGACAAAGCTTGCGAAAGCGCTCAGCTGATGGTAGGTCTCTGGGCATTGCCTCAATCACCCAAACCGAAAGACCTTCAGTAGATTTTTGGTGATGTTCAAGGTAGTGCCTAGGGACACTATGATTGTCTAAACCATCGGTAATAAAACGGCGGTGTTCACCAAACCGTTTGCGCAGTGGTCTAATGGTTCGCCCTACATAGAACAAACCACAAGGACATGTCAAGCAATATACTACATGGTCAGAGGAACAAGTCTGGAAACCTTTGATGGGGTAAGTTTTTCCTTTTACACTGAAGTCCTTCTGGCCATGCTTGACAAACCTACAGGTCTTACAAAGGGGTTTTCGGCACTGATACATGCCTGAAATAGCTAAAAATGTAGGGATAGAATACCCTGGCGGTAAGGGTTTTTCTTTTAACTTACTTGGTGCCACTTTACCTTTTATGTTAGGGGCCTTTCTATAGACAAATTTTGGCTTTTTTGATAAAGCAGGGACAAGGTGTTCATCCTGCAACAATAAGGGCCAATGTTTCCGCACGATGCCCTCCATCTGTCTGTGGCGGGAGTGAAATTGAGTGATAAACCGTATATCATTTTTATTGTTAGTGCTAGTGTCGGCTTGGATCTTAGGACGTGATGAAATCGACGTATCTTTATAAAAGGAATAGGCTGTTTTTACAATATCGGCAGGGAATTCTTTATCAAGAAATTTTCCCTCCAAGATCTTACTTTGAGTCTCATAATCGGTATCCCTAGTGCAGTTCTTTTTCAATCTGCAATACTGGCTTTTAGGTATATTGTTAAGCCACTGAGGGTGATGGCAACTTTTATAATTAAGAAATGAATTACCCGCCGTAGGCTTAGTAAAATTCCTGGCATGGATGTCCTTCCCAATAAAGAAGAGCTCCAGATCAAGAAAGGCCAACTGATGTTCGTCTATGACTGAAGTGAAATTGAGACCCATATTATTGTTGTTACAGTGAGCAACAAAATCAGAGACTGAGGATACACTGCCATCCCAGATAATGATCACGTCATCTATATATCTTCCATAAAACACGATGTGAGATGAAAAGGGGTTGTTATGCCAAATGTAGGAAGATTCCCAGTATCCCATAGTAATATTTGCATATGATGGCGCAAAATTAGCTCCCATCGCAGTCCCGTTTACCTGCAGAAAGAAGTCTTTTTCAAATTGAAAGTAATTATGAGTGAGGCAAAAAGCAGTTGCCTCTAAAATAAAGGATGCTTGCCTGGAATTCAATAAGGGATCCTGACATAAAAAGGATTGGACAGCACGCAATCCCACATCGTGTGGTATGGAGGTGTACAGAGACTGGACATCAAGTGAAACCCACAGGTAAGTGGGCTCCCAAGAATAAGGAGAGAGGAGTTGTAACAAGTGAGTACCATCTCTAATATAAGACTGCATTGATTGAGCAAGTGGCTGGAGGAACTGGTCAACATATTGTGAGAAGCCACTGGTAATACTTCCCATTGCTGCCACTATAGGTCGTCCGGGGGGATTAGTTTGATTTTTATGCACCTTGGGTAGGTGATAAAAATATGGGGTAAAATGAACGGTCCCAACTAAAAAAGAAGCTTCATATTTAGTAATAACAGCATCACGGAGTGCATCCTTGACAAGGGAAGCAGCTTCTATAGTAAAACGAGGCAAGGGGTCAGTCTGCAATTTCATGTATGTGTTACTGTCTGACAAGAGTCTATTTGCCTCTGTGACATAATCTAATCTATTCTGGACGACTATACCCCCTCCCTTGTCAGCAGATTTAATTGTTAAATTAAAATTATTGGTAAGGGCCTCAAGAGCCTTCTTTTCAGACTGAGTGAGATTATGGGCAGTCTTATTTTTACCTGAGATACACATCTCTTGAATCTCTGCGTGTACTATACGGTAAAAGGCATCAATACAGGAACCTTTAGACTTTGTGGGATAAAAGACGGAGACAGGTCTGAATTTGGTATTCTGAATTGGTGGCGAGGTCATAAGATACTGGGTATACTGTATTTGGTCATTCACTGAACTATCAAACAAAGAGGCCCTGGCAGAATGCTCATAGTCAGGTTCAGTATTAGGACAATAAAGGTCTTCTAAGAGAGCTAAACAGACATGATCATCATGAGTCATATTGTCATTACACAGGGGACTGGCTGGAATAGGGTAAACCTCAGATTGATTAGGCATGTGGTGGGTAGACTTTATATTAAAAAATCGTTTTAAAGTAAGACGACGTATAAACTTATTTAAATCAGTAAATAAAAGAAAGGGGTTTGGTTGAGCAGAAGGTGCAAAATTAAGGCCCCGACTGAGTAAAGAGATTTCGTCACTAGACAGCTGGTGTGTCGAGAGATTGAAGATTTTTACTGTACTCTCTTTTTCCTGTGGTCTGGACTTGGATCTACTTCCTCTACCCCGGCATCCTCTGCTTCGTGCTTTCTTTTTAAAGGTTTGGTCCGGGGGAGGTCTAATACTAAAAAAGAGACCGGAGGGGATTCAAAAGATTGGGCTCCACTAGTAGTGGGTACATATAAGGAATTTGGACCAAAGGTTATAGGTAAGTTAGATGATGTTTGGTCAACAGATAAAGTAGGCATTGAAGTGATAATGTTAGTGTCATTTATATGAATAGGCATCGTGGTACTCGTATTAATTTCATCTGTATGAAAAGAGGGAGGAGAAGATATCCTGTGATTGGAACTAGAAATTACCTGTGTATGGCTAGGTGGTAGGTCAACACCAGGTATGGATGAATGTAATACTGGGGGTACCTTTTTGGTGTCCTTTCTCTGTAGGTTAGGTAGTGATAGAGATGTAGGAGACTTGAGGGGCACTCTATCGTGTGCTATAGTTTTCGGATGCTGGTTAACTATAGGGGCATATGGGTTAATATCCATAAGAGATGGAATATTACAATTAGATGTACGTTTCCATGAGAATATATTGTTTTTATTATAATCACCCAAATCTCTCCGGAATTTTCCAAGTTTAAATTTAGTGAGGAGGTCTTCTCTCTTATTGATTTTTTTAGTGATGGTAGATAGCCAATAGGTAGGTAAGTGAGAGGTCAATTCCATGATTTGAGAGATCAGGATCTGTATCTGGTGTACCACTTGTTCATATTTAATGTGTCTCTGTATTATAATAATACTGATCCACTTATTAGTACAAAATTCAGAGATAGAGGACCATTCTTTCTGTTGTGCCGTATCTAAAAAGGAACATGTTTTTAAAATCCTAAGGCCTCTAGGAGTAATATGAGCAGATATATATTTTTGAAGAAAAAATTCATCCCACCATTGTTGATTGGCAGAGGTGAGCAATTTCTCCAATCTTTGAAACGAATGGCATAAAGCACCATATTGTGCGTGACTAAATTGGGGGAGCGGTTTAAAAAAATCATTCGGAAAAATGACAAGAAGTTCCTGGACTCTAGTGTGTTTAAGTGAGTCAATCTCTGATAAAAGTTCCATAATATCAGCAAGAAATACAAGGGAACAAGGGAGGATAAAAAAAAAAAAAAAAAAAAAAGGGATCAAACACAATAAATATTAAGGAAGGAATGGGGCCAATCTCAGTCAAAAGATTAATTGTTCAAATGACACAATCTGCCAGGGGACAGTCCAAATATAAGGTGCAGCAGCCTAAAAAGTTTGCTTAAAACAATAGATCCAGAAAAATGTGTATATCCAGGGCGCTCCAAGCATTTGAATCCTGACAGATAAGGTCTGTGTTGGAGAGGGTAGCAAATCTTCACACACTTTAGGCAGCACTCAGGGAGACAAGCAATCTCTAATGGAAACAGAAAAACAAACAAGGCGCCTCTAAGTGCAGAAGTATAAAACTTTTAATATCCCCTAAAAGGGTTAAAAACACTTACAAGATAGTGGATGAAACAGGCATGTAGTAGGTAAGTGCGTCCAGGAGATGTTCCAGTGGCAGGGCAGTCCCAGTCTCTGATGTTAAAGCTTCCAGGAAAGTCCACGATAACAGCTGATTGTGCTGTGAATGTTCAGAGGACACAGTAACGCTGGAGCCTGGGGATGATGTCAGAGGAAGCGAGACAGAAACCAGCATGGAACACGAACAGGAAGTGGACAGGAAGTGTGTCATGGAGGCGGGACGCGTTTCGGAACAGCTCATTGGTTCCTTCTTCAGCCAGTGACGATGGTTCCATAAGGGCTAGACTTCTTATAGTCTATGTGTTATAATGGGGGCGGGACTAGTGGACGTCAATCAAATAAAAAGCAACACAGTGTTTTAGCAGCAGAACGCTGCCAAATGACTATACACTGTTTACACACACACAAATAAAAATAATAATAAAATAATAATAATAAAAATAAAAACAACAATAGGAGGAGGACCATAGCTGGACAGCATAATAGGACAAAATCTGCATACTACTTATTGCTCAGTTTGCATACAAATTTTTTGTTGGGGGGAAAAAATAAAAAATAAAAAAAAATGATGTATGACATAAATATTTAAACATATAACATAATCTATTTTGGACGATATTAAAATCCATATAAATTACAGTTAAAACAGGGGAATTATTATCAGGGAGAATAAGGATATGCATACACATATGTATGTATACATAAAAAACGCATGAAAAACACATAATACACCAGACATAAAGGGAGTTAAAAACGGGTGAATTATTATCAGGGAGATAAGAATATGTATACACACATATATATATATATACACATACACACATATACATATATATATATATATAATAAAAAATAAAAAAATATAAACGCATGAGAAACGCATAGTACACCAGACATAGAAGAGGATGAACAATATAGAGGATTGCTTTATACAATGGCACTAATTTCAAAATCCTCATTTAACCCACCAGGGGCCAAAACACTTAAAGAAAAAATCCAAAACATTTCCCTACGACAAAGCTTGCGAAAGCGCTCAGCTGATGGTAGGTCTCTGGGCATTGCCTCAATCACCCAAACCGAAAGACCTTCAGTAGATTTTTGGTGATGTTCAAGGTAGTGCCTAGGGACACTATGATTGTCTAAACCATCGGTAATAAAACGGCGGTGTTCACCAAACCGTTTGCGCAGTGGTCTAATGGTTCGCCCTACATAGAACAAACCACAAGGACATGTCAAGCAATATACTACATGGTCAGAGGAACAAGTCTGGAAACCTTTGATGGGGTAAGTTTTTCCTTTTACACTGAAGTCCTTCTGGCCATGCTTGACAAACCTACAGGTCTTACAAAGGGGTTTTCGGCACTGATACATGCCTGAAATAGCTAAAAATGTAGGGATAGAATACCCTGGCGGTAAGGGTTTTTCTTTTAACTTACTTGGTGCCACTTTACCTTTTATGTTAGGGGCCTTTCTATAGACAAATTTTGGTATTACCAGTGGCTTCTCACAATATGTTGACCAGTTCCTCCAGCCACTTGCTCAATCAATGCAGTCTTATATTAGAGATGGTACTCACTTGTTACAACTCCTCTCTCCTTATTCTTGGGAGCCCACTTACCTGTGGGTTTCACTTGATGTCCAGTCTCTGTACACCTCCATACCACACGATGTGGGATTGCGTGCTGTCCAATCCTTTTTATGTCAGGATCCCTTATTGAATTCCAGGCAAGCATCCTTTATTTTAGAGGCAACTGCTTTTTGCCTCACTCATAATTACTTTCAATTTGAAAAAGACTTCTTTCTGCAGGTAAACGGGACTGCGATGGGAGCTAATTTTGCGCCATCATATGCAAATATTACTATGGGATACTGGGAATCTTCCTACATTTGGCATAACAACCCCTTTTCATCTCACATCGTGTTTTATGGAAGATATATAGATGACGTGATCATTATCTGGGATGGCAGTGTATCCTCAGTCTCTGATTTTGTTGCTCACTGTAACAACAATAATATGGGTCTCAATTTCACTTCAGTCATAGACGAACATCAGTTGGCCTTTCTTGATCTGGAGCTCTTCTTTATTGGGAAGGACATCCATGCCAGGAATTTTACTAAGCCTACGGCGGGTAATTCATTTCTTAATTATAAAAGTTGCCATCACCCTCAGTGGCTTAACAATATACCTAAAAGCCAGTATTGCAGATTGAAAAAGAACTGCACTAGGGATACCGATTATGAGACTCAAAGTAAGATCTTGGAGGGAAAATTTCTTGATAAAGAATTCCCTGCCGATATTGTAAAAACAGCCTATTCCTTTTATAAAGATACGTCGATTTCATCACGTCCTAAGATCCAAGCCGACACTAGCACTAACAATAAAAATGATATACGGTTTATCACTCAATTTCACTCCCGCCACAGACAGATGGAGGGCATCGTGCGGAAACATTGGCCCTTATTGTTGCAGGATGAACACCTTGTCCCTGCTTTATCAAAAAAGCCAAAATTTGTCTATAGAAAGGCCCCTAACATAAAAGGTAAAGTGGCACCAAGTAAGTTAAAAGAAAAACCCTTACCGCCAGGGTATTCTATCCCTACATTTTTAGCTATTTCAGGCATGTATCAGTGCCGAAAACCCCTTTGTAAGACCTGTAGGTTTGTCAAGCATGGCCAGAAGGACTTCAGTGTAAAAGGAAAAACTTACCCCATCAAAGGTTTCCAGACTTGTTCCTCTGACCATGTAGTATATTGCTTGACATGTCCTTGTGGTTTGTTCTATGTAGGGCGAACCATTAGACCACTGCGCAAACGGTTTGGTGAACACCGCCGTTTTATTACCGATGGTTTAGACAATCATAGTGTCCCTAGGCACTACCTTGAACATCACCAAAAATCTACTGAAGGTCTTTCGGTTTGGGTGATTGAGGCAATGCCCAGAGACCTACCATCAGCTGAGCGCTTTCGCAAGCTTTGTCGTAGGGAAATGTTTTGGATTTTTTCTTTAAGTGTTTTGGCCCCTGGTGGGTTAAATGAGGATTTTGAAATTAGTGCCATTGTATAAAGCAATCCTCTATATTGTTCATCCTCTTCTATGTCTGGTGTACTATGCGTTTCTCATGCGTTTATATTTTTTTATTTTTTATTATATATATATATATATGTATATGTGTGTATGTGTATATATATATATATATGTGTGTATACATATTCTTATCTCCCTGATAATAATTCACCCGTTTTTAACTCCCTTTATGTCTGGTGTATTATGTGTTTTTCATGCGTTTTTTATGTATACATACATATGTGTATGCATATCCTTATTCTCCCTGATAATAATTCCCCTGTTTTAACTGTAATTTATATGGATTTTAATATCGTCAAAAATAGATTATGTTATATGTTTAAATATTTATGTCATACATCATTTTTTTTTTATTTTTTATTTTTTCCCCCCAACAAAAAATTTGTATGCAAACTGAGCAATAAGTAGTATGCAGATTTTGTCCTATTATGCTGTCCAGCTATGGTCCTCCTCCTATTGTTGTTTTTATTTTTATTATTATTATTTTATTATTATTTTTATTTGTGTGTGTGTAAACAGTGTATAGTCATTTGGCAGCGTTCTGCTGCTAAAACACTGTGTTGCTTTTTATTTGATTGACGTCCACTAGTCCCGCCCCCATTACAACACATAGACTATAAGAAGTCTAGCCCTTATGGAACCATCGTCACTGGCTGAAGAAGGAACCAATGAGCTGTTCCGAAACGCGTCCCGCCTCCATGACACACTTCCTGTCCACTTCCTGTTCGTGTTCCATGCTGGTTTCTGTCTCGCTTCCTCTGACATCATCCCCAGGCTCCAGCGTTACTGTGTCCTCTGAACATTCACAGCACAATCAGCTGTTATCGTGGACTTTCCTGGAAGCTTTAACATCAGAGACTGGGACTGCCCTGCCACTGGAACATCTCCTGGACGCACTTACCTACTACATGCCTGTTTCATCCACTATCTTGTAAGTGTTTTTAACCCTTTTAGGGGATATTAAAAGTTTTATACTTCTGCACTTAGAGGCGCCTTGTTTGTTTTTCTGTTTCCATTAGAGATTGCTTGTCTCCCTGAGTGCTGCCTAAAGTGTGTGAAGATTTGCTACCCTCTCCAACACAGACCTTATCTGTCAGGATTCAAATGCTTGGAGCGCCCTGGATATACACATTTTTCTGGATCTATTGTTTTAAGCAAACTTTTTAGGCTGCTGCACCTTATATTTGGACTGTCCCCTGGCAGATTGTGTCATTTGAACAATTAATCTTTTGACTGAGATTGGCCCCATTCCTTCCTTAATATTTATTGTGTTTGATCCCTTTTTTTTTTTTTTTTTTTTATCCTCCCTTGTTCCCTTGTATTTCTTGCTGATATTATGGAACTTTTATCAGAGATTGACTCACTTAAACACACTAGAGTCCAGGAACTTCTTGTCATTTTTCCGAATGATTTTTTTAAACCGCTCCCCCAATTTAGTCACGCACAATATGGTGCTTTATGCCATTCGTTTCAAAGATTGGAGAAATTGCTCACCTCTGCCAATCAACAATGGTGGGATGAATTTTTTCTTCAAAAATATATATCTGCTCATATTACTCCTAGAGGCCTTAGGATTTTAAAAACATGTTCCTTTTTAGATACGGCACAACAGAAAGAATGGTCCTCTATCTCTGAATTTTGTACTAATAAGTGGATCAGTATTATTATAATACAGAGACACATTAAATATGAACAAGTGGTACACCAGATACAGATCCTGATCTCTCAAATCATGGAATTGACCTCTCACTTACCTACCTATTGGCTATCTACCATCACTAAAAAAATCAATAAGAGAGAAGACCTCCTCACTAAATTTAAACTTGGAAAATTCCGGAGAGATTTGGGTGATTATAATAAAAACAATATATTCTCATGGAAACGTACATCTAATTGTAATATTCCATCTCTTATGGATATTAACCCATATGCCCCTATAGTTAACCAGCATCCGAAAACTATAGCACACGATAGAGTGCCCCTCAAGTCTCCTACATCTCTATCACTACCTAACCTACAGAGAAAGGACACCAAAAAGGTACCCCCAGTATTACATTCATCCATACCTGGTGTTGACCTACCACCTAGCCATACACAGGTAATTTCTAGTTCCAATCACAGGATATCTTCTCCTCCCTCTTTTCATACAGATGAAATTAATACGAGTACCACGATGCCTATTCATATAAATGACACTAACATTATCACTTCAATGCCTACTTTATCTGTTGACCAAACATCATCTAACTTACCTATAACCTTTGGTCCAAATTCCTTATATGTACCCACTACTAGTGGAGCCCAATCTTTTGAATCCCCTCCGGTCTCTTTTTTAGTATTAGACCTCCCCCGGACCAAACCTTTAAAAAGAAAGCACGAAGCAGAGGATGCCGGGGTAGAGGAAGTAGATCCAAGTCCAGACCACAGGAAAAAGAGAGTACAGTAAAAATCTTCAATCTCTCGACACACCAGCTGTCTAGTGACGAAATCTCTTTACTCAGTCGGGGCCTTAATTTTGCACCTTCTGCTCAACCAAACCCCTTTCTTTTATTTACTGATTTAAATAAGTTTATACGTCGTCTTACTTTAAAACGATTTTTTAATATAAAGTCTACCCACCACATGCCTAATCAATCTGAGGTTTACCCTATTCCAGCCAGTCCCCTGTGTAATGACAATATGACTCATGATGATCATGTCTGTTTAGCTCTCTTAGAAGACCTTTATTGTCCTAATACTGAACCTGACTATGAGCATTCTGCCAGGGCCTCTTTGTTTGATAGTTCAGTGAATGACCAAATACAGTATACCCAGTATCTTATGACCTCGCCACCAATTCAGAATACCAAATTCAGACCTGTCTCCGTCTTTTATCCCACAAAGTCTAAAGGTTCCTGTATTGATGCCTTTTACCGTATAGTACACGCAGAGATTCAAGAGATGTGTATCTCAGGTAAAAATAAGACTGCCCATAATCTCACTCAGTCTGAAAAGAAGGCTCTTGAGGCCCTTACCAATAATTTTAATTTAACAATTAAATCTGCTGACAAGGGAGGGGGTATAGTCGTCCAGAATAGATTAGATTATGTCACAGAGGCAAATAGACTCTTGTCGGACAGTAACACATACATGAAATTGCAGACTGACCCCTTGCCTCGTTTTACTATAGAAGCTGCTTCCCTTGTCAAGGATGCACTCCGTGATGCTGTTATTACTAAATATGAAGCTTCTTTTTTAGTTGGGACCGTTCATTTTACCCCATATTTTTATCACCTACCCAAGGTGCATAAAAATCAAACTAATCCCCCCGGACGACCTATAGTGGCAGCAATGGGAAGTATTACCAGTGGCTTCTCACAATATGTTGACCAGTTCCTCCAGCCACTTGCTCAATCAATGCAGTCTTATATTAGAGATGGTACTCACTTGTTACAACTCCTCTCTCCTTATTCTTGGGAGCCCACTTACCTGTGGGTTTCACTTGATGTCCAGTCTCTGTACACCTCCATACCACACGATGTGGGATTGCGTGCTGTCCAATCCTTTTTATGTCAGGATCCCTTATTGAATTCCAGGCAAGCATCCTTTATTTTAGAGGCAACTGCTTTTTGCCTCACTCATAATTACTTTCAATTTGAAAAAGACTTCTTTCTGCAGGTAAACGGGACTGCGATGGGAGCTAATTTTGCGCCATCATATGCAAATATTACTATGGGATACTGGGAATCTTCCTACATTTGGCATAACAACCCCTTTTCATCTCACATCGTGTTTTATGGAAGATATATAGATGACGTGATCATTATCTGGGATGGCAGTGTATCCTCAGTCTCTGATTTTGTTGCTCACTGTAACAACAATAATATGGGTCTCAATTTCACTTCAGTCATAGACGAACATCAGTTGGCCTTTCTTGATCTGGAGCTCTTCTTTATTGGGAAGGACATCCATGCCAGGAATTTTACTAAGCCTACGGCGGGTAATTCATTTCTTAATTATAAAAGTTGCCATCACCCTCAGTGGCTTAACAATATACCTAAAAGCCAGTATTGCAGATTGAAAAAGAACTGCACTAGGGATACCGATTATGAGACTCAAAGTAAGATCTTGGAGGGAAAATTTCTTGATAAAGAATTCCCTGCCGATATTGTAAAAACAGCCTATTCCTTTTATAAAGATACGTCGATTTCATCACGTCCTAAGATCCAAGCCGACACTAGCACTAACAATAAAAATGATATACGGTTTATCACTCAATTTCACTCCCGCCACAGACAGATGGAGGGCATCGTGCGGAAACATTGGCCCTTATTGTTGCAGGATGAACACCTTGTCCCTGCTTTATCAAAAAAGCCAAAATTTGTCTATAGAAAGGCCCCTAACATAAAAGGTAAAGTGGCACCAAGTAAGTTAAAAGAAAAACCCTTACCGCCAGGGTATTCTATCCCTACATTTTTAGCTATTTCAGGCATGTATCAGTGCCGAAAACCCCTTTGTAAGACCTGTAGGTTTGTCAAGCATGGCCAGAAGGACTTCAGTGTAAAAGGAAAAACTTACCCCATCAAAGGTTTCCAGACTTGTTCCTCTGACCATGTAGTATATTGCTTGACATGTCCTTGTGGTTTGTTCTATGTAGGGCGAACCATTAGACCACTGCGCAAACGGTTTGGTGAACACCGCCGTTTTATTACCGATGGTTTAGACAATCATAGTGTCCCTAGGCACTACCTTGAACATCACCAAAAATCTACTGAAGGTCTTTCGGTTTGGGTGATTGAGGCAATGCCCAGAGACCTACCATCAGCTGAGCGCTTTCGCAAGCTTTGTCGTAGGGAAATGTTTTGGATTTTTTCTTTAAGTGTTTTGGCCCCTGGTGGGTTAAATGAGGATTTTGAAATTAGTGCCATTGTATAAAGCAATCCTCTATATTGTTCATCCTCTTCTATGTCTGGTGTACTATGCGTTTCTCATGCGTTTATATTTTTTTATTTTTTATTATATATATATATATATGTATATGTGTGTATGTGTATATATATATATATATGTGTGTATACATATTCTTATCTCCCTGATAATAATTCACCCGTTTTTAACTCCCTTTATGTCTGGTGTATTATGTGTTTTTCATGCGTTTTTTATGTATACATACATATGTGTATGCATATCCTTATTCTCCCTGATAATAATTCCCCTGTTTTAACTGTAATTTATATGGATTTTAATATCGTCAAAAATAGATTATGTTATATGTTTAAATATTTATGTCATACATCATTTTTTTTTATTTTTTATTTTTTCCCCCCAACAAAAAATTTGTATGCAAACTGAGCAATAAGTAGTATGCAGATTTTGTCCTATTATGCTGTCCAGCTATGGTCCTCCTCCTATTGTTGTTTTTATTTTTATTATTATTATTTTATTATTATTTTTATTTGTGTGTGTGTAAACAGTGTATAGTCATTTGGCAGCGTTCTGCTGCTAAAACACTGTGTTGCTTTTTATTTGATTGACGTCCACTAGTCCCGCCCCCATTACAACACATAGACTATAAGAAGTCTAGCCCTTATGGAACCATCGTCACTGGCTGAAGAAGGAACCAATGAGCTGTTCCGAAACGCGTCCCGCCTCCATGACACACTTCCTGTCCACTTCCTGTTCGTGTTCCATGCTGGTTTCTGTCTCGCTTCCTCTGACATCATCCCCAGGCTCCAGCGTTACTGTGTCCTCTGAACATTCACAGCACAATCAGCTGTTATCGTGGACTTTCCTGGAAGCTTTAACATCAGAGACTGGGACTGCCCTGCCACTGGAACATCTCCTGGACGCACTTACCTACTACATGCCTGTTTCATCCACTATCTTGTAAGTGTTTTTAACCCTTTTAGGGGATATTAAAAGTTTTATACTTCTGCACTTAGAGGCGCCTTGTTTGTTTTTCTGTTTACACTGTCTTCTAATACTGAGCCATTTCCTGCTCTGAGAAGAAGATCATCCAGATAGCCCACGACAGCAATGCCTTGCTGTCTCAGCAAGCTAGAACCGGCACAAGCACCTTAGTGAACACCCTCGGTGCCGGGGCTAGGCCGAAAGGAAGAGCCACAAATCGATAGTGGACCTCGTCGATCGCAAGCGCAGATCGGAACATACAAGTAGGCGTCCTTGATTTCCAAGGTCGCCAGAAAATCCCCTTGACGGAGTGTACTGACCACCGTGCGAATGGATTCCATGCGGAACTTTTGCACCTTCACGAAGGCATTCAGGACCTGGAGGTCCCTGATAGGCCGAACCCCGTCCCTTTTTTGGAACGACAAACAATTCGAGTAGAATCCCTGAAACCTCTCCTGTGACGGAACCGGCACAATCACTCCGGACCTCAAACCTGGATAGGCACCATAGGGCCACCCGACAGGCAGGAAGGAGAGGAAGATTCGAGGGAAGAATCTGTCTGGTATTAGGAACGGAACCTATCCTGTAACCTGAGGTGATCACCTCGCACACCCACCAGTAGGAGATCCGGGAGGTCCATTGATCCGTGGACCTGCAAAGTCGTCCCCCCTACCCCAGAGTCGGGAGGGGGCAAGACTTCACGCGGAGGCGGGCTAGGGAGCCGGCTTGTTCGGCATACGCACCCAGGGGCGCACGTGTCCACCAGCCGTACCGCTGTCAGTCTGGGGGGGCCTCCCCGTTGACTGACGAAAAAACACCCTTTTTTTCTGGAAAGGAAGGACCCTGCTTATAGCGGCCTCCTTGCCAGCCTGAGGAAGAACAGTGCTTTTACCTCCCGTGACATCCTTGATGATGTCATCCAGCGCAGCACCGAAAAGCCTACCACCTTTTAATGGTAAACCCTTCCGAGGCTTTTTAGAAGCTAGGTCAGCAGACCAGCATTTCAACCAGATCAGACCACGCAATACCCTGAGTTATAAGGGGCCGCGTCAAACGTGGCGTCGCCACATAAACCAGGCCCTGCACCATTTGTGGGCCAGAGCAATAGTGTCTGGAGGAAGTTCATGCTCCTGTACAGTTGCCCATCCCGCAAGTGTTGGAGACACAAGGGTCGCCGCTACCACAAGCCATAGGGCGGACCCCAACAAGGCAAACATGGCTCTACTCACCACTTCTGACCTCCTGTGAGTGGGGTCCTTAATGCAGGAGTCCCCTCCACCGGGAGAATGGTGGCCTTGTTCAACCGGGCGACTGGAGGGTCGACCACTGGGGGAGAAGCCCACGTTTTAAGTAGGGCATCCTCAAAAGGGGTATCTGATAGACAAACGCCGTGGGACCATAAAAGACTTCTGCGGCTTTTTCCCCAGACCTTGTCAGTGAGCTGGTCAAAGAAAGGTACATATTGAAAAAAAACACTTTTTAGAAGGCCCGGCCCTAAGGAACCAGAGGAGACCGTCCGCCTGAGGTTCTGCATCCGCAGCATTTAGCTTGCGAGTGTTCCTCACTGCAGTAATGAGTTCACAAAACAAGCACCCTGTCATTTACTGACACAGAACTGGAGTTTTCCTTGCAAGGAATGTCCTGTTCAAAACCATCAAATAAATATTCAGAGCTAGGGTCCTGAGCGGTAATGGCTAGGCCCATATCTGAATCAGCGCACATCCCCCCCTTTTTTTTTTTTGTGGAAAAAAAGTGGGGATAGGGGCTTTTTTGCTCCCTTGCGCTCACACACTGCTTCCTCCTGGTCAGTTAATGATACCAGGACTGCCGACAACTGGTCCCTAAGGACCGCAGGTGCAGGAGCACTGCCAGTTGTCTCTAACAATGTGAAGAAACAGGTGAACCAGACTCCAATATTGCCACACTCTGAGACCTTAGTCACCATTACAGTGAATAATACAGCCCACCCACAGGCCGTGCTGGGGCTGAGGAGGGGATACCTGGAGTACTCACCACCCCTAGGGACCGCTCGGTACCGCTGTATGAGCCGCGCTGTAGCGCTGTATGAGTTGTGCTGTAGCGCTGTATGAGTCGCGCTGTAGCGCTGGTGCAGCCTGTGGTGAAGAATCTGTGAGGATGTGTGTATTTCGCGCCGTACAGCAGCGCTGCTAGAGGCCGAAAACGAAAGTGAAAGTGCCACGGCTACAAGAAAATGGCCGCCGGGCACCAGTATAACTGCATTAAGCCCCAGCCAAAATGGCCGCCAATGGCGCACTTTTTAAAAATAAAACACTGCGCCAATGGCGCACAGAAAACAACACAGCCAGTCCCCCAGAACACTTCCCAAGAAAAATAACAGTCATGGAGCGGCCCCCCCAGGGCAGAGTGACCCCCCAAGCATCCCCACACAGCACAACAGCACAACAGGGTGCAGAGAGCAGCATAAAAGGGGGGAGACAGGGAGAACCCCCCACACACAGGAACACAGCCAGCATGTACTCACCTTGCAGCAGGAGAGACTACTTACCCGTCCCGCAAGCACCTTGGAGAACACCCCCGGTGCCAATAGAGGGACTCACTGGCTTGTTTCAGACAGGCCTATCACAGAGTCGTACTGCGTAGCTGTCGGCCCGGTCCACCGCGAAAGATACAGTAGGTACTGTTCGATCTTGAGAGGACCGCGGGAGCATGAAAGCAACCCGGCCACCCCTGGAGCCATGGGGTATGTCGTGAACTGAGTCTCACGCACACAAGGCGAGGATCAGCACGCTCGATGGCCGGACAGGGAAGACTACGAGGATACTAGTGTACCCAACCTGTTGCCCAGCCGACAGTTGATTGAAGGTCTCAAAAATAAAATAATAAATTTCCCAAAGGAATAAAAATTAAAAGTAAAATCTTCCAGGAGACTGGCTCCTGAGAGAGCCACGTCTTCTCCTTCTGCTAGGCAGAAAAAAACTGAGGTCTGCTAGCTGCAGGTGTGAGGGTAATGTCCGGAGAGACCGCCCCCCTGGGCAGGGCTGTTCAGCTCTGGTTTGTTCTGGAATGTTTTAACATTTAACATTCTGCCTAGGTCTTCTCCTGCAAGCAGGGACATATACCCACGTGTAAAGTGTAAGAGACGCCGTGTCGGTCCATGGATGATAAGAGAAAAAAAGATTTTTTTGTACTCACTGTAAAATCCTTTTCTCTGACGTCCATGGACTGACACATCATCTTCAATCTTGACAAAGTGGGTTATGTTCCTGCTCATAGGAGAAGACTAGGCAGAATGTTAGATGTTTTAACATACATTCCATTACCAGAGCTGAACCGCCCCACCCAGGGGGCGGTCCCTCCGGACATAACCCTGCAGCCAGCAGCCTCAGTTCGTATTAAAGCAGTACAAACAAAAAAGGAGGGGTGGGTACTGTGTCAGTCCATGGACATCAGAGAAAAGGATTTTACGGTGAGTACAAAAAAAATCCTATTTTCTCTTACCGTCCATGGACTGACACAGCATCTTCAATCTTGACAAAGTGGGACGTTCCAAAGCAGTGTCAAAGAACAAGGGGTGGGAACAGTATCAAGGAAAAACCAAACTACACCCCAAACAAGCATAGCTCTTCAACGGAGGAGTTACAACTTTAAACAGCCGCCTGCAAAACTTGCGGCCGAAGGAAGCATCAGAAGATGCAGCCACATCAACCTTATAAAATGTTGAAAAGGTATGTGCGGATGACCAGGCTGCCGCCTTGCACACTGGTGCAACAGACGCTTGATGTTGAAAAGCCCAGGAAGCACCAATTGCCCTGCTTGAATGCGCCGTAACTGGAAAGGGAGGCGCCCGCCCCTTAAGGGCATAGGCCTGTATGACAGTCTGCCTGATCCACCGAGAAATGGTGGCAGACGAAACTGATTGGCCCTGTTTTGGATCAGACACAGACACAAATAGCGAGTCAGACTTCCGAATCAAAGACGTAGCAGACAGGTACACCCGCAAGGCACGTACCACGTCCAACGTGTGGAGCGCAAACTTTCTGGGATGCGAAGGACGAGGACATAAAGACACCTCATTAAGGTGGAAGGCCGAGACCACCTTTGGGAGAAAAGAAGGCTGCGGGCGTAGCACCGCCTTATCCTTATGGAGGACCAAGTATAGTGGTTTGCAAGACAAGGCCGCCAATTCAGAAACCCTTCTGACAGAAGTAATGGCTACTAGGAAAGCCACCTTCTGAGACAAAGTTAAGAGAGGAATCTCTCTGATGTTTCTTAAAAAGGAGGCTCCTGAAGAACCGAGAGCACCAAATTCAAATCCCAAGGAGGAAGAGGTGGTTTAATAGGCGGGAGCACATGGCGGACCCTCCGTACGAAGAATGGCCTGCAAGCCGAAATCTGACCCTTAATGGTGCTTACAGCAAGCTTTTTGTCCACACCATGCTGTAAGAACAGCAGGATCTTGGGAACGGAATACGTCCGTGGACGCCAATCCAGCTCCTCGCACATAGCAATGTAGGCTCTCCAGGTACGGTGGTATATCTTCCTGGAGGAAGATTTATGTGCCCTCAGCATGGCCGAGATGACCGAATCTGAGAGACCACGGTCCTTCAGCACCTGGCTTTCAATAGCCATGCCGTTAAAGCCAGTGACTGTAAAGCAGGATGAAGTATGGGACCTTGAGACAGAAGGTCCTCCTGCACAGGCAGTCGCCATGGAACGTCCGCCACTAAGCACACAAGATCGGTGTACCAAGGACGCCGAGGCCAATCTGGAGCGATGAGGATCACCGGAATCCCCTTGGCCTCCACCCTGCAAAGAAGACGAAGAAGCAACTTCAGTGGAGGATAGGCACAAATCAACCGATACCGACCCCACGGGGCCACCAACGCGTCTGACGCGGCTGCACAGGACCCTGGACCTGGCCACGAATCTCGACACCTTGCGATTG
Source organism: Rana muscosa (assembly GCA_029206835.1). Lineage (NCBI taxonomy): Eukaryota > Metazoa > Chordata > Amphibia > Anura > Ranidae > Rana > Rana muscosa. The sequence goes on along the minus strand of CM055124.1, from coordinate 53,138,082 downwards.
AGTCGAGAGGCCAATAGGTCCACATCCGGCTTGCCCCACCTCCGGCAAAGGAGGTGAAACACCTCCGGATGCAAGGACCATTCCCCCTGGTCCAACATCTGGCGGCTCAGATAGTCCACCTGCCAGTTGTCTACTCCTGGAATGTAAACGGCCAACAGAGCCGGCACGCTTCTTTCCACCCACCTTAGGATGTGAGCGACCTCGGACGCCGCAGCTGAGCTCCGAATTCCCCCCTGATGGTTGACATAAGCCACCGCCGCGGCGTTGTCCGACTGGATCCTGACTGAGCGTCCCTGCAGTCTCCTTGACCACGAGGAGAGGCACAGTCTGATTGCCTGGAGTTCCAGGACATTGATCGGTAGACGGGACTCGTCCGGAGTCCAGAGCCCTTGAGCTGACAGAACTCCCCAGACTCCGCCCCAGCCCGAAAGACTGGCGTCCGTCGTGATCACAGTCCACTGGACAGGAAGGAACGACTTCCCTGACCGAAGGGCCGGGAGATCTCAGCCACCACGTTAGGGATGCTCTGACCAGGTGACTCATCTGGATCTGACGATCCAGTGATAATGGAGACTTGTTCCAGCAAAATAGGATCTCCTTTTGTAAGACTCGAGTGTGGAATTGGGCATACGGCACCACCTCGAAGGAAGCCACCATGAGTCCCAGGACCCTCATGCAAAAACGGAGTGACGACCATTTGCGGGCCGTCGGCACCCGTACCACAGTCTGTAATTTTTCTGAGGGTAGAAATACCCTCGCCTCCAAGGAGTCCAGGATCAATCCTAGGTACTCCAGACGCTGAGTCGGAACCAGGACCGACTTCTGAATGTTCAGCAGCCCGCTGAAATTCTCGGAGGGCCTGACTGGCTATCACCACATTTTCCTCTAATTCTGAGCCAGAGTCTGCTCTCAGAAGAAGATAGTCTAGATAGCCGACGATAGCAATGCCTCGCTGTCTCAGCAAAGCTAGAATCGGGGCAAGCACCTTGGTGAAAACCCGTGGTGCTGACGCCAAACCGAAGGGAAGAGCCACAAACTGATAGTGGTCTTCGCCTATCGCGAAGCACAGAAACTTCTGGTGACCCGCGCAGATTGGGACATGCAAGTAGCCGTCCTTGATGTCCAAAGACGCCAGAAAATCCCCCGGGTGGAGCGCAGCAATCACAGAGCGAATGGAATTCCATGCGGAATTTCTGAACCTTCACAAAGGCATTTAGGGCCTTGGAGGTCCAGAATTGGACGGACTCCGTCCTTCTTTGGGACCACAAACAGATTCAAATAAAATCCCTGAAACCTCTTCTTTGCCGGTACCGTCACAACAACTCTGCACCTCAGCAAGTCCTGCACTGCCCCTAATAGGGCAGCCCGACGCGCCGGAGGGGAGAGAGATTTGAGGGAAAGAATCTGTCTGGTGGCCAGAAAAGGAACTCTATTCTGTACCCCGAGTTGACCACCTCGCATACCCACCGGTCGGAGATCCAGGAAGTCCACCGGTCAGTGAACCTGCAAAGTCGTCCCCCCACCCCAGAGTCGGGCGGGGGCAAGACTTCATGCGGTGGCGGGCTTGCTTGCCGGCTTGTTCGGCTTACGCACCCAGGGACGCTTCTGTCCTCCAGCCGCACTCTTGTCAGTCCGGGGAGAATTTTCCCGCGGGATCTGACTTACGAAAAAACCTCTTCTGAGTGGGAAAGGAAGGACCCGGCTTACGGCGCGGCTCCTTTGCCTTAGTAGGCTGAGGAAGAAGGGTGCTCTTACCCCCTGTGACAATTTTTAATAATGTCATCCAGGGAAGCACCAAATAGCCTTCCGCCCTTGAAAGGCAAATCCATCAGAGGCCAGGTCAGCAGACCAGCATTTTAACCAGATCAAACCACCGCAGACACCGAGGCCCTAGAGATTAGGGGGGCAACGTCCATAGTGGCATCGCACACATACACCAGGCCCTGTACCATTTGGTAGGCCAGTGCAATGCAATCCGGAGAAAGCTTATGCTCCTGCACAGTCTGGTGCAGAATCTTCGCCCATTCCGTGAGTGTCACACCAGGGTCTCCACTATAAGTGGACGTAGCGCGGATCCCAGCATGGTGAACATGGCTCTGCTCACCACTTCCGACCTCCTATCAGTAGGGTGCTTAAAGGCAGGGGTCCCCTCAACCAGGAGAGTTGTGGCTTTATTCGATCGGGCGACCGGGGGGGTCGACCACTGGAGGAGAGGCTTATTTTTTTAATCAGGCTCTCCTCAAAGGGGTACCTAACCGCCAGACACTGCGAGACCACAAAGGGCTTCTGCGGTTTGTCCCAAACCTGGTCTATGAATCTGTCAAAGAAGGGTGTATAGGGAAAAACCTTCTTAGAAGGATTAACGTTACATGAACCAAAAGGAGACTGCCTCCACCAGAGGTTCTTCAGCCGCAGCCTCCAGCTTGAGAGTGTCCCTCACAGCATCAATGAGTTCACTAACAAGCTTCCTGTCATGTACTGACCCAGATAAGTGAGTCTTCCTCACAAGGAATGTCTTGGTCAAAAATATCCAAAAATTCAGAGCTAGGGTCCTTTGCCGCAGCAATGCCCATATCAGAATCAGAGCACTCCCCTGGAGGTGGTGTGGGGAGAGGGCGCTTTAAAGCTCCCTTGCGCTCGCACGCCGCTTCCATCCTGGCAACAAATGATTCCAGGACTGCCGACAACTGGTCCATAGGGACCGCAGGTGGAGAAGCACTGCTAGTTGCCTCTGACATGAATGGGGAAGCAGGTGACACTGACTCCATGATACCACAGCACCCTCTGAGTCTTTTTCAAAATGTAAGAAAAAAAGTCCACCCTCCGGCTGCACTGACTGTGGGGGGTTACCCATGGGACTCACCAACCCGGCTAGGACCGCTCGGTTCTGCTGCCTGTATCCCGCTCTCAGCGCGAGTGAACAGTGAAGTGACTGTGAGGAGAATTGCTCCATTCTTAGGCAGCAATAGAAGCCAACTAGCACCAAAAAAAGCGCGCAACTTCAAGAAAATGGCCGCCCAATGTTAAGTGCACCACAGCGTGGCCACGGCAAGATGGCCGCCAATGCAATTTTCTATATAAAAGAAAAAACATAGTAAAACATTGCGCCCAGCGGCACAAGAAAAAACAGAAGGCCCAGGTTGACATAAGAAGCATCCCCACATAGAATGCAGACCCCCATGGACCCCCACCAGGACAGAATGACCCCCAGGCACCCCCAGTCAGTGCACTCCAGAGCAAGGTGACAGAGAGTGGTAAAAACAAGGGGGAGACAGGGAAACCCCCCTACCATAGGAACACACAGCATGTACTCACCTGCTGAGGCAGGGGAAACAATACTTACCCGTCCAGCTAGGACCCACTGGTGTGTTCCTGACAGGCCTATCACAGTGCAGTACTGAGTAGCTGTAGGCCCGGTCCACTGTGAAAGATACAGCAAAACTGTTCAGACATATGTGGACCCTGGAGCAAAAAGCTCACCGGCCACCGCTGGAGCCGTGGGGTATGTTGTGGACTGATCTCACGCTGAGCGAGGATCAGCACGCTCGATGGTCGGACTGCGAAGACTACGAGGATAGCAACTAACCAACTTGTTGCCCAGCCGAATTCTCAAAAATAAAATAATAAAAATTCAAAAAGGAATAAAAATATTTCTTCAAGAGACTGGCTCCGAAGAGAGCCACGTCCTCTTCTCTGCTAGGCAGAAAAAAAAACTGAGGCTGCAGGTAGGAGGGTTATGTCCGGAGGGACCGCCCCTGGGCGGGGCTGTTCAGCTCTTGTAATGAAATGTATGTTAAAACATCTAACATTCTGCCTAGTCTTCTCCTATGAGCCGGAACATAACCTACTTTGTCAAGATTGAAGATGCTGTGTCAGTCCATGGACGGTAAGAGAAACATTTTTTCCTAACTTTAGGCCAATATGTATTCTTCTACATATTTTTGGTAAAAAAAAAAAAATCGCAATAAGCGTATATTGATCGGTTTGCAGAAAAGTTATAGTGTCGACAAAATAGGGGATAGATTTTTGGCATTTTTTACATATTTTTTTTTTTACTAGTAATGGCAGCGATCTGGGATTTTTAGCGGGACTGCAAGATTGCGGCGGACAGATTAGACACTTGACACTTTTTTGGGACCAGTGACATTTATACAGCAATCAGTGCTATAAAAATGCACAGATTACTGTAGAAATGTCACTGGCAGGGAAGGGGTTAACTGTGTTCCCTGGGAGGTGTTTCTAACTGTATGGGGGCTGGGCTGACTGGAGGAGGAGAGAGATCGCTGTTCCTAAGCACTAGGAACAAACGATCACTCTCAGCACCCCATCAGAACGGGGATCTGCCGTGTTTACGTTGACAGATCCCCATTCTGCCTCTGTGTGAAGCAAACGCTGGTGGCCAGTGGGCGCGATTTCCGCCGGCCACGCACACAGGATCTGGGGCCGCATGCACACATGCTATATCTATTACACGAAGCGACGTACAATAACGGCGATTCGTGTAATAGAGCCAACCTGCCACAGTACAACTGCGATGGCTGTCTGGTCTTTAAGTGGTTAAAGGGTTTAAGTGGAACAAAACTCTCTCAATTAACATTATTTTAATCCTTATGCTGCTAGCATTAGTAAATAGATAGGAAGATATATTATATTTACGTTTACATTTTTTCAGGTGCTTGCTGATTTCTGGCCTAGGCCAAAAGGATGTCATGCATCCCAGTAGACTTTGTGGGCATTTTTTCCCTTTCATTTGTGTAGGGGTACCCTCGTAAGGCTTGCTGAATGTTGTGGTCTGTCCGACACCCTTCCCAGCCAGGCACACAGCTCTCATTCACCCTCAGGCAGAAAACCAGTCCTTGAACTTTGTATTTTTATTGAGGGAATTTAACTTGGATAGGGTTAGGCTATTAATGAAATGCCCGACTGATTACAGAAAATGTATGGGACTAACTATATACACCTCAGGTATATACACCTCCACACTCCAGCACAACATTGCTTGCAAACTACCTCTCCTTAACACCTATAGCACATCACTTGCTTGCTCTTCCAGGACCAGCTAGCACTGAGATTTTAGGCCTGATACTGACTCAGCCAGGCCTTAGCAAATGCCCTTTACAGGCAGGGACCGTGGGCCCCTATAGTGTAGCAAAAATATGGTAGTCCTTGGTGCTAGCTGTCCTACATGTGGCTACTGCTCCCAGTACCACCTCTTCAGGCACTGCCAGCCCTCTTGCCTGCAGCAGCGTCTTTCCACTGCCCATGCCACCACAGTCCCCTGCACTGGCTCTGCACCCATCCCAGACTGCATCCTCACAGGCGTGCCTCCCCAGTCCTCTCCTGACTATGTATCATTCACCAACCCTCTTGGCTGCGACTTGTTGCTCCTCCCTTGAGATTTGCCCGGCAGTGCTCTCTCCTGCTGTCCTCTATTGCTCCTCCTGTCCAGCACACCTCTGTGGGTTGTAAGAGGGTCCCGTCCTCACCCGAGCCCAGGCCCGAGGTCACCCCCCCAGACTGGGGAGCTCCCTCAAAGGCCACGACAGCTTAGCACTCCATCTCAAGGTTCCCACTGAACAACTCCTCCCCAGCTGAGCTGACCCTGGGTATTTAAGGAGGCCTGTTCCCTGCCAATCCAAGTTGGGGATTGGTCAGGGCTCCTCAGAATACCCCAGGCAGCGCCACCTTTCCTCTCCTCCTTCCTTTTCAGAAGACACCAGAACATTCTGGAAAGAAGTGGGAGGTGTTGTTGATGCTGCCTGTGAGTCACCCAGCTCTGCTCTGGGTCACTCCCAACACAGATCAAAACATACACCCAGGCTTGGCTGCCAGCCAAGCCTGGAAATTGACCTACTCTAACAAAAAGCTGACCACTGCACTTCTAGCACACTAGAGGGTGCTACATCTGAAAGGGGGATAGAGGGGTTTTCTCAGCTAAGCACGCCCTCCTGCCTGCATGCCTGAGCTAAGGGCAGATGGATTCCAGGAAGTAAATTCTACATAAACTATCTGTCCTTACTCAAGATGGATGCAGCTACAGTAGAAACACTAGGGGTGGGGGTGTTTTTCAAAGCGATTTCTCAATAAAATAAAGCATGGAGACATTGATGGATGGGCGAGTTTGCTTTGAATAATACAAATGAATTAAATAGCATGCTCATTCTCCATAGACCCACTGTATACACAGCTCCCAACCGTCCCTGATTTCAAGGGACTGTCCCTCATTGGTCCCTCATTTTGGTCTGATCTATATAGTTGTATATGTAGCACCCTCTAGTGTGCTAGAATAGGTTGTAGATAGTTGTTAGTGTAGGTAAATTTTAGCCTGGCTAAGAGCCAAGCTCTGTTGAATCTGGGTTAGGGTGAGTGACTCAGGGAGGCTGAATGACTCAGCAAGCAGCGCCTCTGGTACATCCCCCTACTTGCTGGGACCTTAGAGAAGCTTCCAGAAGTATGGGTGGGAGGTTAGGAGGAGCCGCTTGGAATATTGATCAGGGCCCCAGCCAATCCCCAGCAAAGTGGGCTGGCAGGGGGCAGGCACCTCATAAATCCTTATGGATCATGCCAGCAGGGGCAGTCAGGTGGAAGATGGAGAAGGAGGGAGGAGGAGGCTGTTGATGGCCCTTGAGGGTGCCCCCTTGTCTGGAGGAGAGGGTGACCTCAAGCCTGGGGCTCAGGTGCTAGAGGGATCCTCTAACACATGGAGGAATTCTGTCCTGGATGCACCTATTTAAGGTTCCAGCTACAGACTGCTAAGGTCTGAGGGCCGCAGGTTGGGTACCATCAGGCATTAATGTTCTAATCACTAAGCCTTCTGGTTTCCCCACCTCCTTCTGGGCACTACTGCCCTCCCACCAACACCCACTGCTGATCACCATAGTACCCCCACCCTCCCGAGCATCAGTGTTGCCCTCTCATCCCCCCAGGTCAAGGTTCTATTGCTATATTTGTCCCTACTGGATAGATAACCCCTCTATTTGCCCTGAAGACCATGTCACAGAGACAGGAAGTTAGGGGAAATCCCCAAAATTTTAATTGTCATTAAAGCAAGAGGTACTGTAAGGGAAACATCTTCCAATGGGGTCACCTGTTCATGTGCCTACTTTCTAAGATGGGTATTTGGTATCCATCATTTGGAGAGATTTTCCGCTCATTTCCCGTTGAGTCTCTAAGAGCCTGTTCATGCCAAAATTTGGTGCTGGAAAACCGCCCCGCGTTCAAAAACACACTGCACTCACGATCTGCAGCAGGCAACTGCAGTGTGTTTGCCTGCACCAGATCACATGGTACAGAAATACCATGCGCTCCGATTGCAGTTATTTTTTTACAGTAGGGTATGCAGGGCTTTTTTTCTCAGAGAATAGGTGCCAGAACTCTATGGCCCCATGCACACGAGACGCTGTTGAACGCGTGTTCATAGGCAGTTGGACACTTTTTTCAACTGCTCCTGAACACATTCAATGTTATCCTATGTGTCCATGCACACAGTCTCATTTATTGCCGTTTTTAGGCAGTTGCGTTTAACCTCTTTTTTCCAGAAGCAAAAAAATGGGTTCAGACACAAAAGTTTTCCACGTTTCAGGCGCAAAACGCGGCTAAACGCCGCTAAACGCGGTACCGGCGTTTTGCCGCGTTTTTGTTTATAAGCATTTTTAAAGGTGACCTATTTTTTTTACATTAGAAATCTCAAAAATGATGGCAAATGATGAAAAACTATTAAAAAAAAAACTGTAATTGCTTGCATTGCACTGTAGACAATCCACAACTTGTGGCAGGTGATGTGGCAAGTGGACAATCCACAACTTGTGACAGGTAACATGGCAAGTGGACAATCCACAACTTGTGGCAGGTGATGTTGCCAGGTGACGTGGCAGGTGGAAATCCACAAATTGTGGCAGGTGACGTGGCCAGGTGACGTGGCAGGTGACGTGGCAAGTAGACAATCCACAACTTGTGGCAGGTGACGTGGCCAGGTGATGTGGCAAGTGGACAATCCACAACTTGTGACAGGTAACGTGGCAAGTGGACAATCCACAACTTGTGGCAGGTGATGTTGCCAGGTGACGTGGCAGGTGGAAATCCACAAATTGTGGCAGGTGACGTGGCCAGGTGACGTGGCAGGTGACGTGGCAAGTAGACAATCCACAACTTGTGGCAGGTGACGTGGCCAGGTGATGTGGCAAGTGGACAATCCACAACTTGTGGCCAGGTGACGTGGCCAGGTGACGTATCAGGTGACGTGGCAAGTGGACAATCCACAGCTTGTGGCAGATGATGTGACAAGTGATACGCTAAATACAAGTACACTGCTGCTCTCTCAGCTGCTGGTCTCCCAAAATGGCTGAAATGGTTAAATAATACAGTTTTTTGAGCTTAGGGAGGGTCTTATGATGTTTCTTAACTAAACGCCTATAGACGCAAACGCGGTAAACGCTGCTAAAATCGCGGCAAAACAGCGTCTCGTGTGCATGGAGCCTAAGTCAACCTTAGTTTCCGCTCCCTACTCACCTCTGAGCACCATCTATTGTTCCACCCAATACCCACTTCCCAGTACCGTCCCTTTTAGAGAAAACAGAACCAAGTATCATTTTGTGCTACTAAGTGATTTGCACAGAATTTGTTTATAACAAGAAAAACAGTAAAATAGATCCCTTGCAGTGAGCAACGATAGACCCCATCGTATCAACAGAAGACCGTTGTAGCAGTGACAGACCAAACCCCAGCAACAGTAGATCCCCCACAACAATAGATTCCCCCCCAGAAACAATGGACCCCTGCAACAAAATACCACCCCAGCAACAATTGACCCCCCCCCCAGCAACAATAGACCTACCCAGCATCAATATACCCTTCAACACACCCCAGCACTCCATTAGGGCGCGCCACTCCCCTAATCCGTGCGCCCGGACCCTAATCTACATGCAGGGCGTTGACCGCATGGATTTCAATGGGTTTTTTATTTGGCTCTAATTGGCTTCAAAAAAGGGTTGACTCGGGGTGCTCTGCGCCCTGAGCCCGCCCAGTTGAGTGACAATAGGAAAATTAATATTCACTATTGTCTTCCTTCTTCTCCTCCTGGCCAATCAGGAAGTGGGTCTTAAGACCCGATTGACCAAGAGGAGAAGTGACCGTATTGGCCGCCGAGGAGATGCAGGGTGAAGCCTCTGAGGAGACGCAGGGGGAAGCCACCGAAGCTGCTCACGGCCTAGCTGGGGTAAGTGGTGGGCGGACGGGCGAGCGTCGGGGGGTTATGGGTGGTTTATCGATCGACCAAGCGAAGGGGGGGATTTTGATTGAAGGACGGACCAAAGTGGCGTGTTTGACTGATGGACCGACCAAACAGGGGGGGTGGCGGTTGGTTTGTTTGCTGCCCCCCCTCCCCCCAAAATGGAGAACCAGCCGCCACTGCCAGCACTCCTTGCCATTACATACATTCATTGCTGAAGGTGCCGAAATGCGTTCCCCCCACATTCCCACTGAAAAAATGCCCTGAGTGTATGTACTACTTTTGGTGTGGTGCAGTACAATTTCAGCCCATTTAAATTAATAGGCTGAAAGCTCCAGCAACCAAACACCAGCTCAGATGCACCACATGAGGGCCTGACGTCCCTAGTTAGAGAACTTCTCAATCCCAAAAGACCACCAGAAGGGGCTCCCCACCTTCTTGGTGCATTTAGCAACCTAACATTAGGAACTGCGCCTGGGAGAAGCTGAACCCAGATGGACTCCGACTCTGTCAGCAGGTAAGGACTTAACGCAACATCATGGTCTTGTGAGTGTAGAGCTTGAGGACAAAAAGGAGAATAGGGGAGGTTGCACTAGCTTTCCTTTTATAGATTTAAACAGGCCCTGTGGTTGGATATAAGGGCAGAGCTATATCACATGTATGCTGCCATGTTGCCGTCAGGAAAAAAAAAATTCTGCTTCACATTCATATCAAGACAACCAAAAAAGGAACCAAAAAATGATGGTCTGTAAACAGTTATAGTGTTAGACTTGCACAAAAAATGCACATATCAGTTTTTTCTCTATAAGTCAGATAAATTAATAAAGTAATTGACTGCTTTCTCTGCACAGAACTTTCCATTTCATATAAATAAAAATAAAAGGAATTTCCCATTGCCTATTCCCCGGGCTCCTACGCAATTTATTAAAAAATAAATTGGAATTAAAGTAGGTTAAAAATAATTTAAATTTAGAAATATATTAAGATAAATTGGACTTTAAAAACATATTAAAAATTAATTCAAATTACGTGCTAAACTTCTAATGCCACCATGTTGCTTTCCTTAACAATCCCTGGCGTGTGATAGGCTGTGAGACGCTTCTAATGGTGTTAATTAAAATTGGATTTGAAAATGTAGCAAATTGAAGTCATTTAAATTTAAACTGCAGTCATTACAAACAGAAATGATGTTTAGCTTGGGAAAGTGGTTAGGTTATTGAATTTAAAGTTTCCTCTGCTCCGTCTTATTCAGTCTTCTAAAACTGATCCTAGATACAAGGACGTGATCTCTAAGTTTGTCCAAAGCCAAAACTTTTTTTGTATGGTTTGGATGGAATAGTGAAGGGTTAAACCCCTGAAAAAAAAAAAAAATCCTTTTTTTTTTGCAGTGCCCTATTGGTCAAATCACCCTTTGCTTCCTATCCTAGAGACACAGCAGGAAGTGAGGAAAAATCCCTCCAAAGTGAAGGAAAAGTCTCCACTTAGCTGTCACAGTACAGATGTCTCCATTGGATGATTTCTCCTCTTCTTGTTCTGGTGACAACCGACAAATATTGTCACTTTCTGTCCATATTTAATAGGACAATAACTAAAAAGTTATCAGCAATTCACAAATGTATCCACCATGTTGTTATAAAAGTGACTAAATGTGTTAATAACATTATGGTACTGCTGTAAAGAGCTCCCTAGAAAGTCCCCGAGGACGAAACACGTTGGATTGAGTAAGTGTCAGCAACATGCTTCATATGGGGGAGGTAGGAATACAAGCAAGTTTTACTGCAGGATGGAAGCGTTTATGTCTGTAGAATGTACTGCATGCTTGGAACTGTTTGTTTTTAATTGAGATTAAAGTGTATTACACTATATAAGCCTTTTATATGTGGTGAGGTGTGTTTTATCTGAATCCTGAATATTTGTCTAAGGAGGGAGTCTAGGTCAAAGGGAGTAAAAGCAAATGTTGAACAGCCTCTAACCCAAAGTCATCCAGCATTTTCTTACTATAGGGTGAATACAGGATAAAAATGTGTACGCGTTTCGGCCGTAAGGCCCTAATCATAACCACGATAGCTATGATTAAGGCCTTACAGCCGAAACGCGTATGTGTTTTTATCCTGTATTTAACATGTAGCAAATAGATATCTTCTCAACTGGATGACTTTGGGTTGCTGACTGTTCATCATGTTCATTTCAACTGCTCCAAGCTCCTTCAGAAAAAAAAATTAAAGTCGGCAGCTACAAATACTGTAGCTGCTTACTTTTAATATCAGGACACTTACCTGTCCGCGAATCTAGCCGTGTCTTCACCCCAGCCGATTTTTCAATCGGCTGTCGGGTGCTGCCGCCGCCATCTTCACTAAGGGAAACTGGCAGTGGAGCCTTGTAAACTAGCAGGTGGGGCAGGAATTGATGGAAGGTAAGAAAATAAAGGTCCACAGAATAGCAGACGAGGCCCATAGTTGCGCAAAGCCAAGCCACACGTGAAAAGAATCAGGTAGAGAAACACTGCAGCAAGGAGGTAAGAGTACACAAGCAGGAAACTGCAGGCTAACTTGTGACTGTAACTGTTTTTTTAAACGGTTAAATCTATGGGTTAACTTCTGCTTTAACTGCTTGCTCACCACTCCTATAGCAGTTTTACTGCTACACGGCAGCAGCTCTGCGCAGGATCACGTATATATGTGATCCTGCACCTCCACCTGCAGGGGACATGCGTGCTCCGCCAGTGGGCCGCTTCTGCTGTGATAATTCACAGCAGAAACCGATCTGCAGGTGCAGGGCACTCAGTGTCCTCCGACACCTGCCGATCCTCCGTAAACTACACAGAACTTGCCTATGTAAACAAAGCAGATTGATGTTCTGGCGGGGGGGGGGTGGATTCTGTGTTCCTGCAAAGCAAGGACTAGAATCCATTACTTCCCCTAGTAAAAGCAGCACATACAGAACACAAAAACACTGGCTAGGCACACAGTTAACCCTTTGATTGGCCTAGATGTTTAACACCTTCCCAGCCAGTGTCCTTAGTACAGTGACAGTGCATATTTTTTAGCACTGATCACTGTATTAGTGTCACTGGTTCCCGCAAAGTGTCAGTTAGTGTCCGATTATTCGCCGCAATATCGCAGTCCTGTTATAAGTCACTGATCACCGCCATTACTAGTATAAAAAAAAAATCATAAATATAAAATCACATAGTTTGTAGATGCTATACCGTTGGCATAAACGAATCATTATAGGCTTATTGGGATTTTTTACCAAAAACAACATGTAGCAGAATACATATTATTCTAAATGTATGAAGAAATTAGAATTTTTTAAATTTTTTATTGGATATGTTTTATAGCAGAAATAAAAAATAAATAAATAAATATATATATATATATTATTTTAATTGCCTGTATTTTCTTGTTTATAGTGTAGAACATTTAAAATGCAGAGGTGATCAAATACCACCAAAAGAAAGCTCTATTTGTGGGGAAAAAAAGGATGTGAATTTTAATTGGGTACAGCGTTGCATGACTGCGCAATTGTCAGTTAAAAAAACATAGAGCCGCAGGTGAAATGGGATCACCACCCTGCAAAGCCAGGCACACCGAATTTCCAGTCTCTCAGAAAACAGTCCAGCACTTTGTTTTTGTATTTTATTGAGGGGATAAACTTTCCTGTATACAGTCTATATACACTCCTCTGCTTCCTCCAGCACACTTGCTTGCAGAACTTCAATGGCACACTTAACAAAAATGATCCTGACACAGCACTCAGTCAGATCTTAGAGCAACAGGCAGTAACCTGAGGCCCCCCTTAAATGTGTAGCAAAAGAAAGTCAATGTCCAGTTTACATCCATGTGGCTACTGATCCCAGAACCACTGCTTCAGGCACTGCCAGCTGACATGGCTGCAGCTGCCCCTTTTTACTAGCCCACCTGGCTACCTCTCCACAGTCCTCCCAGACTGCACACTCACCAGCCCTACCTGCTGACTGCTCTGGAGAACTCCTGGACGTGCTGACCTGCTCCTGCTGTCCTCTCACCTGCTCTCGTGCCTCCAGGAAGGGGTTCCTCCGTGTGCTGTGGAGGATCCTTCCAGCACCGAGCCCCAGGCACACGATCACCCCCCCCCCAGAATAGGGGGCACCCTCCAGGGCCACAGACAGCCTCCTCAGCACTCCTTCTCCATCTTCCACCCGACTGCCCCTGCTGGCATGACCCATGAGTATCTACTGCCAGACCATTTTACTGGAGATTGGCTGAGGTCCTCATCAATACTCCAAGCAGCTCCTCCTAGACTCCACCCTCTTCTTCTGGAAGCTTCTCCAAGGTTCTAGAGAGCAGGGGGAGTTACCTGAGGTGCTGCTTGCTGAGTCATTCAGCCTCCGAGTCACTCAGCTCTGACTGAGATATAACCCAGGCCTGGCTCTTAGCCAGGCCAATGTTTCCTACACTAGGGTGACCAGACATCCCTGGTTTCAGGGGACACCCCCCCGGATGGAGGACAGTGTCCCCGGACCAAGTCTGTCCCCGGTTTTGTCCCCGGATTGGATTTGAACAGGGGCTGGGGCAATTTCAAAGACAGTCAGTGCAGAATAAAAAAATAATAATTCTGAATTGCACACCCCCGCTCTGCCGCTCCTACTAGCTTATGGGGTGTATTTTTTTTCCATTATCTGTGCCCCTTCTGATGATCATGTGCTGGTCGGAGCGGAGGGAATATTTCTCCAGTTTCGGGTGCATGCCCATTCAGCTCCGCTCGCATGTTGTTCTGCCTTGGATCAAGTCCCGGCCGGCCGCCTGCCTGCTTATATCCTTGCCTTCCCTGGCGGAGTGATCTTCCTCCGCTCCCCACCCAGTAGTAGCCGGGGCCTGGAGAGTAAGACTTGACAGGCTGTGAGACGGGCGACGGGCAGAGAGTCGCTGATTGCCTCCATTACTAGTAAAAAAAAAATATGTCCCCGGATTTCATTTAAAAAATCTGGTCACCTTATCCTACACCAGTGTTTCTCAGCTCCAGTCCTCAAGGCGCCCCAGCAGGTCATGTTTTCAGGCTTTCCATTATTTTGCACAGGTGATTTGATCAGTTTCACTGCCTTAGTAATTACCCAAGCCCTTTCATCTGTGGGATATCCTGAAAACATGACCTGTTGGGGCGCCTTGAGGACTGGAGTTGAGAAACACTGTCCTACACTAACCATGTACACTAGCACCTAGAGGGTGCTACATAAATAAAGGACAAAATTAACACTATACCAAGATGTGCTGGTGGAAATTCTTATTTTCATATGATGTATGATGACAACGTCCACCAATTCACTATAGCCCCCTGCATGAACTGTGGGAAAGCCTGCAAGATGTGCAGCATATGAGATCCAACTTCTCTGGGTAAGAAGAAGACAAAAAATCTCTTAGGTGTGGACAAATTGATACCAAGACTTCTAGAAATGGAACATATTTTGTAATTTATTAAATTACCACTCGAAAGGGGTATTAAGATAACTCCATTTGATACCAGCAGATGTGAAATGAATAACACAGATATAAGCTTATCAAAGCAGTTAATGTTCAGCGGACTCTCTTGTCGGATCTTGGGCCGGAAAGAGAAAAGACCTAAATTATAGGTTTGTAAACGAACAAGCTGACATATGCTCAGATGAAATTGTGAGATTGCACATAAATGCTATATACCAGACTTACTCTGCGATGTAGGAAGCCTGTGTAATTTCTTAGCTATATAGAAACTACTGACCCACTGAGCCGAAGCTTCAACAATAGGTAATGTTTACATGATGGAATATTAGTACACAGAGCGTTCTCAGGTATGCCATAGATCTGGGTGATTGTTATGAACCACTGAATTCCTAAGGAGCTGCTGAATTGTTGGGTCCTCCTGCTGTTTCCAATCCAGCGGTCCTGGGGTTTTAAAATGACGCTGTTCTTTCTCTTCTCTCCCTAGGAATGCAAGGATGGATTAGAGCAGTGGTGGCCGCTAATAGGGGGCGCAGGGGCACTGCCCCCCTAATCCATGCACCTGGCTTCCAATCTTCATGCAGGGCGCCGGACACATGGATTTGAATGGTTTTTTTTTTAAGCAAATGATTAGAGCCTGAGGCTCTAATTGGCTTCAAAAAGGGTGGGCTCGGGGCACGGAGCACTGCGCCCCGAGCCCACCCACTTGTGTGACATTAGCAAATTAATATTTGCTAATGTCGTCCTGCTTCTCCTCTCGGCCAATCAGGAAGTGGGTCCTGAGAACCGATTGGCCTGGAGTCCTAGGACCTGATTGGCCCAGGGTCCTAAGACCTGATTAGCCAGGAGCAGGGCCGCCATCAGGGGGGTACAGGCAGTACACCTGTAAGGGGCCCGGATGGCAACCCCCCTTTTTTTTTTTGTAAGGGGCCCAGAGGTCCCCAGAGGCCCGGAGGTCCTCGGAGCCCCGGATGGTAACCCCCCTTTTTTATGTATTTTTTATAAAAAAATAAATAAAAAAAATATTTTTTTTTATTTTATTTTTTGGAAGGGGCCCAGAGGTCCCCAGAGGCCCGGAGGTCCTCGGAGCCCCGGATGGTAACCCCCCTTTTTTATGTATTTTTTATAAAAAAATAAATAAAAAAAATATTTTTTTTTATTTTATTTTTTGGAAGGGGCCCAGAGGTCCCCAGAGGCCCGGAGGTCCCCGGATGGCAACCCCCCTTTTTTTATGTTCTTCAGCACCTCAAATGGGGGCTGCCCCCCCCCGTTTCTCAACTTGCGGCGGCAGCACCCCCCCCCCGGTTCTCCTCTGCTCCAGGGGGCCCATGCCTGAAGCGGTGTCAGGGGCCCCAAAATTCCTGATGGCGACCATGGCCGGGAGGAAAAGTGACCGCGGGGACTCGGGAGGAGATGCAGGGGGGAAAGCCGCCGAAGCGCGATCGATCAAGCAACGGGGGGTGTGTGAGGGGGCCAGGTTAGTTTTTGCCAGCCCACCCCAAAAAAAAATGGCACCAGCCGCCACTGGATTAGAGCAATTCTGATTGGTCAGCACGGTTACATGCTGGTGCTGACCGATCATAATAGCTCTGATCCATCTTGGCATCCCTATGGAACAACAAGGAAAAACAGCAGAGTTTTCAAATCCAGAACGGCTGTACTGGGATGCACAGACACCATAGATGTGCGACTTCAAGGGGTCTCCCTTCCTTTCTTGAACCTTTGCAGGAGCCAGGACGAGCTCCATCCCCTGTCAGCACTCTAGCAGCAGCTGCGGATGCACTGTCTACATACCCCCCATCTATCGAGCCTGAGCGGCCCACACACTTTTCTCAGGTTGCACTGGGATGCACAGACAATAAATATTGGAACAAGTCTGCCTGTGGTGGGTACCTTTTTTTTTTTTTAACAGAGAGATTTTATTAGACAAATCAGCATTACAATACAACCAGTAAATAGCACATCCACTAGTACAGAGCAAACAAATAGGATAATGCGTCACATCCGGGGGATCACACCCCTCTCATTCGTTGCTAAGTGCAAATAATCAACAAACATTGGCCCAACCCCGGTCATGCATAATAACGACTCTAGTTCACCCCTCCCTGGCCACACAACAACCCTGAGTAGCAGTAAAGTCCAGGGACCAAGAGGGGTGGGGGGGGGGACTACCCCCAACAAACAGCCCAGTCAGTCACACCCAGGGGGAGGTTCCAAGTCAGAGCGAGTGGTCTGCCATGAAGACCAAATTTTGTCGAACTTCGCGGGGCACTGTCTACTCTCGTAAGTCAATTTATATAGAGGAAGTACTGAGTCGACTGAGCGCTGCCAGGCAGCGCATGTGGGGGGGTCCTCAGACTTCCACTTGAGCAGGATTTCCCGCCTAGCATAAAATAATGAGAAGGTCAGGCAGAGTTTACAATATCTATCCCCTTCCACGTCCTCCATATGATTCAGCAGTAGGATCTTGGGGTCAGTCGGCACGTTTAAGCCAGTCACGTCAGTCAGTCTGGAAGCCACATCTTCCCAATAGGGCTGGAGTTTCGGGCACGACCAGACCATGTGCCAAAACGTACCTATCTCCTGCCTGCATCTCTGACAATTGGGATCTCGCTGCGGGTAAATACGTGCCAGCCTCTGCGGGGTGTAGTAGGCTCTGTGGAGAAATTTTAATTGTATAAACCTATCCTTTGCAGCTATCATAACAGGGATATAAGATGAGAGGCAATCCCTCCACTCCTCCTCATCCAGCGACGGAATATCAGCCCTCCATTCCTCCCACGGTTTAGTAAGCTTGGCATCATACTGTAGCGTGAGGTATAGGTACAGGGACGAGAGGGGGCGGTCCATAAGAGCGGAGGATAAGAGTCGCTCAATAGAGTCTGACTCCAGGGTTATAGGCTCTGGGAATTGGGCCTCAAAAGCATGTCTCAGCTGCCAGTACCTAAATTGGAAAGAGACCGGCAGGAGAAACGTCTGCCTGAGTTCTTGGAAAGGCATAATCGTACCCGCTTTCACTATATGTTTCAGAGTAACGATTCCCTTTTTTGCCCACAGGGATGGATCTGGGATACTTTTCATGTGAGGCAGCATAGGGTTAGCCCACAAGGGCATATGCAGGGATACCAAGTTGGGTCGCTGGTACATTAGTCGAGCCTCCTGCCAGACCTTAACTGTGGTCCGCATGAGGGTCGTCATACAGGGGCTGGCCCTGAGGCCATGAAACGGTAGGTTGCTCAAGGCCGCATAAGAGCCCAAAATAGCTGCCTCAAGTGTGACCGCCGGATTCTGTCTAGGCTGGGAGAACCACCATCTCACCGTAACCAGGACAGCTGCCCAGTAATAAAGCAAGAAGTTAGGGAGCGCCAGTCCACCTCCGGACAAAGACAAATACAAGATCTTCCTCGCCACCCGGGGGGGTCTCCCAGCCCAGACAAGAGAGATCAACAAGCTGTCCAACCTCGGGAAGAATGACCTAGGGATATACGAGGGGGTATTGCGAAAGAAGTACAGGAATTTCGGGAGAAAGACCATCTTCAAAAGATTGACTCTACCCACTGGCGTCAGAGGGAGGGACCGCCACACTGCGCACTTGGTCACTAGTTGGGTCATGAGTGGTTGTATGTCTTTGCCAACATAGTCGCCGATCTTGCCGCTAATCTTGATGCCCAGGTATGTAAACTCATCTACCCATTTGAGCTGCGTTCGTGTCGTGGGACGCGGGGTCGAGGGACATAGGGGAAACAAGACCGATTTGTCCCAGTTGATGCGAATACCGGAGTAGCCCCCAAATTGATCAATCAGATCTAAAGCCACATGCAGGGATGATGAGGCGTCCACCAGGTATAGCAGGGCATCATCCACATACAGAGACAGCTTTTCTTCAATTGGGCCCATTTGCAATCCCCGGACCCTCGTCTCAGCTCTCAACAGGATGGCCAGTGGTTCCATAGCAAGGGCAAATAAACCCGGGGAGAGGGGGCACCCCTGTCTCGTGCCGCGACCCAAGGGGAAGACGTCTGATAGGCAGCCGTTGGTCCGAATTCTAGCAGATGGGGAGCTATATAACATGCGTACCCATTTCAGGAAGCCTGGCCCAAACCCGAAGCTGTCGAGCACCCCCCCAGAGGTAGCCCCACTCCACAGAGTCGAAGGCCTTCTCTGCGTCAAGTGAGGCCACCACTCCCGTAGACCCCTCACCAGCCCCATCAATGTGGGTGAGGAGGCGTCTAATGTTGATATCCGTTCCCCTACCTGGCATAAAGCCTGTTTGATCCGAGTTTACCAGGGCAGTAATGACAGAGTTTAGTCTTGTTGCCAAGATCTTGGCCAGGATCTTCGCATCAACGTTCAGCAACGAGATAGGGCGATACAAGGAACAGAGGGAAGGGTCCTTCCCCGGCTTCGGGATCACCACTATGACCGCCTCACCCATGGAAACAGGGAGCTCTCCCTGATGTGCGGACACCGTGAATAGGGAATGTAGTCTGGGCACTAGTTAGTCTGCATAGTGTTTGTAGAACTCTACAGGAATTCCATCAGGCCCGGGCGTCTTGCCAGATTGCATAGATTTAAGGGCCCGCTGGATCTCCTGCACCGTGACAGGGGCGTCGAGCCGCTCTCAGTAGGTTGCCGTAAGGACCGGAATGTCAATGTCCCCCAAATACTTCACCAGGTCCTCATCACCATAATCCACCCTTGAGCCATAGAGTGCACGATAGAAGTCGGCAAAGCACTGATTAATACCCCCGGGAGAGCTTACCAGCTCCCCCGTGGGGCCCGTAATATGGGAGACACTGACCCCCCCCTCCTGCTCCCTGGAAAGCCAAGCCAGCATCTTAACCGACCTCTCCCCCTGTTCAAAAATCCTATGGGACTGAGCGAGTAGCTTTTTTTGGGTAAGTGAGGTACGGATATTAAGGACTTCCCCCGTCAGGAGCTGCAGGTGGGCATATTGTTGGGGGTCATGGGTCCTAATAAAGGTCTCTTCTGCACTGGCAGCCTCCCTTTCCGCCCTCACTAAGTCTGCGCTGCGTTCCCTACGAACTCTGGCAATAATGGTCTGGTAGTGTCCTCTCGTGAAGGCTTTAAAGGCATCCCATACAGTCCCGATCCCCGCCGTGCCCTCATTGTCCGCCCAATAACCGGTCAGTTCAGTTTGGAACTGGTCCCCCACAGAGGTGTCCGAGATCCAAAACCTGGACAGTCTCCACAGGCTAACAGGATGGCCCCTAGAGAAATCCAGCGCCAAAAGCAATGGTGCGTGATCTGAGATCCCCCTAGGCAGGATCCGCACATCCGTAACCCTTTGCAGGACCGGTCTGCCCGCATATACCAGATCTATGCGGGAGAACGTCCTGTGGGAGGCCGAGTGGCAGGTGTAAGCCAAGTCCCGAGGATGCTTCCACCTCCACACGTCCGTCAGCCCATAGGTATCAGCCCAGTCAGCCAACCCATAGTGTCGACCTCCAGGCTTCAGGCGATCCATATCCGGATCGGGAACCAAGTTAAAATCCCCCAAAAACACAGTATTATCAGAGGTGAACTCGGCCACCCTGCTCATTATGTGGTTCAGCAGTAACAGGGAGGCTGGCGGGGGAAGATATAGACCCACTATGGTCAAGGTCAACGAATGAATCACGGCATGAATTATGACGTATCTACCATCAGGATCGAGAATCAGGTCCAGGAGCCGGAACGGGAGGGATTTTAACACTAGTATACTGACCCCTCTAGAAAAGCTAGAATAGGTAGAGTGATAGTGGTGGCCCACCCATGGCTTTTTAAGTGAGAGAATTCTACTCCCCATGAGGTGCGTTTCCTGTAGGACACAAATATGCGGGTTATAAGACTTAATAAATTGGAACACCAGGGAGCGTTTGGTCGGGGAATTCAACCCCCTGGTGTTCTACGACAGGATATTAACTGCTGACATGGACCGTCAGATTGATAGGGGGGATAGGATGACACTGCATGACTCCCGGACCTGACCCCCAGACCCAGGATGTACACATCTGGAAACAGAGCAATGCTGAAGTATTAACGTTTTGAATGTATAGCAAAAACATAATGGAAACCAAAACAACAAAAAGAAAAAAACAGATCAGAACAAGAAAAAAAGCCCCAGTAGGGCAACAATCCCCACCCCCCACCCCACCCAACCCCCTAAAACTGAGGAGGGTATCCATCCCAAACAATAACAGCTCGCCGGCTGCAAAGGGGGTTCCGTGCAAGAGGCAAACTCAGCCCCCCGGATAAATTCTGGGGGGGGGCGAGCAACTGTCCGAGCGACTCTCTAAGTGCGAGACTTCCGCTGGTAATGCAACAAGCTGTAAGGGACAGGGGTTCAAGAGGATGGAAGCGGATAGGAACGCGTCCCAGCAGTAAAGTCGATCCAGTGACAAGGGAGTAAACGTGGTATGGTCCCCAGTGTCACACGGGGGGGTAAAAAGACCCAAAAAGGGAAAAAGCAGTGTTCTCCTGACCACGTCAGGGGCGCTAACTTGGGTTCCCACATCGGCGGGGGCCAGCCGCCACTATCGGAGCTGCACACACCAAGGGGATTAGCCGGGCACAACAGGTGCAACAACAGGTGTGAGAGCTCCGTCCAGAGGGCCAGTCCCCGGACCACACCGATATAGGCAAATTCAAAACAAGGGTGGTATCAGATAGTACATACCATGCGTCCAATCAGCGGGCCCGCGGCAGCGACTCCAACCAGACAGACACCTCCCTGGGATTAGTGAAGAAGCGGGTTGACTCTCCGTCCTGTACTCTCAGACGGGCCGGGAAAAGGATGCTGTAACGGATGTTGCGCGCCCTCAGAGTCGCCTTGACCTGGTCAAACGACTTCCTGAGCTTCTGTGTTTCTACCGAATAATCGGGGAAGATCATCAGCTTGACGTTCTGGAATCGTAGGTCGCCCACAAGCCTGGAGGCACGGAGAACTTCGTACCGATCCCGGAAGTTGAGCAGGCGGAGAATGAAGGTTCGCGGCGGGGTTCCAGGAGGTCCCGGCTTAGGAGGAATGCGGTGCGCCCTTTCCACCACATATTGGGGTGACATGCGAGCCTCGGGGAGGAGGGTACGCAACATACCCTCTATGAAGCCTATAGGGTCACTCCCCTCTACCCCCTCGGGTAGACCGACAATGCGGAGGTTGTTGCGCCGGTTTCTGTTTTCGGCACCTTCGGCTCTATATTCAAGGGCTTTAACTTTGGTTCGGAGAGTGCTGCGCCCTGGTCTGCGACGACATCTTCAGTGTTACTAACTTTCTGCTCGGTCTCCGCCACCCTGGTCCTAAGCTTGTCCATGTCCTGGCGGATAAGGCCTACATCCATCTGGACGGCCTCTATTTTTGTGGTTAAGGTGGACTGGCACGTGGCAATGGCCGCCATGACTTCCGCCAGCCAGGGCGGTCGGGCTTCAGCCGAGTCCATGGGCCTATCTGTGAGGCCTTGTGGGAGCTCCGGGTGGTACGGCTCTGCACCGTGAGATCAGCGGGCGTTGGAAGGGGGTCCGGTAACGGTGGAAAAGTTAGTTTTCTGCCCCCTTTGTTGAACCTTGCACCTGAGCTCTGGCGCTGCATTCAGGGTGCGCACTGTGCCCCGAATATATTGTTGGCGGCTTGAAGCGTTCCCCTGTGTTTCCCCTGGATAGTCACAAGAGGAGAAGGGGGGGAGAGGGGCCCGGTCCAGCCGGGGACCGCCAGGAAAGGCCCCGGCTGCGGCCTAGCAGGTCGAGCGGGCCTGGATGCAGGATGGATGGATGGATGGATTGATCAGCAGTCGGTGTGTCCACCTCTGTCCAGCCACCCACAGCCCGTGCCAGCTCACCTCTCTCATGTGCAGGGGGCCGCAGCGCTCCTCCGCTCCGGAGCTCCGATGGCCTCCAGGAAAGACCGCGGCTGCGGCCTAGCAGTGTGAGTGGGCCCGGATGCAGGATGGATGGGGGAGTGAGCAGCAGCCGGTGTGTCCTCCACTACCTCCGTCACCCACAGCCCGCGCTAGTGCACCTATCCTAAGTGCAGGGGGCCGCAGCGTAGCTCCGCCCCGATCTGGACCTCCGATCGCCGCCAGGAAAGACCGCGGCTGCAGCCTAGTTACACGTGAAGGAGCCGGAACTCGCCTGTGGAGAGGTTAGCAGGAGGACCGCCCCGCTCCCCTCTCTGTTGCGCCCCACTCCCCCGGTCAGCAGGGGTGGATGAATCGGCCTCTAATAGCCCAGGATCCGGGTAAGAAGCTGGAAGCAGCGGAGCCCTCAGTAAAAGCAGCCGCTCACAGCGCCATCTTGGCCACGCCCCCGTGGTGGGTACCTTGATCTCACATTGGAGCGATTATCCTCAAAGCGAGTGTACTCAAGGTTAAAAGGTATCTTTGCTAAAAAAAAATTAAGGGATAGCATAAAAAACGAATAAAATAAATTTAAAGCGCCCCATCCCTCCATGCTCGTGCACAGAAGTGAACGCACACGCAAGTCACGCACACATATGTAAACGGTATTCGCACCACACATGTGAAGTATCTCCACGAACATTAGAGAGAGTAATAATTCTAGCGCTAGACCTACTCTGTAACTCTAACCTGGTAACCTGTAAAACATTTTAAAACATGGAGATATTTAAGTATTGTAGTTTGTCGCTATTCCAAGAGCGTGCACAATTTTAAAGCGTGACATATTCTGTATCTATTTAACATCTTTTATATATTCTTTTTTTTTGGAGAAAAATCGTTTTTTTCTTAAACAACACAATACACGTTAAACAAAATAAGCGTACATCGTTGAAACCCTCAAAGGGCCGTATCTCCGGGGTTATGACAAAAAAAAAATATCTATAGACCAGACAGGAGGGGGACAGCGATTAGATAGGTGTTATGGCTCCCTACAGCAGTCACAATAGTGAATAGAAGAGAATTAGTCAAATCTTAAGTATAAATACAACATTAATACAACATTATGGCACCAGCATATTAGAATAGGAATATTGATATAGGACTTTGTGAAAGTGTCCGAAGCTGTGGAGGGTTCTGCCAGCCATTTAGCCCAAACCTTATCATATTTACGGGGGCAACCTCTGTTAGTTTGGGTGTCTTTATTATTGATCAGTTTCCAAAACGAAAGCGTGGGAGGGGTGGGCTTTCTTGTTCATACATCACGGGACACAGAGCAGCATAGTCATTACTATGTGGGTTATATAGAATTACCTTCAGGTGCTGGCACTGGCAACTTCCAAAACAGGAAGTACCCTCCCCTATATAAGCCCCTCCCATCCGGGAGTACCTCAGTTTTTTGCCAGTGTCTAAGGTGTTGGCCAAGGTTAACATGTATTCATCTGGGCTTGTGTACAGGTTCTCTGGGCCTTAGCAAGCTATTCCGGATCCGACCAAAAAAGCTTCATAGCTAAATGGTCGGTACCCGGGCCTTGCAGAGAAGAGCAGGGTTTTGCCTGTAATGCCTCTCTTAGGAGGGCTGGACCCTGGGATCCAGAGCTCTGGTCATACCCAAAACCAAGAGGCTATCTGTGCAGGGTGCTATACAGGTCCAGGGGAGTGTAATCCTTGGGAACCCGGTCCCTGAAGGTCTAGTACAATGCCTGCCGTGAGAGGTGAAGTTTGGGCTTCTGTGGACCAAACAAAGTCCTGCGGCGGGGAAAAGGTAAGTGGGGGCCCCTCAGGAACTTGGTTCTATTGAGGGGACCCCCAAGCCTAATATGTCTTTCTGCCTGTTACCTAAAGGGTATTCTCGCTAATAGCTGTATATGCCTAAGAAAACCTGGAAATGTTTTTCATAAAGGAGGTTTTAAAAAAAAAAAAAAAAAAAGACAAAAGTGCGGTACCTGTGTTTGTCCACTAGAGGCCGCTGTGGAACGTCTTTTTTCTTGGGACTATTCCTTCCATGGTGAAAGTCCAGGCAGATGAGTGAGCTCTCTATCAGGGAAGCTGCATTCCTCTGTCATGCTGCCAAGTAGTTTCCTTCCATCCCCGAGTCCTGGTAAAACAGGGACCCTGGCTCCTCTCCCTACATGGCGCCAAGAGCGCACACGTGCGCGCGCACACATGCTTTCTTTTTATAAGGTTTAGCTTCAAAAAAGGGGGCGGAGCCTGGCGGATGACGCGCTCTGTGCGCCCAGCGCTTCTGCGCATGCGCGGGCGTCCCAGCAAGATAAAAGGACTCAGTCCACGCTGCTTGCTATGGACACAGAGCATGAAAAGGAGCTGGTAGCATGGTATAGGGGCTTACAGCGGGCGGTTGATACAGGCATCCCCAGAAAGACGCATTAGTAGACAGCCACTGATGTACATAGCAGCAAATTGCATTAGACTATTTCAGTAAGGGGTGTATTGCGGCTGGAATACCTCAGCTTTGAACTAAGGAATATGCCGCCTAAAAAACTCCGAGATATACCTCTCAGGAAGTGTAGGGGGTCTCCATCGGGCTCTGAGGATCTGGAGCAGTCATCTGCACCCTCCTCCCCTGAGAAATCAGAGGTTAATACCCATAAGGAACCCCCGGGAGTGCCAGGTACTGCGGCTGTCCTCAGTCCACCTGCTCCTGCATATATAACAGAGGAGGTTTTTTCCTCAACTCTGGAGGGATTGGAGCAGAGATTGGCTGCATTGATCGCTTCTTCTCTACAGGAAAGAAAGCGCGCCAGATCTCCATCACCTCCATTAGAGTGCCTGTTGGCAGAGCAACAGTCCCAGGAAGGGACCGACCTACCTGAAGGGGATCAGGAGGAGGTTAGCTCTGTTTTTGAGGAATCGACAGTAGATGAACCATTTTCAGCATCACAGACTGAAAGATTGTGGGTCCAGACCCTGACATGGTTCGATCTGCATTTAAAATGCCTCTTGTTGAACCATCAACTACTGCTGTCTCCTCATTGGGGTCGCTAAAAGCTCCCCAGGTTAATTGCTCCTTTCCAATACATCCATTATTGGAAGGACTTATATACCAGGACTGGGAACATCCTGATAAACTATTTGTTCCGCCTAAAAGGTTTCCGGTGATCTATCCCATGGAGGAAAAGTTCACCCAGAGATGGAATGTTCCTACGGTGGATGCAGCCATCTCTTCTGTGAACAAATCACTGACATGTCCAGTAGATAATGTTCAAATGTTCAAAGATCCAGTGGATAAAAAATTGGAATCTTTATTAAAATCTGCTTTTTCCACAGCAGGGGCTGTTACACAGCCAGCAGTGGCAGCTATTGGGGTCTGCCAAGCTTTAAAGGATCAAATAAAAATGGTCCTGAGGGATTTGCCAGACCAACAGGCCCAGGCTCTGGCTGATCTGCCTAGAGCATTATGCTTTGCGGTTGACGCCATCAAGGATTCTATCCATCAGGCCTCCCGCCTCACGCTGTCTTTGGTACATATGCGTAGGCTTCTGTGGCTTAAAAACTGGTCTGCTGAAGCTCCCTGTAAGAAGCTCTTAGTTAGCTTCCCATTTCATGGGGAACGCCTTTTTGGCGAAGACCTGGATAAGTATATCCAGAAGATTTCCAGTGGTAAAAGTACTCTCTTACCGAGTAAGAAGAGGTCTAGGGGTCCATCTTTTAAGAGGACTACCTCTCCTATCCCTGCGACGTCTGCTACTAAGCAGTTCCGACGGCCTCCTCGGTCAAACTCAGGAGGTAAAAATCAGGGACAGCCACAGGGTAATAAAAAGCCCTGGATCCGAAGAGGTACTAAACCAGCCTCCAAGTCAAGCCTATGAAGGGCTGCCCCCACTCAAACGGGTGGGGGGAAGACTTCAGTTGTTCGCAGAGACCTGGCGGGAGACGATCAAAGACAGATGGGTGCTCTCCGCAGTAACTCTGGGATACAAGTTGGAGTTAAAAGAGTCTCCTCCGTCCCAT
The DNA here is from genome assembly GCA_029206835.1 of Rana muscosa. NCBI lineage: Eukaryota > Metazoa > Chordata > Amphibia > Anura > Ranidae > Rana > Rana muscosa. Next base: position 53,111,539 of record CM055124.1, on the reverse strand, counting down.
TTTATGTGGTCAGGCATGCCAAGAGACCCTCTGAAAAGACGGTCTCTCCTATTGGCGTTAGAACAACTATTGCTCCAAGGAGTAATTATGGAGGTTCCTATGGAAGAGTGGGGGTTGGGTTTCTACTCAAACCTTTTCACAGTCCCGAAGCCAAACGGGGACATAAGACCCATATTGGACCTAAAGAGTCTAAACAAATTTCTAAACGTCCGGTCTTTCCGGATGGAGTCGATCCGATCGGTCACCGCTGCCCTACAAGGGGAGGAATGGTTAGCCTCGATCGACATCAAAGATGCTTACTTGCATGTTCCCATCTTTCCAGGTCATCAAAAATTCCTACGCTTTGCAGTAGAAGGGCGCCATTTTCAGTTCAGAGCCTTACCATTCGGTCTGGCCACAGCACCACGAGTGTCCACAAAAATTCTGGCCCCACTGTGGGCCGATCTAAGAACACGGGGTGTAACGATAATGGCATACCTAGACGACCTGTTGTTGATGGACCACTCAGTTGCCAAGCTAGAAGTGGTAATTATCGATACAATCAAGTATCTAGAATCTCACGGTTGGGTCATCAACCTGGACAAGTCAGCCCTACAGCCAGTGAAAAACCTGGTATATCTAGGGATACGGCTGGATTCAGACCAGAGGAAGATTTTCTTACCTCTAGACAAGGTATCCTCTGTGAGGGGCTTGGTCCGTCTGCTTTGTGCAAAAAGACAGCCGTCCATACGCCTGTGCATGAGGCTGCTAGGAAAGATGGTAGCATCATTCGAAGCTGTGCCATACGCCCAATTCCACTCAAGGAATTTACAAAGGGCCATATTGTCAGCCTGGAACGGAAAAGTTCAGGCTCTAGACTTCCCGATGGCTTTGTCCCCTTCCGTTCGGAAGAGTCTCTGCTGGTGGTTGATCCCCCAGAATCTCCAGAAGGGAAAACCCTTCAGCCCGATATCTTGGAAGGTGGTCACTACAGATGCCAGCCTTACAGGCTGGGGGGCAGTACTGGAGCAATGGTCTCTCCAGGGCAGATGGTCAAATGTAGTAAAAACCCTGCCCATCAATCTCTTAGAGATACGAGCAGCCCGGTACGCCCTAGTAGCCTGGACATCCAGACTCCAAGGGTCCCCTGTCAGAATTCAATCAGACAATGCCACAGCAGTGGCATATATCAATCATCAGGGAGGCACTAGGAGTCGTGCAGCCCAGAGGGAAGTAAGTCACATCCTGGAATGGGCAGAAAAGCATGTCCCATGTATATCAGCTGTCTTCATTCCAGGGGTGGAGAATTGGAAGGCGGACTTTCTGAGTCGCCAACAGTTATGCCCAGGGGAATGTTCCCTGCATCCCGAGGTCTTCCGAGCAATATGTCAGCGGTGGGGAACACCGGATGTAGATCTGCTAGCATCCAGATTCAACGCAAAGGTGGACAGGTTTGTCTCCCGGACAAGGGATCCCCTCGCTTGCGGCTCGGATGCTCTGGTGTTCCCTTGGGATCAGTTCAGACTGATATATGCATTCCCTCCGCTACAATTGTTGCCTCGACTCCTTCGCAGAGTCAGGTTGGAGAAGAAGCCGGTGATCCTGGTGGCTCCAGCGTGGCCCCGAAGGGCCTGGTACGCGGAGATCATCAAAATGTCTGTGGGGAGTCCTTGGACCCTTCCACGTCGTCCGGACCTGCTTTCGCAAGGACCGATATACCACCCTTCCTTACTAACTCTAAGTTTAACGGCCTGGCTATTGAGTCCCACATCCTAAAGAAGAGAGGTCTCTCTAACTCTGTGGTATCAACTATAATCAATGCCAGGAAGCCTGTATCCAGGCAGATCTACTATAGAGTTTGGAAGGCGTACATCACTTGGTGCGAGGCCAGAAAATGGCATCCACGTAAGTACGTTATAGGCAGAATTCTGGACTTCCTGCAGTGGGCTGTAGACAGGAAGTTTGCCTTAAGTACTATCAAGGGCCAGGTTTCGGCCTTGTCAATACTATTTCAAAGGCCCCTGGCTATGCATTCACTTGTCAAATCCTTTATGCAAGGTGTGACTCGTATTATTCCACCGATTAAGGCTCCCATATGCCCATGGGATCTAAATTTGGTTCTGTCTGTTCTGCAGAAGCAGCCATTTGAACCTTTGCGGCACATTTCCTTGGTTCTACTCACCAGGAAATTGATATTTTTAGTAGCCATATGCTCGGCTAGAAGAGTGTCGGAATTAGCCGCCATGTCCTGTAAAGAGCCATATCTGGTTATCCATAAGGACAGAGTAGTATTACGTCCTCACCCAGCCTTTCTTCCTAAGGTGGTATCGAGGTTTCACTTGAACCAGGATGTGGTTCTTCCTTCTTTTTTCCCCAAACCAAGCTCGGTAGAGGAAAAGTTATTGCATTCTTTGGATGTAGTAAGAGCAGTTAAAGCTTATCTAAAAGCCACTGCTCAGATTCGTAGAACGGATTCTCTGTTTGTTCTGCCGGAAGGCCCCAGAAAGGGTCAGGCAGCATCAAAATCTACTTTAGCCAAGTGGATTCGACAGGTCATAATACAAGCCTATGGCTTGAAAAGTAGACCGCCTCCGTTCAAAGTTGGGGCGCACTCCACGAGAGCAGTTGGAACTTCATGGGCAGTGCATCACCAGGCCTCCCTGGCGCAAATTTGTAAGGCCGCAACATGGTCTTCAGTACACACGTTTACTAGGTTCTACCAGGTGGACGTGAGAAGTCAGGAGGATGTCGCCTTTGGGCGCAGTGTGTTGCAGGCCGCAAAAGATCCTCATGCCTGATGGCGCCCAGCTTATGTATGGTGTATCCCCCCCCTCATGTGGCATTGCTTTGGGACGTCCCACATAGTAATGACTATGCTGCTCTGTGTCCCGTGATGTATGAACAAGAAAGTAGGATTTTTAAAACAGCTTACCTGTAAAATCCTTTTCTTGGAGTACATCACGGGACACAGAGCTCCCACCCCTCTTTTGGGGACACGTATTGCTTTGCTACAAAACTGAGGTACTCCCGGATGGGAGGGGCTTATATAGGGGAGGGTACTTCCTGTTTTGGAAGTTGCCAGTGCCAGCACCTGAAGGTAATTCTATATAACCCACATAGTAATGACTATGCTGCTCTGTGTCCCGTGATGTACTCCAAGAAAAGGATTTTACAGGTAAGCTGTTTTAAAAATCCTACTTTTTCCAACATAGGGCGATGGCTTTTCTGGCATAAAATAATGTTAGGTTGGCTAGCGTTTGCTCTGCCACTGTGGGCAGAAGGTCCACCACCAGTCCTAGCAGACATGTGGACATTGATGGCTGCAGGGTCGTAGAGATGATGGAGTTTAACAAGGTCACTGCCTCCTCCCAGAATCCGTCAAGGAGTGGACAGGTCCAGAATAGGGATGAGCTGAACACCCCCTGGTTCGGTTCGCATCCAGAACATGTGAACGGACCGAAAGTTTGCGCGAACATTCGAACACCGTTAAAGTCTATGGGACTCGAACGTGAGAAATCAAAAGTGCGAATTTTAAAAGGCAAATATGCAAGTTATTGTCCTAAAAAAGGGTTTGGGGACCTGGATCCTGCCTTAGGGGACATGTATCAATGCAAAAAAACATTTTAAAAAACGGCTGTTTTTTCGGGAGCAGTGATTTTAATGATGCTTAAAGTGAAAAAATAAAAGTGAAATATTCCTTTAAATATCGTACCTGGGGGGTGTCTATAGTATACCTGTGAAGTCTTCAGAAGATTTCACCTCAATTTCTGCCCCAATGACAATTGGATTTTTAAAATTTGGGGTTATTAGGGAAACAAGGATTGGTGATAGAGCATCAGTGGAGACACCTTTTCTTGTTCATACATCACGGGACACAGAGCGACATAGTCATTACTAATGGGTTATATAGATACCGTCAGGTGCTGGCACTGGCAACTTCCAAAACCGGAAGTACCCTCCCCTATATAAGCCCCTCCCATCCGGGAGCACCTCAGTTTTTTGCCAGTGTCTAAGGTGTTGGCCAAGAAGAAACATGTGTTTTTCACTGAGCTTGCGTACAGGTTCTTTTGGGCCTCAGTAAGCTATTCCGGATCCGACCAAAAAAGCTTCATAGCTAAACGGTCGGTACCCGGGCCTTGCAGAGAAGAGCAAGGTTTTGCCTGTAATGCTTCTCTTAGGAGAGCTGGACCCTGGGATCCAGAGCTCTGGTCATACCCACGACCAAGATGTTTTCTGTGCAGGGTGCTATACAGGTCCAGGGGAGTGGAATCCTTGGGAACCCGGTCCCTGAAGGTTTGATTACAATGCCTGCCGTGATAGGTGAAGTTTGGGCTTTTGTGGACCAAACAAAGTCCTGCGGCGGGGAACAGGTAAGTGGGGGCCCCCAGGAACTTGGTTCTATTGGGGGACCCCCAAGCCTAATTTGTCTTTCTGTCTGTTACCTAACGGTATTCCCGCTAATATTCTGTGTATGCCTGTTACTACTGAGAAAATGTAAAAATTTTAATAGTAGGCAAGAAAAAAAAAAAAAAAAAAAATGTAAGACCGCGGTACCTGTGTTAGACACTAGAGGCCGCTATGGTTCTTTTTCTTGTAATGTGGATTTTTTTCTTCCAGAATTAAATCCAGGCAGTTGGTATGTTCTCTGCTGGGAAGCTGTCTCCTCTGCCCTGTTGCTGCGCTCATCCATCCCCGGGCCCTGCGGCAAAGGGACCCTGGCTCCCATCTAGCTCCTGGTTGTTTTCAAAAAAGGCGCCGAAGGCGCACGTGCCCGCGCGCGTGCGTGGGCACGCGCCTCTATTCATAGAGGCGATCTGGAAAAAGGGGCGGAGCGGGTGGATGACGCTCAGGTGTGCGCCGCGGCGCTACTGCGCATGTGCGGGCGTCCAGCGTGTTTTGAAGCACATTATAGCTGGCTGTTGAAGTGCACAGACAGAGCTAGCAACAATATAAAGGCACATAGAGGCGGTTGATGCAGGCATCCCCTAGAAAGGCACTTTAGTAGACACCAACTGTGATATAGCAGCAATTGTGCTAGACTATTCTCAGTAAAAGTGGTGTATTACGGCTGGAATACCTCAGCTTTAGGCTTAGGAATATGCCGTCCAGAAGCTCCGGAACTGAATCTTCCAGGAAGCGAAGGGGGTCTCATCGGGCTCTGAGGATCTTGGGCATACTTCTGCTGCACCAGTCTCCCCTGAAGTTCAGAGGTAAGTGACCGTAGAGACCCCGCAGGGGTACTTGGTACTGTGGCTGTCCTCAGTTCACCTGCTCCTGTGTATGTAACAGAGGAGGTTTTTTCCTCAGCTCTGGGAGGATTAGAGAGAGATTGTCAACATTGATCGCTGCCTCCCTGTCAGGGAAAGCACGCCCGATCTCCGTCTCCTCCTTCAGAGTGCCTGTTAGCAGAGCAACAGTCCCATACAGGGATCGACCTGCCTGAAGGGGATCAGGATGAGGTTGATTCTGTTATAGAGAAATCAACAGTGGGGGAACCTTTTCTCAGCATCTCAAGCTGAAAGATTATGGGTTCAGTCTCTGACTAACATGGTCCGATCAGCATTTAAAAATGCACCTTGCGGAACCATCAACCACTACTGTATCCTCGTTGGGGTCGCTAGAAGCCCCCAGACTGTCTGTTCTTTTCCACTTCATCCTTTACTGAAAGGGCTTATTTACCAGGATTGGGAACGTCCTGAGAAAATATTTATTCCCCCAAGAGATTTCCGGTGGTCTATCCCATGGAGGATAAGTTCATCAAAAAAATGGAAGGTCCCTACAGTGGACGCAGCCATCTCTTCTATGTATAAATCACTCACATGTCCAGTGGATAATGTCCAAATGTTCAAGAACCCAATAGATAAAAGATTGGAGTCCTTATGAAAATCTGCTTCTTTCTACAGCAAGCTTGGTGACACAACCAGCAGTAGCAGCTATTGGGGTCTGCTAAGCAGTGAAGGATCAGTTGAAACAGGTCTTGAGGGACTTGACAGATCAGCAGGCGTTGCCCTAGCTGATCTACCTAGAGCCTTAGGCTTTGCGGTTGACGCCATAAAGGATTCAGTCCATCAGGCCTCCCGCCTTACGCTGTCTATAGTACATATGCGTAGGCTCCTATGGCTCAAAAACTGGTCTGCTGAAGCTCCCTGTAAAGAATGGCTGGTTAGCGTCCCATTTCATGGTGAACGCTTATTCAGGGAAAACCTGGACAAATATATCCAGAAAATTTCCAGCGGTAAAAATACGCTCTTGCCGGTTAAAAACAGAGTTAGAGGTCCCTCTTTAAGAGGCCTGCTTCTCCAGTCCCTGGGGCATCGGCTGTGTAACAGTTCCGACGGCCTCCTCGGTCAATTCCCGGGGGTAAAAAACAGGGACAATAGCAGGGTAATGAGAAACCCTGGGTCAGGGGAGGTACAAAACCTCCCCCAAAGTTGAAGCCCCCACTCAGTCGGGTGGGGGGAGGACTCCAGTTGTTCGCAAGAGACCTGGCGGGACACGATCAAGACAGATAGGTGCTCTCCGCAGTATGTTTGGGATACAGTTTGGAGTTAAAAGACTCTCCTCCTTTCCCATTTTTGAGGTCAAACGTGCCAAGGGATCCCCGGAAGAGAGAGTCCCTCCTGTTGGCACTAGAACAACTATTGCTCCAAGGAGTAATTATGGAGGTTCCCCTGGAAAAATGAGGGTTCGGGTTTTACTCAAACCTCTTTACAGTCCCGAAGCAAACGAGGACGGGAGGCCCATATTAATTCTAAAAGGGCTATACAAATTCCTGTATATCAGGACTTTCCGATGGAGTCGATCCGATCGGTGGCCACTGCCCTACAAGGGGAGGGTTGGTTAGCCGCGATCGACATCAAAGATGCTTATTTGCACATTCCCATCTTTCCAGTCCACCAAAAATTTCTACGCTTTGCAGTAGAAGGGCGCCATTTTCAGTTCAGAGCCTTACCCTTCGGTTTGGCCACAGCACCACGAGTGTTTACAAAAATTCTGGCCCTTTATTGGCCAATCTAAGAACACAAGGTGTAATGATAATGGCATATCTAGATGACTTGTTGCTGATAGACCACTCAGTGAAAAAACTAGACGTGGTCGTTCACAAGACAATCAAGTATATGGAATCTCACGGTTGGATTATCAACCGAGACAAGTCAGCCCTAAAAACCAGTCAAAAGTCTGGAATACTTGGGGCTAAGGTTGGATTCAGGCCAGAGAAAAATATTCTTGCCTCGAGGAAAGGTGTTGTCTTTGAAAGATTTGATCCACTTAGTGGGTACAAAAAAGACAGCCGTCCATACGCCTGTGCATGAGGCTGCTGGGAAAAATGGTGGCATCATTCGAAGCAGTACCCTACGGTCAATTCCATTCAAGGAATTTGCAAGGGGCCATACTGTCAGCCTGGAACAAAAAAGTTCAGGCCCTAGACTTACAATGTCCTTGTCCCCTTCCGTTCGCAAGAGCCTCCGTTGGTGGTTGGTTCCCCAGAATCTGGAAAAAAAGGAAATCCTTCAGTCCGATTTCTTGGAAGGTGGTCACTACAGATGCCAGCCTTATAGGCTGGGGAGCAGTACTGGAGCAATGGTCTCTCCAGGGCAGATGGTCGGATGCAGAAAAGGCCCTGCCCATCAATCTCTTAGAGATACGAGCAGCCCGGTATGCCCTAGTAGCATGGACATCCAAACTCCAAGGGTCCCCTGTCAGAATTCAATCAGACAATGCCACAGCAGTGGCATATATCAATCATCAGGGGGGCACCAGGAGTCGTGCAGCCCAGAGGGAAGTAAATTACATCCTGAAATGGGCAGAAAGATATGTCCCAGCCATATCTGCGGTATTTAATCCAGGAGTGGAGAATTGGAAGGCGGACTTTCTAAGTCGCCAGCAATTAGGCCCAGAGGAAGGGTCCCTTCACCCCGAGGTTTTCTGGACAATATGTCAGTGGTGGGGAACATCGGATGTAGATCTTCTAGCATCCAGATTCAACGCAAAGGTGGACAGGTTTGTCTCTCGGACAAGGGATCCCCTAGCTTGCGGCTCGGATGCCCTAGTGTTCCCTTGGGATCAGTTCAAGCTGATATATGCATTCACACCGCCACAATGGTTTCCTCGATTACTCCGCAGAATCAGGGTAGAAAAGAAACCAGTGATTCTGGTGGCTCCAGCGTGGCCCCGAAAAGCGTGGTACGCGGAGATTGTAAAATGTCAGTGGGGAGTCCTTGGACTCTCCCACGTCGTCCGGACCTGCTTTCGCAAGGACCGATATACCACCCTTCCTTACCAGCCCTAGGTTTGACGGCCTGGCTATGGAAGCCCACATTCTAAAAAAGAGAGGGCTCTCTAATGCTGTGGTATCTACCATGATCAATGCCAGGAAGCCGGTATCCAGGCAGATCTACTATAGAATCTGGAAGGCGTACATCGCCTGGTGTGAGGCCAAGAAATGGCATCCACGTAAATACGTAATAGGTAGGATTCTGGACTTCCTACAATGGGCTGTAGATAGGAAGCTTGCCTTGAGTACTATCAAGGGTCAGATTTCGGCCTTGTCAATATTTTTTCAAAGGCCCTTGGCTTCGCATTCACTAGTCAAAGCCTTTATACAAGGAGTGATGCGTATTAGTCCTCCGGTTAATATTCCCATATGTCCATGGGATCTAAACTTGGTTCTGTCGGTTCTACAGAAACAACCATTTGAACCATTACATCATATTTCTTTGGTGCTTCTCACCAGGAAATAGATTTTTCTAGTAGCCATTTGTTCGGCTAAAAGAGTGTCGGAATTAGCAGCTATGTCCTGTAAGGAGCCATATCTGGTTATCCATAAGGATAGAGTAGTGTTACGTCCTCATCCAGCCTTTCTTCCTAAGGTGGTATCGAGGTTTCATTTGAACCAAGATGTGGTTCTTCCTCCTTTTTTCCCCAAACCTACTTTGGTAGAGGAAAAGTTATTGCATTCTTTGGATGTAGTAAGAGCAGTTAAAGCTTATCTAAAAGCCACTGCTCAGATTCGCAGAACGGATACTTTGTTTATTCGGCCGGAAGGCCCCAGAAAGGGTCAGGCAGCGTCAAAATCTACTTTAGCCAAGTGGATTCGACAGGTCATAATACAAGCCTATGGCTTGAGAAGGAGACCGCCTCCGTTCAAAGTTAGAGCGCACTCCACGAGAGCAGTTGGAACTTCATGGGCAGTGCATCACCAGGCCTCCCTGGCTCAAATCTGTAAGGCCGCAACATGGTCTTCAGTTCACACGTTTACTAGGTTCTACCAGGTGGACGTTAGAAGTCAGGAGGATGTCGCCTTTGGGCGCAGTGTGTTGCAGGCCGCAAAAGATCCTCATGTCTGATAGCGCTCAGCTTATATATGGTGTATCCCCCCCCTCATTGGGCATTGCTTTAGGACATCCCATTAGTAATGACTATGTCGCTCTGTGTCCCGTGATGTATGAACAAGAAAATAGGATTTTTATAACAGCTTACCTGTAAAATCCTTTTCTTGGAGTACATCACGGGACACAGAGCTCCCGCCCCTCTTTGGGGACACTTATTGCTTTGCTACAAAACTGAGGTGCTCCCGGATGGGAGGGGCTTATATAGGGGAGGGTACTTCCGGTTTTGGAAGTTGCCAGTGCCAGCACCTGACGGTATCTATATAACCCATTAGTAATGACTATGTCGCTCTGTGTCCCGTGATGTACTCCAAGAAAAGGATTTTACAGGTAAGCTGTTATAAAAATCCTATTTTTCCCATATTAAAGGGGTTGTAAAGGTTCATTTTTTATTTTCAAAATAGGTTCCTTTAAGCTAGTGCATTGTTGGTTCACTTACCTTTTCCTTTGATTTACCTTCTAAATATTTTTTTTCTTTGTCTGAATTTCTCACTTCCTGTTTCTCCTCACTAAACTTCACACCATCATCCGAGTGGTGTGGAGTCAGCCAGAACAGCTTACTGAACAGCTTACTGAGGAGGAACAGGAAGTGAGAAATTCAGACAAAGAAAACAAAGAAAGAAAACATTTAGAAGGAAAATCTAAGGAAAAGGTAAGTGAACCAACAATGCACTAGCTTAAAGGAACCTATTTAGAAAATAGAAAACGAACCTTTACAACCACTTTAACTCTTACAAGAAATAATTTCCCTTCCCAGGGGTAGATTTCCTCTCACTTCCTGTTGTCTCCCTCCGTTTGTAAGTAGGAGTCATTTGTAAGTCGGATGTTTGAAAGTAGGGGCCTGCCCTATATACTCTGCAGAAATTTGGACCTTAGGTGTTGCCACAACATTGTAAGCCCTCACAGTTACTCTTGGTGGGCGCAGGAACGGGCCCTGCTGTGAAATATTAGATCAAAAATTGTAATTACACGCCATTGTTAAAAAGGGGCAGAAAAAATAGGATTTTTTACTCACCGTAAAATCCTTTTCTCTGAGTCCATGGACCGACACAGCTTCTCTATTGACAAAGTGGGTATTATCCATTAATTAGGAGTGACTAAGCAGAAAACTTGTAAAAAGTGTTGCATCACACCTTCTACAGTACCGCCCAGGGGGCGGACCCTCTGGGTATATCCCCTCAGTCTGCATCTCGCAGATCAGTTCATCAAAAAGCAGTACAAACTTAAAAGGAGGGGTGGGTGCTGTGTCGGTCCATGGACTCAGAGAAAAGGATTTTACGGTGAGTAAAAAATCCTATTTACTCTTTCGTCCATGGACCGACACAGCTTCTCTATTGACAAAGTGGGACGTCCCAAAGCAGTGTCAGAGAAAAAACGAGGGGTGGTAACAACATAAAAATAAACTTCACCCCAAACACAAAACAGCACTCCTCCAACGGAAGAGTTGCAACTGTAAACAGCCGCCTGCAAAACTTTGCGGCCGAAAGAGGCATCCGAAGATGCACCTTGTAGAATTTTGTAAAAGTGTGAGCGGACGACCAAGTCGCCGCTTTACATAATTGGGAAACAGACGCTTGATGTCGGAAAGCCCAAGAGGCACCTATTGCCCTGGTCGAATGCGCCGTGACCGGGAAGGGGGGCGCTTGACCCTTTAAGGCGTAAGCCTGGATTACTATCTGTCGGATCCACCTAGAGATGGTGGCCGACGAGACTGCTTGGCCCTTCTTGGGACCAGCCACCGAAACAAACCGTGAGACTGACTTCCGGAACAGGAAAGTAGCAGATAGGTATACTCTCAAAGCTCGGACAACGTCCAAGGAATGCAACGCCAACTCCATAGGATTCGACGGATGATGACACAAGGATGGAGGTACAATGTCTTCATTGAGATGAAAAGCCAAAACGACTTTCGGAAGAAAGGAAGGCTGCGGCCGCAGCACCACCTTATCCTTGTGGAAAATCAAATAGGGAGCCTTGCAGGACAAGGCTGCCAGCTCAGAGACTCGTCTAACTGACGTAACAGCCACCAAAAAGACCATTTTCTGAGAAAGTGTCAGCAGGGGAATATCTCTAATATTCTCAAACGGTGCCTTCTGAAGCACCGAGAGGACCAGGTTCAAGTCCCACGGAGGTAGTGGGGGACAGACCGGAGGAGCCACATGTCGAACCCCCTGCACAAATGTACTCACGAGAGAGTGAGTCGCCAGCGGTCACTGAAAAAAAAAAAAAAACAGCCAGGGCAGATATCTGTCCCTTAATCGTACTTAGGGCAAGCCTTAGGTCCACCCCATGCTGTAAAAACAGCAGGATTCTGGAAACCAAATAAGTACGCGGATGCCATTTCATTTCCTCACACATGGAGATGTAGGCCTTTCAAGTGCGGTGATAAACCTTCCTAGAGGACAGTTTCCGAGCACTTCTCATCGTAGAGATTACTGAATCTGATAGGCCCCGGTCTCTCAGTATCTGGTTCTCAACAGCGATGCCGTTAAAGCCAGTGACCGTAAAGCAGGATGGAGTATGGGACCTTGCGATAGCAGGTCCTTCCGTAGTGGTAGGCGCCAGGGGACATCTGCTACCAGACGTACTAGATCGGCGTACCAAGGACGCTGAGGCCAATCTGGAGTGATTAGGATCATTGGAATTCCCTCTGCCTCCACTCTGCAGAGCAGAAGAGGAAGAAGCCTTAAGGGAGGGAAGGCATAGATTAGCCGATACTGACCCCACGATTCCACCAACGCGTCCGTTGCGTCTGCCCATGGGTCTCTTGACCGGGCCACAAACCTCAATACCTTCCGATTGAGTCGGGAAGCCAGAAGATCTACGTCTGGTGTGCCCCATCTTTGGCAGAGGAGTTGGACCACCTCCGGGTGTAAGGACCATTCTCCCTGGTCCAGCATCTGGCGGCTCAGGTAGTCTGCCTGCCAGTTTTCCTCACCCGGAATGTACACGGCCGACAGTGCCGGTACGCTCCTCTCTGCCCACTTCAGGATGCGAGCGACCTCCGATGCTGCAGCTGAGCTTCTTGTTCCTCCTTGATGATTAACATATGCCACTACTGTGGCGTTGTCTGACTGGATCCTGACTGGACGCCCTTGCGGCCTCTGATCCTACTCCTTGCTAGACAGAAAAAAAATGATCTGCGAGATGCAGACTGAGGGGATATACCCAGAGGGTCCGCCCCCTGGGCAGTACTGTAGAAGGTGTGATGCAACACTTTTTACAAGTTTTCTGCCTAGTCACTCCTAATTAATGGATAATACCCACTTTGTCAATAGAGAAGCTGTGTCGGTCCATGGACGAAAGAGTAATTGGGCTTTAGGCACTGTTGCCCAGAACCAAACATGTTCTTAGAAGGTATCAACGTGAACATTGAGGAGGAATAGGATAGTCACTCAGCATAACAGGATAGTCACTCAGCATCAGCATAGGCAGTCTTCAAGGGATCTCATTCATAAAAAAAAATTAAATCAGTTACATCAGCATCAGGTGCTTGGTAGCTGGTGATCCAAGACTGATTCATTTTTATGAAGGTGAGCCGATCAACCAACTCTGTGGACAGGCGCACTCTGATCGGTTACAAAGCCTCCAAGCAGCACTGAATGTGCGTTCCGAAAGAACCCTGAATGCAGGACAGGCCAGTAGCTCAATTGCATACTGTAAAAGCTCTGGCCAGTGATCCCTCCTCAAGACCCAGTAAGCCAGTGGATTTTCGGTTGGAAAGGTCTCCAAGTCTGATCTTGCCCCTAGGTATTCCTACACCATGTAAAACAGACGCTGGTGATGGTTGCTGGAACCGATCATACCTTGGGGCCGCGGACTAAAAAATTGTCTGAACGCATCGGTCAGACGGCCACCTTCTCCACCGCTCATTCTGTGACTGACCGAAGCCTCAGCAACACGTGGTCTAGGAGGACCAGGATATTGTAACCTCCCAGGCTCTGGAAACGCATTGCACAAACCTTTATGCAAGGCCCCCCGAAGATGTTTCATCCTCTGCTCCCTCTGTGAAGGCTGGATAAGTTCCGCAACCTTACCCTTGTAACGTGGATCAAGAAGGGTTGCCAGACAGTACTGAGTCCTCTCCTTGATCACACGAATCCGAGGGTCCTTTTGCAGGCTTTGCAGGATCAGGGAGGCCATGCAGCGTAGGTTTGCTGAGGCTTTCGATCCCGAGTCCTCTGAGTCACTAAGGGTGACATGATCCACAGCCACCTCCTCCCAGCCACGTACAAGTCCATGGGTTTCTGGGGACTGAAAACGATCGCTTGAAGACTGCTGTTGATGCTGAGTGCTAGGCTCCACCTCCATGCTGACACAATCCTCCTCCTCCTTATCCTGTGTGAGCAGCGGGCCCGCAAGAATACTGTCTGGATAAAGGGGGCCTTGAGAGGTAAGGAAGTCCTCCTCTTCCTCCATCTGTTCTGCCTCAAGTGCCCTGTCCATTATTCCATGCTGTGTGTGCTCCAACAGGAAGACAAGAGGGACAGCATCACTGATGCATGCACTGTCACTGCTCACCATCCTCGTGGCCTCCTCAAATGGTGACAGGGCAGTGCATTCATCCTTGATCATGAGCCACTGGCGTGGCGAAAAAAAGCCAAGCTCCCCTGACCCTGTCCTGGTGCCATACTCACACAGGTACTCATTGATGGCCCTCTGCTGCGTATGCAGCCGCTGCAGCATTGCCAACGTTGAGTTCCACCTGGTGGGCATGTCACAGATGAGGCGGTTCTTGGACAGGTTGCATTCCTTTTGAAGGTCAGCCAGCCGAGCACTGGCATTAAATGACCGGCGGAAATGCCCACAGACTTTCCTGGCCTGCCTCAGGAGATCCTGTAAGCCCGGGTACCTGCCCAAGAATCGCTGCACCACCAAATTAAGGACGTGAGCCAAACAGGGAACATGGGTCAATTGTGCCTGTCGGAGGGCGGAGAGGAGGTTGGTGCCATTGTCTCAAACCACCATTCCTGGCTGAAGCAGGCGTAGCGTCAACCACCTCTGAGCCTGCCCCTGCAGAGTTGACAGAATCTCTGCCCCAGTGTGGCTCTTGTCCCCTAAGCAGACCAACTCAAGCACCACATGGCATCTTTTTGCCTGAGTGCTTGCGTAGCCCCTAGAACGCCTACGGAGCACCGCTGGTTCCGAGGACAAATCAGCACAGGAAGAGGCCATAGAGGAAGAAGAAGAGGAGGGGGTGGAGGAGAGAGGTGTGGCAGAATCACCACTACCAGAAATTTGGAGATGTGGTGGCAGAACAAGCTCCAACAATACTGCACCCTGTTCTGCATCCTTCCCAGCTGCCAGCAGGCTTACCCAGTGCGCCGTGAAAGAAAGGTAACGTCCCTGTCCATGCCTGCTGGACCTTGAGTCAGCGGTAATATGCACCTTACCGCTGACCGCCCTGTCCAATGGGGCCAAGACATTGCCTTCCACATGTCGGTAGAGAGCCGGAATGGCCTTCCGAGAAAAAAAATGGCGTTTGGGAACCTGTCACTGAGGTACCGCACATTTCACAAATTCTCGAAAGGGGGCAGAGTCTACCAGCTGAAAAGGCAGCAGTTGGAGTGCTAGCAATTTAGCCAAACTAGCATTCAGCCGCTGAACATGTGGATGACTGGGACCAAATTTCTTCAGACGGTTTAGCAACTGGGGTAGGGAAATTTGCCTGCTACAATCAGATTTAGGTGTACCGCTAGCAGATTGCCCGCAAGTGCTTGGGACACCGAATTCTACACCTTCATTCCTCTCAGTGCAGGACTCTGAGAGGACTGAAGGTATAGTGAGGTTGGAGATCCCAGCTGATGAGGAGCAGGGAGAGGTCCGCCTTGTTTTTTGGTGTGGGTCTTTTAAGAACTGTTGCCAATGGACTGCATGGGAGGTCGACATATGTCTGGTCAAGCATGTGGTGCCCAAGCGGCTGCTGTTTTGGCCACGCTTGATACGCTTCAGACATATGTTGCCAACAGCAACGGTGCAATCTGCTGCACACGTCTCAAAAAAGGCCCACACCAAAGAACATTTGGAAAAACGCACGGAGTCAGCAGTGCCCTGCACATGCAGAGCTCTGCGGTGTGATGCAGTTGGTTAGCTGCCCGTAAGCTGGCCCCTGGAGAGCATCCTGTCTCGTTGGAGATGTGCCTCCTCCTCCTCTCTTCTATCAGGCACCCACGTAGAGTCAGTGACCTCATCATCCCCTCCCTCCTCGCCACTGGAGCAAACCTGGCAGTATGCTGCAGCTGGGGGAACATGACTGCCAGTTTCTTGTCCTTCTTGGGCACCCCCTCTCTCTAGGCTTATGTTACTGCCTTCATCCTCAACCTGGGTACCATCATCAGAGCCTTCAAAATGCTGCGCATCCTCCTGAAGCATGAACCCTACACTGTGGTCAGTTCGGGGGACTCTTTAGGACATGATGGTGGGGCTAGGGAAAAAGTGACTGATTATTATGACATTGAGCCGATGGAAGAGGCCGCTTTGGCAGGTGCATTGGCAGACAAAGTACTCTGAGCCTGGGTGACAGAGGATGAGGAGGATAAGGACAGCTTGGTCATCCACTCTACCAACTCTTCTGCATGTTGTGGCTCAACACTGCCAGCTGCCGAAAAAAAGGCCAAGCGTGCCCCACAGCCACGTGGTGAGGATGCACCGTGTCCACGACCAGCAGTGTTGGCTGTAGACACAGAGCCTGCTTCCCCTCTTTCAGTGGCCTGTGAGCGTCTGCCTCTCGTTCGTGGCCTTCCAGACATACTGTATAATTAGATTAGCAAAACAATGCCTGAAGTTTACTAAAAACAGTACACCAGGAATAGCCTGCAGTCAGGTATAGGCTTGGCTGGACTAGAATGCAGTGGATATATATGTATATATGTAGGAGACTATATATTTTTTATGCACTGCAGCTCACTGAGTCGCCTGCCTGAAAGTGTCTTTGAACACGCACTCCAGGAATGGCCTACAGTCAGGTATAGGCTTGGCTGGAATAGAATGCAGTGGATATATATTTTATACACTGCAGCTGTCCTATAGTCAGGTATAGGCTTAGCTAGAGATTTTATATTATATATATACACATAAACACACACACACACACACACACTATATATTTATATATGTAGCGATACCCCCAGTTAAGAGGGCTGCCTGTATGATTTTTGGGCCCTGGAGTGCACCACTGTCAACCCCTGGCAATCGTCTCTAACCTCTCGTGGCACAGTTAGTAAAGAGGATGATAATATTGCAATCACTCTAACTCTCTATGACACAATCCCACAGTAGGGCACACAGTAATGGTATAGCACAGTAAATGACACTGACAACTGATATACTTAACAGAGCCCTGCAATGTAAGTACACTTATGAAACAGAAAAACGTTCAGCAGTATGGTATACAGGTTAACAGACCCCGCTGCAGCTATCCTCCCTCGTGAACAACATGGCGCCCAGCAATGTCCTATGCTACCCAGTCAGGCCTGACTATGATTAGGGTATAGTTCTGTGGAAGAAGATCTTTGCTAGCAGTACGGTGGTGCACTTTAGGAACAAATTGTAATCCAACAAAGAAACGGTGATTGGTAACTTAATAGTACCAAGGAGACTGATAGCTCAGTTCTGTAGATAGTTTCCTCAAAGTGTAACTGCAATCACTATGGTAGCCCTGAATACAGTCAGTGGGCCTAGAGATACTGCGGTGTAGTTCTGAGCAGGTGCTCTCTCACCCAACCGGACTAGTCCTTGTCCGTTACTTCCATTGCTGTGACTTGATTCACAGTGTCCACAACACCCGGGTCTTCGGTCCTCCTGGTAACAGCACTCAGCAACAGGATCAGATGCTCCGCAGGTTCCTCGGTGGAGCGGAAGGCTCTTTGGGAAAAAACACAAGGCCTAGGCTTCAGGCCTTGTACACACAGCAGATCAGCACAGAGATCCTCTTGCTGGGAGGGCGGTGTCCAAAGAACTGGGGCCCGCCCCCCTCTTATAAAGTCCACCCCAGCAGTCTTTGCACGGGGCAATGCACCCTGGGTGCCTCAAGGTGTACTGGGTACTGTAGTCTCTGGGAAATTAAAGGGCAATACCCCGCTACACATATACATACACACACACACACACACACAAGCCTATATATATATATATATATATATATATATATATATATATATATATTAAATGCACTGCAGCTAGCTGAATCAACTGCCTGCCTGAAGTATATTAGAAACAGTACACCAGGAACGGTCTGCAGTGAGATCAAGCTAAACTGTATACAATATATATATATATATATATATATATATATATATATATATATATATATATATACACACACACACACATACATACACATATTGTGAGGGGGTTAGCTCGGCAGCGGGTGTGTGAGACCCACTGGAAGGGTTCACCTCACAAAATTAGGCACAGCAGACAGTGGTAGGAGAAAAACAAAAGGGTGGGGTTTTACTTGAACTATATACAGACAAAAACATATAACAGAAAACAAAAAGGAACAGGAAAATAAATCCTGGTCAACTTGACCGCTCACTACACACGTTGTGTCCCTAACAACTGTGTACAGCCTTGTCCTGCCCCAATCCCTGGCTCCCTGCTTTTAGAAGGTCTTAGCAATAGCCACACAGGCTTTGGCTCACCACACAGAAAACACACTCCCCAGTCTCTACACACAGATCTGGTTCCAGGTTGGAGTATCTCTCTTAGCATGCTGGGAGTTCTTGTAGAGGCCTTAATGAGCCCACTTACTTCAGCTGGGCTCATTAACTCTTTCCCTGCAAGACTCCCAGCACTCCCCCTAGTGGTATAAATTGGCATAAAGCCTGAATCTAGGACATATATATCTTCCATCCTGGATGCAACCTGGTGATTTTACCTGCCCGCTGTCACAATATACATATACACACAAAGCCGTGATGTATAAATATATACTACAATACACTGCAGCTAACTGTATCGCCTGCCTGCCCAAAGTGTTTTAGAAACAGTACACCAGGAACGGTCTGCAGTGAGATCAAGCTAAATTGTATACAGTGTGTGTATATATACACTCTCTGTCTCTCTCTCAACAGCGCCACCTACACACTACATACGGCCGACGTGCAGGCGGCCTTATACAGTGTGGGGCGTAGACTTAACCCCCTGAGCCACAATTGGCCAAAGGCACCCTGCCTTTGGCCAATTATGTCTTTCTTCGCTGATAGCGCTGTGATTAGCCAAACCATGCGGGTCATAGTGCATGCTTGGCCAATCATCAGCCAGCAATGCACTGCGATGACGCAGTGCATTATGGGCCGTGACGCGCCGCTCAAATTTGACGCCAATGCCCCAAAATATTCGATCTTCATCGAACAGCTGATGTTCGAGTCGAACAGATAGCTCATCCCTAGTCCAGAATATGTGTGAGATGTCACCCGAGATAACATCATCTTTTCCACCTTACCAAATAATTGTGTTATACATTGTGTTTGTTGCATTATAATTTATTAAAGTGTATTTTTTCCCAAAAAATTGTGTTTGAAAAACCGCTGCGCAAATACTATGCAACATAAAAAAATTGAAACAATCACCATTTTATTCTCTAGGGCAGTGGTTCTCAACTCCTGTCCTCAGGGCCCACTAACAGGCTAGGTTTGCAAGATAACTGAAATACATCACAGGTGATATAATTTGCTGATATCAAGTGATTGCAGTATTCTAGTCTGCATCTCCAAGGTAATACTTAAAATCTGGCCTGTTAGTGGGTCCTGAGGACAGGAGTTGAGAACCACTGTTCTAGGGTCTCTTCTAAAAAATATATATAATAAATATAAATATAATGTAAGGATTTTCCAGCAAAAAATAGATTTTTTTTAAAAAAGTTCCAGAAAAGGCCTGGTCCTTAAGGTAAAAAACAAAAAACAACAACAACTTCTGCATGCAGCTTCTCCCCCAGCCCTCCTAAATACTTACCCGAGCCTGATCTCAATCAAGCGATGCACACAAAAGTAGTGGCTCTCTTGGTTCTTTCTCTCCTCATTGGACAGAAAGGCAGCACCAGGAGAATCACAGCCAGTAAAAAAAGAGAGGGGGGCACTTGGCAGGGGGGAGGAGACAGGAGCGCCGGCAAGGGACCAGGGAATAGGAGAATTGGGGATTCTCTGTGCAAAACCATTGTGCAGATCAGGTATGACATGTTTGTTTTTGAAAAAGAAAAAAATTGCCTTTAAAATCACTTTAGGGCAAGATGGAGGTGGATAAGAGTTAGGCCGCATGGTCTCAGTCTGTCATCTCTCGCTCCCTGGCAAAGATGGTGGGGTCTGAATGCATTGTTTACTGTCACAGGTCCTCTTTGGATGGGTGGGGAGGTAACTGTTTTCTGCCGAGTACCCCTTTCTCCAAGTGTCTCTTGGTTCAATCATAGGGCAGAGCAGGAGACGAGCTACAAAGTCTGGTTCTCCCTCACGTTCTGGGACTAGTGGGCGGTCAATTACTGGCGGGGAAAGAGATCCTGTGATGCAGTCACGTTGCCTGGAAGGGGCTGCTAGCCAGAGCTACAGTCATATACACCATATGGCCAAAACTTTGTGGACAGCTGGCCACCCTATCTACCTTTGGAGACAAAACGTATGTGGAAACCTCTTACAATTTCCATTGAAATGTACTGGAATTGTTACAGGAATCCAAAAACATTTTAGACAATTGTTCACAAACCTTGAGTCAACAATTTGGGAAAGGCCCTTTTCTGTTACAGCATGACTTTACGCTGTGTACGAAGCCAGATCCATAAAGACATAGTTAAATGAGGTTGGTGTGGAGGAACTTAACTGGCCTGGAGAGCCCTGACCTCAACCCTACTGAACACCTCTCAGATAAAATACTGATTGTTCTACTTCAACATCAGTATCCAACCTCACAAATACTCTTTGCTAAATGTACACATTCTAAAATCATGTGGAAAGACTTTCCAGAAGTTTGAAGGCTGTTATCAATCGAAGGTGGGGGGGGGGGGGGGGGACTTTATAATAATGACCATGTTTTTAAAATGGGATGTCCAAAATGGTCATGTAGATGTGATGATCAAATATCTTCAAATGCTGATATAGATTATAAATACATACAATTACACATACTGAGAGATTTCCCAAAAAAGGTAAAATATGAAATATTTGCTGAATTCTAGACATAAAATGGAAATATGTTTAATATTATCTGTATCATGATTATTCTTTTTTTTTTATCCTAAGCGCATTTGCCCAGTAATTTCACAAAAAAATTATACCTTTTCGACAAAACTCCAACTGGGACTAGTCATATAAATGCCACTTAGGAGATATTTGCTTCACTAAACTCATATTTGCACTAAATATACTGTATGGCTTCAAGAGAATGCTATACCGTATATATAGCCATGCACAGGTATAAAAGGCATGGAAAGTGTATATAAGTGTATATATCAGGAAAGTGTATATATAAGTGAAAAGGACCAGGGTTAAAAAAAAGTGCCTAAACCTAAGAGTGCTGGAGGTCAGGAATGTACCTTTGTTAGTTTTCAAATTAATCACTGTACTAATTGAGTTTGATTCCTAGAGCCAAGACTTTACGACCTTGATTTTCTCCAAGTCGCGATTAAGGCCAACTCCTCTGAAGTCTAAGGCCTTGTCAGGTCACCTGAGTCCAGGTGACAGATGCACCCCGTTGGGGTCAGGAGTGCATCGCAAGGTAGTGGACCCTACGGCTGACTGCTGCGGATGGAGCTTTAGGTGATTCAGAAGAGCAGGTATTCTGGAGCACCAACACAGATCACACTGGAAGCTAGAGCATGAGATTTCCCAGGTCGCGGAATCTAAGAGCCAGTGGGTTTTCACCAGAGGCCCCTAGTGATGGGGATGGATTTAGCTGCAGTCTGGCTCCAGGTCGCGACCCCCAGGGCCTCCCAGCTCACGATAGACTACAGGAAGGTAGAGAGGAAGCAGCAGACTGCGACAAAGAATAGTCAGGAGATAGCCAAAGGTCAGGTCAACAAGCAGGTAAGGATAGTCAAGGAACACGCCAAGGTTGGGATATGAAGCAGACAAGGACAGTCAAGAACAAGCCAAGATCAGTAACTAGAATCAGACATAGAACACACAGCAAGGAGCACACGGAAGCCAAACACACAATATTGATCAGCGGGGCTGGCTTGCAGTGCACAGGTTAATATAGTGTTCCCTAATAGGGGCTGGGGTGGAGCCATGCTTTGAGGAGAGATTACTTAAAAGCGGAGGTCCACCATGAAAAAAAAATTACATAAAAAATCCCCCCCAAAAAAAAGAAAAAAATTTATAGAAAAAAATAAATAAATTATACTCAGCCTAAATGCCTGTTGCTATGCGGAAGTCCCCGAATCTGCCTCTACTGTGCCTCTTCCTTGTCCTCAGATTGAGAACTTCAGTTTCCTCTTCTTGTGAATGGGGCGCGCTGCCTTCTGGGAACTGTGTGTATCCCAGGAGGCAAGCTGCCCATTCACAAAGCGCCATGCGAGTGGCACACGCACAGTAGGAAACGGGCAGTGAAGCCGTAAGGCTTCACTGCCTGTTTCCCTTAGTCAGGATGGAGGAGCCCGGAACCTGCCAGCAGCGATCGATCGCCGTGGCGGGACCGACATCGCGGGCGAGTAGGACAGGTAAGTGTCCTTATTAAAAGTCAGCAGCTACACTGTTAGTAGCTGCTGATTTTTTATTTTTTTTTAAATTGCTGCACCTCCGCTTTAAGCAGCAAGGTGAAGGGCGGCTGGTCTCTTAAGCTGAACACATGGAGAGGTAAGCCGACAAACATTACTGCAGATCCATGACAGGCCTGCTTCATCCTTCATCTCTTAAATTCGAGAGCTTCTGTTATCCACTAAGGTTCTGGCATTTGGCAGTTGGGTGCATGTCCTAGAAATAGAGAGTATGTAAGTGTTACGTACCTGGTGGGATGAGCCTGATTAGCAGAGGGAGGCTTCTCTTACTCCTCTGACTCGGGGCCCCTGATAGAGCAAACAGGTGGCGCAGGAGTGCAGAGTCGCACGAGGGCCAGTAGTCGTGCTATCTGCTGGGCTTCCAGTTGAATGGCGTGCCAGATGACAGAATGCAGGTCAACGGTACCAGAACTCCACAGACTGGAAGGCAGAGGCAGGAGCAGGGTCAGGCAAGCTGGGTCATACACAGGACAGTCAGATGAGGTACAGGTTCAGAGGCTGGAAAATAGTCTAGGTTCAGGCCGGGGTCGATGCAGGCAGAGAGCAGGAGTAGTCAGAGCAGGCCGGGTAAGTAACAGGAATCAGATGCAGGTTGCAGGAAACAGGAGTCTCACGGGAACGCTGTAGACAAGGCAGCACCGGGTCTGTGCACTGATCCGGTTAAGATCACATGTCGTGCTATGCGCCGTGCACGTTGATGCGCCGATGCGCCGTGCACGCTGATGCGCATGCGCTAACTTACGTTACTACGCACCAACGCAGCTTCCTTGACACAAGTTCGGAGAGCAGGAGTTAATCTGTGGGGAACATTCCTTCCTCTAGCCCAGTGTTTCTCAACTCCAGTCCTCGAGGCGCCCCAACAGGTCATGTTTTCAAGCTTTCCATTATTTTACACAGGTGATTTGATCAGTTTCACTGCCTTAGTAATTACCACAGCCGTTTCATCTGAGGGAAATCCTGAAAACATGACCTGTTGGGGCGCCTTGAGGACTGGAGTTGAGAAACACTGCTCTAGCCAGCCTTTCCTAACATTTCCCCCCCCAATAGGCCAATTTCTCTGGATGGGAACGATTGAATGCTTGGATAAGTCTCTTGGCATGAATGTTATCTTCTGGTTCCCAGGAATTTTCCTCTGGACCATAACCCTTCCACTTGATCAGGTACTGGTTCTGGTTTCTTCTTCTTCTGCAATCTAGAATTGCCTCAACTTCATACTCTTCTTCCCCATCAACCATTATCGGTTCGGGTGGGCCCGGACTCCTCTCAGGAAAAGGGTCAGGAATTGCAGGCTTTAGTAAGGTTACGTGGAAGACCGAATTAATTCTGAAGGAGCCAGGCAGCTCTAGCTCATAGGCAACATTGTTGATTTTTCTTTTCACTGGGAATGGCCCCAAAAATTTAGGTCCTAGTTTCTTTGATGGGCAAGCCAGTTTTAAATTTGTAGTGGACAGCCATACCAGATTGCCAGGTTCCAAGACCAACTCCCCCCGTCTCTTCCTGTCAAAGGCTCTTTTACTGTATTCCTGTGCTTTTGTTATAGCTTCTTGAAGCAGCTTGTTATTAGTTTCAAAGAAGGTCACTGTTTCTGAAACGGCTGGAACAGAACATTCCGGGATTTCGCTGGGCAGGAATGATGGATGAAAGCCGTAATTGGCAAAGAAAGGAGATTGTCCAGTAGCAGAGTGCCGGGAATTATTATAGGCAAATTCAGCCAATGGCAACAATGATACCCAGTCATTCTGAGAAAACGAAGAGAAGCAGCGTAAGTACTGCTCCAAGGTCTGGTTAGTCCTCTCCGTTTGCCCATTAGTTTGAGGGTGGTAGGCTGAGGAGAAGGACAACTCAATTTCCAGAGTTTCGGCAAGAGATTTCCAAAATCTTGAGGTAAATTGAACCCCCCGGGCAGACACAATGTTAGCTGGGATTCCATGGAGCCTCACTATTTCTTTGATGAAAATCCGTGCCGTCTCAGGAGCAGACGGGGTGCCGGCCAGGGGTATGAAATGTGCCATTTTAGACAAACGATCAACAACCACATAGATGGCTGTACAACCCTCAGATGGGGGAAGCTCGACAATGAAATCCATTGAAATCATTTTCCAGGGTCTATCTGGGATTGGTAAAGGCTTAAGCAGACCCCATGCTTTGGTCCTGTTGGTCTTGTTCCGAATACATGTAGTACATGATTCCACATACTTCCTGCAGTCTTTTTCAAGGTGAGGCCACCAAAAAGGTACGTTGTACAAGTTCAGAAGTTTTACTGATTTCAAAATGTCCCGCTAAAGCAGTGGTTCTCAACTCCTGTCCTCAGGACCCATTAACAGGCCAGATTTTAAGTATTACCTTGGTGAGATGCAGACTAGAATACTGCAATCCCTGAGCAGCAAATTATATCACCTGTGATGCATTTCAGTTATCTTGCAAACCTGGCCTGTTGGTGGGCCCTGAGGACTGGAGTTGAGAACCACTGCGCTAAAGCATGATCACGGCACAGGCTAAGAACAGAGACACGCACATTTTCAGGTACAAAGATCCTGTCTTGGTGCCATAGTAAACCGTCCTTTACTTGTAAGGATGTCTCCGGGGGTGAGGGAAGTCCCACAGAGGCCTGCCTAATTCGGGACAACAGATCTTCTTGTAAAAGAAGGACGTTTCCCGACGACAGGATGGTGTCGGGAAGCGCAGATTCTTCAGACTCACCGAACATACGGGACAGGGTATCTGGCTTGGTATTTCTTGACCCAGGCCTGTAAGTGATGTGGAAGACGAACCGGGTAAAAAAAAGTGCCCATCTGGCCTGACAGGGTTTTAAGCGTCTTGCTGTTCTCAAATATTCTAGGTTCTTTTGGTCAGTAAAAATTAGTATTGGGTGAGCCGCCCCTTGCAAAAGATACCTCCACTCTTCCAGCGCAGCCTTAATTGCAAGAAGTTCACGGTCACCCACGTCATAATTCCTTTCTGCAGATGATAATTTACGGGAAAAGAATGCCACCGGGTGTAGAAGAGCCTTGACCCCTTGACTTTGGGAGAGCACTGCTCCCACTGCTGATTCGGATGCGTCAACTTCCAGGACGTATGGTAGGGCTGGATCGGGATGTTTTAGAATAGATACAGAGGTGAACAACCTCTTCAGGTTTTCAAAAGCAGACTGAGCTTCAGGAGTCCAGGAGAACCGGTTGTTGTGCTTAGTCAACTGTGTGATTGGTGAAATGATGGCTGAGAATCCCTTGATAAATTTTCGATAGAAATTCGCAAATCCTACGAAACGTTGTATTCCTTTCTTGTCGATGGGAACCGGCCAATCCAGGATGGCTGTGACCTTCTGGGGGTCCATCCTAATACCTTCTGTGGAGATTATTAAACCCAGGAACTGGATGCTCTGGCTCTCGAACTTGCATTTTTCCGGTTTGGCATACAAACCATGTTGGCGTAGACGAGTCAGCACCTTTTTCACATGCCCTTGATGAACCTCTAGAGAGGAGGAAAAAATCTGAATATCGTCTAAATAGACAATAACGAAAAGATCCAGAAAGTCTTGAAAAATGTCATTGACAAAGTGCTGGAACGTAGCAGGGGCATTGCACAACCCGAAGGGCATCACTAAGTACTCGTAATGCCCGAATCGGGTACGAAATGCAGTCTTCCATTCATCTCCAGTCCGTATTCGCACCAGATTGTATGCCCCTCGAAGATCCAATTTCGTGAAGATGGTTGCCGATCTCAGCCTTTGAAATAGTTCAGGTACCAGGGGTAAAGGGTACCGGTTCTTTACTGTGACCCTATTGAGTTTGCGGTAATCAACACAAGGTCTAAGTGAATGGTCCTTCTTCTCCACAAAGAAAATGCACGCCCCAGCTGGAGAGGTAGATGGACGGATGAATCCTTTCCTTAGGCTTTCGTCGATGTAGTCCTTTAGAGCCACCAGTTCAAGTTCAGTTAAGGGAAAGATTCTACCAAAAGGTACCTCGGCCCCTGGAAGTAACTCAATTGGGCAGTCATATGCCCTATGAGGTGGAAGGGTTTCTGCCCCCTTTTTACTGAAGACATCTAGGAAGTCTCAGTATGCAACAGGAATGGAAGAACATGCTTCAGGGTCAGAGTCCATAGACAACAGAGTTTGTGGCTGACGTGAAGGTACCGGCAAGCAGTGTTGTTGGCAGTAGTGTGAGTGGAACTGAATTTCTTTGTGAGGTCCAATCGATGTACGGGTTATGTGCCTTTAGCCAGGGCATGCCCAATATAATGGGAAACAGAGGTGAGGCTATGGCATGTAGCCGCAACAGTTCTCTGTGACTGGTAGTAATGGTAGTAGGCAAAGGAACAGTCTCTTGGGTGACTAGTCCAGACTTAATGATAGACCCATCTGCAAGGTGAACAGAAAGTCCCTGGGCCTTGGGTTGCAGAGGTATCTGGTGTTCAGCAGCAAAAGCAAGATCGATGAAGCAGCTGCAGGCCCCCCGGAGTCCACTATGGCTGACACTTGAATAGTTCTTCCAGGGAGCTGCAACTGAATAGGAAGGGCCAGATGAGGAGAGATGCCGGGCTGAGTTGGAGTTTCAGCAGGAGACATAGACAAGCACTTCCGGAGCTTGGTTGGGCAAGTTCTCTCATAGTGGCCTGGTTCCCCACAGTATAAGCACAGGTTCTTCGAGCGACGGCGTTGACGTTCCTCACTGGTAAGTGAAGAATGAGACAAGCCCAGCTGCATGGGTTTGGAGGCATCGGGAACTGATACTGCAGTTTCAGAAGAGTCTGGACGTGATGAACTGACAACCTGTGGCAACATCCGTGCAGAGTGAAGTTGACAGTTAGATCTTTCAGACCTGCGTTCTCTTAGTCTCCGGTCAATCTGAATTGATAATTTTATAAGGTCTTCAAGAGGGGATGGAACACCAACCCGGGCTAGTTAATCTTTCAGAGCCTCTGACAGGCCCATGCGGAACTAATAACAAAGGGCTGCATCATTCCAATTAGTATCGGTGCTCCAGCGCCTGAAATCTGATGCATAGTCCTCGGCCGCACGGCAACCATGCTGGAGTGTATGGAGGGCAGCCTCTGCAGTAGCGGCTCGTTGGGGATCATCATAGATTCGGGCCATGTCTTCGAAGGTGGTCAAGGATGCTAATGAGGCAGACTTCCTTTCCAATAGACGGTGAGCCCATGATTGGGGCTCACCCTGCAACAAGGAGATAACAAATCCCACTTTAGTAGTCTCTAGAAGGAAGGTGCGGGGTTGTAGAGTAAAGTACAGTTCGCAGGCCGTGTAAAAAGTCCTGAACTGGCTGCGGTCCCCGAAGAATCTTTCAGGGATAGGGACTCTGGGTTCTGGTGATGGCATCACAACTGCGGAA
Organism: Rana muscosa; assembly: GCA_029206835.1. Classification (NCBI taxonomy): domain Eukaryota; kingdom Metazoa; phylum Chordata; class Amphibia; order Anura; family Ranidae; genus Rana; species Rana muscosa. The sequence continues at coordinate 53,084,117 of CM055124.1, read as the reverse complement.
GCAGCACTGGAACTAGCAGATGGAGATAGAGTCCGGAACTGTTCCTTCAGCTGAGTATAGTCTATCTGTAAGTCCTTTACAGCTCGTGTGAGGCCGGCCAGGTGTTGACATAGTTCATCCACAGGAGAAGCTCCCCGCTCAGGCTCAGACATGGCTGCATTTTTTTTTTTTAAATGGCTGCACCTCCGCTTTAAGCAGCAAGGTGAAGGGCGGCTGGTCTCTTAAGCTGAACACATGGAGAGGTAAGCCGACAAACATAACTGCAGATCCATGACAGGCCTGCTTCATCCATCTCTTAAATTCGAGAGCTTCTGTTATTCACTAAGGTTCTGGCATTTGGCAGTTGGGTGCATGTCCTAGAAATAGAGAGTATGTAAGTGTTACGTACCTGGTGGGATGAGCCTGATTAGCAGAGGGAGGCTTCTTTTACTCCTCTGACTCGGGGCCCCTGATAGAGCAAACAGGTGGCGCAGGAGTGCAGAGTCGCACGAGGGCCGGTAGTCGTGCTATCTGCAGGTCAACGGTACCAGAACTCCACAGACTGGAAGGCAGAGGCAGGAGCAGGGTCAGGCAAGCCGGGTCATACACAGGACAGTCAGATGAGGTACAGGTTCATAGGCTGGAGAATAGTCTAGGTTCAGGCCGGGGTCGATGCAGGCAGAGAGCAGGAGTAGTCAGAGCAGGCTAGGTAAGTAACAGGAATCAGATGCAGGAAACAGGAGTCTCACGGGAACGCTGTAGACAAGGCAGCACCGGGTCTGTGCACTGATCCGGTTTAAATAGGCACTTCATGGATCACATGGTGTGCCGTGCACGTTGATGCGCCGATGCGCCATGCACGTTGATGCGCCGATGCGCATTGCGCTAACCTACGTTAGCACGCGCCAACACAGCTTCCTTGACACAAGTTCGGAGAGCAGGAGTTAATCCGCGGGGAACATTTCTTCCTCTAGCCAGCCTTTCCTGACAGTAAGCTTATATTAAAAAGAAGTCTAAGCCTGGTCTACACCCTGGGCCCAGGCTCTAAAGGGCTCCTTGGGGGGAAGGGGGGGGTTTAACAAGCTCACTTGTGAGTACCAAATGCTGCTCATGATACTTGTAATAGCAACCTTTTAAGCCAGGTCAGGTTCACTTAAATGTACAAGAGCATAGACAGTAGTGATGAGCCGAACACCCCCGGGTTCGGTTCGCACCAGAACCCGCGAACGGACCGAAAGTTCGCACGAACATTAGAACCCTATTAAATACAATGGATGCGAACGTTCGGATTCTAAAGTGCTAATTATAACGACTATTATCCATGTTATTGTCCGAAACAGAGTTTGGGAACCCGGGTTCTGCACCAGGGGACATGTATCAATGCAAAAAGAAGTTTTAAAAACTGACGTTTTCCAGGAGCAGTCATTTTAATGATGCATAAAGTGAAAAAAAAAAGTCAAATATTCCTTTAAATATTGTACCTGGGGGGTGTCTAAAGTATGCCTGTGAAGTGCCACGTGTTTCCCGTGTTTAGAACTGTCCCTGCACAAAATAACATTTCTAAAGGAAAAAAAGCCATTTAAAACTGCTTGCGGCTTTAATGCAATGTCTGGTCCCGGTAATATGGATGAAAATCTTTAGGAAAAATGGCATAGCTACCCCATCAACCCCCCCCCCCCCCTACCCCAGCCCATTACCAGCCCCTTTGGGTCTTGTATGGATATTAAGGGGAACCCCGCACACAAAATAAAAAAGGCCCTATATACTCTGAACAGCTGTATACAGGCGGTGCATACAAGACAGGGACTGTAGGTTTGTTCTTATGTAGAATCTGTTTGTAATTTTGAACAGCTGCATTGTTTAAGTGTAGCTCCATGCCAAATTCCTTTTTTTTAGCTTTTTGGAAAACATAGGGAACGGTTATCACCCCTGTCACATTTTTTTTTCTGTCTGTGCCCCTGTTCAGAACATTTCACCTCACTTTGCGTCCCAATGACAACTGTTTTTGAAATGTGGTGTTTTTATTGAAACAAGGATTGGTGATAAAGCATCAGTAGAGAGGAGACACCTTTCTCCCATATTAATTCTTACAGGAGAGAATTTTCCTTCCAAGGGGTAGATTTCCTCTCACTTCCTGTTGTCTTCTTCCGTTTGCAAGTAGTAGTCGTTTGTAAGTTGTTTGTTTGAAAGTAGGGACCTGCCGTATATATACTCTGAAGAAATTGGCCCCTTAGGTGTTGGTGTTGGCAAAACACTGAAAGCACTCACAGTTATTCTTGGTGGGTGCTGGAACGCCCTGCTGTCAACTATTATATCAGGAATTGTAATAACATATAATTGTTGATCAGTGGTAGTAAAAATTGGGCCTTTGATGGTGGTGCTGGTGCCACAACACTGTAAGGCCTGACAGTTACTCTTGGTGGGCGCAGCAATGGGCCCTGCTGTGAATTATTCGATCAATAATTATAATTGCATGCCCCTGTTGAACAGGGGCTGAAAAATTGGGCCTTTGGTGGTGGTGGTGGTGGTGATGGTGGTGCTGGTGCCACAACACTGTAAGGCCTGACAGTTACTCTTGGTGGGCGCAGCAATGGGCCCTGCTGTGAATTATTAGATCAATAATTATAATTGCATGCCCCTGTTGAACAGGGGCTGAAAAATTGGGCCTTAGGCACTGGTGGCACAACACTGCAACCCCTCACAGATACTGTACTTGGAACACAGCAATGAGGCCTGTTGCAAAGTATTGCATCAAAAATTGTAATTACACGCCCCTGTTAAACAGGGGCTGAAAAATTGGGCCTTAGCCACTGGTGGCGGCACCCATAAACCAAAATGATCTTCCAAGCTATCATCATTAATCGGATCATTGAGGAGGAGGAGGAGGAGGATAGCTAGTCAACATAACAGCACAGGAACTCAGCATCAGCATCAGTCTTGAAGGGATGTGACATTTTAAAATCAATTAGTCTGTTATATCAGCATCAGGTGTGTGGTAGCTGGTGGTGATCCAAGACTGGTTCATCTTGATGAAAGTCAGTCGATCAACCGAGTCGGTGGACAGGCGCACCCTGTGATCCGTGACAAATCCTCCAGCAGCACTGAATGTGCGTTCTGAAAGAACGCTGGATGCAGGACAGGCCAGTAGCTCAATTGCATACTGTGCAAGCTCTGGCCAGTGATCCATCCTCAAGACCCAGTAAGCCAGAGGATTTTCAGTGGGGAAGGTGTCCAAGTCTGACCTTGCCCCTAGGTATTCCTGCACCATGTATATCAGACGCTGGCGATGGTTGCTGGAACCGATCATAATTTGGGGCTGCGGACTAAAGAATTGTCTGAACGCATCGGTCAGACGGCCACCTTCCCCACCGCTACTTCTTTGACTGCCCGAAGCCTCAGCAACTCGTTGTCCAGGACCAGGAGTTTGTAACCTCCCAGTCTCTGGGAACGCGTTGCACAGACCTTTCTGCAAGGCCTCCCGGAGTTGTCTCATCCTCTGCTCCCTCTGCGACGGTAACATAAGGTCCGCAACCTTACCCTTGTACCGTGGATCAAGGAGAGTGGCCAGCCAGTAATGGTCCCTCTCCTTGATCCGAAGAATACGAGGATCCTTTCGCAGACTTTGCAGGATCAGGGAGGCCATGCAGCGTAGGTTAGCTGAGGCATTCAGTCCGGAGTCCTCTGGGTCATTAAGGACGACATGATCCGCAGCCACCTCCTCCCAGCCACGTACAAGTCCACTGGTTTCTTGGGACTGTAAATCATCCCTAAAAGACTGCTGCTGATGATGCTGAGTGCCAGCCTCCACCTCCATGCTGACACAATCCTCCTCCTCCTCCTCCTCCTCCTCCTCCTCCTGTGCGATGGGTGGGACAGAAGGAACACTGTCTGGGTAAAGGGGGCCTTGAGAGGCAAGGAAGTCCTCCTCTTCCTGCCTCTGTTCTGCCTCAAGTGCCCTGTCCATTATTCCACGCAGCGTGTGCTCCAACAGGTGGACAAGAGGTACAGTGTCACTGATGCATGCACTGTCACTGCTCACCATCCTCATGGCCTCCTCAAATGGTGCCAGGACAGTGCATGCATCCCTGATCATGCCCCACTGGCGTGGTGAAAAAAACCCGAGCTCCCCTGACCCTGTCCTGGTGCCGTAGTCGCACAGGTACTCATTGATGGCCCTCTGCTGCGTGTGCAGCCGCTGCAGCATGGCCAACGTTGAGTTCCACCTGGTGGGCATGTCACATATAAGGCGGTTCTTGGGCAGGTTCAACTCCTTTTGCAGCTCAGCCAGGCGAGCACTGGCATTATAAGATCTGCGGAAATGCACACAGACTTTCCTGGCCTGCCTCAGGACATCCTGTAAGCCCGGGTACCTGCCCAAGAACCGCTGCACCACCAGGTTAAGGACGTGAGCCATACAGGGCACATGGGTCAGTTGTCCCTGTCGGAGGGCGGAGAGGAGGTTGGTGCCATTGACGCAAACCACCATTCCTGGCTTAAGCTGGCGTGGCGTCAACCACCTCTCGGCCTGCCCCTGCAGAGCAGACAGGACCTCTGCCCCAGTGTGGCTCCTGTCCCCCAAACACACCAGCGCAAGCACGGCATGGCATCTTTTTGCCTGCGTACTTGCGTAGCCCCTTGAACGCCTACGGAGCACCGCTGGTTCCGAGGACAAACCACAGGAAGAGGCCATGGAGGAAGAAGAAGAGGAGGGGGTGGAGGAGAGAGGTGTGTCACAACCAGTAGTAGCATTTTGGAGGCGTGGCGGTGGAATAACCTCCAACACTACTGCACCTTGTCCTGCATCCTTCCCAGCTGCCAAAAGAGTGACCCAATGGGCCGTGAAAGAAAGGTAACGTCCCTGTCCATGCCTGCTGGACCATGAGTCAGCGGTAATATGCACCTTACCGCTGACCGCCCTGTCCAGCGAGGCCAAGACATTGCCTTCCACATGCCTGTAGAGAGCCGGAATCGCCTTCCGTGCGAAAAAGTGGTGTTTGGGAACCTGCCACTGAGGAACCGCACAAACTCACGGAAGGGGGCCGAGTCTACCAACTGAAAAGGCAGCAGTTGAAGCGCTAGCAATTTAGCCAAGCTAGCATTCAACCGCTGGGCATGTGGATGGCTGGGAGTGAACTTCTTTCGACGGTCCAGCAGCTGGGGCAGGGAAATTTGCCTGCTAGAATCGGACGTTGGTGTACTGCTAGCAGAGTGCCCGCAAGTACTTGGCTGTGACACACCTAATTCTACACCTTCATTCCTCTCAGAGCAGGTTTCAGAGAGGACTGAAGGTATAGTGGGGTTGGAGATCCCAGCTGATGCGGTGCAAGAAGAGGTCAGCTTTGTTCTTTGGTGTGGGTCTTTGAGGTAGGCTTGCCAACGAGCTGCATGGCAGGTCAACATATGTCTGATCAAGCATGTGGTGCCCAAGCGGCTGATGTTTTGGCCACGCGATATACGCTTGAGACATATGTTGCAAACAGCAGCTGTGCGATCTGATGCACTCGCCTCAAAAAAGGCCCACACCAAAGAACTTTTTGAATGATGGGCAGAGGCAGCGCCCTGCACAGGCGGAGCGCTGCGGTGTGATTCCGTCGGTGTGCTGCCCATACGCTGGCCACTCAAGGGCATCCTGCCTCGTTGGAGATGGGCCTCCTCCTCATCCTCCTCCTCCTCCTCTCTCCTATTAGGCACCCACGTGGAGTCAGTGACCTCATCATCCCCTCCCTCCTCATCACTGGAGCCAATCTGGCAGTATGCTGCAGCTGCTGGAGCATGACTGCCAGATTGGTGTCCTTCTTGAGCATCCCCTCTCTCTGCTCTCACGCTACTGCCTTCCTCTAGCTGGGTATCATCATCAGATCCTTCGAAACGCTGGGCATCCTCCTGGAGCATGTACCCAACACTGTGCTCAAACAGTTCGGGGGACTCCTCAGGAGGAGGACATGGTGGGTCTAGGGAAGGATTGACTAATGAAGATAATGATACCAGAGAAGAGGACGCTTTGGCAGCTGCTTTGCCAGTACCCTGAGCCTGGGTGAGAGAGGATGAGGAGGATGAGGTGGGCTTGGTCATCCACTCTACCAAGTCTTCGGCATGATGTGGCTCAACATGTCCAGCTGCCGAAAAGAAGGACAAGCGTGTCCCATGGCCATGTGCTGATGACAATGCACCGCGTCCACGACCAGCACTGTTGCCCCCAGACACAGAGCCTGCTTGCCCTCTTTTTTTGCCTCCTGACTGTCTGCCTCTCCTTGTTTGCCTTCCAGACATTTTAATGGGTGGCCTGCAGGGAGATGGGAAAAACAGCAATAAGGGCTACCTTCAGGTGTATACTGTGCAGGAGGCTTAGCAACAATGACACTGACACTGTCCCCTGCCTATCCTTCTCTGTCCCTAAACACAAGGATTTGCAATATGCTTCAGCAAGATTGGTTTAGCACAGAACACCACACTGACAGTTTCGCTCACTGTCCTTCTCTGTCCCTACAAACAAGATTTAGCACAGAATAGCACACTGATAGTTTCCACGAGTGTCCTTCTCTGTCCCTAAACTCAAGGATTTCAAATATGGTTCAGCAAGATTGGTTTAGAACAGAATAGCACACTGTCAGTTTCACTCACTGTCCTACTCTGTCCCTACAAACAAGATTTATCACAGAATAGCACACTGACACTTTCCCTCACTGTACCTCTCTGTCCCTACAAACAAGGTTTAGCACAGAATAACACTGACACTCTCCCTACCTATCCTTATTTGTCCCTAAACACAAGTAATCCAGGATTAGTAAAGGGAAAAAAAATGACACTGTCCCTGCCTATGCTTCTCTTTCCCTGCTCCGGAACACACTACACAAGGCCGCCGCGCTGGCGGCCTTTTATAGTGTGGGGCGTGTACTAAACCCCCTCAGCAATAATTGGCCACAGGCATCCTGCCTGTGGCCAATCATTGCTCTCCTCGCTGCCGGCGCTGTGATTGGCCAAGCATGCGGGGTCACAGTGCATGCTTGGCCAATCACAGCGCCTGGATGACACTGCGATGGCGTAGTGCATTGTGGGCCATTCGCGTCACTCAAATTTGGCACGAACGGCCCAAATCGTTCGATCTTCGTCAAACGATCGAACAGCCGATGTTCGAGTCTAACGTATGTTCGACTCGAACACGAAGCTCATCCCTAATAGACAGACATCAAACCACCACATGGTATGCTTTAATTTGAATGCCATACACAAATCCATTTTATTAAAGCATCAACAGGCTTGGGAACACGCCAGTGTTAACCCAAAAACTCCAGAACATCAGAAAGGTTACCAAATCTCCATGTAGCCAATAGTAAACTGCTAAGGCCCTCATGCCCATGGACGTTTTTACAGCCACTTTTATGAGTGTTTTTTTGCAGCTTAAAACGTCTCTCCATGTTAGCCTATGGCCTGGTTGCTAGAATCATCTTCCCCTAATAGTCACTCAGGATTAAAGGTTTAATGGACTTTCTCAGGCACTGATATGACAACATACAAATATTACATAAAAAATATATATTTATTGATGTGTATAAACAAAAAAAGACAATAATATTTTAAAAAACAAAGACCAAACCCCACAGTATAGAACAGGCATGAGTCGGTGACAAAACAGCCGTATACAATCTATCAAAGTGGAGCAGGCCAAGCCTCAACCGGTTTCGCGGCAGAAAAATCGCTTCTTCAGGAGGGTCTGTACAAGACATAATATACATAATAAATACTCTAGCAATGTGTTAATACAATTATAGAACGTATTTAATATCGACAATATAATCAAAAAGTCAAGGTATGTGGACTGCTCACCGTAGAGACGTTCAGAGGTGCAGCGACTGCCCAGGTAAACCCCCCCGCGGCGGATGAGGGGGAAAAAAACGTATATGGTGCAGATTGATACAATCTAATAGTAATGATTAAAATAATATTGAATTAGATAATGTGTATTTGAGCCAATTTAACATG